>OY998168.1:89516869-90116869 GCA_963921995.1 Oxystoma pomonae | reverse complement strand
TACATTTTTGTATTTTAGTATTGAAAATACTGTGTTTCGGACTTCCATTGTTTATATTTTCTTTATACACGACGTTTCGATCAGAGATTGTACCGATCGAAACGTCGTGTATAAATAACATATAGACTGTAGTAAAACATACCTACCCAGGTTCGTTTAACAAATTAAAATTAACCAACCAAAATAAATAAAAGCCCTACCTTGTTAACCCCACTCAACATAATTTTACTTTCCCAGAATGCTCCTGACAATAACAAATTTAGGGAGACTTGAGGTAAGATGTGATATGTAAAATAAACACAAAATTTGAAAAATACTCCTAATTTATTAATTTAAAGAAAATCAATAGTAGTGCCGCACTCAGCCTGAAATTCACGAGAAGAAAGAGCACGGCAGAGAAACCCTCGATCTCAATTCCAAAAATCGGGAGGCTACTCAGCTAATAGTTGATATTTTGAGCTAATATATCTAGAATATATTTTTTTTTACTTGCTAGAATATTCGCTCAATCAGGGAATGAAAATGTTAGTAGATTTACCAAGGCCCTTTCTCAGATCCTGAATCATACCAAAAATATATGATATATCTATTTCATACATCTTTGGCCATACGTCATACAAACTAAAATCCCAGCACAAAAGACAGCAAATGTTTTGATTTAATTTAAATCCGCATGGTTCACAGCATCAAACGATTCTATCTAAATATACACATGTTATAAAACAACACCTCAAATATAATAAAAATAAAAGGACACTTTGTTTGAAATATAATAATTTTGAAATACGCATTTTACTGACCTGTAAACAATTCATTCTACCGTCAACCAAACAACTCCAACTACTATCTCTTGATTCCGAATCTCGTAAAAACACACACACACACAAATACATGCTCCTTTTTTGTTGTTTTTTTTTAATATCTACCTATAGGGTGCTGCAAAACCGAATAAAACATTTAATATTTTTTTAAATAGACGGTTTTCTACAAGACAAAGGAAGTCCGAAACACAGAGTTAATTTCATTAAAAAATTCTACTGGAATCGCTTTTATGAAAAATTTACATTGTGTCAGTGTCGGGACCAACACACTGTGGTTTAAATTCATCTCCCTTTTTTCCCTTACGCACACCAGCCCCATCTAACACTAATTAACTGATCTGCGGATGCCAGAGAATTTATGTGCCGAATTTGCTTACTTTGTGACAGACAGACAGACAGACAAACGCTATAAAACAAATTATTTAGTTTTGTTTAGTTTCCATCCTCTTAAAAATAACAAAAAACTAATCCATGAAGGATCTGAAACTTCCTTAGCCTACTAGTAATTTCAAGTAAAAAATAACTTTTTAAAAAAGCGACATGTAAGAAATAAACAAAAAATTAAACAAACTATACAAACCTAGTGTTGGATAACTACTAATAACCGAGCTACTAACTACATTTGGTAAAAAAATACTGAACATTATTAGATGATGGAGGATATTTCCGGCATAATTAAAAACCCCTCTTTGGATTTTCTAACACCTGTTTTGTTTGTAGAATCTCTATTTGCTTTTTTCCTGAAATTAAAAAGACAGTGCTATAATAGTTTATTCACTAAAGCTCTGACCCATCGAAACTTTCCCTGACCGTTTTCATATTACCTGGCTCGTCCCTGACTTTCTAGGTTTTCTCAGGTTGTGGACACCCTGCCTTGGCAAATAATAACCACTGTTTATTTACAAAATTTTCCAACACCCGACAAAACCAAAAAAATGAGTTGGTATCAATTCCATATCGTTTTAAACGTTAGTCGCGAAAACAAGCCTAAATAAACAGGTGATGGCAGAGCTAGCATCGGTTTTGCCGCGGTCATTCTTGAACTGTGAGCCTGCATTTGATAACCTCTCGCGGCTTCGAAAATTAAGTCCCAAGATTTCTCAGATAATAAAATAACCAAAGTCTCCGCAAGCATCGGGTATGCCAATCTATTGATTTTTTTGCTCTCTTCGGCAAAACTTGCTATGTTTTCTCTTAGTACATCGATAGTTATGTCTCATATCCCTGCGTTAGCAATATAAAGCAGACGTTATAGTACGTAAGCTTGCGTCTGGTCTGAACTTTATACATGCTAAAAACGTGACCTTGATGAAAAAACTTATCAGTAGATTAGACTCTGACGTCTGTACTCGAGCGGAGGTCTTTAGCGCCGGTTCCAGGGTCTACCGAACCCTTAGCACCACTGAAAAAGCGGGCACCTACCCTACTCCCGAACCTAGATAAAAATAATTTCAGGAATCAAAAATCATAAATCATAAACAGAAAGTATAACTTTGTACGTTAACAAACTTTATACAGACCGCTTTATGCTACTGCGAACATAGGCCGGAAGAAGTCCAATTTGCCAGTGTACGTACATGCAGGGACACCGCACACCTATCAGTGGAGCAACCAACACTCAGGCTTCCGATCGCCGTTCGCCGCCGTTTGCCTTGTATTTAGTACGCCTCTAACCACGGTGCTATGAGAAGCGTAGTCAATGAAACCGGAATTTGGTCAATAAATACGCAAATTTTTATAACGTAATTTTCTTGTTTTTTGTCACTGATAAATTAGAACGTTTTATTTTCAACTGCTCAGATTTATCACTAACAACGTATTACAATGAAAATAATAAGGAGAAACAAAATAAAAACAAGTTCTCAAAATAAAATAATACATTCTAAAAACCAAAAAGATTCTCCGAGTCAAAAAAAATTTAGAGCAAATGTTCGAAAAGTCCTTATTGCTCGGCTAGACAATATCCGAGCATATTATAAAAACCCCTTCTAACGTTTCCAAGCATGTTAGTAGTAGTAGATCCAAGTATCTAGGACCATTCAAATTGCCGTAAATAAAAAATGGCCCAATTACGTGTTCCCCTACAATACCTCCCCAAAAATTAAAAAAAAAATACAAATGCAAATTTTCCCTCGACCAATATTGAACGTGTGTTGGGTTATGACGATTCAATAATGGAAAAGTGCTTTCATCTGCGAACAGAATAGATCTCAGAAATTTTTCAGCACGATTAGCCTTTTCCATCATTGTTTCGCAAAATTCCATATGACAATAGTTGTCCTCGGAAAAAATTTGATGCCTTTTTGACGCTTTGTTAGAATGACAACCATTCTTTTTGAGAACACGTAAGACAGTGGCTGAAGTCGTATTAACTGCTTCGGCAGTTTGGTGGCTAGTTAACTTTCGATTTTCCTCCACTGCAGCGCAAATCATCACATCACATCGTACTTTTTGCTCGTCATTCAAAACAGTGGGTTTTTTATGGTTTCTTGGCGCTACACAACCAAACTTTTCAAAATTCTGCACCTATGAATCGTTGTTAACTAGGTTCTGGGCGATTTACAAAATTCTCCAAAAAAAGTTCTTGAATAAGTCTCAACGGTCTGCCTTGATAGTACCATTTGACTATCTGTACTTATTCGGCAACTTCTTAGACATCCATTTTTAGTTTTAAAAATGTATTATTTCGCTTAAGAACTTAT
Source organism: Oxystoma pomonae (assembly GCA_963921995.1). Classification (NCBI taxonomy): domain Eukaryota; kingdom Metazoa; phylum Arthropoda; class Insecta; order Coleoptera; family Brentidae; genus Oxystoma; species Oxystoma pomonae. The sequence goes on along the minus strand of OY998168.1, from coordinate 90,113,346 downwards.
CAATCTATATTCAGCAAGGCAGAAATAAAACAAAATAAATTTCTAAAAGATAACACTGCAGCGTGCTTCGAATCCACCTCGGTCGTACGGCACCCCCCTATGTTCGCAGTAGCCTGAAGCTCATTGTATATCTAGTATCACATGAAAAATATATTCTTACACTTTTATATTCACCCCTATATATAACGAGGTCTACTTATAAAAATTGTTTTCGAGCTTTCTCGTTGGCAAATTTAAAAAAGACAAGCAACCAAACTTGGTGTGATTCTGTGGTGGAAGATTTTTAGGTTAGAAACTTTGTTTTGTTTGACAAAAATTTGTTGATTTTTTATTTGTATTTTGTTTTTATGTGATTAGTAACGCACAAATGCGAATATTTTATAATAAAGAAAGAAAAAAACATCGAAAAAGTAAGGGAATATTTATCGCCATACCTTACTTTTGTGTTCGTTCAAAAACACTATTAACCTCTTGAAGACACCTTTATTTACGGTAAAAGTAACCATAAGAGTAACGAAATGTTCCGTTAAACTGTCTGACCAAAATCTCCCTATTATTATGCTTATTTTGACAAGTTTGACAGCCGCTGTGGTGGTGTTTAACAACCACTACCACTACAACTCAGCGATTTTAAGAGATGAAAAAAAATAAAAAAGTTGGATTAATTTTATAAATTAAGTGTTTTATGAGTTGAAACATGGTAATATTGTATTATTTTAAAAATTAATTACGCCAAAATTCTTTAAAATTAACCTAAAATATAACCACAACCGCAACGAAATGGATTCGTAGCTTACGGCAGTGGTAGTGGTTAATTACCACAACAAAATGACGTTTAGCTATAGCGCAGACGCAGTAATTACCACCACCACTACGAAGTGTCAAATAAGCGTCCGAAAATATCCCTAATAACGATAACGGAATGTTCTTTTTGTTAAATATAACCCTACTTTTTTTACCGATTTTCTTCGAATTAAATTTAGCAATTTTATAAATAGGTTTTCCAAAATATTGCGAAAACAAGTAAATGAAAATAACGATGACTATAAAGTTATTCTTCCTTAAATACCGGATCCCTTTACGGTTAATAACCACTACGGAATGACATTTAGCAACTGCGCAGTCGCAAAAATAACGAAGACTTAAAAACACGGACCAAAAATACCCTATTGTCTATTTTTATAAGCAGAGCTTGACTGGTACTAGTACGCGTTTTCAGAAAAATGCTCATGATTAAAAAAACATATATTTAAGCATTTTCGCAGTCAATTAACTTTTGGAATAGGGCCCTCCGGGCCCCTTGATGGCCTGGGTTCTTAGCGAGTGGCTAGTGTGCCTAATGAAAGAACCTGCGCTAGAATTCTTTGTTTTTTCAAATAAAAAAAAACGAAAAATTTAGCTGTATCCTACGTCGTATAAACAATATAAAGGGTGGGATTTACTAAAAGGGTTTACTCTAAGGTCCTAAGTTTAAGTGAAACTTTTGGTTTTAAACATTTTAAAGGAACTCTACTTGGGTTTTGACAGTCAGATTTATAAGAATTTTTTTAATAAATTTGTTTATTGAATAATCATCTTAACAGAATCTTTGGTTGGATTTAAGAAGAAATTCTCAATTTAGAAGAAAAGAAAATTAAAATATTTAAACCCAAGCGTGGTTTAAATAATAAACACTCTGTAGAACAAATTAAAATTGGGGTTATATGTCACTGTAATTAACACTTACCCTGTTAATTATTTTTTTCAATTAATAGTTGATGTCCCGTCACGCAACAATTTAGATGGGTAATAATAAAATAAGGAGTAGATAAATTCTGTATTTATTTAAAAGGTGTTTTTATTTATGAAATGTATTAAAAAACTTAAATGCAAGTTTTGTTTATATTTCTGTCACTGTCGAAATGTCAGTTTCAAAATATTAGCTGCCTTCAAATCACGAACAGCCAGTTCGGATCTCTTAACTCTGCTTGCACCTTGGCTTGCACCAACCTCTACTGATGAAAGCTACAGCTTGGAAATGAGTCGGCTTTGAGTAAGGAAAGTTTTCTTGACTGAGCTTTTAGATAAGCTCAATGTTTTAATTTCAGTTTGTAAATAAATTAATATAGTGGTTTTGTGTTTTTCTTTGGTATATTTAGTCGTGCATAATCAGTGATCTTCACTTGTGTTTGTTTTGCCTCGTAGTGCCCTTATAAATATATTTTTTATACTGGAAACGAGTTCAAACGAGTGTTTTATTGGTTAATAAACAACTTGGGATAATAAATAAGGTAAATCATTCCTTGAAAAACGGTTTCTTAGGGAAATTATAAACGAACTTATTACCAATTGCCACAAAACAGTCCTTTCTGGGGGCTATAAATTTAAACCACCCCCCAGAGGTTGTCTAATAAATCAGCAACTTTATAACCTCAAACTCAGATAATGAAGCTATTATGCGCCAAATTTTTGACCTATTCACCATTTGCCATTTTGAAACCTGTCAAAAAAAATTAGTTTTAGGGCATTTTCTTCAAAATATGGTATATTTTGAAAAAAAAACCAGTTTTTCAGTGGTATTTTGCAATAACAATATAAAATAATCAATAACTTTGTATCTTTTCTGTATGGATAAGTGTTTTTTGAAAATTGGTTTTAAAATTTATAGGTGTAAATATTTAGAGTACTATTTTAGATCCTACTAAAACCCACTGAAACTGTCTAATACCTCGTTCAATCACACCGTGGACAGAGGTAAAAATTTACCATTCTATTAGATTATCATCAAAAACTGAACAAACATAATACAAGATGCAGAAAATCACTTAAAACGATTTTATCAGATGAAAGGCTTATTCTGTACAAAATTAGTGGACTAATTTTCTATGAAAGTTTCTACACGTAATTTTATTATTTTCCTTGATTGTTTAAATTCAAAAGAAACAATTATGCTTAATAAGTACGTATAGATTCACGTATAGGTTTCATTGCTTTCACCTAATGAAGATTTTTAGCAACCAATAGAGACACTTTGGAACGCCTAAAATTTTGGCAGGCCTTTTTTTATTAAGGAGTTTTTGGACAAACTAAAATAAGATCGAATTTGCCAGCAGTTATGCTAATTTTTATTAAGCATAAAGGTAACAATAGGTAAGAGAGAGTTCGGGCTTGGCAGAAGCTAATTTTATTTTTATTTATTCTTGAACTTTTCATCCTTTTGAAGACCAATCGGCCAGTATTGCCTAGATAATACCAGTGTTAAGTTTGGAACATTATTCTATTCTATTATATTCTATTCTATTCTATTCTATTCTATTCTATTCTATTCTATTCTATTCTATTCTATTCTATTCTATTCTATTCTATTCTATTCTATTCTATTCTATTCTATTCTATTCTATTCTATTCTATTCTATTCTATTCTATTCTATTCTATTCTATTCTATTCTATTCTATTCTATTCTATTCTATTCTATTCTATTCTATTCTATTCTATTCTATTCTATTCTATTCTATTCTATTCTATTCTATTCTATTCTATTCTATTCTATTCTATTCTATTATGATTTTACTTCTTATCTTTTTGCTAAGTGTGCGTTCGCACAAATAAGCATAAGCACCGAAAATATTATTTTACAAATATTATGTTGCATAATAATTAACAATAAGTATAACAACTGTCAATTTTAAATGAGTTTTTTAAATGTTGCAATCTCCAGACTTTCGCTGTCTTTCCCTGTATAAAATACACAATTAAACTTTGCTAAACAAACAATGTCCAGCTTAGCAGATCCTACCTTTTGTGGCAAAATTTATTTAAACTCTCAAAGGGTTGTCCCAACAGGAACAGGACCGCAAAAGATAACGAATTACAGACCTTTTAGTTTGGATAGTGCCCTAGAGTCATTGTTAGCGATACACAACAACATTGGATATTGTTCAGATATTATAATGGTCTATAGGAAAATAATATACAGAGCCCGCAGTACCTAATTTATAAGGCCCTTGGGGACTAAAGGGCAATCTGTAAAATGTATAATGGAGATTTCACCGAACAAGGAAGGTAGAGTCAACATAAATCAAAGGCGTATCTAAAAGAGAGAAGAAGTTTCGGATCCAAGCTAGCTCTTTCATAGCGCTTAACTTATTTTTAAATTAGGATTTTCAGGAGTTGCCCTATGCCTCGTAAAAAAAACAACTGAAATAAATGGCGCCAGCAGGCATGTATAGCCATCCATAAAATGTTATTAAAATGAAACTGCAATTATCTAGCTTAATGTGAAAACCGCATGTCGCTAGCTGCTACGGTTCGTGAGTTACAATTAAAAAAAAAACTAATCCCCCCTCCTATCCTCTTGCCAACCCCCCACCCCCAACAAAAACTAGTCTGCTCACCACCTGGTTCCAAAGAATTTTTTTCAAAATTTGATAAGAATCCATAATATGTATGGATGGCTAAAAAAATAAAACATCAACAAATTCACTTTAACCGTTCCATTAGCAAAACCCAAATTTTGTGCCATAGTTTCTTTTTTTAATTCTATGGTGCCATGTCTTAAAAACCATAAAAATCAAAAAAATAGTGATAAAAAATATGTCAGGAATAATCTATAAATTGCAGTGGCGGATGCAGACGGGGGTGGGATCGCCTCCCCCTACTTTGCAGGTTAGGGTTTGGTCAGGTCAAACCGCCCCCCTTCTTTGTAATCGGCTGTATCCGCCAACTGAATAACATTGTGTAAATTAGTTTATAAATCTAATGAGTAGCTATCTACAAAAGCAAATTGATTGGAGCCCAATTTAATTAGTTTAAATATAAAAACAAAATTATGATTGTTTTCCACAAACCAAAACTACACTTTTTTGCACTCGACGCGCGTTTCGCTAACAACGTTAGCATCATCAGGAGACGATAAACAATGAACTAAATTAATCTACGCTCTATCTTATATACAATCCTTTAGTGGGCGGAGATAAGACTAATAATTTGTGATTGATCACGATTTTTAATCCTATCTCCCCTCAACCAAAGAATAAAGTGTACTAAACGGGATGGGTCCTCTATCTTTATTTAAACTATTTCTGGATTTAATGATTTCCATACTTTCATATGCATTCAAAAGTCTTTTGTTTGGTACACTTTTTAGAAGTCTTAGGTTATCTAATGTGAATCTATGATTGTTTTCAAAAGCATGCTCGGCCACACTTGACTTTTCTGTTCTTCCGTATTTTAAGTGTGCTAAATGTTCTTTAAAACGTGTTTGAATAGAGCGTCTCGTTTGGCCAACATATTTTTTGTCACAATCCATGCAACTAATTTCGTAAATTCCACTTTTTTCTAGAACTGTAGTTTTATCCTTGGGATTTCCTAGTAAGCTTCTTATTGTGTTACCGGATTGATATACTAATTTAAGACCGGTGTTATTAAATACTTTGTGTAATCCTTTCGTGTAATTAGGATTATAAGGAATTGATACAAATTTTGAGTCGCAGGTATCTTTTTGTCTGAAAAAGGTAGAATTCCGAAAGGTCTTTTGAAAAGAATGTCTATTTATCAGCTTATTTATTATGCATATGAAAGTATGGAAATCATTAAATCCAGAAATAGTTTAAATAAAGATAGAGGACCCATCCCGTTTAGTACACTTTATTCTTTGGTTGAGGGGAGATAGGATTAAAAATCGTGATCAATCACAAATTATTAGTCTTATCTCCGCCCACTAAAGGATTGTATATAAGATAGAGCATAGATTAATTTAGTTCATTGTTTATCGTCTCCTGATGATGCTAACGTTGTTAGCGAAACGCGCGTCGAGTGCAAAAAAGTGTAGTTTTGGTTTGTGGAAATCAATCATAATTTTGTTTTAGTGCAACCAAAGGTTCCAAATTCCCAACATAGTTTAAATATATTTTAGGTTTTTTTGGAAAAGGGTAAGAAATTAGGCTTCTATTTACTTCTTACATATACAGGGTGTTTCAAATTCGATGCTCACCATGGGGATCTCCTGAACGGTAATCGAGTTGTATGCGCTATTCTTCCAACGAATACTGATGAATTGCACTAATTTTTGTCAAAATTGGTCTGCACAAAGCAAATGAAACTGCTTTTCCGCACATGTTTGGAAAAGTACTTTTCCTACGAGCATGCGGAAAATCGCTTTTTTTGCACTCATTTCCGTGCGGAAAGTGCCACTTTTCCGCACGCCGCTGTTGAGCAAAAAAAATTTTCACGCACGCTGCTGAGCACGCTTGTTTTTGAGCACGCTGTTTCTCTTGAAGTCGACGATGGCATTAAGCAACAAGAGCATTAGTGGTACTTTCAATGTTAACGTGATTAATAATTACCATAAAAATTTAATTTAATTAAGTTTTGTTCTGAATAAAATATAAAATTCGTAGTTTTGACTATTTTTTCATTTTTAATCTGCTAGTTTTAACTAAAATAATGATAAAATATTTTGATATTCCGCCCGCTTGTAGGAAAAATATTGTACCTAACGCGTGCGGAAAGTATTTTCCGCACTTACCGATTGCGCCGGTGCCTGCAGAAAAGTATAACTTTCCGCACTTGTTAGGTAAATAACTGTTGCAAAACATGTGTGGAAAAGTATGTTAACCTTTAAGGTCATCGTACACTTTTACACTCATGTGCGGAAAAGTGCTTTGCAACACATGTGCGGAAAAGTATGGTGACAGTTAACGTCATCGTATTATTTTCCACACATGAGCGGTAAAGTACTTTTCCAGACATGTGCAGCAATTTTCTGCACACGGGTAAAATTTAACGTTTTCTAAGGATACAAATCGTGTGAAATCCATCATTTTCATATGTGGTCGTAGGAAAAATAAATTTCGAGACATCAACTTTCATTTTTCGTGAATTCGGCGCATTGATATCCTTATTAGACATAACAGCATGCTATGCGATAAAAATAACAAAACCTTTTAATAGTTGAAATTGTAATTATATTTTAAATCGGAAAATCCGATAATAACAGAACATAAAACAACAAAACCTTCAGAACAACGGTAAAAGTTTTGTTTTTGCTTGGACGGCGAGTTTTTATTTTTTAATAAATAAGGTGAATCTATAAAAAAAAGTCAATTGACAAAGTAAAAAGTTTGTCGTCTAAAACGTTTAGCCACTCCCCTAGTCCCTCAACCAGTGGCATAGCCAGAAATCGACTCTCTCTCTAATAAAAATCAACTACCTACCTGTGGCAAATTTTTAAAAATTAGGTAGAGGGACAGTTTAATAGATGTTGAGTTAGAGTATACGAAACAAACATACTTATTTTTAAAAGCAAGTCTCATCTAGTCTTATTTGCAGAGCTTTTTCAATATTAACCCTTAAATGCACCGCAGGCAAAAATTTTGAAAAAATTACAATAAAATGCTATTTTTTACGCGTTTCAAATGTTGTTGATAAAAAAATTGCTTAAAATTAAACAAAGTTGTAACAAATTCTTTAAAAATTTTGATCCCTCAGGTTTTTTGTAAAATATTTTTGAAAAAGTTAGATGCCAAAAAGGGGTGGGTTGCAGTTGTATATATAGATTTTTTGTCAAATCATAGATGCGCCGCAGATGAAAATTTTAAGAAAAAATATACTAAGAATGCCATTTATTACACGTGAATGGTGATAAAAATTCCTTAAAATTAAACTAAAATTGTAACAATTACTGACGTCATAGCACCGCAGGCAAAATTTTTAAAATTCAAGAGATTACACCAAACACACGTCACAAACCTAGGTAAAGGGTCAAAAAGGTGGGAGAGCTATAGCTCTCCCTGGGGCCCTTGATCATGATTAATTTATTGTAGATTGGGTTGGATCTCCTGGGGAGGGTTTTAATCCCCAAACCCTGACTACGCCACTGCCTCAACCCTCTCTAAAAATGTAAACAAAACTCAACCCAACTAATTCATATTTTTTAAAAGTGTTTGAGAGGGAAGTCCCAAGCAGCGTCTTAACGTCGCGTCGACGTATTTTAAGAAGTCGGCGACTTGACTGTAGTTGGCCGGTCAACGTTTTGTGGACGTTGTAAACACCCAGTTTTAAACTAATTTTGGAAATACAATTTAAGTCGTAGCGACGTTGCAACCCCAACTACAGTCGGCGGGAGTCGTTGGTTTAACGTCGTGGGTTTACCAGAAAACGACTGAATTTAACGCTTTTGCTGTTCAAAAATTAGTCGTGATAGTTTTTAAATTATACACACTTCATATTTGCAAAATGAACACCTTAAAAACCCATTTTCCAACTATTTATTCGTAAAATAAATAATGCAGTAAAAATACATTTTTCGAACAAAAATATCTGACGCAACCTAGTTTACTGTCAAATATATGCCTACTATGACCTAAGAAACACGCGCGCCCCAAATCCATCGTGTTTTTAAGAAATTAATTAATTTTGAAAAAATATATTTAATGTTAAATTATTGCAAATCTATTTTAAATTTAATGTGGGTAGTGGCCCAGGTCGCCGCATATTTTAAAATGTATATTAAAGCAAATTTTAGCAATATTTTTTCAATTTTCTGTTGTTTACAACTAAGAAGAATCATGGCAGGCCAAGCCATTAATCATCAAAAATGGCGGAGTCGTATTTAGTCGTATTTTGCACGCCGAGTAAATGGAAGAAACTGGCCGTTTTTGCGTAAGGCCGCAAAGGTCAGATATTGAATTGAATTGAATTTGCCTCTATTTATAAAATAACAAAGGGTGACTAAACCAAATTTTATAAGTATGGTGGCGGTATCCAACGCAGTGCTGCTCATACAACCACCAAATTTTCCATATTTTAAAACAAAATTTATTTTTTCCTCAAATTTAATATGCACCGATTAGACGATCAAGTTTTCACCTAATTAAAGAGAAAAAAGAATATTGATTATTATAACCAAATATTGTTTATAATCATTAAGTAGCATCAAGTAAATATATAATTAACCTAATTATTGCATTTATTTAAAATGTAATTATACGATCTATTTCTACCTTAGACTAAAGATATATTTATTGAGTTGTTTGTTAAAAACAGTCAGGCTTGACACACCTTTGACTTCATTAGGTAGCCTGTTGTAAAGTTTTGTTGCAGAATAGAGAAATTAGGGATATTTTGGTACGATAAAATTTTGACAACTTTGACAGCCGCTGTGGTAGTGTTTAACAACCACTACCACTACCACTCATCGATTTTACCAGAGTTTTTTGAACACATTAAAAACTGTCACTTGTAAAAATATTTAGAGATGAGAAAAAATAAAAAAATTGGCTTAATTTTACTAAATAGGTGTTTTATATATTGGAACCTTGTAATATTTTATTATTTTTAAAATTAATTACGCCAAAATTCTCTAAAACTAACCAGAAAAATAACCACAACGGCAACGAAATGGATTCGTAGCTTACAGCTTAGCTATTGCGCAGACAGTAATTACCACAACCAGTACCAAGTGTCAAATAAGCGTTCCAAAATATCCCTATTAGTTTTTGTATCAGCAGTGCGGTGTTTGTGAATTCTGAATTGCTCGCGATGCCGGGTCTGGACGGAGTAAATTGTTGATACCTTTATAAGTTTATTAAACAATTATTTTGGCTCTTTAAAACTAACCGACCGTGCTAAACAAAGATCATATCTTTCATTAATTGTAAGCCATTTTGATTCTAATAAACTAGGTGTAATCAATTCAAATTTTCTTGCAGAAAAAGAGTACCTAAGGCAAGCATTCTGAAGTCTTTGCAGACTGTCTTTGTCTTTCCACAAAAGAGCAGGCCAAATCACTGTATGACAATATTTTATATTGGATAATACCAAATGTTGTGTTAATCTAAGTTTAAACTTTTTTCCTATATTCTGGTACTGCAACAGTTTCCCAATAAAATCATTTCTCACAATATTGTCCAGCCTCACTTCTTTCCGGTTACTTTTATTTCGCTTTTCGTCATTGTCATAAGAGTGAGACGGAAAAAAGTCTCACTCTTATCAACAAAGAGAGATGGGCGATTCCATAATTACTAACGGGACAGACTGAAAGAAAAATTAAAAATATTTCTATCTGATGTCGTTAATATAATAATAATTTGATTATACTTTTTAGCATTGAGTTTAAATAATAATTTTCCAAAAAATATTAGTTAAATGTTTATTAGTTTCGCGAAAATTGTACAAAAAAATGTGTTTACTAACGTGACAAAAAAACTTCAGATATTTTTTAAAAAAATTCAAATGAATTTAAATACCCTGTAGAAAATGTAAAAAAATAAGACGGTAAAGGTTCCATCCAAAAGATATTTAAACATATTACTCACCTTTAGTTTTTAGTTGTATAGGTTCTTGGTGTTATTTTGTTTACTAACGGGACATTTCTAGCCGGACATTTTTTTTCCAACAAGATCGTAATTTTTAAAAAAACAAATTTAAAAATTTACTTAATATCATAAAACGAAATAACATTAACTTATAGAAAAACATTTTAAAATATTAAAAACACTTCAGATTATCTGTGTCTTTTAATTAAGAGGTGGTGTTGATTAATTAAAGGATCTGAAATAATGTGAACTTGCTATATTCCAGGCAGTGCTTTTTTATTTTTACACGGTCTTTAATTCCAGAGGAAACCCTGCTGATATCCTCTTTAAATAAATGTTTTGAATTTTTTCAATTGTTTCCTGAGATAACTTATGTTTAACATCAATTGCCGGACTAGTGAATTCAGTGATATTTTGACTAACGGTTGCTATAGTGGATACATACCTAGTACATCAACCAGGAGACCCGGGTTCTATCCCCGGGATCGTCGGTAGTCTTCCTGGACTTTTTCTTATAAAATTGCCAATTCCATACCAATTCCGTAGAGGACGGTACCGTGTGATCCATATATTGATGGTGGAGCACGTTAAAGGTCCCTAGCCTCGACAAAGGAGTTTAGGTCTAAATTCCTCTAAAGAAAACTGCCTTCCTAGGGGATGTTCATCAGACCGGTCTGTTGAGCAGGGTTTAGGGGGACCCAAAGAAAAAAAGTGCAAAAAAAAGTTCGAAAATAGTTGATGATCCGTCCGATTAGGTCAATAGTGCCTACGGGACTCGAAAAAGTGACGGTAAACAAATGTGAAGAGAGAGAGAGAGATACTAGAGACATCCAAAGGAAGTGATTCTCTTACAGCTTTCCCAAGGCTTTGAGGCATTTTATAGGGCAGCATGTTTTCTTGGTTTTGTAAAGTTTGTCCTCGTTTTCTATTTCTATATCCCCTCTTTCGTTTATTTTATATCATTTTTAGTTCCATTTTCAAGGCAATATTACTTTTGACCAAATCTTGTAATTTTTCCCTGTATTTTTTCTGATTTTTGGCACAATTTTTCAAATAGTTTTGTTTTAAATTGTCACTTTCATGTATTTTTTTCTATAATTTGACACACAGGCTTTAATCTTTTGTTTGCGCTCTAGGCTATTTTTTGCCATCCTAAAATATTATTTTTGTTTACTAACGGGACAAAATTCAATTTAAAAAAAACAACGAAACTAGAAGCTTCAAAAAAAAACGGTTAACACATCAAAGTGCGTTAATACAAAACTTATATTTTGAATGTAATATGAAAACTGTTTTCTTCAAGTATTGCGATGTTTTAATTTATTATACAGACCGCTTCAAGCTACTACGAACATAGGGGGAATCAAGTCCAATTTACTCTCCGTGCCGTACGACCGAGGTGGATTCGAAGCAGGCTGCAGTGTTATCTTTTGGAAATTCATTTTGTTTTTATTATTTTGTTTTATTTCTGCCTTGCTCGAGAAACAGATGGGTAAGTTCTTAATTGAAATAATACATTTTTAAAACTAAAAATGGATGTCTACGAAGTTGCCGAAAAAGTGCAGATGGTCAAATGGTCAAATCGTCAAAACCCAACACACGTTCGATATTGGTCGAGGGAAAATTTGCATTTGTATTTTGACGTAAGAACACAGTATCCGCAAAAACTAAATGTTTGGAGGGGTATTGTAGGGGAACACGTAATTGGGCCATTTTTTATTAACGGCAATTGCAATTTGAATGGTCCTAGATACTTGGATCTACTGCAGCAGCACATTATTCCAACTGCTAGGCAGTTGTTAGGTGTAAGATTTGGTGAAACATGGTTTCAACAAGATGGTTGTTCCGCTCACAATGTTGGCCTTGTTAGGGAATATCTTGATAATGTATTTCCTAATCGGGTTATAAGTACACGGGGAACTATTTTATGGCCAGCTCGATCTCCCGATCTTGCTCCTAATGACTTCTATCTGTTTTTGAAGAAGCTTTTCAAATTATCACCCCTAACATGCTTGGAAACGTTAGAAGGGGTTTTTATAGTAGGCTCGGATATTGTCTAGCCGAGCAAGGAGGACTTTTCGAACATTTGCTTTAATTTTTTTTTGACTGGGAGAATCTTTTTGGTTTTTAGAATATATTATTTTATTTTGAGAACTTGCTTTTATTTTGTTTCTCCTTATTATTTTCATTGTACCACGTCGTCACTGATAAATCTGAGCAGTTGACAATAAAACGCTCTTATTTATCAGTGACAAAAAATAAGAAAATTACGTTATAAAAATTTGCGTATTTCTTGACCAAATTCCGGTTTCATTGACTACGCTCCATACAGCACCGTGGTTAGAGGCGTACTAAATACAAGGCGAAAGGCGGCGAACGGCAGCGAATGGCGATCGGAAGCCTGAGTGTTGGTTGCTTCACTGATAGGCGTGCGGTGTCTCTGCATGTACGTACACTGGCAAATTAGACTTCTTTCGCCCTATGTTCGCAGTAGCTTGAATCGGTCTGTATATTATGTTTATCAACGGGGCATAATATTTAAATATATATGTAACACATTTTATTACAAAATCTACTCACTTAAAAAGAATAAAAGCACAATAATTCAAATCTGACAGCGTTAACAGCATGGCTTTTTGGAATTTCATTATGTAGAAACTAAAATTACTTTGTTGTTACCATTTTCCTGGAGTACTAGATTAGGAAGTAAAAACATTTTAGTTTGGTCAAATGGTCAAATCGTCATAACCCAACACACGTTCGATATTGGTCGAGGGAAAATTTGTATTTGTATTTTGACGTAAGAACACAGTATCCGCAAAAACTAAATGTTTGGGGGGGTATTGTAGGGGAACACGTAATTGGGCCATTTTTTATTAACGGCAATTGCAATTTGAATGGTCCTAGATACTTGGATCTACTGCAGCAGCACATTATTCCAACTGCTAGGCAGTTGTTAGGTGTAAGATTTGGTGAAACATGGTTTCAACAAGATGGTTGTTCCGCTCACAATGTTGGCCTTGTTAGGGAATATCTTGATAATGTATTTCCTAATCGGGTTATAAGTATACGGGGAACTATTTTATGGCCAGCTCGATTTCCCGATCTTGCTCCTAATGACTTCTATCTGTTTTTGAAGAAGCTTTTCAAATTATCACCTTTAACATGCTTGGAAACGTTAGAAGGGGTTTTTATAGTAGGCTCGGATATTGTCTAGCCGATCAAGGAGGACTTTTCGAACATTTGCTTTAATTTTTTTTTGACTGGGAGAATCTTTTTGGTTTTTAGAATGTATTATTTTATTTTAAGAACTTGCTTTTATTTTGTTTCTCCTTATTATTTTCATTGTAACACGTCGTCACTGATAAATCTGAGTAGTTGACAATAAAACGCTCTTATTTATCAGTAACAAAAAATAAGAAAATTACGTTATGAAAATTTGCGTATTTATTGACCAAATTCCGGTTTCATTGACTACGCTCCACACAGCACCGTGGTTAGAGGCGTACTAAATACAAGGCGAAAGGCGGCGAACGGCAGCGAATGGCGATCGGAAGCCTGAGTGTTGGTTGCTTCACTGATAGGCGTGCGGTGTCCCTGCATGTACGTACACTGGAAAATTAGACTTCTTCCGCCCTATCTTCGCAGTAGCTTGAAGCGGTCTGTATATTATGTTTATCAACGGGGCATAATATTTAAATATATATGTAACACATTTTATTATAAAATATACTCACTTGAAAAGAATAAAAGCACAATAATTGTATCACCATAATAGATGCGCAAACAAATCTGACAGCGTTAACAGCATGGCTTTTTGGAATTTCATTCTGTAGAAACTAGAATTACTTTGTTGTTACCATTTTCCTGGAGTACTAGATTAGGAAGTAAAAACATTTTAGTTTTATTATATGATATAGGCAATATACTACAAAAAAAGTACAAATATTTTTAGAAATGTCTCACTTTATAATTACAAAAAAAATATATTATTCATGGAATCGCCCAGATAAAAAAAAATACTTTTCTTAAAAAAAACTAAAACCTCTAAATAGTTTTTTGCCTAAAAGTTGTTTAAACGACTTAAAAACGTTGTGTCTCCATCCGAGTTAACTAGATGACGTTTCCTTAACGTCACCCACAATCCCAAACGGAGGTCGTACACGTAGTTAATACGCCGTTGTGAAAACGTCTAAAACTCGTCATTGCCAAAATGACTAATACGAGCATCAAATGGGGCGTTAATCTTGGTCAGAATGTGGTTACTTGGGTAGTTGGATAAAAAGAACGAAATTTATTATTTTCGGTCGTTTGGTCACTTTATTGCACTATCTTCAGGATTTAAACGGCCAACATAAAACGTCGACGAACAATGAATGTGCCGTGCCGTTCAAAGATATATCGGATAGTTTTATCCCTGTGGTAACGCAGAGTGCTCATTTACCTTAGATTAAAAAGAGACAAGATATCTGGTCCAACGAGAACTCCTTGGCGAATAATAACCACTGTTTATTTAAAAATAAAATCGCAACAAAACATAGGTCAGAAATATCGATTATTTTTCCATCCTTTTAAACGACGTTAGAACGATAGGGACAGAGAATTCTGTCTCAACCACTTTAGCTCGTGATTGGCTTGTGGGTGGGAAAGTCGGCAGAGCGCAGATGGTCGGATGATATTTTTATTGACATAAGAATATTTCAGTGCATTTAAAGTGATATTTTGGAGCAAATCGTCCAATGTTTTGAAAACAAAAGGAGAGCAAGTGAAATCAGTCAGTGGCGGTACATGCCGGTAGGTACACAGAAAATAAAAAAATAGTTTATAAAATATACTTAAATTAGTAGATCCTTAGACTTAAATATCAACAAACACGTTTTTTTTTATGAAGTAGTTAATTTCCAATGCATCAAATGAGATATTTTCAAGCGTTTTTATAAGTTTTTTTTCGAGGTTTTTTTTATAAAGACTATAAAGTAAAGGTACGTAAAGTCCTTAAACCAACTTGCAAACAACAATAAAAGTTAATTCACATGTGCTCATGTTTGTAAGAATATTGAATTCCTACCTCTTATCAGAATATTAAGGTTGATTTATACTGCCGCCGTTGCCATCTGCGCTCGCCTTTCGAAATGATATTTAAATCTTTTTGTCCATCCTAGATGTCTCTATACAGGGTGTTTCAAATTCGATGCTCACCACGAGAATCTCCTAAACGGAAGGAGATACGAAAAGGTTTAAATTAGGGCAAAGTTGCGCAATATGATGCTTTACCCAAAACTAAAAATAAAGTTTACAAAATCCGAGTAGTTCCGGAGAAAAAAACCGCGAAAAAAACCGAAATTTTCAAAAGCCTTTATTATTAGAGTTGTCAAAAAATGCTTAAAATTTTCTACGGGTACTTTTTATAGATATACCAGACGAGCTATTCATTTTTAAGATTTGACGTTTCAGTTTGACATGAGCGCTGTCAAGTTCATTTTTTCTTATGGACACATCCTTTTTTTTTGGTCGTTTTGTTTAGGAAGCAAGGCAAATATCATTTTGAAACATTATTTTAACAAGGAGCTTGTTGTTTCGGGCTTAATGACCATCACCAATTAAAAAAATCCTGTTATACAAGATATCCTAAAAAGCGCTTGTAGTAGTATCTACAAAATTATAGTATCTACAAAATTTTGGGATGGTGTCTCAAAATGATATTTTCCTTGCTTCCGAAACAAAACGACCATTAAAAAAGGATGTGTCCATAAGAAAAAATGAACTTGACAGCGCTCCTGTCAAACTGAAATGTCAAATCTTAAAAATAAATAGCTCGACTGGTAGATCTTAAAGAAGTGCCTGTAGAAGGGTTTAAGCGTTTTTAGACAACTCTAATAATAAAGGCGGAAAAAAATAAAAACTAAAATTGAAAATTTCGTTTTTTTTCTCCGGAACTACTCGGATTTTATAAACTTTATTTTTAGTTTTAGGTAAAGCATCAAATTGCACAACTTCGCCTTAATTTAAATCTTTTCGTATCTCCTACCGTTTAGGAGATCCCCATGGTGAGCATCAAATTTGAAACACCCTGTATACCCTAAGAATTATTGACTTTATTGTTAAGAAGTCAGTATAAGTAAGTTTCTGCGACTGACTAGGAAAAATGACAAAATTAACAAACACATTAACATAATTTTTTGCTAGTGGGTAATATTTGTTTCTTGATATTCCAGGTGCTATGAACTGTGTTTCTTTGTTTTAATGTTTGACAGAATTTTATTGTGTTGAAAATTAAAATTGCCATAAATTATATACAAACTTTGTAATAAATTTCTTTTGTACAAAATTATACTACAAACATTTATTGTTAGGAAACTTCCAAAGCTCAAATTGTCAGAATTATTTTTTGCATGTTTTTTTAAATTATTTTGCATATTTCATATTATAGTAAAATTTTAATAATATAATCCATGTGTAAATTTATATTTAAGTAGGTATGCCACTGGCGTGTTTATTGCAAACAACAGAAAGGTAAACATTGTTTCATATAATAATATAACCAAAGTCTCCGTATGTGCCAGGTATCTTGTCTCTTTTCAATCTAAGTCATTTATAAATGTTGAAAAAAATTACGGCTTTAAAATTCATTGTTCTCTTTTTTAGTGATGATTTCCATCACAGATACCAACCAAGCCTTAATTTATTTTAAATTACTAAATTAATATTACACCAGTTAATCTACCAGAGTCAATTATGCAAAAACGTTGTTTTTTTTCTTTTTTATTTTTTTACGACTAACAATACGAACAATATAGTCATTTGCATAGCAGTTGAAATTAATGTAGCATTAACATGATATTAGCAAATTTTGTAAATGAATATTTAACACATTTCAAAAGTGACTCATTTGTTTGTTCGAATATACAAACGAGTGAATTTGAATTTTTTTCTTAGAATTTGACTATAATTCCGCAGAAATTTGGTTACGAAAACCATACCGATAGAGGCCAAGGTTAATGCATAAATTATACCAAAGTTTTGTAACAGGTACCTATTTATAAGATATAAACTAAGTGGTCCAATGGCAAAAAAGTTCGTCATTTGAGTTTGGTTATTATTAAGTGGCGGTGGCAAGATCAAAAGAAAAAATAAAAATGAGAATAATTTAAGAGACTGGTATACGTCAAAATTCGAAAGCGAGCGAAAAATGTAACAACAAAATTCTCCAACATTTTTAAGATTTATTTTAACTGTGTTTGTCCCATTTTAAAGTGTTTGTATATACGTCCTGGATTGCTCCTCTTATATAGCATAAGTTGACTTAACATTTGTTTGAAAGTTTGAGGCAATGATGTGTTTGAAATTAACTTTGTGTTTCGGACTTCCATTGTCTATATTTTATTTATACACGACGTTTCGATCAGTACAATCTCTGACCGTCTTTTTGTCAGTTTGCACCTGAAGTCCGAGTTAATTTTTGACTTAACATGTTTGGAAAACTAGAAAAATGAGAAAAAAAAGATTCTGATGATGCCGCAATGGCGAAAGCACTCAACCTAATTTAACAAAAAACTGCACTCAATACAAAAACTTCGTTTCAATCAATTAAAAAAAGGTCTAACGACAAAAAATCAAGTTTTAGTGAAGATATCATTTTTTTTATAACTTCATCAAAAGTCAGTGTTCACAAATAACCAAACCACTCTCAAAACCGTCGCTTTTTTGTTACCGGTGCAAAACAATACATTTTTTAGCAAAATTCCAAGGAAAATAGCTAAAAATGGTAATATTATGAAATTCTTATTATTTTAACGTAAAAATTAAGCCATCTCACAAAAAAATATTCTGAAACTTACACACCAGCACTTTTTAATCAGTCAAAATATAGTTTTTGACAGGTGACCATGGCAACACATGTATGGTGGTAAACAATGTTAAACGTGAGAGTAAACTACGCTTTGAATGCTTAGTTAAAATAAACATACTAAATACAAGCTACTAGTGACAGTTTTGGTATTTTGTATCTGGTACTTTGTATCTCGTATTAATTGTGGCTCCAATATTCATCCTGTTTTGTAGTTTAGCAACTTTATCCAACTGTTTGATTATTTTAACACATGGACAAATTTCGAGCACCCTTCAGTTCCGAAACTAATCAAATAATTGATTAACTGAAGGCAACAAAATGTGAAAGTCATGCCATCGATCCCATCGGCCATAGTCCATAGAAATCATACGAAAATAGAACAATTTTAGACTAGTTTGAATCCAAATTTTAACAAACAGCAATTTCAGCAATATTTTTTTTAATTTTCTGTTGTTTGAGTGTCTCCATTTTTATGGTACCTTCACCTAAAATTATCTTTTGATCACCTTTAAGTAAACTAATCAACCTCTTTGTCTGTTTTGCATTTTTCTTTGCCTTAAGCATCTATCTGACCACCGTATGATAGGGCAGAGGACAGATCCCGGCACGTCGTTGCAGAGTGCGAAGCATACTTAAGGATGAGGCAGACGCTCAAATGGGCCCATCTACTGGACTTTGTGAAGAGAACAGAGAGACCCTGAGAGCCAGCCGCCGCGCCGTACAGGAGGAGCAGGTGGTGGATTAGGGGACAGGCTCAGGGGTAAGGCAAAAAGGGACCACTAGGGCCTACTTACCACGCCTTGGGCTACCCCCTGTCTGCTACTAGTCTACTACTACTACTTTTCTTTGTCATTCGCCTGTTTTTTTACTTGTTTACTAATTTTGATAAGTAGTAGTAAAAAAAGAAAGAGAGGGCTCTCGTTCTGGGCAGCGATTAGACTCTCCGCGAGCCTTTTTCGCCAACCCCCAGAGATAACCCTCAGACTTCCACTCTCCCACGGTCGAACCTTCCCGCAAGATGTCCGACCATTTGAGCGCCGGAAGGTATTATTCCTCTGCAGGATGGACGTCTTGCAAGGAAGTGGTATGAGGATTCGTCCTCTTACCAGCAAGCAAGTTTATTCCCGCCCCTTTATCCTTTCCAGGTGCTTTTGGAGCGCGCAGTGTACAGTAAGGACTCCTATTAGAGGCCCTATTTGTTTACGTTTCCTGAGCAGCAATCCACTTCCTTCTTGACTAGCTCAAGCCCTGCATTAACTCTTTGACTTATCTGGCATTCCCTGTGTATCTTTTCTAACAAATTTCATCTGCCCTCGACGTAGACCCTTTTCTTGCGAGTTCGTCTGTCATCTCGTTACCCGGGATTCCCATGTGTCTTAGTACCCAAACAAGTTTAACCTATTTTTCTCCTGCTAGGTCCTGGAAGGCGTCTGCGCACTCTTGGCCTAGTCTTTTTGGCATTGTAGGTTTACAAAGTGCCTTTATAGCAGCTTGGTTGTCCGTGCATATGTAAACCTTGTCTTTTGCTCCGGTCCTGCCATGCAATTTCGCATATACTTCCGTTTGGAAAAATATTGCATGGCAACCTAGTGAGTAACTCTGCTTTATGCCTCTGTTTCCCATAAATAGCTCTGCGCCTGTTGATTCCTTATCCCCTAGCATTTGAAGCAGATCATGACATTGGCTAAAGGTTGTATCACAGGGCCAGCGGTGGTAGTCCCAAGACAGTGTCCAGAGCCAAATTTGGTGTCGTCCTGATTGCGCTAATAATGCCGATTGCTCCCAGGCTGCCTAGCTTCCTTGTCAGTACTACCACCAAACCACAAAACTGTACTGGCTCTTTAGTTGTTATTATTTTTGTTTAGATTAGATTAGAATAGGGTGATGTAGACACTTGTCCACCTCGAACTTCTCAGATCTATGGTGGTTCCCCTTTGTCCTTTACTGCTTTGCTAGAACAACAAAACAAGTTGCAGCCCCATCCTTGTCATGGAACCCAGAAGCTTTGCCAGTGTGCCCCGTATATAACTTTCTAGCCGCGGACATTCTAGCTCCCCCAATAAGGTCCTGGTTCTACCTAGGCCTTCACATTGACATAGGACATATAATGAGGTTTCTTCCTCTTTCTTGCAGAAGCGGCATGTAGCATCTTCTACCAATCCCATTGCATACAAGTGCATATTCAGTTTGCAGTGACCTGTTAGAAGTCCCACTATTTTTCTGACAAGCTCCCTTTCCTAACTAAGAAGTTCTGCAGTCAGCTTTGGTGAACGTTCTTTTTGGTTAAAAACGTTTTGTGTCTTATAGACTTTAAGTTTGTATTCTGAATAAAACATTAAGTCTACCCCTGTTCCCAATTATTTACTAACAATTTTTTCTTCTTAATTCTTAATTGTGAAGGCTCCGACTACAAAGCGATATGTACTAAACCAAAATATTCACTGTGTTTATACAGGTTCCTTAAAGCGCTTTTATATAAGGACGGTTTGAATTTTTTTTTATGTAAACACCAATTAAACCATTTTAAGCACTAAATAGATTTAATTTTAAGCCGATTTAAGAAAGCCGTTTATCACATTACAATCGCTTTAGCACCCTGTTTCGAACTTAGTTGTCTGTCTTGTTAAATGCGACCTGACGCCGACGTTATGATGCGACGTCGTTTTATCCAACATACCAACCCGGATTTACACCAAAATGGTGGATGATTTTTGAGTCTTTACGTCGTTGTGCAGTGACTGGAGTCGGAATACTAATCGTTCTTGTTACGTCGTAAAATACGATCCAAAATTATTACACTAGCGCCCTCTTTGTTATTGATTTTTTGGTGGTGTTTCACTACCCAAAATGTTGCCCATCTCAAACTTTGGGATTTTCGGTTACTAAAACGAACTTATTTTTATACACTTTAGAAAATGGCAAACAAAAAATTATAATTTGATAATTACCGTTTATTAAATAGTATTTATATGGCCACTATGGGAGCAAAATTTAAAAACGCAATTCGGTTTACTGACAAATATGCTTGAAACGGAATGAAAAACACATGCGCCCTTGATTTGTTTGTGTTTAAACGAAAAATATTGCTTTTTTTAATGTAAAAAAATGGATGCTACTAAAGCCCTCTTTTTAGGATTCCATGGTCAAATACCTATCTCGCCCAGAACATAAAACGTCTCCAAAATGCCATTCAATGGTGTTCATAGTATTTTTTGCCGTATTTAGTAAATATAAACAATGGCGGCCAATTCGAACATATGCTATGTTTTCATGGGTATTGAGTTCGTTTTCAAAACTCATTGTATCTTTTTCTTTTATATAGCGTGTTCTTGCTCTTAATAAAGAACACGCTCTATAAAAGAAGAAGATACAATGAGTTTTGAAAACGAACTCAATACCCATGAAAACATAGCAATAAACGACGACATCAAAAATGGCGAATATTATGAGAATGCCAAAAAATACACGTAAATGGACTACAGTCGTCAAACATTCCCAAATGAACCACTTGCCACGACCGTTGGTTACTATAAACCCAACATGCGATTGGAAAATGCTCCAACAATTCCGGCGATGACAGTTGACAGTCCCCAAAAACAAAACTTTGACAAAAACCCTGAAAAATGTCATTGTAGACACACGTAGACTTGCTTGGTAAATTATTTTAAAGGCGATTTCCAAAAAAATACGAATAATGATATGTAACCACTGTTCATATCTTGAATTGTACATACCAGACGCGGGCGCACCTATTTTTTTATAACCAAGTTTTTTGTGTTAGGTCAGAGTGTCAATTTCCACTATGTAAATGGAGGCGTGTTCACGTCTGCCAGGGAACCGTTCAAAAAACTGTGTAGTAGTTAAACCCGTCAACGTCAGGACACAGGAATGTTTTGATTGTCATAAAAACCAACTCGTGCCTACATGATGATGATTCCACAAAATTGACTTACTTACACTTTAACTTGTAAACAAAATTTAGAAATTATTTTAATATTTATATTCAAGTCGATATTTTGTCTTTGCCTTTTTGAAGTAATTTATAATTCAATATATTTTGTGCGCGCATGTTTTTTTTGGGGCCAGAATCTGCATATTTGACAGAGAATTACGAGTTGTTTGATTATTAATTTTGGTATTAGTTTGCTTGCATTGGTGATGTGAAACACCTTATTATAGGTACACTATAAAAAAATTAGAACGAAATTTAACTCTAAAATCAATCCAAAAGGATCTAATACAGGTCCAAACCAATTGGAGTGAAATATTTTAGAGTAAAACGAAAATTTTCTGAGTGAAATTCTGAGTGATTTTACTCTAATAAGAGCATCATTTAGATTGAGTCTACAGGGTGGATTCTTTAAACGGAAGCAAGTAGTGTGGCTAATCTGCCTTAGCATCATGCCAAAAGTATTTTTTCCTACTACTTGCGTTGAACATTCTATATTTTTGTAAAACACAAAGAGTCTGTTGAGGTCTATTGTTGCTGGTCGTAAGGCTAAGTATTTTCTGAATGTTCCCAAGAAACTAGGTAGCTCTTTCGTCCATCGCTAATAATAAACATTCTGTCAATTTTAGTTTTTGACTCTTTGATTGTTACCATCAGAGATTCTCCCAAGTCCTGTATAAAAATATTTTGGCTAGTATCAAGGCCACTTTGACTAATAAAAAAACCTCTTCTGTTGCCTCATTTAAAAACTTTTCGACTTTCTCTTTGCTCAAAATTTTGGATTCCCTGGGTTTATAACCATCCGATTTTCGTTTTAGAAAAGCCATCAGTTTCGGGAATTTGCTTCCACACTAATATTGAAGTTTAGGGTAGTTTTAAGCATGGAATAATAGCTCCACAACGAGGACGCTTTATAATTCTTGGACTTTTCAGTAAAATAAGCTCGCATTCTTTGTAGTGCTTTTCATAGATCTTCCTTGACTTTAATGGCAGCAGATCTTGCTTTGCTTCGTCTAAAGACTTTAAAAGTTTTC
Source organism: Oxystoma pomonae (assembly GCA_963921995.1). Lineage (NCBI taxonomy): Eukaryota > Metazoa > Arthropoda > Insecta > Coleoptera > Brentidae > Oxystoma > Oxystoma pomonae. The sequence continues at coordinate 90,090,218 of OY998168.1, read as the reverse complement.
GAGGTAGCTCAAATTCCGAATAATTCATTTTTATGTTACTTTACTTAAAAAATGAAAGGTTTGTTATCGGTTGCTATTACGAAACAATAAAATTGAACCGTTGCTAGGGAAGCTAAGCAACTGCCTCCTTTGATGAACAGTGGCTTGACACATATCATTATGTAATATTATGACAAAATATTACGGCAAGTTACCATTATTGTACCAAATCGAAGTTAAATAAAAAAAATTAAACCTAGTTTAAAAATAAATACTTCGCTATTGCATAAAATATTGTATGTATCTCGGTCTTAAATTGCGTTCAACACCCTCAGCGTGTTATAGCCCTCGCCTAACGGCTCAGGCTATAACTTTCACGCCGTGGGCGATAAACGCCTACTTTACGACCTAGATACATAAAATAACTATAACAAAGTGAATCTCGTGTCCGCAAATATAAATTAAAGTAACGCTCTTGACATATCGGACAAAGCATTTTTGTTTCTCACTACATTACGACCAGGCCTACAGACCTGTTTCATCCTTATTAGAAATCATCAGGGATTCATAGGCTTGCACCTGGCAGTTGAAGCTACATTCTCCATTAGACATTGGAGGCCTGGTTGTAATGAAGTGAGAAACAAAAACGCTTTGTCCGATATGCCACGAGCGTTACTTTAATTTATATTTGCGGACACGAGATTCACTTTGTTGTTTTTTAAATATTTTGGCTTTTTAGTACTGCGCAACAAGCCTCCTCAGGAGCCATTGCTTGCTGATGCCTTAAAATTAGGGCCACGTAGTATGAAGCTCCAATTGGGGGCGGTGCTTCTGCGAACGTTACCCCGTTTCTGAAAAATACAGGATTCTGTATTTACGGTCTTCTGCACTTTTCAATTTTGATGTTTTTGATTCTCGGTTTATTCGACAGGTGGCGCACACAGGTACTACGTCTCCGTGGATTACAAACTTTTTGTTTTAAATTCTAGAGGTGTGCATGGTGCCTGTGTAGCTTCAACTGCCAGGTGCAATCCTATGACTCCCTGATGATTCCTAATAAGGATGAAACAGGTCTTTAGGTGTCTGGATTCTCCATTAGACATTGGAGGCCTGGTCGTAATGAAGTGAGAAACAGAAACGCTTTGTCCGATATGCCACGAGCGTTACTTTAATAAATAACTATTAAATAACATGCAGGGTATTGCCTATCTTTTGAAATGCAGATTTCATCCCCGTCGGCTTTGCACCATTTCACGATGACCTCATAAACGTCAAATAAATTGAAAAAATAATATAGAAAGAACCTCTCGTTACCATTTTGTGGACTTTTCAATTCTTTTAAACAAATTCATGTAGGTTTTTATTATGACATAAGGCCCAAAAGGGCAAAAAAATGCTCAGAAGAAAGAACAACAACAGAGATGTCTAGCTTTATTGCTTTTCAACCCACTTTGGTGAGTACAAAATTATTTAGATATATTTATATGGGTACCTGTATAGTTTATCTATAATAGTTATAATTTAATTAAGTTAATTATTCTAATGGCTTGTTAACTTATTGTAGAAGTCCTGAAGAAGAGAAAAATATATTCTCGAAAGCTTTACTGTCAAAAAAGGAGTTTACTTTTTTCCGGCCCATATAAGACTGCATCCCCACTAACTAACCGAGGCTTTTTTCTCAACTAGTCAGTCACGACTACCCGCAAAATTTTTATATATATATATATATATATATATATATATATAGGTATCGGTTTGAGTAAATAATAAATATAATTTTTAAACAAATAATTGCATTCCCAAACCCACGTAACTGTCACTTTACCAAATTCCCAACTAGTCGAGATCGCATCGTTGTCTAAACCAAAAAATCATCCGCCAAATTAGTGTAAAAGAGAGTTTGAATAGAATTAAACGTGGTGCACAACGTTGAGATGTCGACACATTACCATTTAGGTTTGCACTTAAAACAGTGGGGTGAGTTTGCCGATTGTGCCGTATCTACAATCAAAAATAGTCCCCGACTGGGAAGAAAAAGAAAACTCAACGTCGCGCAGGTATATAGAGAGAATTATCTTATTTCCTTTTCCTATATCTATGCCATAGTTAAGCAAAATATCCCCGCATGCACGAGTTTAACATAAAACAACGAGCAACAAGCAACTGGCGTGTAATTAAAATACAGCGTATGAATTGATAGAACAACCCCCAAAATAGCCAAATCCCTATTAGCACGATCAAATAAGCACACAAAAACACTGAATATCTACAAAACAGATTGCCAATTTTTTTAAAAGATCATTTTAGATTTAAATTTACTAAGCCGAGGCGCAGTGGGCAGCGTATCTGCCTGCCGCACGAAGGTTCCGGGCTCGAATCCCGGCTAGGTGCATGGATATATTGTGTTTGTCTTTAACTTTGCATAAACTTGGCTAACACTGGGCGTTGAAAGGGCTTGAAAAAACTGTCGTTTTTAGTATCTTGGTTCTTATAATAAATTATTTCAGTTTTTAGGAACTTTTTTGTGTTTTTAAAAATAACACAAAATTAGTTTTATTTCTCGTTTACGGAAAATTTTGTAATAAAGAAAACCACCAAATAGAGAGATATTTTGCAGTCGTATGCTTTCAATTGAGTTCATTAGTGTGACTATACGCAAGTAACACAAGTTGGTGTTTTGGTATTGGTCAAAGAATAAAAAAAATAATTTTCCAAATTAAAAAAAAAATAGAAGATATAAAGATGCTTTGTGTGGAGCTCGCTGTTCTGGTAAATATTACTAGTTTACCCTATCAAAATACACAGGCCTTAAAAATTTGCGATTTTTGCACGTTTTGTTAATTATTTGTGTTTCAGAAATCTGAATTATTGGTTAATTATTTGCTTTTCATTGGTTCTAGAATCTTTCTGAAAGCAAAGCTACAGCTAAATGGATAATTGGTTTTTATTAAGCTTAATTTACAAACGCGTTCGCGTTCGCAGTTGAAGTTCACGTTCGGCGTTCGTAAGTTCGTAGTTGGAAGTTCAGAAAACAGCATTTATAAACGCAGTTCGTTGCTGAAATTTGATTGCTCTTTCCAAAGTCAAGTGAATATGATGGGAAACAGCTGACATAAAATCATAAACTAACCAAAAATTGGAAAAAATTTTGCCCATTTGAAAGTGATTCTCGTTGATAAGCATTTTGGAAAAAAATTGATAGATAATTCCAAAAACTGTTTGGCTTCTTTGTGGCAACAATTCTTATATATGTAGCCCACAAAGTGAAGCAGAAAAACCTAAAAATTTCTCTTAAAAAAACAACAAATAGAAATGGCTCAAATGTCAGTTGACAGATGTATATCATGTGATGAAATCCTTTATTTTGATTATTGATGCGAACTTCACCAACTACCAACATAAAATTTGGTTATCTCTGAACTGCGAACGCGGTCGTGAAATGCGAACGCGAACGACGAACTTCAACTGCGGACACAAACGCGTTTATAAATCTCGGGTTAAGCTTTTCTGGGAGACATTTCCCACATGAGTGGGATTTACTAAGATCTAAAATAGTACCCCACACAGGTTTAAATATTTACACCTGTGGGGGGCACTAAATTTTAAAACCAATTTTCAAAAAACACTTACCCACACAGAAAAGACACAAAGTTATTGATTATTTTGTATTTTTGTATTATATATATGTATATTAATTTGTTCTACAGAGTGTTTACTATTTAAACACCGCGTGGGTTTAAATTTTTTAATTTTCTTTTTTTCTAAATTGAAACTTTCTTCTTAAATCCAACAAAAGATTGTGTGATTGTGATGATTATTCAATAAACAAATTTATTAAAATTCTTTTTATAAATTAAATTATGTCCAAACCTCAAGGATGGTTGGTTTAAAGTGCTTAAAACCAGAAATTTCACTTAAACTTACGACCGTTCTAAAATAGACTAAATCCTTTTAGTAAATCCCACAGTTAGATGTTACAAGCAATTGGTTTTAAAAACGGGATTTTAAAATGTTTTGGAAACAAATTCTAAAAAGCCAACCATTTTTCTTAAATCGAATATAAAAATAATTACAAAAATCGGTTAAGCTATTTAAAGTTTTGCTAGAAATAAAAGCCTTCTCGGGGTGCGATGGGCCCGGAAACGTGGCCCATATATCCAAATCGAAGTCAGCATTCAACATCGACTTGGTTTTGTATTTTTATATCAGTGGCGTCGAACTTACAACCTCGCTTTGTTTGAAAGTCGGACAAAAATAGTTTTCTTTATACCAAGGGATTGTCCCTGAATAGTTTTTATTTCTCTTCTAAAATTGAATTAACTAGATTTAAGGCGTTTTGCTCGACCACTCCACAATTATACAACTTATGTATAAGTAGTAGGTAGCGTATCGGCCTGCTGCACGGCCGCACGGAAGGTCTCGGGTTCGAATCCCGGCTAGGTACATGGATATTATGTGTTTGTCTTTAACTTTGCAAATACTTGGCTAGAACTGGGCATTGATTCTATAATGGATGGAAAGTTCCAGTAAAAAAGACGTGATTCCTAATGCTGGCCCAGCAATGTATGTTTGCCGAGGCAACGGTAGACTGTAGTCCGCCGTCGGACCAATGGTAAATTTTATACTTTTTACTGACGTCGGCATACCGTCGCCGTACGATTAAGATCCGATTTGGTTTAACCACATGGTACCGACCATCTACCCATATAGCTGTTTAATTTGGTCGGTCTAACGTAGACAAGCTGGTCTCGGCCCGACATCGGTAAACTACTCAAGTCCGACATTGGTTTCCTAAAGCGGTCCAACGTCGGCGATTGACGAAGGTCCGATAATGGGTGGATAAGAATAAGGCTCCACATCAGCCTCTCAAAGCGGGCCGACGTCGGTGATTGACGAATGTCCGTCGGTGGTTGCTTGACACGATCCGACATTGGAAAACTACAAAGTTTCGATAATGCGGGTGCTTAACCAGTCGGGGTGGTTTAAGTGGCGGAAGAGGTGATTCTTGTAGAGAAGTACCACCAGGTCTTGTCAAGTCCGCATTCTAGTTTTGAAGTATCTTTGTTCATTATATATATATATATATATATATATATAGTATTATCTTCCACTGTACAGGGAACATAGTGATATTAGCGCTATCTCTACATACTAGGAAGAAACTATTAAGCAGTTTAAAAATTTTAATGTGACGTACTATCGTCTATTTCCGGTTATCGACCAATCGAACAAAAATCTGATCAGGCCATCGTCGCCGTCGGTCCTAAAGCAGATAGAGTGCGTTTCGGCATAAAGTCGACTATAGTAAATCGGACCATCGTCAGTTGCCGATTCTCGACCAATCAAACAAAGTTCCAATCGGAGCATCGTCGGCCCCAAAGCAGATAAAGTGGTCGTCGGCATAAAGTTGACTATAGTAAATCGGGCCATCGTTAGTTGCCGATTCTCGTTCAATTAAACAAAGTTACAATCGGATCGTCGTCGCCCCTAAAGCAGATAAAGTGGGCGTCGACATAAAGTCGACTATAGTAAATCGGGCCACCGTCAGTTGGCGATTTTCGACCGATTAAACACAGTTCTAATCGGACCATCGTCGGTCATAAAGTGGTGTCGGCATAAAGTCAACTCTAGTAATGTGGACTTCCATCAGTTGCCGATTATTGACCGAAAACTAAAAATCACAATCTGTCGGGCCAGCGTGTAGTCGCCGATGCCGACACACTGCCGACGTTGTCGACATTGGTCCGATTCAATTCCGACCATTTTTGTTTGCTGGGGGTGCATGTTTGAAATGACGATTCAATTTGCTTAAATTTGTTCAAAAGTTTTTCCAAAAAAATTAACCAATAATGTTCTTAAACATTTTCTTCACCTTCGACTGTACATTGAAGTTTATCAATCAAGTACCTAACGAAAAACGAGCATCAAGCAAGCAAATGCGTTGCCCAGCCTGCTCTTATCTCCGTATCATACCACAGAAAGTAAACAAATTATGCAATGTTAGCTGATACAGTTTTGAATGTACAACTATTCATTTCTTGGGAAATTAAACAGAGAATTAGTGCATATTGTTTTAATTTATAAGGAAGCACAACAACCCGCCGCAGAAACTTACAAAATTTCCTGTGTCTCCTTACACTAATGGAGGTAGGTTTGTCATTATTCGACCTTTTTATTTAGTTATGAGAATGTTCAGCGATTAGGACTTTTTGTCATTTTACATGTATACTTCAATGCATCATTTGCATACTTTTGGTGGTACAGTCATGTCTTGGAAAAATGTTCCCTAATTGAAACATTTTTAAAGAGGCTTTTGAAAACAGAAAATTTTCTGACAAAAGTTGTGAAACACCTTGTATATATACGTTAATTATTAAAAGCAAGTCTTTTTGCGTATTAGCAAAATAATTATCGCAATACCCCAAACATTCATAAAAATATCGCATATTGGATAATATCAATTTAAAATATAGCCCACATGCAACTTATTTGATAATTTAATCTGAAATGTTTATATTATACTTATACTCCGCAAAAATTGGCAAACTATCTAGCCTCGTCTAAGGTCAAAGAGTTCAAGCAAATTTTAATAAAAAACTATTTTTTAAACATACGTTATAATTTAAACAACCACAAAAATTCATGACCCTGTAGTTGTTGCACAAAAAGTTTAAGGCTACCTATATATAGTAAATCCACCAATAGTTGAATTTTTTAGAATTTCTGTTAGATATCCAATGACGTAGATGCGGATTTTGCCTGGGTTAAAGTAGAGGAGGGGGATGTATTGTAAAAAATGTAAACCTTAAAAGGTAAAATAGTTTAATTCATTAACAACACAGAAAAATGGAGTGGCGGGCATTAACCTCCTTGTTCCCCCCCTCACCCACGCCCTTGCACAGGGTGCTCCAAATTCAAGGGAGTTGTAGGATTTTGGTTATTTCTAGTGACCTATTTTCCACTCGTCTTTTAAAATCTGCATAAACTTCCCTTTGTTTTTATAATATCTGTTTTTATTTTGTTAATTTTTCATTTGTTTTATTATTTGCTTATTTACTTTATTGTATATATTTTGCGAAAAACTACGATAAAACAAAACAAAAAAATTATTAAGATAATACAAAAATTAGAAACATATAAAAATGATGATTTAAAAAATCTATTAAAAAATAGGTAATCCTATAAAAAAAAATTACATTTTAGTGTTATATCTCGAAAACTACAATAAAATTCAGTTTGACAATTAAATTACATTTTAAATTATCTACACATGTAATATAAATTTTAATTAATTAATAAAAAAGTTATAGGCCACATTCCAAAACGCATATTTTTCAAAAAGCCCCCGTAGCTCAAAAACGGTTTGACATACTGACATGCGGTTTCACCATTATTCATTTCTTAAAAATCGAGCCCATAACATGTATATTAGTCGAATTTGGACCACTCTGTACACAAAAAATATACAGGGGGCGGACACAGTTCGCTCAAAACAAGCTGAAAGCAAAAAAAATGCATTTAGTAATAGTAGGGAGATTTTAGGTTAACAAATTAATTCTATTTGCCCTTATGTGGTATTTGTTTACGATCGTTATAGAATATTTGTGTCAAATAACGTAAAGTTAACTCCAAGCTCATTTTTTTTTCTTTTCAGGAGAATCATCGTCCTCAAGCTCAAGTAAAGTTGGTTAATTTGTGCACTGACAAAATTTCCCTAATTTTGCTTTATCTAGGCTGATCTGGTGGCACTGGGTTATTTTGGACCGGGTTGCTCGCTTATTTTTAATTTTCCTCTTCTCCTTTTTCTCCAATAGCCTTTTACTTTACTGGAATGGGTAAAAATTACTTTTATCTTTCACGTATTCTCGGTTTGTAACTTCGTCTTGGTGGAACTGGATTATTTTGGGTCGGTTTTCTCGTTTATTTTCAGTTTTCCTCTTTTCCTTTTTCTCTTTTAGCATTTTACTTTACTGGAACTCTTATTTTCGGTTTGTAAAATGGTCTGGGTGGCACTGGGTTCTTTTGGGTCGGGTTGCTCGTTTATTTTTAATTTTCTCTTATCTTTTTTTCCCTTTTGGCATTTTTAATTTTCTCTTATCTTTTTTTCCCTTTTGGCATTTTACTTTACTGGATTGAGTAAGAGTCTTTTACCTTTCATTTATTCTCGGTTTATAAATTGGTCTTTGTGGCCCTGGGTCGGGTTGGTTGTTTCATATTCAATCTTCCTTTTCTCCTTTTTCTGCTTTAGCATTTTACTTTACTGGAATCGGTAAAAGGTTACTTTCCCCTTCCACTTATTCTCGGTAGTAAATTGGTCTTGGTGGCACTGGGTTAGTTTGGGTCAGGTTGCTCGTTTATTTTTAGTTTTCTCCTTTAGCATTATACTTTACTGGAATGGGTAAAAATTACTTTTCCCTTTCACTTATTCTCGGTTTGTAAATTGGCCTTGGTAGCACTGGGTTATTTTGGGTCGGGTTGCTCGTATATTTTTTATTTTCTTTTTGGCATTTAGCTTTACAGAGATGTCTTCATCAGCAACAAAATATTTTGCTAGGAAGTTCCCACTTGTAGGAGTTTCCGAATTATGGATACGTCAGAAGGATAGGTCTATTGTCTCTACCTAAAATTTTACTAAGTTTTCTTAGAGATTCTTGAGAGAGAAAATCTCAAAGCTTCCCTTCTTCCTTCCAATTCCATTTTTTGATTCCTCTTTTGATTTTTATACTACTTTAAATTCAAAGCCCTGTAGATCTAAAGGCGCAATTACACAGACGAACATGCTCAAATAAAAGGTCGTGCAAAAGATCTATTTTTTGCGCGAACATTTTTGTGAGCTTTTCTTTGAACATTTTGTTCGGGTAAATTTTTGAGCAAGTTATTGCTATCTATTTTGGAAACATATTTTTAAAGATGAGAATAAATATAATTTTACATCAGTGATCAGTGATCTCAATTCTTTAAAAAAATGGAACACCAACTTTTATTTTAAACTTTTGTGAAAAAAAGGCGACGGCAAGCGAAACATTATTATTGGCTATCAGGTTTGTCATATGCAATGTTAAAATAGTTAATGATGGAGGTAATAACATTTAATTCTTTTCCCTAACTTTTTTGGTTTTTTTTCATTACAAAAAGAAAACGGAAATGTGTTCGAAGTAATTACTTTTTAAAATGCAGGTGGATATTTTTAGAGAACTGTTCTGGAGAGTAGTTAGTTGTTCCCTGGGGGGGGGGATAGGAAGGTTTAGACAGTCGGAACGCAGCGCTGTCAAACACTGCTGTAATTTTGTGTGTCAATATTCATTTGACCAAAACCCTCTCTCACTAGTCTACGGTTTTTACCTTCTCCTAACCCAGCAACAGCAATAAATAAGGGCCAATTTTAATTTTTTTTGATTCTCGTTTTTTTTACAACCCCAAAAAAGTTACAAGTATACTGGCATATCCCCTATCCTATCCTTGTCGGAAAGCACTTAATTAAAAATACCTTGTTTTAAAACTTAGTCTTTCTATTTTCAGTTAAGTTCAATGAATTCCCATAAAACTATAAAACTTAAATTTGTAAGAAATTTTTATTACCAACATTTCCTCAAACAAATTTTGCTCAACAATCTCTCCAAAATTTACCTGTGTTTTTTTGTACGCGATTTTGTTCGAACATTTCTTTGAACATTTTGCTCAAGAGGCTCGTGTAAATGTTTGTCGGCATTTCAACATCAAAGGAAAGTTTGTCTGTGTAAATGCGCCTTAAGGATTTTCAATATCTTCAAGAAGCCAAACGACTAAGCGAGCCTATGTTTTTCTGAAGACCCAAGACCATAAGAAGAGATGATACAAGTTTCAAAGAACCGGTTCGGGCTCTTCGATGCTGTTTGATGGCATATATATCAACGCTCAGCATCTCTTTGGATTTTTTTATTACTGTCATCGTTAAGTCAGTAGAGAGTTTTAGAATAATACGAAATATAGGTAAGTTAGTGATTTAGCCGCCTATGAATGTTGTTAAAAAACCATAGAACCGTTCTTTTGGCTTATAGGTAATAAAGGTAAAAACATTATCAAGTCAACTATAACTCGTTAAAGCCGGTTATTTTTATGAGGGTTGAATAACTTACTAGTGAAATAAATAACTGAGTACTAGACGCGTTCTTCTACTGTAATTAACATTACTTACACTTTATCACACTAGTGAGTTATGGATGGGGTATGTATGTTTATATGTGCCAAATGGGAGAACCAATTTTAATAATATTGATATTGTGGAATGCTGGGAATCCCGTGACTGCTATAAGCTATATTTTTTTTGTTTTAAATCAATACGGCGGATAGCGGTGGAGGTGATCGCCCCCCACCTTTTTTCGAGAATTTATTAAGAAGTCGTCGTTTTTTCATAAAAACAGTAAAATTTTTTATAGTTTTCAGGGACCTATATAATTTATATAGGGAACGATGTAGTTTTTCAAAAATTTTTCCCTGCGGTGCCCTATTGGGTCGAAAGTTGCATTAATTTTAGAACTTTTACATAAAACTTTTTATTCGCTTTTACAAAATTTTGACTTTACACTTTACACTTTAAATATATTTTGGTATATACAAAAAATAAATAAACTTCCAAAAATAAAAATAGATCATGTAAAAATGTGTACAAATCAGGCATATTATTAGTAGTGCTAAACATGTACCACAAATGTGAAAATCAGCAAGTATTGCACAAAACACTAACATCTTGTTAAAAAATTGTTAGTTTGCATCTATTGTAACTAAATGGAGCTACTTTTAATACTTTTTCTCTATTGAGTATACTATTATTAAATCAATTTCTATAGACAGCGAGAACTGTAAACTTGAAATTATTAACAAGTTTAGGAATATGATGGTGATACATTTAAGAATCATTATCCTCTAATAGAGTTATATAGTTAGGCAATCCCTTGAATATTTCGAATATACCGAATGGATCATTCCGGGATTATTCGTGCTATTAAGGTGTGAGATTATGTTGTTTGTTTTATTTTTATTCAACAACTTTTTTGTACTTAATATGTACCTGCTGGCCTGGTACTACCTACTTAGTACTTTGCCACTATTGGCAGCTCGGAAAGGAAGTGCTTAAAAAGTACTATTTTTTTAATTCGTATTTGCTGGGATATTTTTGTTATGGTTACCGTCATCAACATGAGCAAGAAAGCTGAAATTTCCTAATAAGTGGTTCTCGAAATCTTTGAAGAGAAATAAAATCTTTCATATGCCCTGCCTCGTGCCTATTACCGGTGAAATCTTGGTAAAGTCACTGAAAAAAAAAACTCCAAACAGAAGCTAAACTTCATCCAGTGGTGTACGCAGAGGAGGGAGGCTTAGGGGCTTATGACTCATACAGAGCCATCAAATATCGTCGCCTAAAGGTAGTTTCTTTCCAAAAATTAGGAATAAAATGGTTCTGCATGTAAGGCAATGCCGCTACTCAAGCCTCCCGCTCAGAAACAATTTATGCGTCCGCCACTGATTCAATTAATCCACCGGATTTACATTTACAAAAGTATTCATTTACATAAGCCATTCTTACAATAAAATATTATTAAATCTAACAGTCATTAACCAGATAGACACAAATAGTTATAAACAAACTCAGTCCAAACATTTAAAATATATATATATATATATATGTAAAAAAAAAACACAAATAATCAAAATACACCCTAACACTGGACAAATACTACTACAAACACAATCCTCCCTCCTCAGTTGTCATGTTATTGTCAAGAAGAGTATTTTATATATTGTCACTAAAGTATTCGTTAATTGAGTAATATGTTCTCTAGTAAGTAGAAACATTTTAGTTTCTTCCTGCACCTTTTTTCACATGTCAATTTTCTTATCTGGAGGAGAAGTTTATTAAAAACTCTCCTGCTCTCATATATAATTGATTTCCGTACCAGTTCCGTCCGTGGTAAGGGCAATTTTAGCTGTAGAGGCTTTCTATTTCGTTTTTATATTTTTTTAAAACCATACAAGATGTCTCCACTATGTATAACGAGCACAATGTTAGAATGTTATATCTAATAAATAATGACATGTTTCTCTTGGTCTTGCATGGTATATATTTCTCACGGCTCTCTTTTGAATGTTAAAAATAGTATCAAATAAATTTTTATTACAAGAGCCCCAGAAAGAGATGCCAAAGCGTAGGTGAGATTCCATCAATGAACAGTAACAAGTTTTAGTTAGAGCGAGCCCCAAGTTTTCAGAGATAACCCTCAGGGCATAACATCCAGATGAGGGTCTACCAGTTAAATGTTGTATGTGTTTATTAAACTTTAGAGAGCTGTCTATAAAAATTCTCAAAAAAACGACTTTCGTGTGAAGATGGTGGCAATTGATTTTCTAAAAGAACCTCACCCAGTGTACACCTAAAGTGCAAAATCTTTGTTTTAGAGACATTAAAGCTTAAGCGATTCGCATTACACCATTCTGTGATTTTACTTATATCCCTCTGCGCTATGTATGTAGGACATTCAACATCTGTGTCATCACACACAATAGTAACATCATCACAAGATACAACAAAGTGACCAGAAATAGCCAAATAAAGTAGATCCTCAAACGAAATAGCATAGGACCCAAGATTGACCCTTGAGGAACTCCAGTAGTAATTAACTGTTCGGTGGAACATGTTCCTTGGAATTGTACACTTTGAGTCCTCTCCTCCAACATTGAGCAAAACCATGCCAATTCGGCTTATGACTAGTATATATGCAATCAAAAAGTGCGAACTATTATGAGTAAAGAGACGAAATTCAACTGTGACGGAAATTTTTAGCCTCAAATTTCAAGACAAGATTTTTGGTGAAAACCCCATTTTGATATGTTCACCGATCTTTGAGCTACGGGGCTTTTTGAAAAGTCTGTATTTTGGGATAGGGTCTGTAACTTTTTTATTTATGAAAATTTCTTTATGGTCTAAATTGCTTTTTTGTAGATCTTTTAAAGCAGAATACAAATCTCGAACTGGACTTTATCCGCGACTTTTATTTTTTAGGATATAATGCAAAGCTTTCTTTTTTCTTATGGAATACCGTGTTTTTCATTTTATTTTTTTGTTTAGAATTAATATCTTATCAAACTGATGTATCATATGTGATATTTTGGTAGTTTTTAAGATATTCAACATTTTCTATTCACAACAAGGTGGCCATGGCCGGATATGGTTTTGAGAATAAAAATAAAGTAGATCACGCGCTGACGGCTGACATAATATGATGTCATAGCCTAATTCTTTTAAATATTTGGACCAGACGGAAATTAAGGATTCTTCATAAGAAACTTTAATGGTTTAAACTTAATTCTTCAAGACTCATAGTTAGTTAGGTGTGCGACTATTACTTATGAGCACATTAACGAATAAATCGTTCAGAGATGGATGACAACAAACAAACCTGGAAAGTCATTTTATGGATTGCGTTGATGCTTTAAGAAATGTAGAACTTATTAATACCGCTATAAGTGCCCCCGCTTATATATTGTTTAATTAGTTTTTTTGAGATTAAGTTGTTTCAAATGGAGTAGGGTGGGGGTACTTTTTGTTATTAGTTATTATTTTGAGATTCATTAGAGTGAAGTATTTAGTTGTGTTCTTAATTAGAATGGAAAGTTTAATGGTCAAATAATATAAATATTTAAAAAAATAAGAAAATATAAACGTTAAATTGAAATTGGTAGAAGCCTCGATCAAAATTAAAAATGTAGTAGGCCTTGACATATTCGACATGACCTTATAAGTTCATGTCTTTGGTGCATAGCCCACACAATTCTTATTGTCATATCCATATCCGTCATAGCCACCTTGTTGTGAAAAGAAAATGTTGTAAAAACTACTTAAACCAAAATATCACATATGATACATTATTTTGATAAAAATTTAGTTCTAAACACAAAAATAAAATAAAAAAACAGAGTTTACGTTATATCTTGAAAACTAAAAGTGGCGGATAAAATCGAGTTTGAGATCTGGATTCTGCTTTAAAAGATCCACAAAAAAGCAATTCATACCAAAAATAAATTTTCATAAATAAAAAAATGCAGACTATTCAAAAAGTCTCCGTAGCTCAAAGATGGGTGGACATATCAATATGGTTTTCACCAAAAATCTTGTCTTGAAACTTGAACCTCGCAAAGGGGAGTTGGTTTTTCTCTATCTCTGCTGGAAGTACCCATACCCATATAAAAGTGCCCAATCTGAATCACCCTGTACATCATGACTGTTGCAAAAAACAAGCGCGGTCGTAAAATTCTGCCTTTTTTTGTTATGGTATTTCGGCGGGACCCTTCAAAGTGTGTTGGATATAGACATTTTCCAAACACAATTTAATTTGGCTATAAAACAGTTTATATCTTTAATATTAGGGCTTAAAAAACGGAAATCAAAGAAGGCAGATTTTCTGTCCGTCAAAAACGACCGACCGAGCATGATTCCCTAATAGTAGAAAATGTTACCTTAAAATAGTTGCGACTTAAAAGTGGCAACAAAAACTTTTATTTGTGGTAGTTGTGGCGCTCAACGTCGGCTACTTCAATGAGGCTTAAATGCATTAAAACAAATAAGTAATAAATGAAAGTCGAGGTGACTACAAATCTACGAATGAGAAGAAACCTTGGAGGGACGGGAACTTGGTATTGTCCCATGATGGTAAGGAATACTTTAAAACGGAACTATAAATTAATACGATTAACAATATTTCTGGGGGTGATTATTACGTGAGGTCTACTTTTACGTGACACTAGAAGGTATTCCAAACTCCAGACAATTTAGCACAGTAATGGTAAAGCCATGATGGTAATTTAAGGCTTAAAATATTTTAGCATAATTTCCTGGGTAACGTTTTTATTTAAGCAATTTTTACTAATTTTTTTACATTTTTATGCCATTTTTTACATTTTTAAGAGTCACATTTTTCAAGTGTTCACTAATTATTGTTGCCATTTTTTTCCAAAAAACGGCAAAAATTGTGCTTGTTGGAAGCGTAAATTGTGTACGACATAAGAAGGTATTAATTTCTTTTAACTATAGTTCTTTACAGATGGAATAATGTTTATTTTTAATATTTTTTGCCATTAGACTACTAAAATGGTGAATTTGTCGGCCCATATTCCAAAAATTACCATTATTAAGCGGAAGACTTTCTGTTTCAAGGTTGTCGTTACCACTACTTGGTTTCCATTCGTAAACTTAAAAACACTTATTGCAAAAAACAACAACAAAAACCTTAAAAAGCTATAACCAAAAGATGAACCCAAGTCCAGAGTCTGCTTATAAATGGTAAATACCAAAACTAAATCAGCTGATCGGTTACGTCAAAATTTCTCCTACTTTGGTTACAACCGAAATCCAAATTATGTTTTTTGAACAATAAGAGGATAAAGTACAAGAGAGCCCTTATGTGTGCTAATTCTGGTTTCGTAGGATATGATCAATAGTGCTTTCATCCAATAACATGCTCTAATAGTAAGTACGACCGAATTTCACCCGGTTGACATTTTTCACGCAAGGGAGAGTTCGATTAATCTCCTGGTCCTACCCGGTCTTAGTTGTCAGCGATCCTAATTTTTGACAGACGTCAAATACTCAAATTCACTCTCTCTTTTTATTATATTACAGGCCAACGATATGGATAGTACTCTGTTAAAATGATGACTTTTTTTTTCCTTATCTTTTCTGTAAGGACTTTATAACAGAGCTGATGTTTCCATGCTGCATTTGTGAAAATATACAAGTTTGAAGCGAAGGCATTTCACCTCTTCTTAATTTAACCGTTTTAGCTGACCACGGTTTTTTAAGGTTAGGACATCCGACATATTAAACAATACAGTACCAAATAATAAAAATAGGTAGCAGTCATATTAAACCAATTTAATGAGCTGGTCAAAAACGGTTCTTATCAGTCGTATCCATCTCTTTTGCTTGTAATATAATAAAAAAGAAAGTGAAGTTGACGTCTGTCAAAAATAAGGACCGCTGTCAACCAGGACCGGGTAGGACCAGAGATCAATCGAAACTCTCCAACACGTACACGTCCAATGTACTGGATCTGGGTAAGAGAAAGTCTTCTCTTAAAAGAAGCAGCAATGCGCGGTCCCCGTAAAAGTTTGGCGATTTTTTGGTCGTGTAGTCACTGTTTTTGGTTGAAGCCACCTTATTTCTCTCAATCGATCGATCCATTCTACGAAGTCCAGAATCGACACCCTGAGGATTTTTGGAATGTTTGCGAAATTTATCTCTTATGTTTAAAACAAAATTATGATTGTTTTCCACAAACCAAAACCACACTTTTTTGCACTCGACGCGCGTTTCGCTAACAACGTTAGCATCATCAGGAGACGATAAACAATGAACTAAATTAATCTACGCTCTATCTTATATACAATCCTTTAGTGGGCGGAGATAAGACTAATAATTTGTGATTGATCACGATTTTTAATCCTATCTCTCCTCAACCAAAGAATAAAGTGTAGTAAACGGGATTGGTCCTCTATCTTTATTTAAACTATTTCTGGATTTAATAATTTCCATACTTTCATATGCATTCAAAAGTCTTTTGTTTCGTACACTTTTTAGAAGTTTTAGGTTATCTAATGTGAATCTATGATTGTTTTCAAAAGCATGCTCGGCCACACTTGACTTTTTTGTTCTTCCGTATTTTAAGTATGCTAAGTGTTCTTTAAAACGTGTTTGAATAGAGCGTCTCGTTTGGCCAACATATTTTTTGTCACAATCCATGCAACTAATTTCGTAAATTCCACTTTTTTCTAGAACTGTAGTTTTATCCTTGGGATTTCCTAGTAAGCTTCTTATTGTGTTACCGGATTGATATACTAATTTAAGACCGGTGTTATTAAATACTTTGTGTAATCCTTTCGTATAATTAGGATTATAAGGAATTGATACAAATTTTGAGTCGCAGGTATCTTTTTGTCTGAAAAAGGTAGAATTCCGAAAGGTCTTTTGAAAAGAATGTCTATTTATCAGCTTATTTATTAAACCTTCGTCGTAACGGTTACGAAACAAAGACTTTTGAATGCATATGAAAGTATGGAAATCATTAAAATCATTAAATCCAGAAATAGTTTAAATAAAGATAGAGGACCAATCCCGTTTAGTAGGATTAAAAATCGTGATCAATCACAAATTATTAGTCTTATCTCCGCCCACTAAAGGATTGTATATAAGATAGAGCGTAGATTAATTTAGTTCATTGTTTATCGTCTCCTGATGATGCTAACGTTGTTAGCGAAACGCGCGTCGAGTGCAAAAAAGTGTGGTTTTGGTTTGTGGAAAACAATCATAATTTTGTTTTAGTGCAACCAAAGGTTCCAAATTCCCAACATAGTCTTATGTTTACCTTCTGTTTAATGAACTTTTTCCGTGAAAAGGTTTAATGCTTTCATTTTATTTTTCTGTGATTCTTAGTTTCCTCTTTGGTTATCACGTTTAAAATCTCTTTCATTCTATCTCACCGAATTAAAAAAAGAGGCGTCTTGCTCTTGTTGAATTCGTTACGGAAATGATCGGCTCATTTGTCGAATAATTGTTTTTGTTGTTTTTTGTTCATTTTCTAGATTTGCTTGACGTAAAAACAAGAAGTTGTTAAGAATAGGTAATTAATTATTATAAATTGAGAAGGAAGCAAATTAAATGCGCCTATAAATTTCCTATAAAAATCGCGAGCCTGGGTCTTTTAAATAATGGAAATTGATGTTCTTTTGTTTGATGTAAATAGTAAAATATTGCTAGTTGCCATGCAATAATTGTTAGGTTTTACCATAGGATCGACATGCTTATCGAATATCCTTTTTCAGATGCTTGTTGAACCATGCAAAGTAAGAACATAGATACTTTTTAATGTATTTTTTTTATAAAAATGAAAATTGTAGCAGTAAAACATTATAATATATAATATATAATACATAATATACAATATAAAATATATAATATATAATATATAATATATAATATATAATATATAATATATAATATATAATATATAATATATAATATATAATATATAATATATAATATATAATATATAATATATAATATATAATATATAATATATAATATATAATATATAATATATAATATATAATATATAATATATAATATATAATATATAATATATAATATATAATATATAATATATATATAATTTTAATTTTTGCTGTTGGCTTCTAGCCAAGCGATATAGACAACGAAAATCTATATTTTAGAATGTTTGTCTGTTTGTGTGTAATCTC
Organism: Oxystoma pomonae; assembly: GCA_963921995.1. NCBI lineage: Eukaryota > Metazoa > Arthropoda > Insecta > Coleoptera > Brentidae > Oxystoma > Oxystoma pomonae. Next base: position 90,071,954 of record OY998168.1, on the reverse strand, counting down.
TGGGCAGGACAAAATTGGTTCAGGGAAAGAAAAGTGTAAAAAACCGTAGGCAAAGCTGCGAGTCTTCAACAAAGAATAAGTTAAAAAGCATATTAATAAATTTTTACGAAAAAATTGCTTTAAAACGTTGGATACCTCCGCTTACTTTTGCTAATAGGCCAATCAATTGGAAACTCAGAAGTGTTTTGCATCGAAAAAATGACGAATGTAAAGTACCCCGGAAAAAAACTCGATGGAAAAATGTATTGTTAAGGCGCAATTACACAGACGAACATGCTCAAACAAAAGCTCTAAAATTTTTTACGTGAACATTTTTGTGAGCTTTTCTTTGAACATTTTGTTCGGGTAAATTTTTGAGCAAATTATTGCTATCTGTTTTGGAAACATATTTTTAAAGATGAGAATAAATAATCCGGATTTTTTTGCCCGGGGGTTTTTTTGGGATTTTCTTGCGAGTTTTTTTTTATTTCCAAGGGTTTTTTCCTAAATTCAAAAAACAACCCAGGAAAATTTTTCTTTTCCAAAAAAATTTTGAGTTTTTCAAATATCGGCAAAAAACTCAAAAATTGGATTTTTAAGCGGTAATCCGCGCCTCACGACTATGAGGAGTGGTGGGGAGGGGATTTTTTTTAAACATATTTTGGTAACTTTACTTTACCTTTAGCTTTTATTGTTGTTTTTTAATTCCTCACCCCAGATTTACCTAGTTAGTTTAAGGTCCCAAGGGTTGCTTAAAAAAGCAAAAGGTTCATGAAAATGCTGAAGATATAAATATTTACTGTCAATTTAATGTAATAATCATGGTCGATTACTGACACTTAACCAACAATATGCAAAGGACAACATTGCGATTCAAAAGGGTGGCCGGCCTACTACCTGCGAAATCCAAAACGCGGTATGATAGATCGGCGACACAGTCTACTAAATTACTGCTAAATTATATTTTTTAGACAAGGGTCGGGTTCGTAGGGTTGTAAAAGTGGGTAATAAACGGTTATTATTTAAAACGAACGTGCTTTTGTTCATATATTTGAGATTTAATAAAATGTATATAGGTTTTTTCAATTTGACTTAATTATTATTTTAAAAGACTAAACTAGGAAGTAAAATAAAGGGACATTCTTTTAAACGTAAATTTTTATCATTATATTTTACAGGCAACAACAATAAATAAGTGACAATTATTATTTTTTTTATTTTCGTTTTTTTTTACAACCCCAAAAAAGTTACAAGTATACTGGCATATCCCCTATAAAAATCAGATCAATCGAAGTTGCTTATGAGGTGAAATGTGAATTTCGGCATCAAACCGTTTTTCCGTCGGAAAGCACTTGATTAAAAATACCTTATTTCAAAACTTTTTTTTTTTTCAGTTTAGTTCAATGAATTCCGATAACAATATATATTTTAAATTTGTAAAGAAATTTTTATACCCCCAATTCTTCAAACAAATTTTGCTCAACATTCTCTCCAAAATTTACGTGTGTTTTTTTGTACGAGATTTTGCTCGAACATTTCTTTGAACATTTTGCTCAAGAGGCTCGTGTAAATGTTTGTCGGCATTTCAACATCAAAGGAAAGTTTGTCTGTGTAAATGCGCCTTTACATTTGAAAAAATAAGTTAAAACGTATCCTTTTACATAACGGTAACTAACAAATATGCCTCAATTCCTATTGGACATTCTACTACCATGTAAGAGGAGTATAAAACACAAGATTTGAAACCAATTAAATGCGAAGAACATCAGTGGGCAATTTGTGTTGATTGGAAAATGGTGAACTTTCTCCTTGGACAGCAAAGTGAATATACAAAATACCCCTGTTTTTTATGTCTTTGGGACAGCAGAGCTAAGGATCAGCACTGGGTTAAGAGAAATTGGCTTAAAGAGATACTATGGTTCAAGGAAAACAAAACGTAGTGAAAGAACCTTTGGTTACAAGAGAAAAATCTTACTACCACCCTTGCATATCAAGTTGGGGCTTATGAAGCAGTTTGTGAAAGCGTTAAAAAAACTAAAAGCTGGTATATTTGATGGTCCTTAAATAACTTATTAAAGATCTCCGAGTTTTAAGTCGGAATTCCGTGTTTTAAGTCGAAATTCCGAGTTCTAGCTCGGAATTCTGAGTTTAAAGTCGGAATTCCGAGTTGTAAGTCGGAATTCCGAGTTGTAAGTCGGAATTCCGAGTTCAAAGTCGGAATTAAAATAAAAATTTATTTGTGGGTCTTCTACGCTTTCGTAGCAAAGATATTCTGGAGAATATTTTCAGACGTATTACTGCAGACTCACTATATATGCAGATATTTAGTTTTTCAATGTGTTTGTCTTAAAACCTCCATTGACCAAGGAGTCAAATAAAATCCAAATAAATCTTAAAGTGGCAAGTAGGGGCAGCCAATTCTGACTGATTTATTTATATTAAGGATGGGTTTATAGACCCCAAGCAAAGATAACATGGACACTTTTGGACATTTTTTTAAAAGTCAAGAAATATTTATTTCATCTTACTTTTTCCATTGGCAACCTTTTGTTGTCTATCTTACAGTTACGATACATATTGAACATTTTTTGTTAACGTGTTTTTGTTATTAGATGATCGCTTTTGCAGAATACGATGCAACAAAGTCGGCATTTTATAAGTAAGTACAAATCATATTCCATAAACTTCGAGTCTCCTTCTTTCGAGTATATATCCAACGGCTCACTATATTATTTTTCTACAAATCCAATGTATATAGAAAAAAAAATGTGTAACAAAAAGCACAACATTTGCTTGTTGAGAAAATACCCAATGTCCCAGTTTTAGCATGGCTTCATATCCACTGTGCGCCGTGCTTAGAAATAAACATTTTTGAAATGAAAAACTTTAGACACTTACAGTGGAATCTACTAAGATCTAAAATAGTACCCCCCACAGGTCTAAATATTTACACCTGTGGGGGGCACTAAATTTTAAAACCAATTTTCAAAAAACACTTACCATACAGAAAAGACACAAAGTTATTGATTATTTTGTATTTTTATTGGTAAATACCACTGAAAAACTGCTTTTTTTGTCAAAATATATACCATATTTTAGAAGAAAATGCCCTAAAACTAGTTTGTTTTGACAGGTTTCAAAATGGCAAATGGTGAATACGCCAAAATTTTGGCACATAATAGCTTCATAATCTGTGTTTGAGGTTATAAAATTGGTGATTTTTTATACCACATCTAGGGAGTGGTTTAAATTTATAACCCCCAGAAAGGAGTTTTGTGGCAATTGATAATAAGTTCGTTCATAATTTCCTTAAGTAACCGTTTTCACAAGGATTAATTTACCTTAGTTGTTCATTAATCAATAAAACACCTCCAATTTTGTCCAGAAAAACGCCATATTTTGAACCCGTTTTCAGCACAAAAAATATATTTATGGGGGCACTACGAGGCAAAACAAACATAAGTGAAAGTAACTGATTATGCACGAAAAATATACCAAACCAAAAAACCCAAAACAACTATATTAATTTATTTCCAATCATCAACATTGAGGTTATCTAAAAGCTCAGTCAAGAAAACTTTCCTTACTCAAAGCCCACTCAATTTAAAGCTGTAGCTTTCATCAGTAGAGGTTGGTGCAAGCCAAGGTGCAAGCAGAGGTAAAAGATCCGAACTCGCTGTTTGTGATTGAACGCAGCGCTAATATTTTTAAACTGACATTTCGACAGTGACAGAAATGTGAACAAAATTGACATTTAAGATTTTTAATACATTTCATAAATAAAAACACCTTTTAAATAAATACAAAATTAATCTACTCCTTATTTTATTATTACCTATCTAAATCGTTGTGTGACATCAGGTTATAATTGGAAAATTAATTAACAAGTGTAAGTTTTAATTAGAGTGATATATAACCCCAATTTTAATTTGTTCTACAGAATGTTTACTATTTAAACCCCGCGTGGGTTTAAATTTTTTAATTTTCTTTTTTTCTAAATTGAAACTTTCTTCTTAAATCCAACAAAAGATTATTCAATTAAGATGATTATTCAATAAACAAGATCATTAAAATTATTTTTATAAATTAAATTATGTCCAAAACTCAGGATGGTTGCCTTAAAAGTGCTTAAAACCAGAAATTTCACTTAAACTTGGTATCGTTCTAAAATAGACTAAACCCTTTTAGTAAATCCCACCTTTAAAGTAAATATTTCAACGCATCGGTATCGGTATACGTATCGCGTTCGAAATAAAGGCAAAATGCACTACATTTTTTACTTATTTATGCGATGTTTCAAACGATGCCCGCTTTTTTGAAAGGTGCGATGACAGAACTGCTAACAGCAATCGATGCGTGCGTTGGAATGGACGTAACGATACGTTCGTCACTCCGTACGCATCGATTGCTGTCAGCTTATTTGTCATCGCACCCGTCAAAAAAGCGGGCATCGTTCGAAACATGGCATGAGCAAGTCAAAAATGTAGTGTATTTTGGCTTTATTTCGAACGCGATACGTATACGTACACAGTGGGCCAGAGTTACTTCAAAAGTTTGAAAAAGTCCTGAGGACTGGTTTTGTATGTTTAATATTGCGTTTTGATTTTTCCAATGATTTTTTAGTATGTCAAACTGTAGTTTTTCCTAAGCTACTTAAGATTTAAAAAAATCTTTTCCGTTTTTTTACTATACATCATATCGTAAAATGCATTTTAAATTGCCTTAAATGAATATGTTACTATACCAAACAAATTTTTTCTTAAAAAGCGTGCAAAATAGTGCAACTTTTTTTTCTTTTGCGAATGAAATAAATTAATAATTTATTGAAAAAAGTGATTTAGAAAAATACCACCCTCTCACATTTTTAAATAATCCTAATTAAATATGTCACTTTATTTTACATCTGAAGTCCAACCATGTTCTTCTTCTCAACAAAAAATATTCAATAGGTAACTTATTATTTTTTAAAAGCGTATACTTACCGGTTTTCAATCCCATTGCAAATTTTTATAATAATCAATTTATATAAACAAAATTCAATTGTAACTGTTACGTTTATTACAGTTTTTTGTACTCCTCTAAAATATAGACGCTTAATGTGACAGTTTTTTAACACAGGCTGTGGCGTAACCATGGCAACTTCAGCAAAAGATATTTTGTTTTTTTTTAAGTTCAAGGAGTACTTGATTTTTGTAACCCATTTAAATCCACACAATATTCTATATTTTTTTGGGACTTTTTCAATATTTTGAACAATTGGTGGCCCACGGTGCTTGAAATATTTACTTTAAATGTCTATTATATCTTAATTTCTTGAGTGTAGCGGCAACAAAATCAAACATTGCCATAAACGAAAATATTTTCTTTTTTGTGTAGGAAGAGAGGGAGGCCGGAGATAGAGTAGTTGGGAGGAGTAGGAAAATTGAAGCTATGATAAAAGGGGACCATAAGAAGGCCCAGTTTCCAGGCCTACGGGCTTCCCTTCTACTACTTAAAATCAAAAGAATGCGACAAATTAATTAAAACACATAAAAGAGACGACACACTGCACAAGTCTCAGTGTTCAATCTTGTAAACCAATAAATATTTTTTCCACTTTTCTAGTTACATAGCACCTTTAAATAAGCAAAAATAAACAAAAGGTATTTTAAGCAAAATTTCTCATTAAATTAAAGCCTAATTTGTACCTAAATGTGTATAATTTAACTAAAGGTGCGTAAACCAAAAATATAAGGCTTGGGTTCGGTATTAAGGTGCGCCAAGTTTCAGTAATTGGTCAATTTTCAGATTTACCAAGGCCACAGTATACACGTATAAAATAAAGTAAGTTCTAAAGTATTACATACGTTTTTAAAGATTTGAACCTTATAACAAAATTTTTGGGTAATATTTACGAAAACAAATATCTGAAAACTGCATATCAATAGCTGCTTTACTTATAAAGTTACGATTATATATTTTGACGTTATTTCAAATAATTGGGAAACTAAAGCTCCCACAAATTTGAACTTTATAACAAAATTTGTAGTCCATATTCATGGAAAGTTAAATCTGAAAACTGTATATCGCTACTTGCTTTTGTTCCAAAGTTACAATTTTTTTAAATATTTTATCCCCCTTTTCTCCCATTCAACCCACACCACTATACCCAAAAGTTAATCAGTTCATGGTCATCTGATTAAGGGACTTTTGTACCAAATTTCGTCAAAATAGATTAAGACGTTCTTGAGTTATCGTATATATAGACAGACAACAGACAACAGATGACGGACAACAGACCGACAGACCGACAGACCAACAGAAAACTTTTTTTTCGCCGATTAAGGTGTTTTGGAAAATTTCACGATTTTAATTCCTCATACCACATTGGTATGGTGGACTAAAAATATAACCAAATCTTTAGTTAAGAAATACTTACCCTTCAATTCAATGAATTTCTAGATTTTGCAACGAAGACTGTATGCTCTTAAACTTAGCTTAATTATTATCCATATAAGTTTTGACATATCTCCCAAAACACACTGAAAAAAAGGATTACTTGGGTCAAGAGAAATTCTCTTGAATAGGGTCAACCCCCCTGTGACTTTGAATGAAGATCATAATTATTTTGAGTCAAAAGAAAATTGCTTGCAACAAAAGAATTTTTCTTGATATATAAAGCTTGTTCGAGTTTGATTAAGTTATAGTTTAGTTTGATTTGTTGCTTTAGGTACTATATGAATCAAAAGAAATTTTTATTTTTAGTTTGATGAAACATTGCGTGATGAGTTAAGTACAACAATTATATTGATGCAAGCAGGCAGTCTGGTCGAGTAAAGGATAATATTTATTTAGTTCATGGTTGCAGTAAGAATTGCGTAGTGGATTAAATAAAGCAATTATTGGTTTAAATATAATGGTCTCTTATTTTTGTCTAAGTTTTACTTGGATTTGCTTTAAATAAAGTTATACTTGGATCAACATGTATCCTCTTGGTACCAGTATATCTCTTTTTCCTTGTACAGGGTGTGCTAAATTCGTTGGGATTTGGGGGTTTTGGGTACTTCTAGACAAGATAGGAAAAAAATAGTGTACATGTCCTGGGCTCGATTTTTGAGACAAGCTTAAATACGAAAACTGGATCTTGATATGCCTTACCATTTCCGAGCTACGGGAGCATTTTGAAAAGTCTGCATTTTGGGATGGGGTCTATAACTTCGTTATTTATAGGAATATTGATTTCATGTAAGTAGCTTTTTTGAATTCATTTTAACACAGAACTTAACCTTCTAACTGTATTTTTCCTAACCCATCTAGATATAACCCAAAGTTGGTATTTTTCTTATAGAATGACCCTTTATTTATTTGATTTTTAAAATCGGCATAAAATTTTCTTTAAAATGATGTATCACACTTTGTGTTTTATTTTTTGTATTTTTTATTTTCATGTATTTTTTTATATTTTTATTACTTTTTACGAATATTTATATTTATTTTATCTTTTTAATTTTACTTTATAGTAAAAATTACGTTAAAAAAGTATCGAAAAAAAAAATACAAAAAATAAAACTTAAAGTGTGATAAATCATTTTAAAGGGAATTTTATGCTGATTTAAAAAATCAAAGAAAAACTAGGTCATTCCATAAGAAAAACACAAACTTTAGGTTATATCTCAGAAACTAGATGCGTTAGGGAAATTTCAGTTTGACGGTTAGGTTCTTTGTCAAAATGTCTACAAAAAAGTTTTTTACATGAAAACAATACTCCCATAAATAACAAAGTTATAGACCTCATCCCAAAATGCCGTATTTAGGCTTGTCTCGAAAATAGAACTCAGGGCATATATACTATTTTTTTAATATCTTGCCTAAAGGTACGCAAAACCCCAAATCCCAGCGAATTAAGCCCACCCTGTACTTGTTCCTGTTCAATTTTAAGTTTTTATTATACTTTGAATACAAATCCAAACCCTGTAGAGCCAAACCTTACATTATTATTCTTTTATGATTTGTTAAATTATACACTTTTGGTTTGTAATTTCGACTGGGTTACTAATTTTATCAGTACATACAGAGAGTATATCTCACAAGCACATGCAACAGACACAAAATAAAGAAGGCAAGAATCATTTAATAAAATAAATATCTCTTACATAATATTCTTGAATGAAGTGGCTCAAATAGTGCCTTTTTTACAAGCGTGGTTGTAAAAAAATTTTTAATAAAAAAACTTTAAAGAACAGGCTTTTATTAAATGCACTTAAAAGTAGAAAATAATTTGTTATCTTTCTTATACCGTAATCGATCACATCGACGATTCACCTAAGGAATTTTCAAAGGCTTGACAAGCACGGCAATCTCACTCAGCTTCTTTAGATGAAAGCATTATATTTATCATTCGAATAGAAAAAGAATTTAGTTCTTCTTTTGTAGTTCTCTCTTTGTCACCATAAAGTTAAAATTTTTAATTTGCGCCCATCGCTTTTATTATGGTATAAGAAAGATAAAAAATTATTTTCTACTTTTGAGTATATTTAATAAAAGCTTGTTCCTTAAAAGTTTTTTTTAATAAAAATGAATTTTTTAATTTTTACATTTGTACCCTAAATCGTCCATTTTGAATCCGCCATATTGAAATTTTCAAATCTGGTCAAAATCTCATATCCCCTTCCCGAAAAACCCCTGTATACCAATTTTGATTTAAATCGAAAGAACTAAATCTTTATTATTAGGTACACACTTCCCTCGATAAGTCAGTTAAAATAGGTTAGTAAAACATGACCAAAAATCGTCCATCTTAAATCCGCCATATTGAATTTTCAAAATCTGATTAAAACTTCGTATTCCTTATCCCCAAAAGTCCACGTATATCAATTTTGGTTAAAATCGGACAAACTTAGGTGTTTTCCCCCTTCCACTCCCCTCGTAGGGAAGAGGGGTGCGTAATAATGACATTTCATTGTATTGTCACCGGAACTATAAATGTATGCCAAATTTGAAGGCAATTGGATGTGTATAAGTTAGTTAAAATTGGTTAGCAAAAGATGACCAAAAATCGTCCATCTTGAATCCGCCATATTAAATTTTCAAAATATAATTAGATATTCGTTATCTCGATCCCCAACACACCAATTTTCAAGAAATCGGGGTACTTCAATTGGGCTCCCCTCCACCCCCTTCGAGTAGGGGGGAGCTGTCAATTTTCTGACACTATATTATTGTGTTGTCACCGCAACTATACAGGGTGGATTCTTTAAATGGGACGGTGCTTCTAGCGGCTTTAGGGAAGAGATTTAAAAAAAAAGTTAAAAGCGAATCTTTAATGATTTTTGATGGACTTTCCGTCCATGATAAAGGGCCCACCAACTATTTTTTTTTAATAAGAAGGTACCACTTGTGGCATTTTTTTGGAAAGCCTGTTAAAAAAGAAACTTAACGCACTAGTTTGTTTTGACATCTCTCAACCAATATGTCAAAAATTTAAAAAAAAAAACTTTTTTTCTGTCAATTGTTTTAGCTTTAAAATAAACTAAATATTTCTCTATTTACTAAACAGAATAAAGAAAATGCCACACAAGGACATTATTTGCTGCCCATTTGGGGACCCTCACTGAAGGCCCAGGGCCTACCAACATTTTTTTACTGAGCATGTACCACTTGTAGCACCTTTTTGGAAAGCTTGTTAAAAATGAAATTTGATTAAATAATATTTTTTGACATCTGTCAACCCATGTGTTAAAAATTTTTTGTCAGTGTGTTGTTGTTTTCTTGATTTACTAAGTAGAATAAAGAAACTACCACACAAGGATATTATGGGCGCCCCATTTGGGGGTGCAGCCTAATGACCTTTTTTTTAAATTTACTAGATATTAGGTAAAAGGGAAATAGATTCAAAGCACACCTCAATTTTCTTCTCACTCAACCGTCCTTAATGAAAAAAAAAACGGTTTTTTTAAAATTTTTAATACATGGGTTGACAATGTCAAAAAAATTTATTTAATTGAATTTATTTTTTAAGGAGCCTTCCAAAAAGGTGCAAAAAGTGGTACCTTCTCATGAAAAAAACGTTGGTGTACCCTGGGCCTTCAGTGAGAGCTCTAAATGAGCTACCAATAAACAATTGACCAAAAAAAATAGTTTTTTAAAATTTTTGACTATAGGTTGACAGGTGTCAAAAAACAAACTAGTGCGTTAAATTTCCTTTTTAACATGCATTCCAAAGAGGTGCCACAAATGGTACCTTCTAATTAAAAAAAAATAGTTGGTAGGCCCTGGGCCTCCAGTTGTTCGCCTCAAAAATTTTTTTTTATCACAGGCGGAGAGTCCGTAAAAAATAATTATAGAATCGCTTTTAGCTTTTTTTAAAACCTCTTTTTTAAGGCCGCTAGAAGCACCGTTCTATTTAAAATATCCACCCTGTATGAGCATGCCAAATTTGAAGCCGATCGGATGTCGGGAAGTTGATCAAAATGAAGTTGCAATTCCACCCAAACAAACATACATATTGCAAGTTAAATAAAAGCTTGTAAAAACGAGCAGATCGCAGGGGGTCTATTCTTAAATCGAGAGAAAACTTAGTAAAGACCATTAGAATTACTTTGGATCAATATCGGACAAAAGTGAGAGAAACCGATTTAAACCGAAGATTTGGACCAATGAGATACATAGTAGCGAGAGAATTTGGCTCCCTGGGAGCAAATTTTCTCTCGAGTCAAGAATAGACCCAGAGAGCGAGAAAATATTTTATTTAAAATGTTAATAAATCCGTAAGAAATAATTTTTTTTTATCTTCATCAACATTTTTTTAAAATATCCCATCATATTCTTCTCACGGCCATTTAATTTTAACATTATTTAATTTTTTTGCACACCTGAACTAAAAATTATCCTTTATTTTAAAAATAAAAAATGTTTTTCATCGGTAACCAAAAAAGCGATGGTTTTGTTATTTACGGACAGCGAGTCAAATCGTGTTTTTGATAAAGGCATAACAAATAATTTTATCAAAAAAAATATATTATGATTGTTCGCAAGAATCTAAATTCACTAAGAAGCAAAGAAACGCTTAGAACATTGAACTACTAGAAGGAGCTTTTTTTCAGACTTAGGGCAGGGTGTTTGAGTTCAACATCTTCATCCCATTGTTGTCATGTTAACCTAATACGTCTTCCTCTGTTTTTAATATTATTTAAAATACCTTCAGTAATTTTTAGTTCCGTTTAATTAAATAGATACAGACCGCTTCAAGCTACAGCGAACATAGGGCGGAAGAAGTCTAATTTGCCAGTGTACGTACATGCAGAGACACCTATCAGTGAAGCAACTAATACTCAGGCTTGCGATCACCACTTGCATGACTTTCCTTTGGTATTTAGTACGCCTCTAACCACGGTGCTGTGTGGAGCGTAGTCAATGAAACCGGAATTTGGTCAATAAATACGCAAATTTTTATAACATAATTTTCTTATTTTTTGTCACTGATAAATAAGAGCGTTTTATTGTCAACTGCTCAGATTTATCAGTGACGACGTGTTACAATGAAAATAATAAGGAGAAACAAAATAAAAGCAAGTTCTCAAAATAAAATAATACATTCTAAAAACCAAAAAGATTCTCCCAGTCAAAAAAAAATTAAAGCAAATGTTCGAAAAGTCCTCCTTGCTCGGCTAGACAATATCCGAGCCTACTATAAAAACCCCTTTGTGATAATTTGAAAAGCTTCTTCAAAAACAGATAGAAGTCATTAGGAGCAAGATCGGGAGATCGAGCTGGCCATAAAATAGTTCCCTGACAAGGCCAACATTGTGAGCGGAACAACCATCTTGTTGAAACCATGTTTCACCAAATCTTACACCTAACAACTGCCTAGCAGTTGGAATAATGTGCTGCTGCAGTAGATCCAAGTATCTAGGACCATTCAAATTGCAATTGCCGTTAATAAACAATGGCCCAATTACGTGTTCCCCAATAATACCCCCCCCCAAACATTTAGTTTTTGGGGATACTGTGTTCTTACGTCAAAATACAAATGCAAATTTTCCCTCGACCAATATCGAACGTGTGTTGGGTTATGACGATTTGACCATTTGACCATCTGCACTTTTTCGGCAACTTCGTAGACATCCATTTTTGGTTTTAAAAATGTATTATTTCAATTAAGAACTTACCCATCTGTTTCTCGAGCAAGGCAGAAATAAAACAAAATAATAAAAACAAAATGAATTTCCAAAAGATAACACTGCAGCGTGCTTCGAATCCACCTCGGTCGTACGGCACGGAGAGTAAATTGGACTTGATTCCCCCTATGTTCGCAGTAGCTTGAAGCGGTCTGTATAGTAATAAACATTTATGTTTCTATAAAAAAAAAAAAACTAAAAATGTATTCAAGTAGGATGTACAACTACAGGGTCCCTAAGATTTTCCTTAGGGATAGCACAAAAGAAACATGTATATTGAGCAATGGTGCCAGTTTGTTATTATCTCCGGACTGCTTTCATGAGAAAAAATTGTCGCCACTCTTTCACTGTGAGCATAAATCATAGTTGCAATCATAACCGTTGACAAGATGTCTGCAAATTCCGCTAGATGGCGGCCACACCATGAGATGATCGAGGAAAAACTGGGATTCACAGGCATTGCATTTTTATTTCCTTTCGAGTCGCTTCAGTTTCGTAAATTTTGTGTTTTTAAAATGCCGTATACTCGAGAAGAAATATCTTCACTTTTAATTAAATTTCTTTCCATTCTGTTCTACTAGTGACATCTATCCGGAAACGGCCAAACCATGCTTTTTGCTTGCGATATTATTGATTTTAAATAAAGCTGGACCTACACTACATTTGATATTTTCGAGGTGTTTTATGACATGATCTCGAAACATGTAGCGAACCAATGCTTCAAAATTAGCGGGAGGGTAAAAGCGAAAAACAAGGGGCTGCCAATATTTGTAACACCCAAAAAGGGGTGAAAATATTTATTTTGCTCTGTTTCTTTACAAAAAACGTTTTTTTTACGAAAAACTTGAGCTCTGCCACTTTTTTTATTTTTTTCTTCAACTTTCTCGAAATTTTCGTCATACCGTAGAAAAAAATTATTTCCCCCATGGTCATACTCTACTTTTATTCGAAAAAATTTAGACGGGATCAGTTTTCCTAAAACGGGGGATTTTGGTTTCGAGTGAGAAGACAAAGGGCGCCGCAGGCAAAAATTTTTCAATTAAGTTAGCTGAACGCAAAAATGTTAGAAAAACAAAACACGAAATAAAAATGGCGCCGCTGACAATTTTTTTTCAAAAATTACGTAATTTCGGGAACGCAAAGAAATAAGTCTGAAGAATACAATTTTTAAGAAAAAAATATCAATTTTCTCGCCCTCCTCCACTGGGACTACAGAGGCCGTGCACAAATTACGTAATGGTCATGGGGGAAGGGGGGTTACAAAACGTTACGTAGGGGGGAGGGGGGTTTTCGACAGCGTTTGCATTTGTGTGAAACTAAGAAAATTTGGAATGAAAATAAGTGAAAAGTTTTTTTTTTGGGGGGGGTAGTAGTCGTGAAATCGATACGTAATATTAGGGGAGTGGCGTGCCAAACCGTTACAAAACATTACATAGGGAGGGGGTCAAAAATTGGTAAAATCACCGTTACGTAATTTGTGCACGGCCTCATATCTGACTGTTCCTCCTTTTTCATTTCGAATCAAAGTGCAAAACCCGGGTTGGACGTTCGAAGGCGTCAACCCGTCCTATTTGCTTGATAAAGTTTCTACGGAAATAGCTCAGTCGATTTCTCCGGCCGTGTATGAACGCTTTAGGTTAGGCATTTGCATGTATCTCAGTCCCCAGCCTGTAAACAGTGCGTAAGGACAATGGTTACAAAATGAAAAGCCGAAAAATATTTTTTTACGATATCTTTCATCAGTTTGGTATTAAAGTCGAGCAAAAACAATTTTTATTCCAGTCCTAAAGGTATGAAAATGTAAAACATTAGAAAACAACAACCTGGAATGGATTTACTACGTGTAAGATGTAGTGACAACATCGCCCCATCCTTTTCTGCCTAATGTGCTTTTCCGTTTGTCTGCGTCTTATACACGGCCCCCTAAGAATTTGCTTAGGAACCCTGTATAAAAATCAGAAAAAGGTGCTATGGAAATCCCTATTTACACTGAAATTAATAACAAACCGTCAACACAGATTTCCTGCCTTTGTTTACCAAGAATGGCCAAATATGACGAATTCTAACCCAATATTTAGTTAATATTTTAATTTAACGTAGGTACCTGTGAAACGAAATACTGCGGTCCCCCGGCTTCTGTTCCAACTTGCATATAATAATACACTTCGGAACCATTTTTCGCCACAAACTTTTCACAAAAATATCAAAAAAACACTATTGACAAGTGCTGAAACTTTCATTTTCAAAACAATAATGACATTTCAGGACAAATCGAGAAACCGCAATAAACAATCAATGTTGCCACGTTGACTACAAAAGAAGATGTTTAAGGAAAACACATGTCAAATTTTCAAAAAACGTCGAAAGTTTTAAATAGGTTCTGAGTATTATATATTGTGTATATTGGCTTTTTCAACATATATCTTAAAACTTAATAATTAATTAATAAATAAGCGTCAAAACTTAATTCAAATATAATAAGTTTTTTGCTGCATAATTCTGTTATTAAAATTGGCAACAAAGATTTCTTTCTCCCGTTTCCCCACTGTAGATGTTGCACTGAAACAACCAGTGTAACCAGACAGACCAGACTCCTTCTAGTAGTTCAATGTTTTAAGGAGAAACGCAAGGCTAAGTTAATCCAACCCAATTTGACCCAAGCTACCCTAAAATATATGGATGGACATTGTAAATGTTAGTTTGCGCCCATCGCTTTTATTATTATGATATCAGAATGCTAAAAATTGTTTTCTACTTTTTAGTGCACTTTATATTTTATAAAATGTTGTATTTGAAAAGCTTTTTCTTATGCAAAATTATTTTTTAATTTTTAGTTTTGTACCTTAAAACGTCCATTTTGAATCCGTCATATTGAGATATTCAAATCTGATCAAAAATGCATAATCCCCTTCTCTAAAAGCTCCTGTATGGTAATGCTTCCTTCGTTAGGGGGAGATGAGTACCTGATAATACCATATTATTCTGTTGTCACCGCAACTATACCGTAACTAAAAAGGCATACCAAATTTGAAGACAATTGGATATGTATAAGTCAGTTAAAATTGTTAACAAAACATGACCAAATCTATTCGTCCATCTTGAATCAACCATATAAATTTTCAAAATATGATCAAAAATTCATATTCCTTAAAAACCCCCCTATACCGATTTTGGTTGAAATCGGAAAAACTTAGGTGATTTCCCCTTTCTACTCTTCTCGTAGAGGGGTGCCTAATAATACAATATTATTGTATTGTTACCGGAACTATAAGTCCATACCAAATTTGTGGCAATCGGATGTGTATAAGTCAGTTAAAATTAGTTTGAAAAACATGACCAAAAATCGTCCATCTTGGATACGCCATGTTGAATTTTTAAAATCTGATCAAAAATTCGTATTCCTTATACCCAAAAATCCCCGTATACCGATTTTGGTTGGAATCGGAAAAACTTAGGTGATTTCCCCTTCACACTCTTCTTGTAGTGGCGTGCCTAATAATACAATATTATTATATTGTCACCGGAACTATAAACGCATACCAAATTTGAAGACAATCAATGTATGTTAGTTAGAAAAAGATGACCAAAAATCGTCCACCTTGGATACGCCATATTGAATTTTTAAAAAACACCTTCTTATACCAATTTTGGTTGAAATCAGACAAACTTAGGCGTTTTCCCCCCTCCACTTCACTCGTAAGGGGAAATGAAGTACCCAATAATACGATATTATTGTATTGTCACCGGAACAATAAGCGCATACCAAATTCGAACACAATCGGATATGTATAATTCAGTTAAAATTGGTTAGAAAAACATGACCAAAAATCGTCTATTGAGTTTTCAAAATCTGATCAATAATTCGTATTCAATATCCCCAAAAACCGCCGTATACCAATTTTGGTTGAAATCGAGCAAACTTAGGCGTTTTTCCCTCTCCACTCTCCTTGTAGGGAAAAAGGGGGTGCCTAATGAATTTGAATTCAATCGGACATCTGGAAGTTAGTTAAAATTGAGTTGCAATATTTGACCCGAACATACAAACATACATACAAAGAGGTGAATTCTTGAGCGATGATCGCTCATTATATTCTGAAAACTGGGTGTTCGAGCTACTCGAGTCCAAATCCAGGGATAGGTCACGCATGCGCATAAACTGTATATTTTTCAATCGAAAATTTCGAAGAGGTTTCAAGAAAAACTTCTTTTTTTTGGCGGATGCGATCATTCCCCGGAAATGATCCCTTCTCTTGAGGGATCGTTTCTTCTTTTAAGATTCAAGAATTAGGCCCAAGGAATGCTTTTTATCAGAAAAAAGTTTGATATTTACGTAAGCCTACGTTGTCTTCTCAAGGCATTAACCCAAAAAAGTAATTGTTTTGAGATGCCCTGTACATATACTGAACCATGAAGGTGCTTATAATAGTTATACTGATGTGTATTGGTTGCGCATGACAGAGCGTAAAACGCTGAAAATTTTCCACTGAGATTCGTAGTTTCGCTACAGTAAGAAACAAAAGTAGATTTACGTTAAATTAACTGTCTTGAAAAAGAAGATTTTGCGCACGGAGAACACGATCTGAAAACGGCATTTTGCGCACGCCGTGTGCAAAACGTTTTGCACACGCTTACGTCATTTTTGAACACGCTTACGTCATTTTTGCACACGGGCCTCCCGTCATTGTGATTTTTGTTATTTTCACCCAACATTATAAGTTGGCTGAGTTCCATAGC
Organism: Oxystoma pomonae; assembly: GCA_963921995.1. Classification (NCBI taxonomy): domain Eukaryota; kingdom Metazoa; phylum Arthropoda; class Insecta; order Coleoptera; family Brentidae; genus Oxystoma; species Oxystoma pomonae. The sequence continues at coordinate 90,055,086 of OY998168.1, read as the reverse complement.
AACCGTCGAGGCTCCTTTGTTCTGTTGATTAGATACTTCAAATAGAATAATACACTGAGCTTTAGGCTAATGCGAACATAGGGGAAATCAAGTCCAATTTACTCTCCGTGCCGTACGACCGAGGTTTTTCAAACTAAAAATGGATGTCTACGCAGTTGCCGAAAAAGTCCAGATGGTCAAATGGAATGTCATGCACAAACAAAAACTATGATAATTTTTCCCTAAACTTAATATTTTTTCGGATTCAAATGATAGTTTTTTTTCCAACCTCCTGGCAACACTGCCGCGATATCCCTGCGTGTACGTACACTGGCAAATTGGACTTCTTCCGGACTATGTTCGCAGTAGCCTGAAACGCTCTGTATGAAAAGTCCCGTAGTAACCTTATTTGCTTTGATGTTTTCGATAGAACGTCATTGAAACTTCAGGTTATGAAGGTTGTTACGGTGGTCCCTATCGGCCTGCTCACTTCATGGTTGGCAGTTCTGACGTCAGAATCGCACTTCTGACGTCACAAACGAGAAATTTCTCAGTTGTTACGTGCCCGTGTTCGCCTGCTCACTTCGCAGTTCTCACTTCTCATTTCTGACGTCACAATCGCACTTCTGACGTCACAAATGGGAAATTTCTCAGTTCACTGGTTCTTACGTGCCTCTACCTGCCTACTTACTTCACAGTTCTAACTTCCTATGCCTTTTCGTTACTTTTTAATATTTTTAGGTTAAAAACGTAAAAATTGGATTCGCTGAACACGTTTGAGAACAAATCGCAGTTAAATAAGGTGTTAGTTAGAAAAAAAAGTTTCTGGTTAATTCATTTTGAGGTTACCTCTCAGCTGGATGCAAAACCGGCGTACTTCGGGGTTTATTCCATTTATAAATCACAGAATTGGGGGTTTCAACCCACTATAGAAATAAAAGGATTTGAAAAACGGGCTTTAACCTTTCCAACAAAATCAATAAGGAGGGCAGCCATTTGCAACTATGAGAGAAAAACAGTTGATTGAATGTATAATAAAATTAGGAATATACAAGTGTCGTTTTATTATATAAAAAATGGCAAACTTTTGTAATTTATTATTTTAAGCTTTAATTAAAAGTTAGATTTTACAATTTTTACTTTAATTTATGTAGATAATTTAAAAGTTCAATTCAATTTAAAGTTCGTTTGTAAACAAAGGTAGGCCTACTTGACAAGAAGAAAATTTAAATATGCAATGTTTTTAAAGGTACAACACCAAATTTTATTTCTATTTTCTTTCCCAAAACTAAACAAACAGTTATTATTTTTGAGTTCAAACGGAGAGCAGTTTTTAGAGGCTTTAATAAACTGAATAAAACAAATTTCTCTAAAAATATAACTAAATAATAAGTCTTTATAAGCCATTGTTACCAGGAATAATTTTTTCTACCTTTGAGTACAAATCATGGTGAATGCGCTGTTATTGAGATTAAATCTTATATTAAAATTATGATTACTTTAATTGAATGATTTATATTTTAGTAAACTTTTAAAATGAACCTAAATATTTCAAATAAAACAACATTGAAAAACTGACGTGGCTAACTGCAAAAATAGGGAATTTGCCCATTCTCAACTTCTATTTCTATGCAACTCACCTACCACGTTAAAAATTGCCATCGTAAAACGCAATAACAAAGAAATTTGGAACTGTGAAGTAAGCAGGCGGGTAGAGGCACGTAAGAACCAGTGAACTGAGAAATTTCCCGTTTGTGACGTCATAAATGGGAAGTGAGAACTGCGAAGTGAGCAGGCGGATAGGGGCACGTAACAACTGATAAATTTCCCATTTGTGACGTCAGAAGTGCGAGTATGACGTCAGAATTGCAAAACGAGAAGTGAGAAGTAGGCAGGCGGATAGGGGCCACCGTATGTAGCGGTATAGTTGATGGGTATCCAAACTTGTTATCCTCACTGTGCTTAAAAATAAACCGCATTGACCGCAATACTCCTTTCACGAGCTCGAGATGATGGCTTTCGTATAGCAACGAAAATAAATTCGACTCTTTTTAAATCCAAGCCTTAAAAAAATAAACAAAAGATATTGGGCTGTAAGTAACATTGGTCGTAAACAACGTAATTTAGAACAAGCACTACGGCAAAAATAGATTTTTAATTGTGAATAGACGGTTTTGTTACTGAACTTCACAAAAACGAAGCTTATAGTGAAGGGGTTGTGACAGCGTTAAGCCACAATTTTTACCAATAGATATGCATACGTTTATATTGACTTATAGCCACCAAAAACTTTTAAGACTGCTTTGGTTCCGTTAAGGCCACAAAAACGGAATAGATTTGAGAACACTGGTTTGCTGTTTTTGGGCCAATCTTTACCGGGCAGAATATCGGAAGCAAGAAAACGGAATCTGTTGAAATTTGGCAGGAATGTTTATTTTTAAATTCCTCATAACCGTATCCAGAAAATTTTTTGCTGGACTCTCTCATTCCCAAAATAAAATAAACACGGCTAACAATAGTCAAAAATCTAACCTGGCTTTTTCTTTAGCCTCGTTGATAATACAGAAATCTGTAACAACAATTTTTGGATTTTTTAATTTTGTGAAAAAAAATATACCAACGGTTGTAGATTTTTCTAAATCCTATTACCTGATAAAAAAAAGTTATGGTTTTTTTCTTTATAAGCGAGATTCTGCCGGAATGCTGAAACGCCAAGGTCACATAATTTGGTAGGACTAGGGAAACTGAGTGAGTTCGATTGGAGTATTGGATTAGAGTATTGTCTAAGGCTGGACTTCCATAAGCTTTTTTTCCGCGCGGATTTTGAAAAGAACTATTGGAACCTTCACCACAACTTGAAATCCGCGCAGAAAATCTGCTAATAGAAAGCTAGCCTCACATATGGTGTTTTCTGAACACTGCACGATCTCACTAGAAATATCATTAGTGATGCCACCTACTGTTGATCTTTCAAAAACATAACAAAGCAGTGTTGTCAAATCTATGCCGTTTTTATGGTCTGAAGAGTTGAACCCAAAACAATTAGCGGCCAAGCGACAATTTCAAAGGAATTTTTGATACAATAGATTTTTGATCATACCAAAAACGCCCGACGACTAACGCTATTTGACACTGTTGACATTTGAACGTCATATGTGAATAAGGGGTTACGTGAAACGCCGCAAACGTATAGGGATGGTTAACAATTTTTGACAGTTATTGTTTTACCAGAGCCCGTATTCATAAGTTTCTTACTTCTTACCCAAACCCAACAAGCGATACATCAGTACCTTTGGAAAAGATAAGCCTCTATACTCAAAATTTTACATTTTCACCAGTCGCACATACAAAACAAATAGGGTGAGTAAAAGAAAACGTATTCTTTTTAATTGTCAGCCATCTTAGATTTTTACAAATTAAAGAGTTGGCTTTTCAAAATGGTTAAACTTAAGCAAGTCCCTCTTCACTACACTTCTATATGTTTTCAATCAAAATTTGCTGCGTGGGCGTTCATATAAATATTGTAATAAATTTTTAATAAAGAACTTTTAAAGAACAAGCTTTTATTTAATTCACTCAAAAGTAGAAAATATTTTTTATCTTTCTTATCTTATTCTAAGGACATTTTCAAAAGCTTGGTAAGCACGGCAAACTCACCCGTTCTCAGCTTCTTGAGATGAAAGCATTATTTTGTAGTTCTCTCTTTGTCACCGTAAAGATAAAAGTTTTAATTTGCGCCCATCGCTTTTGTTATGGTATAAAAAAGATAAAAAATTATTTTCTACTTTTGAGTGCATTTAATAAAAGCTTGTTCTTTAAACGTTTTTTTTAAATAAAAATTTAATTTTTAATTTTTATAATTGAACCCTAAATCGTCCATTTTGAATCAGCCATATTGAAATTTTCAAATCTGATCAAAAATTCATATTCCGTTCCCGAAACACCCCTGTATGCCAATTTTGATTTAAATCGAACAAACTAAATCTTTTTCCCCCTTCACTTCCCTCATTAGAGGGAAGTGTGTATCTAATAATACCATATCCCTTAATCGTCCATTTTGAATCCGCCATATTGAAATTTTCAAATGTAATCAAAAATTCATAATCCCCATTCTTAAAAATCCCTATATGCCAATTTTGATTGAAATCGAACAAACTAAGTCTTTTTCCCCCTCCTCTTCCCTCGTTAGAGGGTGGTGGGTACCTGAGAATACCATATTATTGTATTTTCACCGGAACTATAAACGCATACCAAATTTGAAGACAATCGGATGTGGATAAGTAAGTTAAAATTGGTTAGCAAAACATGACTGAATTTTCAAAATCTTATCAAAAATTCGTAATCCTTATCCCCAGAAGCTCCCGCATATCAATTTTAGTTGAAATCGGACAAACTTAGGTGTTTTCCCTCCTCCACCTCCATAAGGGGGAGGGGTGCCTAATAATGACATATTATTGTATTGGCACCAGAACTATAAATATGTATAAGTTATCGTCCATCTTGAATCCGCCATATTGAACTGTCAAAATCTGATTAGAAATTCCATCCCCAACTGTACCCCTCCACCCCCTTCGAGTAGGGGGGAGCTGTCAATTTGGTCACACTATATTATTGTGTGGTCACCGCAAATATATTGGCATGCCAAATTTGAAGCCGACCGGATGTCGGGAAGTTGGTCAAAATTAAGTTGCAAGATTCCACTCGAACAAGCATACATAGATACATTGCAACTTAAATAAAAGCTTGTAAAAGGAAGCAATTTTTTTCGCAAAACACCTTCCAGGTAAAAAAAGAGCATAGATTCACATGAGAGTTCGTCAGTTTTTATGTTGTTTCATACTTGACGAGATTTCTTCCCTGCGAAGGTAAAACAGTATACATATGTGCTCATATCACGTTTTAATTTTTTTTCGCTAAAAATGTTTGCCTTAAGTTTATCTTTTCATATGTAGTTTTAGTTTTGTTCTATCTTCTCTAGTTTTAAATATACAAAGCTGGCCAAACAGTATATGTGAACAAAAAAAAATAAGTTACTTTGACAAAACAGCATATAAAGCTTTATATCTTTTTTATTTTTAAATTTTTTAAAAGACACCAGGGTAAAAAGACATAAAAACGTATATTTGCTTTTACCGTAGATTCATTGAGGATATTTTTTGTTGTTCTTTAAGGTAACTGAGTTTAAAAGTGCATATTTTGTTTTACCGTCGGTAAAAACAAGATAAATTATATTTATTTATGGAAAAACAATACAAGTGATTACTATTTTGTCATTTGAAACTAGGGGTTTTTTCTGCCACCAGAAATGTTATAAACGTTTGTACACTGTTTTACCGTAGGACAGATGATAAAAATCCCAACCTAACTTTTAATACCTTGTTTTGATCAGTTTAAATAAACAGAAAAAAATAAGCTGACTACAGATAGTATCAAAACTGTGAATGTAGTTATAAATAAATATCATACGTACCTCTTACATTTTTTTGCTACTCATATAGGATATTTAAAAATGTCGCAGCTGGGGTTGGTTCATTATACCAAATATAGTGTAATTAATTATAAGTCCTTACCATATTGTTTTTATGACAAATTCGCAAAAATATCCCAAAAAAACTTATTTCTTTCCTATATTTATTAATTACATTTTGTATTTATTGCAACACTAGTTGCACGCCTATGGCGGCCTATCACAAGATGGCGTCGAAAAAACATATGATAACAAACCTGTGAAATGTTTGATTTTCACCTGCAATCTCCAGTTTTCGTCAACCTACGCACTTTGTTACAAACACTTAAAAATCTATTGAAAAAATATTAAAAAACTCTCGATTAATCTGTAAAATATACCAAAACCTCGATTATGCTAAAGCTACAACGCCATAGAGAAATTATGAATGGAGCAGCGTACACACGTTTATATGGCTGAACCGCCACAAATGCGAGGTTGTCAAATTGTTGTAGATTTTATTCCCGATATATATTGGGAAATAAAAATAATTACTCTTTCGGCCAAAATATCAGGTATTTTATATGATATTTCGATCGGAAAAATGAGGTATATTTCAAGTACCATAACATGTACCTCCACATTATAAATTCTTTATTGATTTAAAATTGTGAAGATTCAAGGAAATTTAAATGCAATTATATAATATACCTAAATTTCTTTATATATTTGAATAATAATAAGGTGTTTCTCCATGTTTAAAAAAACCAACCGGAGAATTTGCTTAATTGCATGTAAATGATAAAGTTATAAAAATAATATTATACGTGTAAAGATATAACTTTCAGCGCAATCTGGCATTGTCGCCAAATTGTATACCTTATGTCTGATCGCAACTGTGGTAAACATAATGTCTCTATTTAAGTTATACCTTTATAAAAGACTAGAAGACAAAAAATTTATCAAATATTTCTTTTGAAATAAGGTATACACACAAATAATTTTTATTCAATTAGTTATCCATATACATGGTGTTGCATTTTTTTTATTCTCCAGTATATAAAATCTAATAAAACATTGTAAAATCTTGTCAATCTTCTCTAAAAGATTTGGCGCGGTTTTGTTGGTAGGACAGACAGGGCTAGGACAGATAGTTTTTTCCACTTTATTTTGGCAAAACCATATAACTATGAGATACTATAAAGGCCCAGCCCTTGTAGCGGAAACCCCAGGGCCAATGTATTAATAACGAGCTCCAATGCGCATGCGTCAATAGTTATATGGGCAACACCAACAGACATTTAAATTTTGCACTAATTATATTATTATAATCAGAGGAAACAGAATTGTCAGACCAATAACACCAATAAACCTGTCAACTTGTGTACCGACAAATCATTTTTTTGCTGGTTACCAGTTTCCCTACCGAACGATTTTTACATTCTGAAGACCGCAACGTTATTTTTTCCAAGAATTTATTAATAGTGCGCCGATAATTATGACGATATGATTTATTAGGTTTAAACCAAAGTGACACTAGTTGGCTAATTAGAACTTGTTTTTAACGATGTTAAATAACTAACCAATTTGCTAAACTCTCTCGGCACTTATTTTTACGTCCAAAAGACGATCGCGAAAACTAAAAATACCGCAATTTCGAGGGGTCCGTATCGAAAATTTGTAATAAATTTAATTAAAAAATCTGTTTTAATAAGAAGCTTTTGTAAAAGGCACTAAAAATTAGAAAATATTTTAATTGCCTTCTGATCCTCATCCGTTTTGAACGAAAACTTAGATGGTACGAACCTCTTCACCCCTCCCTCATCAAAGAGGAGGAAGGACTGTCAACTTCATATAATATCACTTCCTTAATCAACCTTCCATAGTTTTAAATCTATTAACGCATCCTATCTCCTTAACCAACAATATTTAGCGTACCGTCGACATTTATTTAAAACTAGCTGACTGCCCGCGACTTCGTTCACGTGTTCAAAATTGTAAATTCCTCCTGAATGTTTTTTTGCTTTCGAGGGTCATAACTTTTGTTCCGGTGAACCGATTTTGATGAAATAAAAGCTTTGTTCTCCCCAGAAATCAAAATTCTTCCAGCAGTTTTTTGACAAAAAAAAACACTTTCATTAATTTCGGTTTTATAAGTAACTTATTTTTTAACAGTTCATTGTTTTTATCGAACATGGTGATGGGGGGGAGGAGAAGGGTAACAAAAAATCGCAGGGATAACAAAAGAAGCACTTTTGTCGATTCCGGAATTTATTTTCTTTAATTTGGTACCACACAACCCATATTTTAGTCGATTAATATTTTCATTAAATATGTGGTTGTAAAGGTAATAGAAAAACTCTTTTTCCGATTCCGGGCTTTATTTCCTTCAACCAACAACCCTTATTTTACAAAAAAATTTTTTTATCAAATATAAGGGAAAATCTCCCCTATTACTAGAGGGTTGGTAGAAAAACGCTGAAACAGATGTCCATCTATTTTGTAAGTAGAGTCTAGATGGGCACATCGAAAAAAAACATCGATGTTGAACATCGATGTCAACATCGAAACTCAACATCGATGGTGAAAAAACATCGGAATAAAAACATCGATGTTTCTGTACAACGATGGTTTTTTTTGCTTTTTTTAGAGAGTATTCCGTTACTCAAAGAAACTGTCTTATGGAAGACTTATTAGAGAAATTTTGGAACGCTTAAAACGTTGACAACTTTTACAGCCGTTATGGTAATGTTTAACTACCACTACGACGCGCTGATTTTACCCGAGTTTTTGGAACATATTAAAAACAAATTTAGAGATGAGAAAATACACAAAATTGAGCTTTATTTTACAAAATAAGTCTTTTATATGTTGGAACCTGGTACTATTTTATTATTTTAAAAATTAATTGCCCTAAAATTCTCTAAAATTAGCGCGAAAAATTACCACTACCACAACGAAATAGATTCGTAGCTTAGTTAGTGCGCAGACGCAGTAATTACCACAACCTCTACGAAGTGTCAAATAAACCTTCCAAAATGTCCCTATTGTTAATTTTACACAATCTTATAATAAGCATGCAAATAAGAGATATAATAATAATCGGTACATGATATATACAAAAGCTATTAACTGTCTACATTGGTTTAGATTAGGTAGCGACACCTAATGGTGGCAAAGCCGACCGACATCTCAAAAATAGGCAATTCTTCTTTTTCGAGACGCAGTGGGTAGTACAGGTGCAAACTTCTTATTTTCCAAAATTTTTTCGATGTTCCGATGTTTAAAAAAAGTATTGATGTTTTAACACCGATGATATTTTATAGACACAGTTTTTAACATCGATGTTCTTGAAACATCGATGTTTCGTGCCCATCACTAGTAGTAGAGTCTATAATACCAATTTCTAAAGCTCTGTGACTTTTTTCTTCTGAGATACAGAAGATCCCTTTACCTCCTTTGAAATCGAATTACCCCTATTTCTCTACCCTTAGTTGAAATTTCGAAAAACGCCAAAACACGTGTTTACTTATGTTATTATTAGGATCTACGTACAAATTTTCAGACCTCTGAGGCTTTTCGTTTCCAGGATATAGAAAACCTTCCTTAAATTTTAACCCCTATTTTTACTAAGAACACTAATCCTAGAGCACGCTCTAACCAACACCGTTCTCAACTAAAAAGCCAGTTAACTCCTACTGCCTCAGTGTCTTTTAGCCTACTGTGGCTGCCATTTTTATAACCAAATTGACAAGTAAAACATGCATTTTCTATCAGTTTGATGTCAATATGGCACCGATCATAGGCCAAAGGATACTAAAACAAAAATGAGTTAACTGGCTTTTTAGTTGAGAACGGTGTTGCTCTAACTTGCTCTAGGATTAGTGTCCTTAATTTTTACCCCCTTAGAGTTAATATTTCGTATATTGCGTGTGTGATTGTATATAGTAATTTTCGTATTTTGAAAGCATTCAGAACTCAAAAGCCAGAAAACCAAACTGCACAACTTTGTTAGAAATATAAGTATGTGAGTGCGATATTTTTTTATATCACTATTTATACAATTGAGGTTGTTTGGTTTCATGTCAATTTTTTTTTTTTGATTATCCTTACCTATTTTTTAAAATTTTCTCCAAATCTTTCAATTATTTGACTTGATATTTGCTAAGTTAAGTTTCTTTTTTCAGTTAAATAACCACTTTATGTTTAAGTTTTAAAAAAATAGCTATGGCTAAAAAAATATGCTTATAAATCTAGTTCTAATTCAGTTTATCAAATATTACAAGTTTCTTTTAACTCTTACCAGCGCGGTGGTTCATACAATAAATTACTGACCCAACCGGAGCTGTGGTACCCTGACGAGACCACTTAAAACCCGCTCCTATTTTTTAAGTATTACTCAGGAACCACTAAACCTAGCACAGATTTGGTGCCCATTCTAAAAGATCCCCAAAGTGTGCATTTTATATCTAAAGAGTTTTTTTTTTAACTACACGGTTTTGTGGAAAAGCTCAAACACACTCAAACAAAAAAGTAATGGCTTTAAGAAAATAGTTTTTTTCCGATACACAAACGTCAAAAATACAAGGTAATCATAACGATTTTTAAAACACTGCTATATCATTAATATACCAAAATTTGTTTAGGCAATAGCAAGAAAATTACGATTTTTGAACAATACCCCTGTCGGCCATTTTTAATCCAAAATGACAGATGGATTTTTTTACAAACTATAGGGGTAAACTAACATCTGCCAAAAATCCAGCTTCATCCGGAAAAATTCCCCTATAGCCTGTTTTGCGAGCTAACACTCTTGGGCTAATATTGATAAAAATCTTACGAGTTGTGTAAAAAGTTTTCAAGCTTTGTTCAAATATTTCCCTTAGTCGTTAAAAGCCTGTTGAAATAAACAATATATACCGCCGTAAAAGGCAGAAAAGCATAAAACTGATTTTCATGTTTTTTTCTCGAATATAAAAGGTTTCAAAACCGGTTGAGAAATCGTGTACCAAAGTACTTCTACAGTGAGAGATTTTATACATTTCAGATAGAGTATTTTGTTCTGCGTTCGTTTATTCAGTCTGTGCGCTTTATGCCAGTGTCGGCCATGGAGGGTCATTTTTATCAGTATTGCACCAAAAATATAAACAATATCAAAATTAAAAAAAGAATTGTTTCGTCGCTATAACGTCATTTTTGTCATTTTAGGTATAATTTTCTCATAATTTATACACCGGCGTAACTACTAGAGGGACTGGGAGGGCCGGGACCCCCCCATAGTCTTCTAGCCCCCCCCCCAGAGAATTATAGCTTAGGAGTTGTCACACATATGACGGGGCCAGTGTAAAGTCTGGGAAACATAAGGGCTTACAATGTTTAATAAGAGAAGAACATCCTTCGGCAATATACATTCCTTGTTTGGCACATAGACTGATTTTAGTTGTTGTTGACGCATTTACAAAGGTCTCTATAGAAGTCTCGACAAAAATTGCACCAGCAGCTTCTTTCTTTAATACATTAATGCATTTTTCGAAACCAGGAAATCATGAAAAACTTAAAAAGGTTCCAAAGAGCTTGAGTATTAAATTTTTGGAACTATCTAACCTTTCTAGTGTTCGCTGGTCATGTCGATTTGAAAATTGTAAAGCAGTTTTATTAAGCTTTGAGGCAATTAAAATGGCACTAGAAAGTGAAGTAACTGATAACCAGGATAGACATGCCGTTGAAGCTGTTTTGAGTTAGTATTTTCGGGGTAAAGATGCTCCTCTCGGCAAAGCAAATTTAATAATAATAGATGGCACGCTACAATCTCTAGAGGAAACTTGAAACAGCTTTCAAAATATTTATTCTGAAATCCAAGACTTCGCCGATAAACATGTTATTTCTTCAGAACCTATCAGAGTATCAAAACACTTTTGGACATGACAGCGCAATAGAATTAAAATTAGATGTAAGATGATTAGAACACTGGAAGCAGCTAATTTTAGGGAGAGGTATTTAAACTTGCTTTTTGCAAAATTGGTAGATGCTTTTTTAAGTTAAACATCAAAGAAAGTCAGGATTTTATTGAAAATTACTCTACGATTGCAGGTGTGGATGTATCTATGCTCGAAGCTGAGATCTTGGTAGTAAAAAATTTGATTACTTGTAAAAATTTAGAAATAAATTTAAAATCTATCAAATAGTATATTAGACAAGACTTTTGTCCGACCCTCTGCAAATTAATTCAGATTGCTATTTTGCTTCCTATTAGTACGGCTATATTTGAATGAAGCCTTTTTGCGATGCGTAGAATAAAATATTGGACCAGAACTACAATGAGACAAACCCGATTTTCTAGTGTGTCAATTATTAACATCGAGAATTATTTATTATTTAAGTTAATTTATAGTAAACAGCCGACTTGAGTTGATTAAAGTTACGCTTAATTTAGGTTAAGGTAATAATACATAATATTAAACGGTTTTGAGAAAAACATCACTGTCTTTTATTCCTAGCTAGGCCACCCTAGGCCATCCCCCAGATCAGAGAGTTAGTTACGCCGGTGAATTTATATCATGGTTGTGTCAACAAATCTAGGATTAACAATAATGCCTTATTTTAATATACCTGAACGAATTTTTTCTCCTGAGTTTCACTAATTTGGCACAAATTTTACTTTTTATGCTGAATAAGAGGAAATTGCAAGAAATTGGTGCAATACCCAATGAGCATATTTGTCTATATAAAAGTTACAGCAAATAATATAAAACCTTCATAAAATACCCAAAGGTTATATTATTTAGTGTTGGTGATAATTTTATAACTCTAATATATCTCTTAAATGAGTAAAAAAGACTTGAAAAACAACTGTTCAACACCGGCTTATAAAAATTTATGGTACATAATAATGGATAGAAAAACAACATATAGATTTTATAAAACTTCCTTATGAGCCCTCAAGTGTAGAGATTATTATAAAAAGGTTTTACAACTGTTCTAACAACACTACATAACAAATTAAAGGTTTTTATGGATTTAGAAATATACATTTTCCATCTTTCTTCCCTTTGCTTATTATGTATTATTCTTTTTCTTTTTACAATAAAAAAATTTATAAAATGGTGTTTAGCAGTCTTCTAAAATAAATAAAAATGAAAGTGAGATAAGCTAAAGCAGGAATATCAATATTTATATACTATAGTCAAATAAAAGCTGTTTTTCAAGTCATCCTACTCTGAAAATTAGCTGGGGTCCCGTGTGTACTGTATAGTTTTCGAATACACTCACGTAAATTTCATGGGCTCCAAAAATACTTGAGAAAACGGGAAAAAAATATTCATTTAAATATCAGTTTTTTTTTTCATACGCGTTTTTTTCTTTCTGGGACAAATATTGAATTTTGTATGTTGTTCTTAACCCTAACAAGCAATATTTCGATTGAAACACATGTTGAAACCCCATAAATAACGTTTTTATTTAGGCCAAAAACCTATTTTTGTAATCTAAAATGACGAAAATTTCCGACAATTCTATAAAAAAAACAATACAACTATACCACTGTTTACCCCGACAAACACTATTTTATGACCCTTTTAAAAAATGATGCTACTTGGAACAAAGGGCTGCAGATGCCGCAGTGTTGAACACTGATGGTTCGTTTCTGCGAGCTTAACATAGTTACCATTGTTCTCTTTTCCTAAATGCGTTCCTCGAGAGATCCAGAATACTACACATACCAGGAAAAATACCCGCCTCCACAAACTTCAAGCCCGCATAACTGTCAGAGGTAACTATCTCAAGAATATAGTTAGATTGCGTGGTCGAAGGGTGTACAGGCGAGTATTTTCCGGGGTGTTCACATTTGCCGCCGACCAGCAGTATCAGCGTATGCGCTCGACGTTTCACGGTGCATTTTTGCGACCTTAACACGGTTACTATATTGTTCTCTTTTTCTAAAACACGGTTCCCATCTATGCGTTTCTCATTCGTGGATCCCCCGAATCAAAACACGTATCACGTGGTCTAAGCGAGATTTGCCTATACAAGTTCATGTCGGACCACGTGATGAGTTTTTTGACTCAGGGTGACTGCGCATGGGAAACGCTGGTGGGAATCGGGTGTAAAATGCATTCGATCACGATATCTGTCATCGGCAACTATCTCAAGAAAATTTGGATCTCTTATCTCTCTCAGATTGATGTAATTAAAACAAGATAATAATGGTATGGTATCTCGCGAAAACGCGCCTTTTGATATCGCAACAACGCTCCTTTTGATGTCGCAAAAACGCGCCTTTTGATGTCACAAAATTAACCTTAAAAAATCTTGTTTGTTTTGTTATTATAATTGCCAAAATAAATTAAAATTGTTTTTTTTGTTCTAAAAACAGTTGTATTATAATCACTATATAAAGAAATTAATAACAACATTATAGAAAAAACCTTATGGGCAAAAAAGGTTTATGAATGAGTTCATAAGAATATTACAGATACCAATTTATATAACTATTGTGTGTGAGTTCCCAAGTTTTTATAAGTGTCTCTCGAAATATTTTCAATCTTATCTTATATAAATTTGTTGTTGGTTAATTAAGTTTTATAAAAAAAAATGGTATACTTAAACATTTCTTTACCGAATTTTTAAATAATCACATCGATGTGCTTGGAAAGAATGTAGCTTTATAACCAATGGTTGAGATTTAATAAAAATATCTATTTTTTAGACTTAATATATATATTTTGTTCTAAAAAGGGATTTAGTGAGGGTCAATAAATAATAAAATCAATGAACAGCGAGCTTTCCCTCAAAAAAGGTAATGATAATGTGGTGCTCATTTCTGTCTCCGTAGAGACGCTTAATTTTCCTTCAAATTGAAGGTACATCTGCCGATTCTGCAATTTGACAGATGGTTGTCTTTTACATGAATCCTGTATCACATTTTTTCATCATCATTGTATCTACTAATTCCTAGCACTGTACTGATGAGCACCACAAGTGCGAAATCCAGATCTACGGTTACCATTACCTTTTTTGAGGAAAAGCTCGCTATTCATTGTTTTTGTTATTTATTGACCCTCACTAAATCCCTTTTTAGATTTATTAACTCCAGATGCTCCAGAGCTTAGGATATCTGTAAAGATAATTATATCTGTCTCCGTAGAGGCAGAGGTATTGAACGTACATCTGCCGATTCTGCAATTTGACAGATTCATCATCATTTCATCTCCTAATTCCTAGCACCGTACTGATGAGCACCACAAGTGCAAAATCCGGATCTATGGTTACCATTACCTTTTTTGAGGGAAAACTCGCTATTAATTGATTTTGTTATAAATTTTGATGCCTTGAAATCGGACAATTTATCGCTTAGTTTTAGTCATTTAAAAAAGTGCGGTTTCTTTTCGCACACTCAATATGTTCACCAATAATTTCTTGTTTATTTACCACTCAAACCTATGGGAGATTTCCCATCTATCTAAACACACGCACCACTTTAGCTTATCTAAGGTTCTTGCAGTGGTTGAGCTACCAGTTTACACAATTCTAAATCATGACGGAGAGGTAAAGGAGATAAGAAGTCAGAAAATGGGCACCAGTTTTTTTGTATTAGTTAAAACTTTCTTTAAGTGATGTTACCTTATCTTTATTTGCAGAGTCCCTTTACTTTATGTACTGCAAGGTTTGGTTCTTTGTCTTGGATATTTGATTTGTTCCAACAAATTTAAGTAAAAAATGTTTTTTAATAACAAGCTATTATATAAAATTCACTGAAAATATTCGTCCGGCTTAAGTCCCAAATAGCAATAAATTGTAAATTTTTTGCAAAAAGCATGAAATTGAAACATTTTTTTTTTAGACAATTATTTAAAATTTTGGTCGAGGCAATCGATAATCGGCTATATAGGAGCCAAGATGGCGGCGATTTTTTCAAAAATGGACGTCTATTTTTTTTAAATTGTAGATTCGCCATCAAAACAAGATTATACTCGAAGTCGATAGAGAGGAATTGAAAAAAATAGTTACTTTGACAGATGACCTTTATCGTCCTTGACATTTTATTTTTTTTTAATTCATTTTGACAATTTTGTTTTGATATTTTTTCACAATTTAGTAATTTTCTAATTAACTTTTTGCTTACAGAGTGATTGGTTTAGTTATACCACGCCAGTCAAAGTAAGATTTTTAAAAAAGACTGTATTATCATCCGTATCTTTTTTAGTTTTTGAGGAAAAAATGTTAAATTTGGAAAAATGATTACAATTGTCAAGGTCAAGTGACATTCTAAAAATTTTTTGGATACGTGGCGCTGCGGACGACGTGGCACCCAAATTTTCGATTTTAAATTTGATAAAATTTTTTTAATAGCTTAGATAAGACATGCATATTTAATAAAATAATCGATCATATAGGCCAACACACATTTTGGTGCCGGCCATTTTTTAGCTGTTCTTGATTTTGTCTATCAGATCTAGTTTTTAAAATAGGAATTATTTATTTTTTTAAACCTCTATATATATTTTACTTTATAACTATGACTATTGCCAGTAACAAAAAAAAACACATATAAATAAATATTTATTATAAAAAGTGGCTTAACATACATTAATACTCATATTAGTCACTATCACCTACAAATTTCCTTTTATACGACTTTCTAGCAAGTTTACTGGTGTAATCTCGCTGAAGGCTCCAACAGTAGTCGGCCATCATGTGACTATCCCATCGTCCTTGATATCGATCTTCCATAGTTTTAATATCCTGATGGAATCTTTCTTCCTGTTCTTCACTACAGTCACCTAAATTTTCTGGAAAGCGATCTAGGTGGCTGTGGAGTTAGTGAACTTTTATACTCATGTTACAACCAAAAATATGAAAACTTGAAAGCATAGTTTCCACTAATTCTATGTAATTGTCTGCTTTGTGATATCCAAGAAAATTATTAACTACTTGAACAAATGAACCCCAAGCGTTAGATTCAGTCCCATTCATTGATTTGGTGAACTGTGGATCTTTAATAAGTTGCCTTATTTGAGGACCATCAAATATACCAGCTTTTAGTTTTTCCATGCCAATCCCAGGGAACTTACGTGACAAGTACCCAAAACAATTTCCATCTCGATCTAACGCTTTCACAAACTGCTTCATAAGCCCCAACTTGATATGCAAGGGTGGTAGTAAGATTTTTCCTCTCGTAACCAAAGATTCATTCACTACGTTTTGTTTTCCTTGAACCATAGTGTCTCTTAAAGGCCAGTTTCTCTTAACTCAGTTCTGATCTTTAACTCTGCTGTCCCAAAGACATAAAAAACAGAGGTATTTTGTATAACCACTTTGTTGTCCAAGGAGAAAGTTCACGATTTTTTACGGACAATTTCAGGTATATTTGGCTAATTAGATCCTAGTTTTGAATACCAAATTTCTATTTTTAATTTTAAAGAGATGTTGATTTATTTATTTTTGCCTTTTATTAGAACTAAATTCAATTAGTCTCTATCTTAAAAACTAAAGCTGATAGAAAAAATCTGCTTCCAGTTTTAGAATCAGCAATTTAAGTATATCTAAAATCAGTTCTTAGATCTCAGGCACCAAAAATGTTTTTTTTATTTTGTTGGCCTATGTTATGTATACCTAGCTGAAGTATGTAGATTTTTATAATAATAATTTTAGTTTGATATTGATTGATAATATGGGTTGAAATTAAAAAATTATTTGTAACTTTTGTAACTTTTTAATGACTTTTATAAAAACTTGTTATTAAACACTAGTTTCAACAAAACTAGTGGCTAAAATAGTGCTTTTTTACAAGCATTGGTTTAAATAACGAGCGCAGCGAGATATTTAGAAACGCAAGTAAAGAAAGCACAGTTTAGCCGCGAGTTGTAAACACTATTTTTTTAATACCTTTATCAAAAAATACAAGAAAAACAGGAAAATGCTTTTAAAAATCTCGAACAAAGAGCACTTCTCGCAACCCACCATCTTTACACTATAAATCAAGGCGGCTGGTAAATGAAATAACAATCGTTTCCATAGCGATGTGTCTTTTTACTCGGTGACGTTCATTGTTGCGACATTTTAATATTTGACAATTTGATATTTTGACGATATTTCTAAATGATTTTTTCGAAAATACTTGGTGAAAACTGGCGGAAATGGTTTAATTTTTAAGCAAGAATTATTATATTTTTTCAATATCACTATTTTCCGCTATTTCTCTTTAATTTTGGGTAAAAAACGGACAGAAATCTGTTTTGCACTCGTGATAAAAAAATAGTTTTTTTTGCATCGGTAACAAAAAGAGCCATACTTTAGCTATCTGCAGAGAGTTACTAAAATCAGGTTTTTGATGAAGGTATTAAAAAAAATATTTACCATTGAATGGAAGGCGCATTTTGTAAAAACTAAGGCACCGCTCGGAGCACTTTTTTTATTTTAGCTTATTCGGCAAAAAATCAAAAAAAATGTTCTGAGCTGTACTTAGTTTTTAGGAAATGTGCCTTCCGTTCAAAGTTCAGCCAATTCTGATTTTTATTCGACTCCAAAAAGTATGGATATCACATTTCTTGAGCTAAGGTCACTGAGATAAAAAAATAATCTCTACTCGGAAATAGTAGTTTTTACAACTAGTGGCTAAAACGGTGCATAGTGTACAGTTTAGCCGCGAGTTGTGAGCACTATTTTTTTAATACCTTTATCAAAAAATCCAAGAAAAATAGGAAAATGCTTTTTTTAAAAATCTCGAACAAAGAGCACTTCCTGCAACAAACCATCTTTATACTATAAATCAAGGCGGCTGGTAAATGAAATAATAATCGTTTCTATAGCGATGTGCCTTTTTACTCGGTGACGTTCGTTGTTGCGACATTTTAATCTTTGACAGTTTGGTATTTTGACGATGTTTTTAAATGATTTTTTCGTAAATACATGGTGAAAACTGGAGGAAATGGCTTAATTTTTAGGCAAGAAAAATAAAAATATTTTCAATATTACTATTTTCCGCTATTTCTCTTTAACTTTGGGTAAAAAACGGACATAAATCTTTTTTTGCACCCGTGATCAAAAAAAAAAGTTTTTTTGCATAGGTAACCAAAAAAGCCATACTTTAGTTATCTGCAGACAGTTACTAAAATCAGGTTTTTGATGAA
The DNA here is from genome assembly GCA_963921995.1 of Oxystoma pomonae. NCBI lineage: Eukaryota > Metazoa > Arthropoda > Insecta > Coleoptera > Brentidae > Oxystoma > Oxystoma pomonae. The sequence goes on along the minus strand of OY998168.1, from coordinate 90,036,534 downwards.
GGTATTAAAAAAAATATTTACCATTGAATGGAAGGCGCATTTTGTAAAAACTAAGGCACCGCTCGGGGCACATTTTTTATTTTAGCTTATTCGGCAAAAAATCAAAAAAAATGTTCTGAGCTGTGCTTACTTTTTAGCAAATGTGCCTTCCGTTCAAAGTTCAGCCAATTCTGATTTTTATTCGACTCCAAAAAGTATGGATATCACATTTCTTGAGCTAAGGTCACTGAGATAAAAAAAGAATCTCTACTCGAAAATAGTAGTTTTTACAACTAGTGGCTAAAACGGTGCATAGTGCACAGTTTAGCCGCGAGTTGTGAACACTATTTTTTTAATACCTTTATCAAAAAATCCAAGAAAAATAGGAAAATGCTTTTTTTAAAAATCTCGAACAAAGAGCACTTCCCGCAACAAACCATCTTTATACTATAAATCAAGGCGGCTGGTAAATGAAATAACAATCGTTTCCATAACGATGTGCCTTTTACTCGGTGACGTTCGTTGTTGCGACATTTTAATCTTTGACAGTTTGATATTTTAACGATGCTTTTAATTGATTTTTTCGTAAATACATGGTGAAAACTGGCGGAAATGGCTTAATTTTTAGGCATGAAAAATAAAAATTTGTTAAAATTTGTTCATTATTACTATTTTCCGCTATTTCTCTTTAGTTTTGGGTAAAAACCAGACAGAAATCTTTTTTTGCAACCCGTGGCAAAAAAAGAGTTACTAAAATCAGGTTTTTGATGAAGGTATTAAAAAAAATATTTACCATTGAATGGAAGGCGCATTTTGTAAAAACTAAGGCACCGCTCGGAGCACTTTTTTTATTTTAGCTTATTCGGCAAAAAATCAAAAAAAATGTTCTGAGCTGTACTTAGTTTTTAGGAAATGTGCCTTCCGTTCAAAGTTCAGCCAATTCTGATTTTTATTCGACTCCAAAAAGTATGGATATCACATTTCTTGAGCTAAGGTCACTGAGATAAAAAAATAATCTCTACTCGGAAATAGTAGTTTTTACAACTAGTGGCTAAAACGGTGCATAGTGTACAGTTTAGCCGCGAGTTGTGAACACTATTTTTTTAATACCTTTATCAAAAAATCCAAGAAAAATAGGAAAATGCTTTTTTTTAAAATCTCGAACAAAGAGCACTTCCTGCAACAAACCATCTTTATACTATAAATCAAGGCGGCTGGTAAATGAAATAATAATCGTTTCTATAGCGATGTGCCTTTTTACTCGGTGACGTTCGTTGTTGCGACATTTTAATCTTTGACAGTTTGGTATTTTGACGATGTTTTTAAATGATTTTTTCGTAAATACATGGTGAAAACTGGAGGAAATGGCTTAATTTTTAGGCAAGAAAAATAAAAATTTGTTAAAATTTGTTCATTATTACTATTTTCCGCTATTTCTCTTTAACTTTGTGTAAAAAACGGACATAAATCTTTTTTTGCACCCGTGATCAAAAAAAAAAGTTTTTTTGCATAGGTAACCAAAAAAGCCATACTTTAGTTATCTGCAGACAGTTACTAAAATCAGGTTTTTGATGAAGGTATTAAAAAAAATATTTACCATTGAATGGAAGGCGCATTTTGTAAAAACTAAGGCACCGCTCGGAGCACTTTTTTTATTTTAGCTTATTCGGCAAAAAATCAAAAAAAATGTTCTGAGCTGTGCTTACTTTTTAGGAAATGTACCTTCCGTTCAAAGTTCAGCCAATTCTGATTTTTATTCGACTCCAAAAAGTATGGAAATCACATTTCTTGAGCTAAGGTCACTGAGATAAAAAAAGAATCTCTACTCGAAAATAGTAGTTTTTACAACTAGTGGCTAAAACGGTGCATAGTGCAGAGTTTAGCCGCGAGTTGTGAACACTATTTTTTTAATACCTTTATCAAAAAATCCAAGAAAAATAGGAAAATGCTTTTTTTAAAAATCTCGAACAAAGAGCACTTTCCGCAACAAACCATCTTTATACTATAAATCAAGGCGGCTGGTAAATGAAATAACAATCGTTTCCATAACGATGTGCCTTTTACTCGGTGACGTTCGTTGTTGCGACATTTAAATCTTTGACAGTTTGATATTTTGACGATGCTTTTAATTGATTTTTTCGTAAATACATGGTGAAAACTGGCGGAAATGGCTTAATTTTTAGGCATGAAAAATAAAAATTTGTTAAAATTTGTTCATTATTACTATTTTCCGCTATTTCTCCTTAGTTTTGGGTAAAAACCAGACAGAAATCTTTTTTTGCAACCCGTGGCAAAAAAAGAGTTTTTTTGCATCGGTAACCAAAAAAGCCATGCTTTAGTTATCTGTAGACAGTTATTAAAATCATGTTTTTGTGAAGATAAAAAAATATTTCTACCTAAATTTATTTTTTGTTAAAGTGAAAAACCCTCTTGGTTTACGATGCTTTTAAGTCCAGCTTTAGACCAATTTTTTCTTATAAATAACTTTCAATAGGTAATTTGCGATAAGTACCAGCGTCTACAAAAAATTATTTTTATTCCGTTTTCGTAAACATCAATCGGTCTCGCGATTGCTTCGAGTTTTTGAACAATAAACGGAAAAATAGTTTGCCCTCATTCTGATGTGAATTCTTTAAAATTTCCAGTGTTTTTGAATCCCGACTCGCGATAATATTTAACGTATTTTATTAATAACAGATAAGTACATATCAAAACCTATACTTTTTTATCATTTGCCAGCCCTGACGGCGATTTTAATACCTACTGAGTCCAATAATAGATTTATTTTTCTCCTATACCTGCTATTTTTAAAATTTAAAATAAAAAAATTAAAAAGCGACTATTTTGTAAAAAGGCAAACTAAATCATAATTAAACCGTTCTTCTATTATTTTAACAAGGTTGTAAAAAGTTCATTTTGCGCCACAGCGTTGTTAAAATAACATACCCTTTTAGCTGTTAACTGTTAATAAAAAGAATCTCTCTTTTTTAGGATCTTATAAGTTCTGTACAGTATATTATTATACTGGGTGGATTCTTTAAATGGAACGGTGCTTCTAGCGGCTTTAGAAAAGAGGTTTTAAAAAGAGCTAAAAGCGAATCTTTAATTATTTTTTACGGACTTTCCGCCCATGATAAAAATAAAAGTGTGGCCCTCAACTGGAAGCCCAGGATCCACCAACTATTTATTTTAAATAAGAAGGTACCACTTGGGGCACCTTTTTGAAAAGCTTGTTAAAAAATAAATTTAACGCACTACTTTTTTTTGACATTTGGTAAGCAATGTGTCAACAATTTAAAAAAAACTTATTTTTTGTCAATTGTTTTAGCTTCAAAATAAACTACATATTTCTCAAAGTCAGTGAATAGCGAGCTTTCTCTCAAAAAAGGTAATGGTAACCGAAGATCCGGATTTCGCACCTGTGGGGCTCATCAGTACGGTGATAGGAATTAGGAGATGAAATGATGACAAAAAAATCTGACACAAGATTCATGTAAAAGACAACCATCTGTCAAATTGCAGAATCGACAGATGTACCTTCAATTAGTTGGTGGACCCTGGGCCTCCAGTTGGGGGTCCCTTTTTTATTATGGGCGGAGAGCCCATAAAAAATCATTAAAGATTCGCTCTTAGCTCTTTTTAAAACCTCTTCTCTAAAGCCACTAGAAGCACCGTTTCATTTAAAGAATCCACCCTGTATGAAAAAAAACAAAAATTGGGAAAAAAAATAGATATCAAAAACCGCCAATAATGTTCTTGTGTGGTATTTTCCTTATTCCCCTTGACTGAAAAAAAAATAGTTTTTTTTAAAGTTTTAACACATTCTTAGAGAGATAAAAAAAACTAGTGGGTTAATTTTTTTTTAACAAGCTTTCGAAAAAGGTGCCACAAGTGTAACCTTCTTATTTAAAAAAAATAGTTGGTGGGCGCTGGGAATTTTTTTTTATCTTGGGCGGAAACTCCGTAAAAAAAACATTAAAGATTCGCTTTTAGCTCTTTTAAAAACCTCTTTCCTAAAGCCGCTAGAAGCAAGATATTGATTTAAATAATCTACCCTGTATAAAAAAAAATTGGGAAAAACAAAAAATAGAAATCAAAAACCCCACGGCACCAATTTTATGCTAAAATAAACTGACACAACGATAGATACGGATCTTGTTAGTAATATCCAAGTAAAAAGATCCAACTAAAAATTCCTTGTGCTTTGACCAAAATCGTCTTTTTTATGAAGGTATAAAAACGACTATTTTTTGGGACAACCTACCTATTATTCTACATATTGGTAAAATGTTATTCAGAAAAAAAGAACAGCTTGATCATCATTCTCTCTTTTTTTGCGTGAAAAACAACAATAAATAAAACTTAATTTTATCATTCCGAGGATCCTTGAAATTTCCAAAAAAAACATGACGAAAGATTTAAACTTTTTGCAAACAAAATTCAAAAAAAAATATATTTTTATAAATTATTTATTCATTTTACTTATATTTTTAAATTTATGAAAATATAAGATGGCATATCATAGTATAAAGAGGGCATTTAAGTCAATTATTGCCAATTGCACCGCAACGCTAAATTAGTTTAAATGTATTAAATTTTTTTGACATCTAGACTGTGCTTCCACAAAGAACTTAAAATACTAAAGTATCACATTCTAAATATTAGTTAAATTTAAAGTTAGTTTTACAGTGAGGTGCAATTGGATTTTAAACAAATATATCGTTTATCAAAGTTTTTATTGAGATTTTTCAACCAATAAAGTATGTAAAATCGTGTTAAAAAGAGTGATAAATAGTATATGAAACAAATTGTACTGCTTAATTTCTTGTGGATTTTAATGTTTTTTTTTATGTAAATGAGAAAACCATATTTTTATTTAAATTTCTTCTTCCTACACATGATATTAATTACCTTATGTAAAAGCTTACAGATAAATTTAAATTACACAAAAAATACTATAATTTATATTATATAGGTGTTTCTCACAACGCCCAAACGCCAATTTTTCGTTTTAAAATTTGAATTTTTCCGTGAATGTATGCAGTGGATTTTCAAATGTGGTCAAATGCTGTTGATATTGCTACTTATTCAATTTTAATATACACAGAAAATTCGATCTTAGGAACTGGAGGGGGACAAGGTCTAAAGGTAAAATCCCTAATTTTGTGCTTTCCCAACTCTTCGGGAAATATCAGCCATTTAGAAAAAATTTTTGAACCAAAAAAATAATAGAACAAAAAATGATTTGTATAAAATTTGCAATATTTTCATTTCAGGCCAAAGTTTCTATAGATATTTCCCAAAAGGATAGAGTGCGCTGAAGTTACCAAAAATCAGTTTAACTATATACAAGTGCGAAAACCGGATCTACGGTTACCATTACCTTTTTTGAGGGAAAGCTCGCTATTCATTGATTTTGTTATTTATTCACCCTCGCTAAATTTTTTTTTAAATTTAAAAAAGAAAGTTGTAGTGATATCCAAAAAAAATATTTTCCAAAATGTTTGGAAATAATTACTGAACTGACGGAAAAAGTTTATTTCAAGTCAAAAGTAATATTTTACGGTGCAAAGGCAACTCAAACCCCAAGTGATTTATCCACATCGTTACAGCCTTCTTAGCATTTACTCTTTTCGAACACGCAAACCATAAATTACCATTATATTATTATTATATTATAATTTTTACCCGAGATTTTTTTACAATTACTTAATGTTCTGTGAAAGCTGTTAGTTCCACACACTCAAACAGAAATCGTTATAACATTAAAACGTTAATGTTCTGGTCATAAGGATGTTGTTCACCATTCCATTTTAATTAATTTCATATAAAGGCTTATTGCATACAAACACTCAGTCGCATATACATAGATATATAATATACTAAAAATGTACAAAAACATGAGCAAAGTAGCTACAGTCAGGCGCATTTACACAGACAAACTTTCCTTTGATGTTGAAATGCCGACAAACATTTACACGAGCCTCTTGAGCAAAATGTTCAAAAAAAAGTTCGAGCAAAATCTCGTACAAAAAGACTCACGGAAATTTTGGAGAGAATGTTAAGCCAAATTTGTTTGAAGAAATGTCGGTGTAGAAATTACTTACAAATTTAAATTTTATAGTTTTATGGGAATTCATTGAACTTAACTGAAAATAGAAAGACTAAGTTTTAAAACAAGGTATTTTTAATTAAGTGCTTTCCGACGGAAAAATGATTTGATGTCGAAATTCACATTTTACCTCATAAGCAACTTCGATTGAACTGATTTTTATGGGGGATATGCCAGTATACTTGTAACTTTTTTGGGGTTGTAAAAAAACGAGAATAAAAAAATAATAATTGGCACTTATTTATTGCTGTTGCCTCTAAAATCTAATGATAAAAATTTACGTTTAAAAGAATATCTCTTTATTTTACTTCTTAGTTTAAAACACAATACAATAATAATTAAGTCAAATTAAAAAACCTATATACATTTTATTAAATCTCAAATATATGAACAAAAGCACGTTCGGTCTAAATAATACCCGTTTATTACCCACTTTTACAACCCTACGATCCCGACCCTTGCATAAAAAAATATAATTTAGCAGTAATAGACTAGACTTCTGAATCGGAATTTTGCTCCTTTGCATATTGTTTGTTCAGTTTCAGTAATCGACCTTGATTATTACATTAAATTGACAGTTCAGCATTTTCATGAACCTTTTGCTTTTTTAAGCAACCGTTGGGGCCTTAAACTAACTTAAACAATCAAAGTTAAGGGTAAAGTAAAGTTACATTCCATTTTTATTTAGTGGTTAGGGTTCAGGTTAAGGCGCAATTACACAGACGAACATGCACAAATAAAAGCTCGTGCAAAATATCTAAAAATTTTTGCGTGAATATTTTTGTGAGCTTTTCTTTGAACATTTTGTTCGGTTAAATTTTTGAACAAATTATGGCTATCTATTTTGGAAACATATTTTTAAAGATGAGAATAAATAAAATTTCACATCAGTGATCAGTGATCTCAATTCTTTAAAAAAATGGAACACCCAACTTTTATTTAAAATTTTTGTGAAAAACAGCCGACGGCGAGCGAAACATTATTATTGGCTCTACTATCAGTTTTGTCACATGGATTAGGTTTACTTATAATATTTTTTTCTTAGGGTTTTTCCCGGATTTTTTTGCCCGGGGTTTTTTTTGGGATTTTCTTGCGAGTTTTTTTTATTTCCAAGGATTTTTTTCCTAAAAAAAAACCCAAGAAAATTTTTCTTTTCCAAAAAAATTTTGAGTTTTTCAAATATCAGCAAAAAACTCAAAAATTGCACTTTTAAGCGGTAATCCGCGCCTCACGACTATGGGGAGTGGTGGGGAGGGAGATTTTTTTTAAACATATTTTTGTAACTTTACATTACCTTTAGCTTTTATTGTTGTTTTTGAATTCCTCACACCAGATTTACCTAGTTAGTTTAAGTTCCCAAGGGTTGCTTAAAAAAGCAAAAGGTTCATGAAAATGCTGAAGATAGATATTTACTGTCAATTTAATGTAATAATCAAGGTCGATTACTGACACTGAACAAACAATATGCAAAGGAGCAACATTCCGATTCAGAAGTCCAGTCTATTACTGCTAAATTATATTTTTTTAGGCAATGGTCGGGATGGTAGGATTGTAAAAGTGGTTAATAAACGGGTATTATTTAGACCGAACGTGCTTTTGTTCATATATTTGAGATTTAATAAAATGTATATAAGTTTTTTAATTTGACTTAATTGTTATTGTATTGTGTTTTAAACTAGGAAATAAAATAAAGAGATATTCTTTTAAGGCGCATTTACACAGACAAACTTTCCTTTGATGTTGAAATGCCGACAAACATTTACACGAGCCTCTTGAGCAAAATGTTCAAAGAAATGTTCGAGCAAAATCGCGTACAAAAAAACACACGTAAATTTTGGAGAGAATGTTGAGCAAAATTTATTTGAAGAATTGGGGGTATAAAAATTTCTTTACAAATTTAAATTTTATGGTTTTATGGGAATTCATTGAACTTAACTGAAAATAGAAAGACTAAGTTTTAAAACAAGGTATTTTAATAAAGTGCTTTCCGACGGAAAAACGATATGATGTCGAAATTCACGTTTTACCTCATAAGCAACTTCGATTGATTTGATTTTTATAGGGGATATGCCAGTATACCATAATTGGCACTTATTTGTTGCTGATGCTGGGTTAGGAGAAGGTAAAAACCGTAGACTAGTGAGAGGGAGTTTTGGTCAAATGAACATTGACACACAAAATTACATGACAACAAACAAGGGTCAACGCAGTTTTTTTATGAAAGTTTTAGAACAAATCTTTCCATAAAGAAAGGGCTCTCCAACGCAAAACAAAGAAATTCGTTTTATTTTATTGACGCGTAGAACTTGCGTTTCCGATTTTTTAAATATTGAAATTTTTGGCGATTTTTACAAGCTTTTATTTATGTATGTTTGTATGTTCGGCTCAAATCTTGCAACTCAAATTTGGTATTCAATTTCAGTTTTCGGTGTGTATTTATAGTTGCGGCGACAATACAATAATATGGTATTATTAGGCACCCCCTCCCGCTAATGAGGGAAGTGGAGGAAGAAAAAGATTTATTTTGTTCGATTTCAATCAAAATTGGCATACAGGGGTTTTTAGGGAAGAGAATTATCGAAAGGATGGATTTATGATAGTCTAAAAATTAAAAAATTATTTTAAATTTAAAGAAGCTTTTATAAAATATAAAGTGCACTAAAAAGTAGAAAATAAATTTTAGCATTCTCATATCATAATAATAAAAGCGACGGGCGCAAACTAAAACTAAAAATGTCCATCCATATATCAGAGAAACGTAGAGTAGTTTGGGTCGAGTTGGGTTAGATTTACTTCACACAAAATTGAACTTACAATACCAGATAAAGAATTCTTTATATTTACGCGTCGTAGTTGTGGTGAGAGTATTTTTTGTACTCATGGTATTTATTGTCTTTTTGATACGTTAGTTATAAACGCCTTACCACTCATATCTCTTTATATTACTTCCTAGTTTAGTCTTTTACAATAATAATAAAGTCAAATGAAAAAGCCTATTTACATTTTATTAAATCTCAAATATATGAACAAAAGCACGTTCGATTTAAATAATACCCGTTTATTACCGACTTTTACAACCCTACGATCCCGACCCTTGTCTAAAATATATATTTTAGCAGTAATAGACTAGATTTTTGAATCGGAATGTTTCCCTTTGCATATTGTTTGTTCAGTGTCAGTAATCGACCTTGATTATTACATTAAATTGACAGTAAATATCTATCTTCAGCATTTTCATAAACCTTTTGCTTTTTTAAGCAACCCTTGGGGCCTTAAACTAAGTAGGTAAATCTGGTGTGAGGAATTTAAAAAAAACAATCAAAGCTAAGGTTAAAGTAAAGTTACAAAAATATGTTTTAAAAAAAATCCCCTCCCCACCACTCCTCATAGTCGTGAGGCGCGGATTACCGCTTAAAAGTGCAATTTTTGAGTTTTTGCCGATATTTGAAAAATTCAAAAATTTTTTGGAAAAGAAAAATTTTCCTGGGTTGTTTTTTGAATTTAGGAAAAAAACCCTTGAAAATAAAAAAACTCGCAAGAAAGTCCCAAAAAAACCCCCGGGCAAAAAAATCCGGGAAAAACCCTAAGAAAAAAATATTACAAGTAACCCTAATCCATGTGACAAAACTGATAACCAATAATAATGTTTCGCTTGCCGTCGGCTTTTTTTCACAAAAATTTAAAATAAAAGTTGGTGTTCCATTTTTTTAAAGATTTGAGATCACTGATCACTGATATAAAATTATATTTATTCTCATCTTTAAAAATATGTTTCCAAAACAGATAGCAATAACTTGCTCAAAAATTTACCCGAACAAAATGTTCAAATAAAAGCTCACAAAAATGTTCGCGCAAAAAATTTCAGATCTTTTGCACGAGCTTTTATTTGAGCATGTTCGTCTGTGTAATTGAGCCTTTAAACGTAAATTTTTATCATTACATTTTACAGGCAACAGCAATAAATAAGTGCCATTATTATTTTTTTATTCTCGTTTTTCTACAATCCCAAAAAAGTTACAAGTATACTGGCATATACCCTATAAAAATCAGGTCAATCGAAGTTGCTTATAAGGTAAAATGTGAATTTCTACATCAAATTGTTTTTCCGTCGGAAAGCACTTAATTAAAAATACCTTGTTTTAAAACTTAGTCTTTCTATTTTCAGTTAAGTTCAATGAATTCCCATAAAACTATAAAATTTAAATTTGTAAAAAATTTCTATACCAACATTTCTCCAAACAAATTTTGCTTAACATTCTCTCCAAAATTTACGTGTGTTTTTTTTGTACGAGATTTTGCTCGAACATTTCTTTGAGCATTTTGCTCAAGAGGCTCGTGTAAATGTTTGTCAGCATTTCCACATCAAAGGAAAGTTTGTCTGTGTAAATGCGCCTTTAGAGGTGGGCAATATGTATCGATGTTAGAGCGGCTGATGTTTGATGTATTGCCGTCGATGGTAGAGATCAAAAACATCGATATTATCATCGAAGTTTTTCTATCGATGTAATATATATACATACATATAAGGTGTAATAAATGTCAAAAATTTAACTTTTTTCTATTTTAAATATTCCATGCTTGATTATGATAGTATTAGGTATGTTTTTATGTTTTATTAACACCTTAACTTAAATATTAAAATAATTTTAATTAAGTGGTATTTATCTAAAATAATAAATATTTGTAGGTTTTTATTTTTTTTAACGTTTATTATATGCTAAAGAAGACGATTACACATTTTTCAAATATTAAACATCGATGTCCGATGTTGACAAAACATCGATGTTTTGATGACATCGATGTTAACATTGATGCTGAATATCGATTTTTGACCCTTCGATGTCTCACCTCTAGTTCATGTAGTTTCAGCAGTATCATGTATGCAGGTTTTTTTTCACGGATCACCAATCGGTACTCTGTGTTTTTTTGTTATCAAGTGTGCATCTCCGTTCCTTTGTCTTTTACTGAAGCAGCCAAGGCTCCCTAAATACTAAAGAAAAAAACTGACCACGCCTTTTTCCATATTTTTTTAAATCTTTGCTAGGGTGCCCAGAGAACACCTTCTTAACTAAAAAGCTAGTTAACTCTTCTTCGATTTAATATCCTTTAGCCTACTACAGCGGTCATATGGACACCAATCTGACAGAAAATCTATGTTTTACCTGTCTATTTGGTTACCAAAATGGCGGCAACAGTAGGCTAAAGGGCATTGAAGACGTAGGAGTTAATTGGCTTTTTGTTTGAGAACGGTTTTGTCCCAGGCCGAGCAACACCGTTCTCAACTAGAAAGCCAGTTAACTCCTACCGCCTCAGTGCCCTTTAGCCTACTGTGGCTGCCATTTTTATAACCAAATTGTCAAGTTAAACCAACACCGTTCTCAACTAAGAACGGTGAGAACGGTGTTGGTTAAACATGAATGTTCTGTCAGTTTGGTGTTAATATGGCACCGATCCTACGCCAAAGGATACTAAAACGAAAATGAATTAACTGGCTTTTTAGTTGAGAACGGTGTTGGGCCGAGAAGCACACAACAGAATAAACTGAGAATTTGCGCGTTTGTTCATAAACATTTTTTTTATATATCTTAAATATTCTTTTTAATTTTTTTATGTGTATGGTTTGCTATGCCATGTAGGTAACCTAGTAAAATTTGAGGGTAAAAAGTTATTATTGATGTGTTCATGATTAAAAAGGAGAAACTATATTATATTTTAATTTCTGTTATACTTTTTTGTGAACCAAAATCAATGTGATTTTTTTGCAAAAATAGATAATTGTGCTTTGTGTGATAAATCATATGAAGAGTTTTTAAAAGACATTTAAAACAAGGTATCCCTCACCTTTCTAGTTAAAGTAGATTTTCTGATCCCTACCAATTGCCCAAAAATCATCAATCTCTAAAGACTCGTCTAGCCTAAAAAGAACTGATAAATCCTATAACAAGTTAAGCAAATTTAAAAAAATAAAAGTTTAATGTTAAAACTTTATTCTGTCACTTCACACCATAAAGCAAAAATTTTAAATTCCCGCCATTTGCTCATTTAATGCATTGTTGTGTGGGAACGTAAGTGGCGGCCATTTTGAATCCTATTCTTGGACTTCCGTGGAGGCGGTATTGCTTACTTTGGGCACTACAAATGTATGGTCGATTTTTCCGAAAAACATGCCACCAATCACAGTTAACAAAAGTATTATTTTCAAATTAATATATATAAACTTTGCAACTCTTAATTTTTGAATGTCGATGGTCCTTTAAAAATAAAGTAGAATACAAAATCCCAAACGTACGTTTTTTTGTACAGTCGGCGAAACAAATTTTTCGTCTATTTTTTCTCCCATAAAACTCATATTTTATGAAAGTATTGGTATATTTGATTGAATATTATTTAAGATTGAATTCTGACCATAGAAATATAATGGGTTAAGAATGGGCCAGAATCTGCGCGAAATGGCTAATAAGGGGGGAATCCATTTTGAATAACAGCAGAGTTAAATAAATGGTTGGTTGAGCTTTACATACGGTTTGCGTCTACATTTCAAATTTAAATCGAAGTTGTATTCCAAAGATAAGTGTCAGTGCATGAATTTAAAAATATTCGCTGCCTTGCTGATTTAATATATTAGGATATTTGACGAGAAATTAATTCAAAATAACATTTGATAAATTATATCCATGTTCAACAAAAGAAAAATGTTTTGAGCTGGTTCAAAATCTGCGTGTAAACATATGGTAAAATCAGCTGATTGCAAAAATAAACAAAGGCAGATAATTTAATTATTTTAAACAAACGTTGTTATCTCATAATATATGCTAATTGTTTGTTAGCTTGAGACTAAATTAAAGTTCCTTCTAGATTTGGACTAAAAGTTTCGATGCTGCGAAAGACTTTCAAAAGAGTTTAGGCAGGTTTTATAGAAAAAAAAAAGTGCCTTAAGCTAGTTCAACATACGCTTTTAGCTAGATATATCTTTCAAGCCAAAACTGAAACCTTCCATGAATTTCTTTTCAAAATTGAAGCAAAAGTGGGACTGGAATGTTTAAACAAATGACTGATGCAGAATATATTTAATACTTTATGGAGAATGTTCAGTGAAAATTAGTTTATTAAGGAAAAAGTGCTTACATGAAATCATTAATTCACCCTTACCTCAATGTGTAAAATTATTTTAAAATCTAGCTATTTTTGTAAATGAGTAATCAAAACCTTATTGTATCATGTTTTCATTTTTAGTTTTGCAAGTCAATTTAATGCAATATTGTTTGGACATACAGGGTGTCCCAAAACTTCGAGTCCACCCTAATGTCTCCAAAAACAAAAGAGGCAGAGAAGTAAAATTTCACGTCATCATACCTTTCATTAACAACCTAATATGTTACTTTTTCTCTAATGGTTTTTAAATAAAATGGGAAAATCATTTTCATAAGACCAATGAGTTAAGTAAGAAAACAGATATTCGGTGAGTCTTTCTCTAAATCATTGCTCTTATTTAAAAGTTTTAGTTTTTGAGATATAGCCAAAAAGTCTCCCGCTTACAAACAAAATTGATGTGTTTCAGCGTTTTCTCCAATTCTTTAATATTTGTATAGGGTTGGAGCATTAACACCCAAATCATAATGAATCATTTAAAAAAATATTTGATATGAAAAAAAGGACAACATTGATGTTTGTGTTGTTAAATCTCAAAGTAAAATCATGACATGTCATATTTTTTTTGAAACCAGCTGTATATATGACAAATTTAAAATATGTGATGGCTTAGGAGTTAAAAGGGGGGAGGGGAGGTAGAAATATGAAAAACTGCATCAGAACAGATACATTTATTTACAATACAATATTTTTTTGATACTATGGTACAACACCTTTGTTTTGAAAAAATATATTTGAAAAATGGGGTTTCAATACATACACTATGACTGGAGAAATGACAAAATTCAAAGTAAAATGATTTATTCAATGTGACAGTCACAATTACTGATGATTGAATAATATCAACTTATTCAATTTGTTTCTTATATTTTTACCTTGCGCTGTACATAGCAGTGAATTTTTTTGCTTAAATTAAAAAACCTTATTCTAAAATAACAGACAACAATATTTTTAATTAGAATGAATGAGTGATTGGGTTCCAGAGGTGGAGTTTCCAAAAAGTGGTCATTTCAAGTCCTTATTTCCTCACAAGAGAAATATCAACAGCCTCTTCGGACTTGCCAGATTTGCTGGGAACTGACAATATGAAAGTTGAATCAATCACCCTGCAGTTTCCTCCCTTACCAGCTACTCTTGTATGCATCAGTAATCGTCTAAGAGCATATTTGAATTGAAGCGATTTTGGGTTGTTGTTTCATTCATTTTGGGATCTTAAAAGTGAATAAATATCAATATAAATAACAAAAACTCAATATATATAAGAGGTATGAGTTGCAAAAATGTATTTTTCAAATTAAAAAAAAAAGTTAAGACTGTCTCACATAAACTTGCATGGGGTCACATAACGCCTAGTGTAGCATCTCAATCACTGAACTGTAGAGATTTTATGCTATGTGTTATTTACCTTATGCAATTTTGTGTGTGAAGTCCTTTCCATGTGATTTTAGAAATTTTACATTAACCAACCTGTAGCTATGTGTTTATAAATAATTTAAAAAATTTCAAATAAAAAAAAACAGAAACTTTCCAGCTTAAAAATAAGGTAATTATTTAGTAAATATATGATTTTCTGCCATTTTTGATTTTTTATGAAATTTTTTTTATGGAGGCACCTACTAGGGTATTTATATATAAATTTTTTAATTGGATCTGATTATAGTCAATTGCTCGTTTTTGTCCATTCTGTTGAGCATTTTTTATCAAGTAGGATTAATATAAAGTATAAGTAGTTCATAATTGGAATAGTGTTTGTTCTAATTTTAGTCCTAAGAAATAACCACTGTTCATACTTGTCGTACTACCTATTTGCAATAACATCTGTCAGTTTTTTGTAACTCACTGTGAATCTCCATCTTTGTCAGCCTCATATGAATGCCCCTGATATAAATCAAATCAAATCAAATCAAATATTTTATTTTGCCAAATGAAAACTTACACTAAAGTAACAATGCATAATTATAATAATTATGACAAAAATGGACCATCTCTCGATTATGAAACCGCTAACACTAAATATGAATGCCTGGACTCTTCAAACAACAAAAACAGACAAAAATTTTTAAAAAAATTGAGCCGAAACAATTGAGAGACAACATCATTTCAGATTCAGACCAATAGCAAAAGCACATTTTTAATCTTGCAAGTAATAGTCATAATAAGGCCTGTTTGACATAGAGTAATTAAACAAGAATTGCATGTGAGTCTTCTCTTTTCATGTCACTTTACTGGTACTACTATAAAGTGAGATGAGAAAAGATGACTTGCATGCAATTCTTGTTTTATTGCAAGTCGTCTCTTCTCATCTAGCTTGCTTTAGCAGCACCAGTGAAGTGAGATGGAAATAAAGGACTTGCATGCAATCTTTGTTTCATTGCAAATACAAAGCAAAATCACTCTATCTCTTTTTAACTTTCTAAAATACACTAAAATTAGAACAAACACTGAAGGATACTTTTGGCTACACCACTATACCTACTTTTAAATCGACATAAATATCCACTAACTGCTTAATTAAAAATGAAAGAGAAAAATATGAAAACAAACACTAAACGACAGACAACAATCCGTCCTCTGTCAAAATCAAGGAAAATGACATTGGTTGGTTGCGGATGCGGCAACTTCCAGTCGCCCGATCTGTGCTGTGATTCAAAATGGATGGCTCCATGGGGTCCTCCGATTTTAGGATGCGCAGTCGTCTTTGCCCATTCTCAAGCCATTATATTTCTATGATTCTGACCTGCTTTTTGTACAGTCAACTAATCAATAAATTTTCTTCAGAATCAATTTGACTGTTTTTTGATATTGAACGTTTGCACAATATTCATACTAAGTAACAAGCTTTCTTATCAGTAGAATAATATCTATTTCTATATTAATTTGATTAAAACGACTTACGTTAGATATGATTACTGTTATAAGAAGAAATACAACGTATTATATTATTTATATACCGATCTGATTTTTTCTTCAAATTAAAATTCTTGCAGACCATTTTAAATGAGTAATGAGACTCTTCGGTAGCCTGTTCCAAATAAAATCCCAATGGTTTCTTTTTGACTTCGATAAATTGTGGGATATGGTGTGTAACAGCGTGTATTTTGGGGGTATAGTTTAGCTTCGCCCTTTTTATTTCTGCTTCAAACTGCAGTACATAAATGGCATAATGGCATAGTTTTTCCAAAACAGCTAGTCACCACTCTGTTGAAGTTTTTTAATACTGGTATACAGGGCGCCCTAAAAATCTGCGTCCACCGTGATATCTCCAGAAACAAAAGAGACAGAGAAGTAAAATTTTACATGATTATGGTTTACAAAATAGTATCTTTTTGGATGTTAATTGTGCCGCCATTCATTAAAGAGGCGGAGCTAGGGCGGAGACAATACTTTTTTTAAATGAGATGCCCTGTATGTTTTCTAAAATTTGAATAGAGCTTTTCATTCTCTTTCCAAAAATACCTAACATGTTACCTTTTTCTTTAACGGTTTTTAAATATAATGACACAAACTTTTAAATAACAGCAATGATTTAGACAAAGAACCACCGAATATCTATTTTCTTGTTTAACTTATTGGTCTTACGAAGATGATTTTCCCATTTTATTTAAAAACCGTTAGAGAAAAAAGTAACAAATTATTATGGGTTTTTGGAAACAGAGCGAAAAGCTCTATATAAACTTTTAAATTATACAGGGTAACTATCTCATTTAAAAAAAGTATCGTCACCGCCCTGGCTCCGCCTTCTTAATAACGGGTACCGTGATTAGCATCCAAAAAGATACTTTTTTCTAAACCATCTAATTATGTGAAATGTTACTTCTCGGCCTCTTTTGGTTTTGGAGATTTAGGGTGTTTGGGTAGTAACAAATCACATTTTTTTTGGGTTTAATTTATATTAATTGTTAGACTTAATCTGACTTTGGAAATGGAAGTTTATTATTTTGTTAACTGTACATCTTCACACAAATCCATATTTAAAAAAAAAGATCAAGCAAGAAGTAAAATTTTGAACTCAATACTTTTATATGAAAATTTATTGTTTCGTCGACTGTACAAAAAATCGTACGTTTACGATTTTATATTCTACTGCTTTTTGATTAGGAGACCATAGACATTCAGAAATGAGGAGTTGCAAAGTTTATATATTTTTGGTTTGAAAATAATACTTTTGCTAACTGTGCAATACTCTTCATTAATTTTCTTAACGTTTTTTTAATTTGCACCAGTTTGTAAACGCATCCAAGTTCCGCTGGTAGCGCTCTTTAGATTTTTCAGGCAGCAAATCAAAAGTGACTTTTGAAGCAGCTTCTACTATTTCCTCCGGATTCAACTCATTTTATAGGTCTGAGTCCATTTTTGTAAACAAAACTTTCGAAACAAATTTGCAGTCTTCTGAGAGAGATCTAGCGTACCAGATAAATACCCTTCGACCTCGCAAATCTAATTATCTTCTTAAAATAGGTTGTCCCTCACAGTTATGCAGGTTCGAAGGGTGTGCAGGCGGGTATTTTTCTTGGTATATGTAGCACGCTGGATCTCTCTCAGTCGGTTAGAAAAACAAAACAACAGTAACTATTTTAAGCTTGCAGAAACGAACCTAAACCGTGCCGGTGTCGATCAAGGTCATTTGGCGGATTTACTGGCGTTTCATGGTAATTACCGACATTCGTCTAGTGTTGTTAAAAAGTATACTGGAAAGTACACAGTTTCCGCAGGTGCGGAAAGTGCAACTTTACAAAAATGGGACAAATTGTCATTTTCCGGTCTATGTTTTATTTTCGTGTCCTATTTTTTCAATTATTTTTCCAAAAAGTTTATTACCCAAAAACACACTTGTGACTTTAAGCTAATAATTATATAAATCTAAGGTTCATATATTTATGTAAAATATGTTACATCATATTTATGTAAATTTCACATAAAAATATTTTTATAACAAAAATTATGTTTTAACATTACGTCAAAATTTTGACTGTAAATTTAAGTCATGATAAGCAATGTTAACTTTACGTAAATAATATGACTTTATAAATAAATTCTTAACATTTACGTAAATAATATGTAAATAGTGGGACCTTAATTTTACATAAAAGATATGACATACCTATTATATATAAAATTATATGTAATATTTAAGTAATCTAATTTACGTAAATGTTACATAAAATGATTTACTTTTTATTATGTAGCAATTTAGACATTACGTTAACATTAAGATACTACATAACTATTATACAAAACATTTTATGTAATATTTATATCATCTAAATTACGTAAACGCTCTATACCATGATTTACGTGACATTAAAATTTTGAAATTTACATAAATATTATAAAACAATGTGAACCTTAAGTTTACATTTAAAATTTTATATAATTGTTACATAAACTTTTTATGTATTAATTATGTCATCTAAGTTATGTAATTTTCCTGTAAAATTATTTACATCAAATTAAAGTCGTAAATTTTACATAATTATTATATAATCAATTGAACCGTAGGTTTACAATTCAAATGTTACATAACTATTATATTAAAAATTTTATGTAATATTTATATAGTCTGAATGAGGTAAACGCTCTATAACGCGATTTACGTCACATTAAAATTTACAAAAATGTTATGAAAATGGAAGATATTACTACTGCTTAATAGTTTCTTCCTAATAGGTAGAGATAGCGCTAATGTCACTATGTGTCCTATACAGTGTAATAATATTATATATACAGGGTTCCTAAGATTTTCCCTAGAAATAGGATTTCAATAAATCAAACAGAAATGGCATAGAAAGTTCTGCGCGCACAAAAGAAACAGGTATATTGAGCAATGGTGCCAGTTTGTTATTATCTCCAGACTGCTTTCATGAAGAAAAATTGTCGCCACTCTTTCATTGTGAGCATACATCATAGTTGCAATAATAACCGTTGACAAGATGTCTGCAAATTCCGCTAGATGGCGGCCACACGATGTTTTCAGGTCCAAACCACAGCTATTTCTTGCTTAAAGGAGACGGCAGGGTCTATTATTTACAATACTGAGCAATAAACTCGTGAGGTTGTTAACATTAGAAAGAAATATCTTCGCTTTTAATTAAATTACTTTCCATTCTGTTCTACTAGTGACATCTATCCGGAAACGGCCAAACCATGCAGATAGCACTAGTAGCCAAAGAAATCAATAAACGGCGCTGTTTTTCCTGCAGAGCTTTTTGCTTGCGATATTATTGATTTTTAATAAAGCTGGCCCTACACTACATTTGATATGTTCGAGGTGTTTTATGACATGATCTCGAAACATGTAGCGAACCAATTCTTCAAAACTAGCGGTAGGGTAAAAGCGAAAAATAAGGGACTGCCAATATTTGTAACACCCAAAAAGGGGTGAAGAGATTTATTTTGCTCTGTTTCTTTACAAAAAAAGTTTTTTTTTACGAAAAACTTGATCTCTGCCACTTTTTTAATTTTTTTCTTCAACTTTCTCGAAATTTTCGTTATACCGTAGAAAAAAATTATTTCCCCCATGGTCATACTCTACTTTTATTCGAAAAAATTTAGAAACAGAAACGGGATCAGTTTTCCTAAAACGGGGGATCTTGGTTTCGAGTGAGGAGATAAAGGGCGCCACAGGCAAAAATTTTTCAGTTAAATTAGCCGAACGCAAAAATGTTAGAAAAACAAAGCACGAAATAAAAATGGCGTCGCTTACAATTTTTTTTCAAAAATTACGTAATTTCGGGAACGCAAAGAAATAGGTCTAAAGGAGTATAATTTTTAAGAAAAAAATATCAATTTTGTCGCCCTCCTCCACTGGCACTACAGGGGCCGTGCACAAATTACGTAATGGTCATAGGGGGGAGGGGGGTTACAAAACGTTACGTAGGGGGGAGGGGGGTTTTCGACAGCGTTTGCATTTGTGTGAAACTAAGAAAATTTGGAATGAAAATAAGTGAAAAGTTTTTTTTTTTTGGGGGGGGGGGGGGGTAGTGGTCTTGAAATCGTTACGTAATATTAGGGGAGTGGCGTGCCAAACCGTTACAAAACATTACATAGGGAGGGGGTCAAAAATTGGTAAAATCACCGTTACGTAATTTGTGCACGGCCCCACATCTGACTGTTCCTCCTTTTTGATTTTGAATCAAAGTGCAAAACCCGGGTTGGACGTTCGAAGGCGTCAACCCGTCCTATTTGCTTGATAAAGTTTCTACGGAAATATCTCAGTCGATTTCTCCGGCCGTGTATGAACGCTTTAGGTTAGGCATTTGCATGTATATCAGTCCCCAGCCTGTAAACAGTGCGTAAGGACAATGGTTACAAAATTAAAAGCCGAAAAATATTTTTTTTACGATATCTTTCATCAGTTTGTTATTAAAGTCGAACAAAAACAATTTTTATTCCAGTCCTAAAGGTATGAAAATGGAAAACATTAGAAAACAACAACCTGGAATGGATTTACTACTTGTAAGATGTAGTGACAACATCGCCCCTTGCCCATCCTTTTCTGCCTAATGTGCTTTTCCGTTTGTCTGCGTCTTATACACGGCTGCTTGGCCCCCTAAGGATTTGCTTGGGAACCCTGTATAAAGAGCAAAGATATTTCAAAATTAGAATTCGGACTTTGAGGTATTGACAAGATGGTAGTACTTCTCTATAAGAATCACCTCTTCCGCCACTTAAACCAGCCCGTCTGGTTAACTTTGTAGTTTTCCAATGTCGACCGTGTCAAGCTATCACCGACGGACCTTCGTAAATCACCGACGTTGGCCCGCCTCAAGCTGCATGCTCACGTCGGACTTAGATAGTTGTGACTTGAATTTTATTTATTAGTTTTACCTTATTAATAACTTATTGTGACCTTAAATTTACATACCAAGGTAAACGTGTTATGTAAAATATATGTAGTTTTTACTTAACCCTCACGTAACATGGATGTAATATTTATGTAAAAGGTATGTCATTTTATTTACATCACATTTGTGTAAGAATTAGGTGGGCTCTGCGCATGGCATTATGCAGTATTTTCGCACATTAATGTGACCCAAATTTTACCTTATTAATAAATAATTGTGACATCTATGTGACATGAAGAAGGTATACCTGTTGTGTAAAATTTACGTAGTTTTTACTTAACTCTTAAGTAACATGAATGAAATATTTATGTAAAAGGTATTTTCATTTTCATCACATTTATGTAACAATTAGGTGGGCTTTGCGCATGGCATTATGCAGAGTTTTCGCACCTTAATGTGACTTAAATTTTACCTTACTGTGAACTCGGAGTGACCTTAAATTTACGTAACAAGATAAATCTGTTACGTAGATTTTACGTAATTTCTACATAACGGTGTTCACTGGGTAATGATCTCTAAGTATAAAAATAGGCGAATATTTGTTGGCTGAATAAAAATAAAGTACGATACATGACCGGAAACTCACTTTACAAGTCTCCACAGATTTACAGGTCTCGACTACGGCTGCCCTGTATACTTTCTGTGTCGACCTGTAAAGTTTCCTTTTCCGGTCTAGTAACGTAATAGGTATTTACGTCACTAGACCGGAAAATTGATCTTTACAGGTCGACGCAGGAAATTTACAGGGCCAGCCGCAGGCGAGTCCTGTAAACCTGCGGAGACCTGTAAAGACACTTTCCGGTCGTGTGTCGTACGTAATTTCTTTTCAAACGATCAGGAAAAACATTTTATTACCTATCACTTTCGTCAACGCCTAGCCGTGTTGCGTAATTTATGAACAGTCCCCTGATGGTTTCTGCTTCTTGTTGGCTAGATAGCCATTGTCGCTGAGGCCGGAAGTTTTTAAGATGAAAACTAAAGAAAAACAAGTAATTAAAGTTTTTTGGTTAGAAATGATTTTTGTATTTTTAACTTGTGCAAAATTGTAAAAAACATTAGAAAAATTATAGTTTAGTGCCTATTAGCTTCACACAGCTAATTCAGTGATGACAGACGACCAGTTATGGCCGACCATGGCCAACTTATCAAGCAAAATAATGATAAAAGAGCTCATAAAAGGCAGATTTCTAGGTTTCTTCTTTATTTACCTATATTTATAGTATACTCTTAATCTGAGAATTAAAAATGTGTGGTCGATTTTTCGGTGTATGTGACTCTTGAAGCAGCTTTTATTATTTCCTCCGGATTCAACTCATTTTCTAGATCTGAGTCCATTTTTGTAAACAAAACTTTTGAAACAAATTTAAAACAGCTTTTTTAGAAGTGTCAAAACTGCCCAAAAAAACAAGCTAAAAGCTGTCAACAAGAAGTCATAGCCAACTTGGCCAAAAATGGGACCGGAAAAGGATCAAGGGACCGGAAAATTGAACAAAAAGGTCCTTTCTGGAGAGTGGAAAAAAAATACATATTCTCTAGATCGTGATTATGACCTTATGACAAATATGCATGAACGCTTAACAGCAACAGTTTCATCGAGCTTATAAATCGAGGGTTGGGTTGAGTTTTAAGTGAATGAAATAGTTCAACGGACTTAACAACAAAAAAATAGTATACATTTAATATCTCGTTAAAAAAAAACTAATAATAGTTTATCTATAGAATTAAAAAAAGGAAATGCAATAACTTTGTTTCTTTATTTCATTTGACAAGCTCTGCGTTTATGGGGAAAATAAGCCTATTATGTACTTTAAATAATTATATATGTACAGTTTAATAGCTAGCAATAATTGTTGTAATAAAACCGTTTTTATCAGTGAGCAAGCTCGTTATCAGAGAAGTTTATTAAACTCTATGTGCCTATTATTAGGGAGTGTTTGGCCAACTTATACGGTGGGATTTACTAAAAGAGTTTAGTCTATTTTAGACGGTCCTAAGTTTAAGTGAAATTTTTGGTTTTGAGCATTCCTTGAGTGGACACAGTTTGATTTATAAGAAGAATTTTAATAAATTTGTTTATTGAATAATCATCTTAACACAATGTTTTGTTGGATTTAAGAAGAAAGTTTCACTTTAGAAGAAAATAAAATTTAAATATTTAAACCCACGTGGGGTTTAAATAGTAAACACTCTGTAGAACAAATTAAAATTGAGGTTATATGTGACTATAATTAAGACTTACCCTTGTTAATTAATTTTTCCAATTAACACTTAATGTCACACAACGATTTAGATGGGTAATAATAATAATAATAATAAATGTGTTTTTATTTATGAAAGTATTACAAAACTTGAATGCAAAATATCGGCTTCAAAATATTAGCTGCGTTCAATTCAGGAACAGCGAGTTCGGATATCTCTCTCTGCTTGTAGCTTGGGTTGCACCAAACTCTACTGATGAAAGCTACAGCTTTGAAATGAGTGGGCTTTGAGTAAGGAAAGTTTTCTTGACTGAGCTTTTAGATAACTTCAATGTTTTAATTTCATTTTGTTAATAAATTAATATAGTTGATTTGAGTTTTTTGTTTGCTATATTTTTTGTGCATAATCAATGACTTTCACTTATGTTTGTTTTGCCTAAATATATTTTTTGTGCTGAAAACGGGTTCAAAATATGGCGCTTTGTTGGACAAAATTGGAGGTGTTTTTGACGCTATTATGTACCAAATTTTTGGCGTATTCACCATTTGCCATTTTGAAACCTGTAAAAAAAATTAGTTTTAGGGTATTTTCTCCTAAAATATGGTATATTTTGAGAGAAAAACCCAGTTTTTCAGTGGTATTTGACAATAACAATACAAAATAATAAATAACTTTGTGTCTCTTCTCAATGGGTAAGTGTTTTTTGAAAATTGGTTTTAAAATTTAGTACCCCCCACAGCTGTAAATATTTAGACCTGTGGGGTGTACTATTTTAGATCTTAGTAAATCCCACTCTAAGACCTTGTTTATAACATAAGCCCCAAAGAAAAAAACAAGGAATTTGTGTAAGACAGATGCTTATTAGGCAGATTAAAATAAATGGTTTTATCTTGTAAGCTCCGTACGCTCGAAACTTAGTGCTCGTTCAGCCCTTTGAGTCTCAAACATTTTGTCAGTATGACAATGTATTCTAATCTAGAATGTATTTGTCAAAGCGGCCATAGAGGGTAGTTAAAGCAGCAATCAGTAAGCCATAATGTAGCTAATATTTTTAAGTATATGGTATAATGGCAGCAACAAAATGTGTAGTTGCTCGATATCAACAACTTATTTGCTTGAGTGAACCAAAATTTTTTTAAAATTATGTACTTTTTTTATGTAAGTTCGCGGATTGGCCTATTTCATTTGCCTCCACTCTTTTTTTCTCATTACGCAATCGCACGAATAAACATATATACGCCAGTAGAAAAACATAATCTTCTTAAATGTAATTTTTAAAATAGGAAACAATTACTTTAGATTGTACACTATCGGCATCATAAAAGTGGTAAACAATACTTTTTGTTGTAATTCCTTGGTCTAATTTTACAAACAAAGTCACCCATTATTTTATTTTTCCTAAACTGTCAAAGTATGCCATTCTGTATTTCAGTCTGACAAATAAATAAAAAATGCTTCCACAAATTTCTTTATTTGATAAAGCCCAACTCCTGGCAAAACTACAACTATGTTCAACGGTCAATTAGGGACGTGGCTAGACATTATGGACGCAGTAAAACCACGATTATAAAAATTAAAAAACGATGGGAAGAAGATCAGGGGACTGGTTTATTGAAAGTTTCAACTTATGAACAAGATTATCGCTTTTATGAAAAAAAGGCAAAGAGATTAACCCAATTTCCAGGATGTTTAAGAGTGGCACGAAATCGCTTAAGGAAAGGCTCTAATTTAAGATGTCGTGTAGCCGCTAAAAAAATTAAACTTACGAATGAAAAAAAAAAACAGGCCAGGTTACTTTTTCCCTTAATTACTCTCTAAAGGAACCAGAGTTTTGGCGAAAAGTAATATTTTCCGATGAAAAAGTTTTCCAGTCCTGTGGTGACAGAAAACAAATTCTGGTGTATCGTCCACCAAGAAGGCGCTATGAGATCGCGCTGGAAGATTTTCGGTAAATATGTGGGGTTAGATTTCTGCTAGAGGTCATGGTGCTCTATTTCGACTCAATGGAAGGCTCACAGCACGTGGACATTTTAGAGAACACCATGCTTCCAGCCGTCACAGAACTTTATCAAGACCAGTTTATTTTTCAATAAGACAACTGTCCTGCTCATACGGCCAGAATTGACCAAACTTGGTTTCGGGAGCAAAATATTGAAGTTCTTCCTTCCTTGGCCTGCGAAAACCCCAGACGCCAATCCTATGGAAAATATCTGGGTTTTAATTTCAAAAAAGCTGGAAAGCTTTAATATTGTGTCGGGAATTCAACATCACTTGGTCCAGTTAATACTCTATGCTTATGAAGAATTGATTGGTGAAAATGAAAACCTTTTTGAAATTTTAGCTGATTCTCTACCAAGTAGCTGAAACGGTATAATTGAGGTGAATGCGCGCAATGACTAGATATTAAAATTTATATACCTAATAATTTGTTTCTATTGTTTTATAATTTTCGTTACAGTGGTGTTTTTTAATTTTTGCTACAGTTGTTTTATTCGTTAGCGTATTATTGTGATATAAAAATTATTCTTGAAAGCAATCTTTGATGTCAATATGTTTACATTTTCGTACCAGTCTGTCACAAAATATAATACGGTAGGTAATCATGCAATTTAAAAAATACCTATGTTTATCACATACCACTTTTATGAAGCCGATAGTGTATTAAAAATGCTAAAAATTATTTTAAATATCAAGCCCATAACAAATGCGGCCCTGTAACCTACATGCAGCTATAAAAGGCCGGGAGCAGCAGTATGCCTGGGTAACACGTTCTAAAGGGAAAGCGTCTCAGCTCCAAAAATCGATAAAAATATGGTGTCGGGGGTCGAGGTGACACTTGATTGTTTACATTTTGTAACAGGTCGTTTTCCGTGTTTCGAAAAGGTGAAAATAGTTATTTTTGGCTGTTTTTCGGTTTATGTGCTATCGGTCAGTCAGGGTCAGTCCAACGGTCTGTCGCTGTCGCTTGACTGACAAGTTACGAAGGGCAAACAAAGCGATTTTCAATAAGACGTAGTGTTCGAGTGATTTTCCGGATTTTCCAGTGACTGGAAATGCATTTTTACTATGGTTGGTTCTTTTTGAAAAACGGATTAAGGCATTTTGTTAGTGGATTTTTGCAAGAAGAGCTAAAAACCGTGCCAAAAGTCACAGTGTTTATTTTATTTACATTGGTTTTTATTTGTGTTTTAAAGAATTTAGAGGAAGATTTCAATAGAAAATGTCGTGTTTTATAAAATCACTTGAACTTCTTATGGAAAATCGCTTTGTTTGCCCTCCATGACTTGTCAATCAAGCGACAGTGACAGATCGTTGGACTGACCTATTAGTTTCTATTTGGATAGAAGTGCCCTTCAGAAAAGAGGCGCGTACAGAGGTTATGTTTTGTATTTATGCTGTGTTTTTTGGTGGTTTTGTGGTATAAACACCTAGTGAAATTATAATTGATTTTGTCAAACATTATTAAAAATATCTCATGCATATGTTGTGCCAAAGTGTCGGACTCAGTATGATAAGAAAGGCCCAAACTTATCGACCTTTAAGTCTAGGTGATTTTTCAGTACCACTTGAATAAACTTTCCTGTCTTTTGGTGACTCTTTCCAAAAGGGCTTACCTTGAACGATCGAAGTGTGGTATTCTTGAAATTTCAAAGTTGGTAACTACCTAAAGATTTATGCTTTATATTTTGACCATTGTTTGGTTTTTCATTTATAGGTTTCTGAACTTAGAAATCCTGTCCTCTTTGAGCTATAAGTAGTAGTTTCTGTGATAATATCAAACAATTTTTGAATAAGAACTTTTTTCCCAAAAATTTGGCACAAATATGTATGTATGTGTTTGTGCAAAAATATAGTAGTTTTTAAAAAAACAACTCTTTCCCTGACTTACTTGCACATTTGATTGACATGTATTTATATCTATGGCATCCACCTTCGTCTACAATTTAACCTGACTGGCGCACCCATGAACATAAAAAAAGTTTTTGTTTACATTGATGACCAATAACATTTTTTTCTTGAAAGAGATATGAAAAGTTTACTTATTAAATTTTAGATGTTATCTCATCAAAGTTGCCAGGATGCCCTAAATATTTGAAGATACCATTGAAACAATCACACTATAGTTTTTGGCTTTTGTAATTGTATACATTTGTTATTGTGGAAAAACCTGAACTTTACTTCAAACTCTGTTTGAACATTTTTTATACTTTTTAGTTGGGAAAATATTTTCGTGACCTTTTAATTGAGAATTTTTCATTACTCCTTATTTCCCCAATATTTATTTTTCTTTTACTTTATCTGTTGCATGATCAGCTTTACCCAAATACTTTTTAACTAACTATTGCTATTTTTTTAGCAAAATGGCTAGTTTTCAGCCAAATTTTAATTTTAAGCTTTGAAAAAAATCAGATAAATGGAAGAAAATGTTTAAAAGAAAACCAGTAAGACGGGCGTCCACAAAGACATTCAACTAAAATATACCTTCATGAACGTCCAACCTTCCTTGCTTCTCGCACTTTTGCAACTCCGTCTCCCTAAATTTAAATACCTGAAAAATATGTGTTTTAAATATTTTTCGGATCAAATTGTGATGTAATGCAGTTGCACATCTCCCTCCCCCACTGGTTACACTTTTTAACATTTTTACCTACTCCCCCCCCCCCATTTCTGTAGCACAATTCGCGCGATTTATATGTTCCGCGACTTCCGCGGCCATATTGAATCGAGTTGATTGTCCTTCCGTGGAGGTGGTATTGGCCTGGGGGCTGATTCTTGAATTTCATAGGAAATTTCGTACGGGAACGTTCACATCCTTCGTTTCGACGAATAAGAAGGCTCAGAAGCTGCCGTGTTTGCATGGTGCACGCGCAAAGCTGACCGGATTGTCGTTTTTCAAGAACGCTCGTTCCCCTGGTCCGGGGGCAGGTGTATGAAAGTGTAGGAAAGTTCTTTCGATACATGGCAATCGGGTGAGGTTCGGTCGTCGGTTGTGATCGGATAGGTTTCGGATAACTCGTGATCGCTTCAAAGGCCATTATTGGTCGATATCAGGGAGAGGATCGTTCCCGTGCGATCTTTCCTACGAAATTCAAGAATCAACCCCCTTCTTTCGTATGCGCAGTTGCGTGCTTTAGACGGGCGTGGAAGCTATCATTGGAGTAGATTATTTGCAGGTTTAAACGGCTACCTGTGGGCGGGTGCGTCATGCGATACGGAAGGCAATAGGGACTTGGATATGCAAATACCGTCAATTACAGGCAAAAGAGAGGCGTCCTTGTTCCACAAAAATTCATAAATAAGTCAGGTTTTCTTCTAAAACAATTTTACTTTATTTACATAAAATCCCAACGCGTTTCGGCGTCAGTTGAAAACCAGTTTTAAGGGTTCTACAACAAAAAAGAACATACAAATCTAAAAATTTTGATTAAAACACTGTAAAAGTAAATATAATAAAAATGTAAAAATAATTTTTTGTTAAACATTTTTTTGAGGTTAGAAAATTTGTTTTAGATTGATAACATTTTTTGTATAAAAACAAATTGATTATGTATGACTAACAATACATACATAAACACTCAAATCTTAGCGAATTTGTCACGTCGAAGACATTTTTCACATTCCCAACTTACAGCTGTTTAACGTCATTTTAACAGTGACTTAAAACTACAACATGGAAATATCACTAGAAGGACGCCGGGGAAACGTTCTTAAATCAAGTATTTGAAAGAACAAATAGCCGACTAAAAGCCAACCGCACCGCACTATCAGACACACACATTGAACTTAAACATTAAGGTGTCACACTACCAACCCAAAAAGATTCAAACCAGGTCCAACACCAAGAAACGCGTTAGGATTTTATGTAAATATAGTCAAAATTTTTTTAGAAAAAAACTTGACTTATTTATAAAAACAAAAGATAAAAGATACACACAAAGGACCAAAGTGAAAAGAGAAATGATTAAACCATGTTTCGCTCTGGATAACCAGCGTGAGCTCGTCAGTGGTTCCACTGGTCCTCCTCCCCATACATCATTAAACACCATCATACACTTTGATTTTCAACTTTCCGCACTGGTGCTTATCCAAGTTACCTGATACGGATTCGTCCTGGCGTGTTAATATTTCCAATAGGATTATGCTCCTAAGGCAATTAAAAACAAAAAAGAAGTTAAAAAACCTCCAAATCAGTTCTTTGCAATTGCAAAAAGTGAATGGAATCACATTACAATTACGGTAAGTTGCTGATATATACAGAAAATGTTATTTTCGCTGGCCCAGAAACTCTCTATTATTATTGCATAGACCTTGACAAAAAAAATTCGGTATTATCAGGCGAAAAGCGCGGACTTGGTGCGGTATCATTAGTGAGTTTCCTTTTTCCTGCATTTGATTTTTTAATATTTTTTTAGTTAGGTTGAGCCTTTCGTTTAAAGAACCACGCACAATTTAAATGGAAACTGGATCTCAGTGGGATTTCAACGCCATTTGTATGTTATTGGGATAGCCCCTGAGAGCATTTTGTCTCATAGACACAGCTGCCGATATCTACAGGGTGAGTCAATAATAGATGTCAAAGTTTGGGATGAGCTTATTATTATCATGCTTATGATGACCGATATCGGCAAAAAAAGCATCAATTCCCAGTAAAATGCCAACGCTGAATTTAAAAATAACATTTATTTTGACACCTGTCAAACCCTGTCGAAATGGCGGAAAAATACTTCATAAAATTAAAGTTTTTCGAAAAGTAAATACCTTCTTTTTACTCTGCTGACGACATTAAATCGGAAACCCTAAAAAAAAGTGACAGTTGTCTTAACTGTCATTTACTGTTATGGGAAAAATCACTAATAATATGTTTAAGTTCATCGACCTCAATTTACTGTAGTTCGAGTCTCCACTCGTAAATATGTGTAATTGGGGAAAACTCCCATAAGACTAAATTACAGTTAAGACTACTGTCGCTTTTTTTACAGTTTCTGATTTAATGTCCTCAGCAGCGTACAAAAAAATTTGCCTTTTCAGAAAGTTTAAGTTTATTATTTATTTTTCCGCCATTTCGATAGAGTTTGACAGGTATCAAAAATAATAACATTTTTAAGTTCATCTACCTCAATTTAGTATAGTTCAAGTCCCCTTTCATAAATATGTGTCATCGCACCAGTGGTTTTCCGCAACAGTAAATGACAGTTAAGACAACTGTCACTTTTTTTACTGTTTCCGAGAATAAAAAGAAGGTAATTGTTTTTCCAGAAACTTCAATTTCATGAATTATTTTTCCGCCATTTCGACAGGGTTTGACAGGTCTCAAAATAAATGTAATTTTTAAATTCAGCGTTGTCATTTTAGTGGAAATTGATACCTTTTTTGCCAATATCGGTCATCATAAGCATGATAATAATAAGCTCATCCCAAACTTTGGCAGCTATTATTGGCTCACCCTGTAGCGATCGGCACCTGTGTCTATGAGACAAAATGCTCTCAGGGACTGTCCTAATAACATACATAAACGGCGTTGAAATCTCTGCCTAATCAGCTGTACGAAAAAAAGCATTTTTATAATCCCTCTAGAATTGTCTTTTTCTTAGAAAAATAAGCAGGAAAGATAAATTTATTGTACTTGATGAACTTGTGTCTTTCTCTACTTGATCGGAAGATCATCATCATAGGCAATCACTCGATACCGAGTATGATTATCCTCTATTCTGTATCGTCGCTATCTGTTGTGCTTTTTTTGATGGCTATGTAAGCCAATTCTCGACCCGCACACCCTTCCACAATCCTGGCACACCCAGTCTCCGGCAGCAGCCGGGTGTTGTTGGTCATCCATTCTTCCATTTTGTCGCTCCTTTCTACGTTCTCTAGTCTACGTCGTTGCTCTTCAAAAGTTTGTGCTCCCTCATGGACTGTTCGGCGCCAAGAAGCCCTATCGTTTGCCGTGGTCTCAAAGTTGTTTATATCGATGTGACTCTTTATCATATTGCTTTTGAGAACGTCCTTGTACCTTATTTGTTGACCTCCTGAATTTCTCTTTCCCTCCTTCAGTTGTCCATAAAATATCTGCTTTGGGAGACGTGTTTCAGGCATGCGGATAACGTGCCCAGCCCAACGAAGCTGATGCTTGAAGATAAGGTCTTCTATACTAGTTGTTCTGGCGTCTTCTAAAATACTTATGTTTGTTCCTCGGTCTTGCCATTTGATTCTCAGGATTCGTCTTTAACAACTGGGTGATATTTTTCTAGTCGTTTGATATGCGTTCTGTAGGCGGTCCACGTTTCTTGGTATTATAACTGTGTTGTAGACATGAAGCTTAGTCTCCGCATTGACGTCTTGATTGTTGAAGACTCTCTCCGAAAGCCGTCCGAACGCTGCGCTAGCACATTTTAGGCGATGCTGTATTTCTGCGTCAATAGTTGCATTTGATGATAGGTGCTCCCAAGGTATAGTAATGTTCCACGTTCGTTCGTATTCGTACCTGGTTCTGGTTGGTGAAGAATTTGCGTTTTGACCTCTAGGCCAATGCTTTTGTAGGCTTGGTTAAATGCGTTGATTACCAGCTGTAGATCTTCCTCTGTATCGATCGTAACGACGTTGTCATCGGCGTACTGCAGTTCGATTACCGAGACCGTCAAATCTATATAGAATTTCCACTCCCGGCGGTAGATGTTCCTCAACAAGGCGAAGCATGGCACCTAAAAATATAGAGAATAGGGTGGGCGCAATAACACACCCTTGTTTAACGCCTGTCGTAATCTAGAATGACTCTCCTGGTACTCGTTGCTCAGGACTGTTGCATTCATATTGTCGTGTGGTAGTCTAAGAATTTGAATATATTTTTGAGGACATCCAGCTTTTGCCAGTATTTGCCAAAAAACTTCTCTGATGACCGATACTGTGTCTCTGGCAGATTTTGTTCAGCAATCGGAATTAATCGGTTTGATAGTATCCGTGCAAGTATCTTTCCAGCAATAGAAAGCAGAGATATACCTCTGTAGAGTTTCCACATTGGGCCTTGTCGCCTTTTTTGAAAATGGTAACTATAGAGGCGTCTCTGAGTTTGGCAGGAATGGTCTCAGTGGTCCATATTTTACTTATTAGAGTGTGCACTTGGGAATTAAGTGCGGGACCCCCTTGTTTATAGAGTTCAGCAGCGATACCATCTGATCTGGTCTGATCGGAAGATAAGGTATAGTCCACATGAATCATTTATCTATTGCAATTGATATTTGCAATTCAATAGGGCAGTCTAAAAAAAATAATATGGCCGATCCAATATGGCCGGTGTAGGGTAAACAAACCGCTTTTCCATAAGACCAGATTAAGGAAAGGGATTTTTTATAGAATAATCCTTTCTGAATCGGGGAAAAACAAGCATTTTGCAGAAGTTTTAACAATAAACTCAAAGTTCTCAATGATCCCAGTGGATATATCTACCTATTTCTGTCGCACCCATGTAATTATAAATAATCCACACTGTGCAAGTGCGAGAGCGATAAAAGTACATAATATTGCCTCTTTAAACTACGAATTTTCAGTGTATTTCTAACATTTCGGCAAAATGCTCGTTTCTGCCCGATTCACAAAGGATTAGTCTATGAAATAGTCGCTTAATCTGCATCTTTTTTCACATTCCCAAAATTTTAATTTTTATTATCATTACGTCTTATGGGCCTACGGGCCATCACGTGATTAATGACTGTCTTTCATAATTTGTTAGACAGCCCTATTGGATTGCGTAACTGGGGGCTGATTCTTGAATTTCGTAGGAAAGGTCGCGCGGGAACGTTCACATCCTTCGTTTCGACCAATAAAAAGGCTCAGAAGCTGCCGCTGCTGGTGCACGCGACCGGATTGTCGTTTTTCAAGAGCCCTCGTTCACCTGGTCCGGGGGCAGGTGTATGAAAGTGTAGGAAAGTTCTTTCGATACACGGCAATCGGGTGAGGTTCGGTCGTGGTCGGATAGGATTAGAATAACTCGTGATCGCTTCAAAGCCTATTAGTGGTCGATATCAGGGAGAGGACCGTTCCCGTGCGATCTTTCCTCAGACTAATAACTAAAGAGAGACCAAACATTCCCTATTGAAATCCTCTAATGTTTACAATTATCCTTCTGGACGATTATATGAACAGAAAAGAGATAGAGCAATAAAACGGCAACACTGTCAAAAATTGCTT
The DNA here is from genome assembly GCA_963921995.1 of Oxystoma pomonae. Lineage (NCBI taxonomy): Eukaryota > Metazoa > Arthropoda > Insecta > Coleoptera > Brentidae > Oxystoma > Oxystoma pomonae. The sequence continues at coordinate 90,003,072 of OY998168.1, read as the reverse complement.
TTCCCATTACCAGTGGCGGCGTTAATTTTAATTTAAATATATAAATGTGAAAACGAGATATAAGGTAGGGTTGGTCGGATTTTCTTATTCAAAAGAATTAACTGCCAGAACTTGCATAACCACAAAAAATAGATTTATTCAAGGATAAAGTTTAGTTTGAGGAATGTAGGTATTTACGAACAGATCAAAAGTTTACCAAAGAGCACTTGAAATGATTTTTAGGTCAATTATTCAAGATGGCTGTTATATATTTTTTTTAATTGTGCAGTATCCCACAAAACAAAAGTAAAAAAAAAATATTTTCATAGCAAAAAAAAAAACGGTTAATAACCCGTTTTATAACGTTTTTGTCCAAAAAAAAACACGCTAATAAACGGCTTATTAAGCGTTTTTAAGGCCAACAAATTTTATTCTTTACACATTGGCTGCATGTTCATTTCTGAATACAGAACACAAGAAAAATTTAAGGAAGAGGTAAAAAATTAATTACTAGTAGTTTTTCAGGAAACAGGAGTCAAAAGGCAAAAAAATAAATAATAAATATTAATGAAAATAAAAATAAGATTGGCTCAGAGTAAATATCTCCAAAACGGTTTTATTCACATTATAGAAAGTACCCAGGTACCCATTAAAATACAAAAAATACCTGCCCCAGTACCTGACTATCAGCACTTGGTCTTATTGTCTTCTCTTGTTATGTATAAATTATAATAAATAAATATTTTACATGCTGCAAAAGGAGCAAAATTATCTGGTACTTTTGTTTTTTAAAAAAGATTAGTATTAGTCTTAGATTTTTGATGTATTAATAGTATAATCATAAGCTTTTTACGCAGTTTTTTACCTCATACTACGCCCATGACTAACGTAAAATGACAGGATCTTTCTTACCTCCGAAATATTAGTTCTGGGCTGGAATATCCGCTTTTATTGCATACCAGGCAATGGTAAACCATTTTGTTGGTCCTCAAAATAGCTTGATACAGTTCTTTTTTCACAAATAGTCACAATAAAATTCAAAAATCACCGAACAACACAAACCACCGTTAACAACAACGCCGTCAGCTGCAACCAAACATGTCGGCATTTATTCGCGGCTCGTCGAAAAAACGTTGCCGGCTTGTGTTCTTTTTTATAAATCTCGAAATTCTACTTATTAAAAATTAAAAAAAGTTAATTATTGAGACTAAAAATTAGGACTAAGAATTAAGTTATTAGCATAAGAAAAATTATCCTATATAAAAATATGTCAAATAATCAATAATATTATCAAAAGCCCCGCAGTAAATTGGCAACCATGTATTTTTTGGGAAATAAACATTGTGGCTGGTTGATCGGGGTAATATTGTTTACTGTTATATCTCATTTTTTTTATTAATCTGAGGATCTTTCCTACGAAATTCAAGAATCAGCCCCCTGGGACGGCCGCCAAACTTCACAGTCTTCACACGGTACGCACGGAAAAGTTAACTTTATGGTACTTTTCCGCACTCAACCAAAAATAAAAAATAAATATACTGCTATATTAAAAAAAAATAATTTGTGTTAGGTAAACATTCAAGTCACGATATATAAAGAGTAATATTTTTAAAATTCCTTTTATTGGGTTAAATAATTACTTAAGTCAAGCGAGTAGAAAAAATATTGTGCCTAACTCGCGCGTAAAGTGACTTTTCTGCACTTGCGGAAAAGAAGCACTTTCCGCACTAGTTATGTAAACTACTATAAAGGTTTCTTTACATACAAATGAAGTTTATTTTTTAAATAAAAAAAATGGGTTTTTCACAAAAACTGCCTACAAAAATTAAAATTGACATATTTTTTATATACTGACACAGTATTAAGAAACTAAATTTTAAGGAATTTTAGCAAATAAGTCCTGAAAAAAAGCAGAAAACATAAATGTAACGTCATGTGATGTGTGCGCGGGCACGCACGAAAAAGTCGTGGATGGGAACCGAGTTTTAGTGTAAAGTTGTGTGTAAAAATCGGCGAGAGGGCGAGATTTTCTGACGGTTTTTGAAGAATCGCAACACCGCAACCTATCTGCAAGGATGTCGTCGAAATTAATTTCTTTTAATAACTATAAAATATCCATCTACTGCTACACTGGCACTTCCGACCAAAGAAATTAAAATAAACTAGAAACCGCATAAAAAACATCACACATCTAAGCTGAAATTCCAGAAATTTGGACCGCGGTTGCCGAGTTTCCATAAATATTCCTTATTTTATTTCTTATAATTACGTATTGCAGGAGCGTAAATTATACAATACATTACAAGCAGGGCAAAAAGGTTATTGATTTGTCGAGGCGCGTTTTTAGGTTCGACCGATCCGTCGGGTTTTTGTTACTTTTTTGTGTTTTTTGCAATTGTTATTATTATATTTTTGTTTTAAGTCTTATAAAAATGCATAAGAAGTGTGCGTTATGTGAAAAAAGTGCCGAAAAGTGACCTGAACTATCTTTTCACGGATAAACAAGACATCTGTTTAAAACCCTCACTTTTTAAATATTGCTTCAGCACCAATCAGAACGCGATTCTACAATGTTGCCATAACTGTTCCTCAGCAATTTCCTTAGATTTGGTTACTGATTCAATTCAATTCAATATATGGAATGTGACTTCTAGTTTATTTTAATTTCTTTGCTTGCGACCGATAAAGTTGGCAAGCTATTTTCGATTCCCTGTTGTTGTCGTATCTTTGATGCGTTGGTGACAGCGTCCTTTAAAAAAAAGAGTTGTTCGAGATGTGCTTACAACGTTGGACGTAATCAAACCAATTCTTGTCAGGGGCAATAATAAATAAACTACCGGGGGGTCTGGGCCCCCCTAGACCTTTCCAGACCCCCCCCTCCCACCAGAAAAATATAGTTAGTCGCTGTCAGTCATATGACGGGGCTAGAGTAATGTCTGGGAAATATAAGGGTTTATGAGAGAAGAACATCCTTCGGCAATATACATTTACAGTGGGATTTACTAAAAGGGTTTAGCCTATTTTAGACAGGTCCTAGGTTTAAGTGAAATTGTTGGTTTTAAGCATTTTATACCAACTTTCTTGAGTTTTAGACATAGTTTGATTTATAAAAATAATTTTAATATTCTTTTGTTGGATTTAAGAAGAAAATTTCTATTTAAAAAAAGTTTTTTTTAACCCTAGGGTGGGATCTAAATGGTAAACAATCTGTTGAGCAAATTAAAATTGACCTTATGTGTTACTCTTATCAAAACTTACCCTTGTTTATTGATTTTCGCGATTAATACTCACTGTCACAAAACCACTTCGATCTGTAATCATAAAATAAGAATTAGAATAACTTTGTATTTATTTTTAAGGGATTTTTATCTATCGAAAGTATGAAAAAACTTTACAAACACAAACCCATCGGAATCGCAAAACACAAATAAAAATATTTCATCAAAGTAGGTCATGAAAAAAAATGCGGCTAAAAACAGACCTGAATCCAACTCATGCGTTCACAAAGGAGTCATGCTTAACGAAATGTTCGGGGCCCGGTTCTCTAGTAGAACATGATAAATGAAGTACCGATATAAACTGCAGAGTTAAAACCTTTGAGTGTGATTTTTCAGTGGAAAGCTTTGTTTGATGATTAAGCTTTTAGATAAACTCAATGTTTTAATTTCAGTTCTGTTTTTAAATAAATGACTAGGTACAGTTGTTTTGGATTGTTTTCATTGGAGAGAGTTTTCGTGCATAATCAGTGACCTTCACTTATGTTTGTTTTGCCTCGTAGTGCCCTCATAAATATATTCTTTGTGCTGAAAACGGATTCAAAATATGACGTTTTTTCTGGACAAAATTGGAGCTGTTTTATTGATTAATGAACAACTTGGGATAAAATCTATCAAAGAGTATATTAAACAAGACTTTTGTCCGAACCTCTAGAAATTAATTCAGATGACTATTTTTCTTCCTATTAGTTCTGCTAGTTGTGAACGAAGCTTTCTGAAATGCGTGGATTAAAAAAGTGGACCTGAACTACAATGCGACAAACCCGATTTTTCAGTGTATCAATTATTAACATCGATAATTATTTAATTAAAGAAGAGATTACAGCAGACCACGACCACAAAACACAAGGAAGTTGCAGTTAATTTATATAAAACTGCTGAGTTGAGTTATGTAGAGTTACGGTTCAAAGTTGTTCACACAACGAGTTAAGGCAATAATGCACACTATCAAGCATTATCAGCTAGGCCCTCCCCTAGGCCCCACCCCAGGTCAGAGAGCTAGTTACGGCGGTGATTCTTCAGTGCTTGATGCACAGTTTTATTTCATGCCGCTCACTTCTATTTCCTTCCTTGTCGAAAAATGTGAGAGGGCAATAGAAGGGAAAATTACCTATTCTTCTTATATTTTCTAAGTTTCCTTTAATAAGTAATTATAAGCAATCTCAGAGAGATTTTGAATATTCTGAAATAAAAGGGAGAACTATGAATGGTTTTAATAAAATGTCCCCAATGAAACCTATTACATCCTGTATAGTGGACATTATGAAATTTATTCCTCTATCGTGCATTTCTGTGATTGGTTACGACAACCTGTATTTTTCTGCACCTACATGACTAGTTTATAAGTTGAAAGACCTGGGTCAATGGTCTATGAAAATATCGACTGAGAAAGCATACATATTTTGACACGTAAAATAATTTTTTCCAACAGACCATAAAATGGGCATTTTTCATAATAATAAACACCTAAGTTTGTCCGATTTCAACCAAATTTGGTACACGGGGGCTTTTGGGGATTCATAAGGAATACGAATTTTTGATCATATTTTGAAAATTCAATATGGGGGATTCAAGATGGACGATTTTCAGTCATGTTTTTCTAACCAATTTTAACTGACTTATGCACATCCGATTGTTATAGTTCCGGTGAAAATACAATAACATAGTATTCTCAGATACCCACCTCCCTCTAACGAGGGAAGTGGAGGGGGAAAAAGAAGTTTGTTCGAATTCAATCAAAATTGGCATACAGGGGTTTTTAGGGGAGGAGAAAAGAATTAGTTATTAAATGCACTCAAAAGTAGAAAATCATTCTATATATAGGCGAGTTCTTGTATACATTTGTTCGAGATAAAAAGCTTTAGAATTGCGAGAAAACAACCTATTCACCACAAATGGCATTTGACTCAAAATTTCTGAACAGTCAATCTTTCCTTTTAATAAATTAAACATAGTGCATAATAATAATATTTTGTTTCTTCTTTGATCTAAAGACAACCTATCAAATAATCCCAAAATGTAATCATTATCACATCCTCTTGGTGGATCAAAACCATATTTTCGAAAATGTACAGCTTTTAAAAATGTCCTCTGAATATCCTCAATTGTTAAAGTTTTGAGTAAAGCATTAAATTGCGCAACTTTGCCCTAATTTAAATCTTTTCGTAACTCCTACCGTTCAGAAGAATCCCATGTTGAGCATCGAATTTGGAACACCCTCTATAGTTATAAACTTAATATACACGCCCTGGAAGTGGCAATTTTGTTAGCAACATATCATGGTCAAGTAGGCCATGAAAATAAAGATATACGGCCGTTTTGCGCAAGTGCGTTGGATTGATGTTATTCCTGACGCCATTTTTGTTTGTTTTGATTTTAAAAGTTTACTCGCAGTACCCACACTATAATGTACTGTGATTTTACTTTATCTTCTATGTTTATGGCAGGCATTAATACAAAATAAAGTTATTTATACAGAGGAAAACAAATACCTGTAAAATTTTTGGTATCATCCAGGGAAAACATCTGCTTTGGCACTTTCACATCTTATCAATTTTCGGATCATTAAAACGCCATAAGATTACATTTTTATTTTGGCAGCACATATTTTTTACGTAAAAAAAACGAAAACTGGTTGGTTTTTGAAAAGTAAACACTACTGTCAACGTAGAACGTGGCCATCACAGTGAACGGCATCGCGCATGCGTAAAACGGCTGAAATTTCAAAAATTTTCAGAGCCTCCTGGATTTAGAGACGTCTTTTCGCGACAGATGATTTCGAAACCGCTTTGAAAACATACGTAAAATGTTATTTTGGCGACGAAACGGTGACGTCACGGTTCAAAGGATTTTGTCAACTTTTAGCAATAATGAAAATAGGCCAAAGTTATCTAGCCGCGACAAAAAAAAAAGGCTCACTTGCGGATCAAGGACATCCATTTCGAAAAATCTCAAAAAAAAAACTTCCAAATCCAAAAAACGAGAAGCCACACAAACACAGCTGCTTAATGCCATTCAATAATTATCATTTTAGCGATCAGTGGCGTATGTCTTGTGTGCTTTCGAAAACATCGGTCGCGAAAAGTCATCTTGCATGCATTGCAATGCCATGTTTATTAAGTTCATAAGTCTATAATGGGCGAATCCATCCGAATATCATCGAATTTGTGGCGCCCTGTATATAGGGCATGCCAAAACAAATGTATTAAACGCTCGGATGCGATGCCTTTAACGGCGGAATGGTAACATTTGGAGCAAATGTAACACAATCTAAATTATTGCCAGCACATAAATAACGACATCTTGTAACAATCCCACTAATTAACAACGCGCCTGTAGTCTAATTAATTAGACTTAATAGCATTATGTGCAAACATGGAGGAAAATAATAAATATCCGTATTATTATTGTGTATACGTACATAATCCATAATACTTAAAAGACAAAGATGAAAATGTGCCATACATGCTGGAGTTAAAATCCTAGGAATTAATTGACAATATTCCGGGTAGCCATGCTGGTTCAACATTTACTGCGTTTACACGCGCCTAAAACGACTTTTACATAAGGACGGCTATGAATAAAATCGCTTTCCCCGAGGGTTTTTTTCATTTCAATTCATTCAATTCATATTATGCACAACAACTCTTTCCTTCTAAATAAAAAAATAATCACTCTTCCAAAAATGCAATGGCAAAAATCAAGTACAAAATAAAATAGCTTCCAAAAAACAGGAAAAATAACAACTACCTAACCTAACTTCTGAATCTACGAGGACGAACTAACCTCAACTCATCCGATGAGTTTCTTGACGAAATCAATTACCAACTACTGATCTTAATTTCTATTATTTCTATCAATGCATGCAGGCCAAAAATAAATTATATTTACTTATAGACAAAGCTATAATAAAAGATGCAATTAAGCAAAACATATAGGTGTTGTATCAATCATTTACACAAGAAAAAAGAAAAATCCAAAAAGTTAATTTAATTTGTCAAGCCTTCATACAGTTTTTAAATGGCGGACAAAAATCAGCTGCTATCTTTGTGTCGTCATCAGATCGAGGAGTGGGGCAAAATTACTAGACCCTATATCTATTCTAGGGACCGTGCGAGAAATGAGGTGGTTCGACGCAGGCTCAGATTGAGCCGTCTTTATCCCATTGGCCATGTCACAGCAATCTAGATGGACCTTTATATAGGGTTTTGTACAGGGTTCCTAAGCAAATCCTTAGGGGGCCAAGCAGCCGTGTATAAGACGCAGACAAACGGAAAAGCACATTAGGCAGAAAAGGCTGGGCATGGGGCGATGTTGTCACTACATCTTAAACGTAGTAAATCCATTCCAGGTTGTTGTTTTCTAATGTTTTCCATTTTCATACCTTTAGGACTGGAATAAAAATTGTTTTTGGTCAACTTTAATACCAAACTGATGAAATATATCGTAAAAAAATATATTTTTCGGCATTTAATTTTGTAACCATTGTCCTTACGCACTGTTTACAGGCTGGGGACTGAGATACATGCAAATGCCTAACCTAAGCGTTCATACACGGCCGGAGAAATCGACTGAGATATTTCCGTAGAAACTTTATCAAGCAACTTAAACTAAGAAAATTTGGAATGAAATAGGGAGGGGGTCAAAAATTGGTAAAATCACCGTTACGTAATTTGTGCACGGCCCCTGTAGTCCCACTGGAGGAGGGCGAGAAAATTGATATTTTTTTCTTAAAAATTATACTCTTTAGACCTATTTCTTTGCGTTCCCGAAATTACGCAATTTTTGAAAAAAAATTGTAAGCGGCGCCATTTTTATTTCATGCTTTGTTTTTCTAACATTTTTGCGTTCGGCTAATTTAATTGAAAAATTTTTGCCTGCGGAGCCCTTTATCTTCTCACTCGAAACCAAGATCCCCCGTTTTAGGAAAACTGATCCCGTCTCTGTTTCTAAATTTTTTCGAATAAAAGTAAAGTATGACCATGGGGGAAATAATTTTTTTCTACGGTATGACGAAAATTTCGAGAAAGTTGAAGAAAAAAATAAAAAAAGTGGCAGAGCTCAAGTTTTTCGTAAAAAAAACGTTTTTTTGTAAAGAAACAGAGCAAAATAAATCTTTTCACCCCTTTTTGGGTGTGCTTTTACCCTCCGGCTAGTTTTGAAGAATTGGTTCGCTACATGTTTCGAGATCATGTCATAAAACACCTCGAAAATATCAAATGTAGTGTAGGGCCAGCTTTATTTAAAATCAATAATATCGCAAGCAAAAAGCTCTGCAGGAAAAACAGCGCCGTTTATTGATTTCTTTGGCTGCTAGTGCTAGCTGTCACTAGTAGAACAGAATGGAAAGAAATTTAATTAAAAGCGAAGATATTTCTTTCTAATGTTAACAACCTCACGAGTTTATCGCTCAGTATCGTAAATAATGGACCCTGCCGCCTCCTTTAAGCAAGAAAAAGCTGTGGTTTGAACCTGAAAACATCTTATTTTTAATCGCCATCTAGCGGAATTTGCAGACATCTTGTCAACGGTTATTATTGCAACTATGATTTATGCTCACAATGAAAGAGTGGCGACAATTTTTTCTCATGAAAGCAGTCCGGAGATAATAACAAACTGGCACCATTGCTCAATATACCTGTTTCTTTTGTGCGCGCAGAACTTTCTATGCCATTTCTGTTTGATTTATTGCAATCCTATCCCTAAGGAAAATCTTAGGAACCCTGTATATCTAATTATATACTTTTAAATAACCATTCCAAACTTTCCCATTCTTCAACGAAAATTGAATATGCATCTTATTTCGCCATTGCTGAATATTACATAAAACTTTTTAAATCAAAAGCCTAACTCGAATAAATTTGATCAGATTTTAATTGACGATTCAGCATGCAGCGAGGCTTTTGCGCTATCTTTTTGAATTCGTTATTTTTGAATTTAGTTTTATGTTGGTTTAATTAAATTTTTTCTATCTGATTCAATACGTTTAATGCAATGAATAATTTAAAAGTGGAACAATAAAGGCAATTACGGTCAACTAGAGTTATTTGAGGAATATTAATATCATGTTTTTCTAAAATGATTTTTAAATGGAAGAAGAAAAAATTTTAAAATTGGTTTTCTGGTACTCTTGACTATCCTCAAATTTTTCGATATATTTTCATAAATTTAAACTTGGTCAAATATATTTTTGGCCATTTTTTAGGTATTTTAACTTATATTTATTTGGGAATTTTCCCAAAACTCTTTTGTTTTCTTTAGTAACTAATAAATTTTTTTTTTATAAACATTTATTTTTTCCTATATTTTTTTGCATTTTTTTAATGAAAAAGCTCAACGTACATGTACAGAGTGATTAACCATATTTTCCACCCCTATTACCTCCCTTATTATTAGAGCTGGAATAAATTTTATGTACAGAAGTTGCATAATTTTTTATAAACTTTCAGATGACGTCCCTAAAAGTTAGTAGCCATAGAATGACCTTTTTTTCCTGATTCCAATATAATATGTTGGATTTATCTTGGATTTTTTTCGAGTAAAAAAAAAATACTTTCTCATAAAAGTAATGTGTTAAACGAAGAATCACCTAAACTATGTTTACTTGTCTAACACATTTTACTTATGGAGAAAGTAGTTTAATTTTTTTTAGAGAATCATTCAAAATAAATCAAACACTTTATATTTTTTTAAAAATCATAAAAAAATATATACTATTTAAGATAAAGAAGTTAATCTCAACATTTGACAGTTGTGATGACAGCTACTAATTTTTAAGGACATAATTTTAATGCGTACAGAAAATTCTACACGTTTTGTGCATAAAACTTTTTTCGAGCTTCAATATAAGAGAGATGCATGGTAAATCACCCTGTACTATTATAACTTTGCGATAGATTGAAAACAAAAGAAAAAAATAAAAACTTTGAATCTACTATTTCGAATGTAGCTTTTTCTAAAATAATTTTTAAATGGAGGTAGCAAAAAATTTAAAATATGTTTTTTGGGAGACTCTCGACTATACTCAAAATTTTTTAGGTATTTTAAGTTAGACTTATTTTTGAAATTATTTTTATGTTGGTTTAAATTAAATAAATCCTTTTTATCTGGTTCCATACATTTAACGCAATGAATAATTTAAAATTACTTTAAATACTGTAAATTAGAGTTATTTGAGAAATATTCTCGTGTTTTTCTAAAATACTTTTAAATAGAGGTGAAAAAAATCAAATTTTTCGATATATTTTCATAAATTTAAATTTGGACAAATATATTTTTTGTAATTCTTTAGTTATTTGGGAATTTACCCAAAACTCTGTTTTCTTTAGTAGACATCTAATAAAACCAGTTTTTTTTCATAAAAATTTATTTTTTTTCAATATTTTTTTTTACATTTTTTTATAAAAAAGCTCATCGTACATGTACTATCACACTTGGCGATAGATTAAAAAAAGAAAAACATAAAAACTTAAAATCTACTATCTTTTGAAAACGTACAAAATTCTCCTTACATTCAAGCGAAAACTACATTTCTAATGTAGCTCTGACCACAAATTGAGATCATAATGTCTGATTTTCGAGAATTAAAAAATTAATACTGATATTTTTTTCATACCTTTTTTTAACAATTTTCTTTTAAAAATCACAGAAAGCGAACAACTCTTTATATTATTCACTGGGAAATAAGTAAATATAATGCTGCTTTCCTGATAATGGGCCAATACAATTAGTTAATCCCGCAAATAAATCAGACAAAAATGTTTTATATACCAAACTAATATCACAAATTAAGATTAAAAAAAAGAAACAATATACTTTATAACAAATTGTTACACCGGTTATTATCACAATTTCAGCTTAAAGATTTCGTGCAGTTACAGCCAAAATATATATTTTTACCTCAAGAAACTTTGAAAATTCAAATTTTGTTAGTCTTGAGATGTGATTCAAAAAGTTTTAATTGACTATCCAAAATCTGCTGAAACAAATTGGTCGTCACATGATTTGCTTTCTTTCCATTGATTATTGCTCATACCATTTTTTTCTTTAAAATACTATCATTCGGTTTTTTGTTTTTTTACATATAAACTATATACCTATTTAAAAACATGAATATAATTTCTAAAAATTTTTGATGAGATGAAAATGAGTACCCTTACGACATAAAAAACCCTACAAACTAAACCCAATTAAGTGGATCTGATTTAAATTATCCATGACTGCAAAGAGGACAGGGAAAATATGTAAAGCAAAACAATTTTTGTCCATCCTTTTAACACATTGATTAAAAAAAAATTTTATTATGGCTAAGCGAATATTTCTTTAACACACAAGAATATTTTTTGGCAAAAATCCATTAATTTAGCACCAATTTTCCTTTTTTAGGTGAAATAAATAAAAATTTGGGCTAAATTGTTTGCAACTTGGGACAAAAAAAATATACTTTTGCTCAATGAAACACTCGTTTAAAAGTTGAGTTTGTAAGGTTCCATAAGTTTTAAATGTACTGTATGTACAAAAAATTAAAACTAGACAAATAGACATCTAATCAATTTGACATTGTACAGTGGTATCAATGCAAAAGTAGGACCCCCATTGAAAAACAATGTAAAACTATAGAATCGAATTTTAAAAAGAAATGTTTAGAAAGCATTTTGAATTGTTTTTAAAAAAGAATATGGAGTATCTGTACAAATTTCAACATTAAATATCTATAAATTTAGCTGCTACAATGAAATGAGCCAGGGGGACATCAATGCTTTGCGCGACTGTACATTCGATATACTATATAATATATAATTTTAAAAACTCTATCATTGTGATAGATTAACTCAGTCTTTAACGCCTAGGTACACCAAGTTTTCACAAAATACATTTTTTTTCACCTCACCAAGCTCGTCTAATCAGAGAGAGATGACGACCTGTAGAGCTTCTTCTTTTGTAAGTCATACTCTGTACTGATCATCACCGCCCCGCTTCTTGTAATTTTTCTGTAACAAACAAACAAAACATTAGTCACACAATTAAGAACCCATATGAAATAAGAAAAGGGTGTTTTTATTGAGATTAATGTTTTCATTAAAATTAAGAAAAATATCAACTTACTTTAAAAATTGCGGCAGAAAGGAATTCCATCCAGTTGTACTCTGCTTAAGCGTAAGGTAGACCTCAAAGGTGCTAGGAGTGGTGGGATCACATTGAATAGTGCTAAGTTGCCTATTCACCCCCTCCCCTTCGAATAAGATGTAAAGGACGCACCCTCTGACGCCGCAGGGCTCGCTGTCCGCTAACCTATACATATCTTGGGCTATCCTACGGGTTAGGCCGTCCGGTAACAGGACTTCGCCTACAGACAGATGGGCGCGCTTGGCGGTCCTAAGTTCCTGTTCTAGTCGTTTGGAAAGTGCCTCGATAAGGCCCGTTTCTTCCGACTCAGGATACTCATCATAGATCCATTCTGTAACAAAAGAAAACATTATGTGTTTTTTTTAAGATACATTTTTTGTTACAAAAATATAAAATTGGTGATATGTAAATATAAAATTTTTGTTCAACAACATAAATAATTTTGTTAAAATTTAATTTTTATTGATTATTTAGGCATTCGTCTGCCCACATTTAACTTAGTACACACATTTTGGATACGTTTCACATAACGTATCGAAGCAGACGTATCGTGTTTGCACATGCGTAGTGTGTCTCTAGTATTTGACAAACGCTTTAAAAAATATTGAACCCTATTGTTATCACTTATAATATTGAATAATAAAACTTCAGATAGCAGATATAGCATTCACTGATAATTAAAGAACTATAAAGAGATGTAATGCTCTTTTACAAACCGTAGTTTTATTTTTTTATAATTTGTATGTATTGTCTATTTGACAAAAGTATTTCGAGAACCATATAACAAACATGCATGGGTATCTCAAACACTGCACAAAGGTGGATAAAGAAATTTAAATATGAATACGTTAACCCCTCTATATGAAAACTAACCATCTAAAAATGAACCACATAATTTTCTTGCAATAACAAAAAAATAAAACTATTTGAACTGCCATAGTGCCAAAGGCAATCTAAAAATAAAAGTGATGCAATCTTAGCATCTGTTAAAACAGTTTTTTATTGGTTAATAATAGTTCATTGGCCTAATAAAATAAAAGGCTCATAGCTATATTATTTTTTTTTGCTTTTTACTGAAAACAAACTGTATGTGTAGGGATGTAATTTTTTCTTATAAAAAGTGATTTCACGTATTTTATTTTTCATTTTTTCCAGACAGTTTTCAATATATAAAAGAAAAAGGGCACACACTTTTCAGATTTAAAATTTAGATTTTACAAAAGAGAAAATTACAGTGTTACTTACATTAAATTGGAAAGCGCGGCGCAAACAGAGAAACCTCGAAAAAAAACTGATAAATAAAATGAATGAAAACCACTATTTTCTTTATTTCCTTTTTTAAATTGGCAAATAAAGTAATAATTCTAAAAAAAAATTAACTAATATTTAATAAAATGTATTTAAAATTTTTTCAAAATTATTATTAATTTCGGCAAGTAGGTATTCGGTAGAATCAAAATTTATGTAACCATAAAAAATTCAGAATATAATTCAGTGTTTTGTTAACAAGCGGTAATCGTTAAATCAAATAGAAGGTCACTTCGGGTCATGCAACTAGCTGTTACCTGTATTACCTATCCTCGCTCCGATCACTATATTATTAAGAATTAAAAAAAATATATATTTTTTTATTTTAATTGATGTGTGGATTATTATATTTTTGGTTTTATTTGAGAAAGTGGATATATCTATCCTAACATTATCTTTTTTTTCACAAAAAATTGGGTCAAAAAACATTTTTAAGTACACAAAGAATAATAACAGGTAAAACTTCTTTTAACTTGAACCTCAAAATAATATTTTTATAACCTCACGCTGAGCAACTAAATTTAAAGAGTAGGGAAATTTTTGGAAAACTCCGAACTTACCTTCTTCTTGATTGTAAGTTTCATTTTGAACTGGAAGAACCTCCATTTTATTATAATCACTTATTTTCTATCACTAAATATCACAAATAAAAAATTAGAAAAACAGTTTTTTGTTGGGTCAAAAACCGGTAGCCGGCTTTTCTCACTCTACTTCCTTAACTAAACTCTCTCATGCAATTCGCAGAACTGACAAGGAAATCAGCTGTGCCAGGCTTTTTATAAAGTTTACGTACCCCACCATCGGAAACCGGCACACGAATGTGACTTCGGCAGGGATCGGAACCGGTCGGAGTTGGGGGCCTACGTGATGTTCAACTAGTCCCGTAGCGACCGGTATCATAGATTAAGAAAGGCACATAGAATATCAGAAACTGAAGTTTACATTGAAGACAAAGGAACAAAGAAATTAACTTTAATTTTCAGAACTATTTCGTTATTAAAGTTAAAGGACAAGCTATGGAAGTTTTAATAAAAAGAAAACTAATGCGTGTTTATATTGTAAGCGTAGGATTATTAAATAAATTATTTAAAAATAAATCTGCATATCGCAATTCTCTATTTTCCCTACCCAACGTGTTTCTTCTGGGATGGAGGATTATGTTCATTTGAGAAGTGCGAAACCACACTCAACTCACCTTATCATTTTACTTCTTTATCTTACCAATGTTAAATGGGTTAAAAAATTGTTGTTCATGATTATTTCGTGTTATTATTGTCAAGTTTACATTAAAAAAGAATACACCTCTAATAGTTTTATAAAATACAGATAAATAATTTTCTTTGTTTCAAGGATGTTAAGATGAGTTTTTAATTAACTTGATAAATTTAACCAACATTGGTGTTTTATTCATCAAATCTATTTCTACAAGATTTTATACAAGTTCTTATCAGTAATTTCTTTAATTTTTTTAGCACATTATATCACATCGGTTTTGACTTGACTTTTTTCAGCGGCTTTTTGTTCTTTGTGCCAACGAATTCGCGGGCAACCAGCTAGTTTGTTAATAAAAGTAGAACGTCGCCTAAATAGACCAACCTATAGGTACTTCGTTCCACCTTCAATCGGAACATTTTTTTGGCAATGACAATATGGCAGTTCCATTTATTTTTTGTGTTTAAATGTCAGTAGCCATATTGACATTGATCTGGAGAATTGCAGTGGACTGTTCTTTGATACTTGCAACTTTTTTCTAGCTTTCAAAACAATGTTTTTAAGGGGGTTACTAAGATATTATAGTTCACTGTACATATGTCAGCGTCACGAATAGAAACGTAGGTAGACCTTCGAGAGTTAACCTTTTCGGTACGCCACTGTCTAATAAATTAAATTGAATTGAAATATAGGTACTTTATTGTCCTGTATAAATCTCATTGACAAAGCTTAAAATGTAAATATATAATCTTTTTATTCTAACAAGTAGAGCTGCCAAATTACAATTTTTAGTTGCCTTAGTTGCCTTAACTCAGAAATACACTAAAATTAACGTTGCGTAAAGTAGAAAAACTAGTCATTTGTGCAACGGTCGCTATGATGGACGAAACAAAGTCAAAATACACTACATTTTTGACTTTTTTATGCGATGTTTCGAACGATGCCCGCTTTCTTGAAGGTTGCGATAACAGAAATGCTGATTGAAATCGTTGCGTATGTTCGTGGGTCCGTAACGATACGTACATCCTTCCGTACGCAACGAGATTCTGTCATCACACCCGTCAAAGAAGCAGGCATCGTTCGAAACATAGCATGAACAAGTCAAAAATGTAGTGTATTTTGACTTTGTTTCAAACGCGTTACGTATACCGATACCGATGCGTTGAAATATTTACTTTAGGTGTATATTAACTGTAAATTTGGCAACCCTCTAACAACGTTTATGTTTACTGGAATATTGTGGTGTTTCAACTAAATAGACCCATCAAGTCATTCATAAATCACTTTGAAACGCGATCAGTCGTTAGACTTAGGGAAAACCATTTTATCCTCCACTGGCAACGCTGGCCCAGGCAATACAAGCGGCCAGAAGCGGCTCGTTATTTATAAATGTAAAAAGGTTTGGTCTTTATTTTCAGACTTTTCAAATATTTTTGGAAATACAATCTTTCATTTTTTTATACTTAATAATTGATACCGAGGTATGGAGACGTATTATATTTGTATTTAAGAAAATATTTTAAATGCCAAGAAATAACACAGAAATTTAATTAAATATTAATTTTTTAAATGTTATTCAGATAGTTAGTTAGTGGCCTAACTAGTGCGGAAAGTGATACTTTTACGCACGGGAGGAGTTCGGGCGGGAAAGGTACTTCCGCAAGAGTTAGGTACAATTCTTTTTTCTACGATGTTCATGATGAATTTCTTGATCAAAAATTAGTTTCTAGTGAACACACATTTCAAACTCAAAATTATTTGCATTTCCCATACGCCATGCCAAAAACATCAAAAAATAGTTTTTTTTACTTATTTAGTGTCAAGTGACACAAAATAAGTGCATGTAATTTATAGAGTCCCTGCAAACCTTTATTAAAAAATTATTAGCATAGGTAATAGTTATTTACCTAGCAAGGGCGGAAAGTGATACTTTACCGTACACGACAAGGGTGATAAAGACACTTTATCCATGTGTTAGGTACATGATTTTACCTACAAGCCTCAAAAATTCCCAAAAAAGAAATATAAAAATTTGTATATGAATTTTCTGAAATAAACTTAGTCCCTTTACATCGGGAAAGTACTACTTTCCGCACAAAAATGAGCGCGGTAAAGTGCACTTTACCGTACGCGAATAGGTAAAAGTATTTTTTTGCACGGCATGAATTTTAAGTCTAATTGGAGTTTTAAGAAGCATTTTTAAACTAGATTATATTAAAAATATATAGAATTTATACACTCTACTATAATTTTTATTTAATACGTACAATCTTTACATTTTTAATAACACTAAAAAATCTTATATGAAGTATCTCCCTATGTAAATATTATAAATAAAAAGTTGTAACAAACATACATCCTTTATCCTGTGTCTAATATAATGTTTTAAAAATTTATATTTATACCGGGAAAATTGAGCTAACTACAGATCATCATACGCACCTCTTATATTTTTTTGCTACTCATGTAGGATAATAAAATTATGATTGTTTTCCACAAACCAAAACTACACTTTTTTGCACTCGACGCGCGTTTCGCTAACAATGTTAGCATCATCAGGAGACGATAAACAATTGTTATAAACAAAGTGTAGTTTTGGTTTGTGGAAAACAATCATAATTTTGTTTTAGTGCAACCAAAGGTTCCAAATTCCCAACATACTCATGTAGGATATTTAAAATTGTCGCAGCTGGGGTTGGTTGATTATACCATATTGTTTTTACCAGAAATTCGCAAAAATATACAAAAAAAAACCTATTTCTTTTCTATATTTATTAATTATATTTTGTATTTATTGCAACACTAGTTGCACGCCTATGGCGCCTATGACAAGATGGCATCGGAAAATCATATGATAACTAACCTGTGAAATGTTTGGTTTTCGTCACACCACGCACTTTGTCACATCAATTTTGCCACAAAGACTTAAAAATCTATTGAAAAAATATTAAAAACTGCCCAATAATCTGTAAAATATTCCAAAACCTCGATTATACTAAAGCTAAAACGCCGACTAGAAATAATGAACTGCCACAAATGCAAGGTTGTCACATTGTTGTAGGTTTTATTCCCGATATATATTTGGAAATAAAAAGAATTAATCTTTCGGCCAAAATATCAGGTATTTTATCTGATATTTCGACCGAAAAAATGAGGTATATTCTCGGGTATATTTCAAGTACCACAACATGTACCTACACATTATACATTCTTTATTGATTTAAAATTGTGAAGATTTAAGGAAATTTAAATGCTATTATATACTATACCTAAATTTCTTTATATATGTGAATAAAAATAAGATGTTTCTCCATGTTTTAAAAAACAAACCAGAGAATTTGCATAATTGCAGGTAAATGATAAAAAAGTTATAAAAATAGTATGTTTGTAAAAACAATACGTGTAGAGATACAACTTTCAGCGCAATCTGGCATCGTCGCCAAATTGTTTACCTTATGTATGATCGCAGTTGTGGTAAACATAATGTCTCTATTTAAGTTATACCTTTATGGGTGTTTTCAACGACGGCAACGCACGACGGATTACCGACGCCAAAACGTTGATAATTATCTAGAGTTAATTAGTTTACGTTCTTTCAACGTTTCTCTTTACGAGACAATTGTGGTAAATAATCAATGCAGTTGCGGCCAATTTCAAAATATAACTGTATCTGAAACTATAGAGGCACCTTTTTAGTCGCTAAGCGGTTATTTTTTCAGTTGGTGCGTTCTTTTATCTGATCGATGCGCACCGTGCGCTCCAAAATGGCAAATTCCCGTTCTTTTATTCAAAATCCAGCAAACCGTGCGCACTTTTTCGCGTTCGTTTTTAGACCGAGCTAGCGAAAAGAGCCCTCGATTAGCCCGATGCTTTTTGAGTGAGCATATCGAGGTCTGTGAAACTGCGGAAATTATAACTTAGAAATTTTCTTTATTTACTTCTTTCTACAATGCCGTTCGTTCAAATTTTCGACGAAGAAAATATTTTATACTAGATTAGCGTAAGCACCGAACAATATTACAAGATTAGGGAGATTTTGGTCAGGTTTTTTTTGTCAGTCTGTTACCCTTAACTTTATTCTGGGCAGGCGCAGTAGCGCTCTGTGAGGCTGTTACCTTTATTAAAGGTAACCACTGGCGCTAACTAGCGTCGAAACTACTACCTTTTACCGTTAAAAAGACAACCAACCGAACTTGATGTGATTCTGTGGTGAAAGATGTTTAGGTTATAAAAGTTTGTATTCTTTTACAAAAATTTTGTATATTTAGATTTTATTTTTTGGTAACCGTGTTTATAATAGCAGTGGAGTGCCTTTTTTTACCGGTTTTTTTTTTTTTTGGTAAACAGGTCCGGAAGTGCAAATAAGTTTCCAGAGGCTTGTTTTCTTCTATTACTCCACCAAAGATATCTTGCAAAACCATTTGCCTGACTAAATTTATGTTGGGGTGTCCGTCTTCCAGTCCTATCACTAAATGAATATTTTCCTCCACGATATGGTTAGAAAAGCAAAAAAAAAGAATTGAGAAAAAACCACAAGTCAATAAAAAAATAAGGTTATGTTAACCGCCAAACGATTGACTACGTTCAAAAGTTCTTTTTTTAAACTCTTGAAGTTACCTTTATTTACGGTAACGGTAACCATAAGAGTAACGAAATTTGCCGTTAACCTGCCTGACCAAAATCTCCCTATTATTGTGCAACAAGGTAAGTAAAGTTATTTTTGGCTCATTGATGTGGCAAAGACAGTATTCGTGATGGAAACCGTTAGCGCCTGCGAGCGAAAAATGAAAACACAAACTTTGCAAAATCAAATTTAAAGGTTACGTTAAATAAAAATACTGTGTGCGGGAAAAATGCTCGATCAAGCTCTACGCTCTGCACACTCCGCTCTATAGATTAAAGAACTAAGATCCGTCACTTTACCCTTCCAGCCAATAATTATTTTTCGCGAAAAGTGCGGTTATGTTTCCGCGTGCAACTGCCAACATAATAATATTCTAGAAATCTGCAGCTCCGTCTCTTACCCCTTCTACAGTTGTCCGTCAGAGGGCCCATTATGACAAAAGTGACAGAATGTCAGTTATGAGTTCCATTTTGGAAACTGAGGTTCGCCAAGGTTTCTAAGAAGTGATTTTGTGATTTTTCCCGTTTAAAATATTGTGATTTTATCCGTTGAGTACAATGGCTGAGAAACAAAGAGTTAGAGTGTGCTTTGTTCAAAGCTGCGGAGACCGTGCCATGCACAGTACACCATGTACTCTGATGCCATGATCCCAATAAACAAAGACATCGTTTCGCCAAAATCAATCCTGTTTTTTCAGAAGTATAGTGAAGCCCTTGAACGCGAATAAACTAAGTGCTGATGAAACATATAACAGATTTTACGTGTGTGATAAATATTTTTCTCCAGAGGACATTTTGCAGACTGGTCGCAGAGGCCTTAGGGAGTGCCGTACCCACACTTGCATTTAGACTTCATTTAACTATTTATATATAGTGTTAAAACACCCTTTCCTTATTTCACCAAGTATGGCCAAACAATAGAAAATGGGACACTTGTGTATTCCAAACCACGGGTATTAATATTATTTATACCACAATTTTTTCTAGTGTGTGCATTTACCATAAATTGCCCTACATATATACAGTAAATTTTTTGAGTTTAAAATTGTTTTTTTTGTTTCAAAAATTTAGTTTGGAATGCAAAGGTGTTGCATTTATTGTTTTTTATGTACTAAAAACAAGAGAAACATTTTAAAGAAAATTACGTAATATTTAAGAAAGCACAGACAAGATAATATTGTAATATTTTATTTATTATCACAAATATAAACTAACATGTTTTGAAATATATGCCATAATCTTTTATAATAAAACAACCAGAGGTTTTGTACTACAAGTGCATTATTATGGGTACTTTGTTTTGTGTCTAGCAAAAAAGTATATTTTTAAACACAAATTGCTTGCAAATTAAAAGAAAAACAGATATTTAAGCGAGCACCATCTAGTGGTCAAATTACAAACTAACAAAAATCAATAGTACAGATATAGCGAATTTAACCGTGAGCCATCTAGTGGTCATATTACAAATTAAAAAAGAAAAATCAATATAAAAGTATGGTTATTAAATTAATAAAAAAATTATTTTGCATTAATTAATGTTACAATTAACTGTTAGTGTTACCTAGCTACGTATCTTAGAATTATTAATAAATGGTGTTTGGGAATTAGTCCATTTGTGGTTGCAGACGTGAAAGTATTGATTTCAAATCAATTGAATGAATGAATACTTTATTCAAAATCCACACTAAAAAAAAATAACAATTTTTTTTACGATATGAATAAAGTAGGAAGGGATTGCTACTAAGGCAGTACCTCTGCCAGCGCGTAGCTTTTTCCACTTTATTCAATATATACTTTTAGCGCAATATAAATATGTTATTTATGCTTCATAACCACTATACCTACTAAAGCTAGATCATTTCTTAAGATTAACTTTGTAATGTTTCTATTTTTTCATAGAAGAAAGTATTATTTTAGAATTTTAATAAAATTTATAAAAAAAAGAGATCAAGAAGAAAAAAGAAGTTAAATTAGAATTGAAATAAGTGACTCTGCTTGTTTAAGTTTTTTGGTATTTTTGAATAGTTTCCTTTACGGAAAACAGAATTTAAGACTTTCATAATTAATTAATCTTATAAATGTTTTACAAAGTTTTTTATTTTTGTACTTTTGACAGATTGACGTTTTTTCATTGGCAGTTAAAAGTTATATATTTTTGGTGACATTTATATCTCCTATTATTAGGCCTAGTCGAGATGGCTGCATTAATTGTGAGTACTGTGGCAATTCTTGTAAGGCACTATCCAAATCTTTTTCTGGAGGTCTATAAATTGCATTAAATGAAAATTTAAAGGTGGGGTTGATTTTTATTAAAAACTTTAAAACATTGATACCCGTAATCTTTACCTCTTGTACTTTAGCATTCTATGTGTCTTATTAGCACTACGACCCTATAAGTTTAGCTAAAGTTTCCATGGTTATGGTTAAAGTTTCCATGGTTATGGTTATAAAAAATATCATAAAAAATATTGTTAGTTTTTATGGTTATTACCTTTTATTTTATAATAGTCAACTAGATCAGCTTTTTAAATCTCCCTAAAAACAATTATGTCAAAATGTAATCTGCCATTTGTAAATAAACCCGAGAACTTTTTATAAATTTTGTTTTAAAATAATGTTGTTTTAAGCTTAAATCATGTTCAATTTCGTTTGCTAATTATACTAATTCTATTTTCGATTCTATATAAAATACGCTTTGTTACAATAAAGATGCCAAATATTGTTTTAAAGTAAAAATAACAATATACCACTACTAAAAAGAAAAAAGGAAAAAGATATTACGTAAGACCTACTGGATAAAATTTAAATAAAATAAAATAAAAATAATATTTTAGAAGATGTTGCAATGATGATGCAAATTATATTAATAAAAATATTATCCAGAGAGCACTTCAGTCGGAATGCCTATAATTTAGCAAAACAATACAATGTAAAAACGTACTTTTCTAAAATTTACAATAATAAATCAGTACTGAGAAAAATTTTAAAATGATAAAACTGGGTAGCGGAAAAACAGTAACTGGTCTGAACGTACTGGCCTAAAACCTTACAATACTAAAAGGTTACAAGGGCAAATCCGTACAAACCTAAAATAGTGTAACATATGGCCGCTAGATGGCGCTGCGGTGTGTTGCACACCGTTTGATTTCTTAAGCCGGATTAACAATTAAGCAAGCAAGCAAGCAAACAGGTGTGACAACCTAAACCCTTTTTTTGAATTTTCTCGGAAAGTATGCTACTTTAAGACAATTAAAGAAGCTTAAAATAATTAGGGAATTCTTAGCTTGCTAACACCAATGCAGTTTTCTAGTTTTATTGGCTCATTTCGATAAAATTCGAAAAAAAACGACAGTTGATGCATATTGGTCGAACATCTGACCCCTATAACCAATGACATTTCTTATTTGTCGGCTATGTACGGCCATCTAATATATTAAACAGGTTTTGTTGTCCAGCTGTTTTCGGTCGGATGTATACTGTGTCGCCATCTAACAGGAATATGTTACACTATTTTGCTTTTGTACACTTTTGCCCTTGTAACGTTTTAGGCCAGTCCGTTATAATCTATTTCGATTTTATGATAGTATAGTTTTGCATATTTATTGTTTTACGTTGTACTGTTATACACCTGTACTTTTTTATAATTTACTTTTTTTGTAAAGTACTTTTTGATAAATTATGCGCACCATTCAGTTGAAGTCGCTTCGGCGACGGAGGGGAAACGTTGCACGCGACTCTAGTCGCAGGCAACGTCAACACAACTCAAACAACACAAAACAAATTGTTCCTTGGGCTCAAGCATGTAACAAAATAAATACAATAAAAAATGTTCTTAATTAATGTTAAGCAACAATAAAAAGAAATGGTACACAAAAACATATAAGGCATTAAAAAAAAACTGCCCCAAGGCAAAAAAAAAGTTCGTCATTAAGATTCGTTAATTTCCTAGTAAGCTCAGATCTCAAGACCTTGGGTGGAAATAACGAAAATTCAAACTTGGATGAGTATTCCACAAGGAATACACAAAAGATCAAAACGAAAAGAGAAATGAATAAACGATGTTTCGCCCTGGGTAACCAGCGTGGGCTCATCAGTAGTTTCACTGGTCACCCTCCACTATACATCATTAAACACCATCATACACTTAGATTTCCAACCTTGAACTACTCACAAATAGGCATCGTTCCGCACTGGTACTTACTTATCCAAGTTACCTAATACGAATTCGTCCTGGCGTGTTAATATTTCCAGTAGGATTATGCTCCTAAGGCAATTAAAACAAAGAAAAAGTTAAAAAACCTCCAAATCAGTTACTTCAACCGAAAAGAAACTAAAAAACAAAAGATCAAAAGATCTTTGGTGGAAATAACGAAAATTCAAACTTGGATGAGTATTGCACAAGGAATACACAAAAGATCAAAACGAAAAGAGAAATGAATAAACGATGTTTCGCCCTGGGTAACCAGCGTGGGCTCATCAGTAGTTTCACTGGTCACCCTCCACTATACATCATTAAACACCATCATACACTTAGATTTCCAACCTTGAACCACTCACAAATAGGCATCGTTCCGCACTGGTACTTACTTATCCAAATTACCTAATACGAATTCGTCCTGACGTGTTAATATTTCCAGTAGGATTGTGCTCCTAGGGCAACTAAAACAAAGAAGTTAAAAAACCTCCAAATCAGTTACTTCAACCGAAAAGAAACTAAAAAACAAAAGATCAAAAGATCTTGGGTGGAAATAACGAAAATTCAAACTTGGATGAGTATTCCACAAGGAATACACAAAAGATCAAAACGAAAAGAGAAATGAATAAACGATGTTTCGCCCTGGATAACCAGCGTGGGCTCATCAGTAGTTTCACTGGTTTGAATTTTCGTTATTTCCACCCAAGATCTTTTGATCTTTTGTTTTTTAGTTTCTTTTCGGTTAAAGTAACTGATTTGGAGATTTTTTAACTTCTTCTAAGCTCAGATCTGTTAACGCAATATACAGCGGCAACCTCGGAAATGTTAAACCAACGCAAATACAAGAGGCCGCGGTCGATTCATGAATTTTAATTTTGTTTTTTGTTTACCAAAAATTTATGGCGGAGCTCGTAAAAAAGAGAAGCCAAATTTTATTTTACAAATCCCATGTAGGTAAATATTTTTCGGAATCAAAAACGCTGTAAAAGCATTCTTTTTATACGAATTTAGCAACTTTCCGCAAATAACCAAAACATGGCTTTTTTGGTTACTGATGCAAAAGAACTTTTTTGATCTCGGGTGCAAAAAAAATCACTTCTTTCTTTCGAGTTTTATTTATTTTGAAATGAAAAAGGCGTCAACTTTTTTGGACACACTGATAATATAATAAAATTAACAAAATCGTACGTATGTCATAGGACTGTAGACACGTAGTTTAAATAAAAATAATTGTCCAAAAAAAGCTGAAACCCTTCTCATTTGAATTCAGTTCAGTGGACGAAACCATAACAGCATTTATTTATTTTTTCCTGTTTTTTAGAATTTGTTGATAAAGTTGCAAAACTGTGCTTTGCCGCTGATTGTAAAAACTACTATTTCTTTTTTTCTCCCTCTTTTTTGATCAGTTAATTGTCTGTCATGTTTATATTTACTAACACATTACTCAAAAACCGCTTAACCGATTTTTATCAAATCGGGCATAAAAATTATTTGTCACCAGACGCAGAGCTGATTGGTTTTTGATGGGGATGGGGGGTTGGCAACAGGGTAGGAAAAGGGATTAAATTGTAACTCACGAAGCGTAGCAGCTAGCGATACGTGGTTTTCCCTCTAAGATAGATAAATTATTTTTTTATTTAAAAAAAAAATGAATTTTTTTATTTCAAAAAAATTTTTTTTTTATTTTTTAAAAAGATTTTATGTATGACTATACGTGCCTGCTGGTGCCATTTATTTAGCAGGGTCCTTACAGAAGGAGAGGGAGGAGGAGTTGCAACCCTTTTTCTCTGGTTCCGCCACTAAAGTATTAATATAATAATATTATTTATTATATTTTATATTATATGGAGTACTATTGTGTCGACATAAAGTCTACTATATTTTTAATAAGAATTTGTTTAAATCTTAGATAACTGTAATACCTATTATAGTCCCATGAAACGAATTAACGTAGATATACCTATATATATATACATAGGTAGATACTTATAAATAAGTATAGAATTAGATTCTTATCATTTGTTTGTGATGAGTTTGTAACAAATATCAGACAGGCTTTTCCAAAATTACACACACGCCTTTCAGTTTTAAACATAAAAATTTGATATGCCAATTCCCCAAATTAAATCACCCGAAACGTATTTCTGCCGGAACTAAAATAACTCGAAAATATTTTATGCGAATATAATTCGGCCGAAACGGAATTTACCCTGCTCGTAATTTTGCCCACTCAACAAAAGCCAATCCCGACTCGCTAGATAATAACGTTGTCAATGATAGGTAGTTTAGGTATTGTTTTGTCTCATGTTAACTTTTTATTTTAGCCACAGGAAGTTTTCCTAATTATTTACTTGTTCACGTGGTAACCCAGCATATTAAGCTCGCACCTCTCCGCCGTTTGAGCGGTCAGCCTTTGTAGTTCTTTACTTAACAAGTGCGGAAAATGATACTTTACCGCACGCAACGGCAGGGACACTCGACGCATGGTTTAGGTACAAGATTTTACCTACAATCCTCAAAAATTCCCAAAAAAAATATAAATTTCTGTATTTTAATTTTCTGAAATAAACATAGTCACTTTACCGCACTGAGTGCGGTAAAGTGCCATAACGTTAACTTTACCGCACTAAGTGTGTAAAATTTGGGTTCTAATTTTTTCCTCTATTCAGATAATTTATATCTAAATTGCTTATCCTATGTAAGGAAACTTTTAGATAAAAAAAATACTTTCTGTCACGTATAAAAAATGATTGCACCTTACTAAAAACGAAGATTTACATAATTATCAACCTACAAATAAGAATATTATGTTATCTGAAAAACATAAATATGAATTCTACAAGAAGTCTCCTATTTATACTGTTTGTTCTTTGTATAATATGTTGGCCAATTTTATTAAAGAAATTAGCAGTTTAAATAAATCTAAAAATGCACTTAGGAAACTGTTGTTTTTAAAAGTGTTCTACACTTTACAGGAGTTTAGAGCATACCTTGTACATTTATTGTTAATTTTATGTACTATTTTACTTGTGACCATTGTCTGTACTAATATTTATTTAGTTTCGTTGAGACAATAAAGAATTTTGAATTTACGTTAAAGGTTAGGGTAACGAAGAATCAAAAGCACTTTAGGACCGAGGAAGATAACAGGTTTCAACTCGAAATAATTAAGAATAAAACTTTATAATTATTACATAATTATACCATAAAATAACAACGAGACTTAACTAAACAAAAGGAAAATAAATAGTTTTAGAAAAAAATAGGCGTACCTACTGTTTTTCCTATTATCATATGTAAATTGTACATACAATGCAAAATACCTGTTATTCAAAACTCTTGTTTATCCAAATGGCTTGAATTTAAATGCAATTGAAATATAAGTAAACTTGAACACGAAATGTTGTTTTAAATTAACACAGAAGTAGAAAAGTAAACTAATTAAAAAAAAAAACTGAGCCAACTTGATTAAAATAAACACACCTCTACTTCCCATACCGAATGAAATAAACAAATTAAATCAAACATTAAATTTGATTTATAATTGGAGTTCGTTTCTATTTAGCCCACAGTAGAACTTGAAATGATTTTTTTGTTGAATTGAAAATAAAAAAATTAACATTCTATATCGATAACAAAAATAGTGTTCATAACAAAGTCAAGGATTTTAGCGGAATCTAAGTACCCATGTACAAAAATAACTTATTTAAAATTTTAAAATCATATTCGATTTTATTCAATTTATTACTCTTTTACTTCCCTCAATCGTTGAGGGGGATACAATAAAATTGTAAAAGAATTGCACATGAAAATTTTGTTAGCCTGCCTTTTGAAAGTAGCCTTTGGGGCACCTCTCGTAGTAGTCGAGCAGGAGCCGGCTTACATCTCACAGTTCCCTGATACCTTCTTTCCAAAGACATTCAACTAAAATAGACCCAAAAAAAGAAATGATTAAACGATGTTTCACCCTAGGTAACCAGCGTGGGCTCATCAGTAGTTTCACTGGTCACCCTCCACTAGACATCATTAAACACCATCATACACTTTGATTTCCAACCTTGAACCACTCACAAATAGGCATCGTTCCGCACTGGTACTTATCCAAGTTACCTGATACGAATTCGTCGTCAGGAGTGCGGAACGATGCCTATTTGGGTGTGGTGATGGTGTTTAGTGATGTATAGTGGAGGGTGACCAGTGAAACTACTGATGAGCCCACGCTGGTTACCCAGGGAGAAACATCGTTTAATCATTTCTCCTTTCGCTTTGATCTTTTGTGTGTTCTTTGTGGGATGCTCATCCAAGTTTGAATTTTTCGTTATTTCCACCCAAGATCTTTTGATCTTTTGTTTTTTAGTTTCTTTTCGGTTGAAGTAACTGATTCGGAGGTTTCTTTTTAACTTCTTTTTTGTTTTAATTGCCTTAGGGGCATAATCCTACTGGAAATATTAACACGGCAGGACGAATTCGTATCAGGTAACTTGGATAAGTACCAATGCGGAACGATGGCTATTTGTGAGTGGTTCAAGGTTGGAAATCAAAGTGTATGATGGTGTTTAATGATGTATAGTGGAGGGTGACCAGTGAAACTACTGATGAGCCCACGCTGGTTACCCAGGGCGAAACATCGTTTAATCATTTCTCCTCTCGCTTTGATCTTTCTTTTGTTTGTTCCTTGTGGGATGCTCATCCAAGTTTGAATTTTTCGTTATTTCCACCCAAGATCTTTTGATCTTTTGTTTTTTAATTTCTTTTCGGTTGAAGTAACTGATTCGGAGGTTTTTTTTTAACTTCTTTTTTGTTTTAATTATCTAAGGGGCATAATCCTACTGGAAATAATAACACCCCAGGACGAATTCGTATCAGGTAACTTGGATAAGTACCAGTGCGGAACGATGCCTATTTGTGAGTGGTTCAAGGTTGGAAATCAAAGTGTATGATGGTGTTTAATGATGTATAGTGGAGGGTGACCAGTGAAACTACTGATGAGCCCACGCTGGTTACCCAGGGAGAAACATCGTTTAATCATTTCTCCTTTCGCTTTGATCTTTTGTGTGTTCTTTGTGGGATGCACATCCAAGTTTGAATTTTTCGTTATTTCCACCCAAGATCTTTTGATCTTTTGTTTTTTAATTTCTTTTCGGTTGAAGTAACTGATTCGGAGGTTTTTTTAACTTCTTTTTTGTTTTAATTGCCTTAGGGGAATAATCCTACTGGAAATATTAACACGCCAGGACGAATTCGTATCAGGTAACTTGGATGAGTACCAGTGCGGAACGATGCCTATTTGTGAGTGGTTCAAGGTTGGAAATCAAAGTGTATGATGGTGTTTAATGATGTATAGTGGAGGGTGACCAGTGAAACTACTGATGAGCCCACGCTGGTTACCCAGGGCGAAACATCGTTTAATCATTTCTCCTCTCGCTTTGATCTTTTGTTTGTTCCTTGTGGGATGCTCATCCAAGTTTGAATTTTTCGTTATTTCCAGCCAAGATCTTTTGATCTTTTGTTTCTTAGTATCTTTTCGGTTGAAGTAACTGATTCGGAGGTTTTTTTAACTTCTTTTTTGTTTTAATTGCCTTAGGGGCATAATCCTACTGGAAATATTAACACGCCAGGACGAATTCGTATCAGGTAACTTGGATAAGTACCAGTGCGGAACGATGCCTATTTGTGAGTGGTTCAAGGTTGGAAATCAAAGTGTATGATGGTGTTTAATGATGTCTAGTGGAGGGTGACCAGTGAAACTACTGATGAGCCCACACTGGTTACCCAGGGCGAAACATCGTTTAATCATTTCTCCTCTCGCTTTGATCTTTTGTGTGTTCCTTGTGGGATGCTCATCCAAGTTTGAATTTTTCGTTATTTCCACCCAAGATCTTTTGATCTTTTGTTTTTTAGTTTCTTTTCGGTTGAAGTAACTGATTTGGAGGTTTTTTTTAACTTCTTTTTTGTTTTAATTGCCTTAGGGGCATAATCCTACTGGAAATATTAACACGCCAGGACGAATTCGTATCAGGTAACTTGGATAAGTACCAGTGCGGAACGATGCCTATTTGTGAGTGGTTCAAGGTTGGAAATCAAAGTGTATGATGGTTTTTAATGATGTATAGTGGAGGGTGACCAGTGAAACTACTGATGAGCCCACGCTGGTTACCCAGGGAGAAACATCGTTTAATCATTTCTCCTTTCGCTTTGATCTTTTGTGTGTTCTTTGTGGGATGCTCATCCAAGTTTGAATTTTTCGTTATTTCCACCCAAGATCTTTTGTTTTTTAGTTTCTTTTCGGTTGAAATAACTGATTTGGAAGATTTTTTTTAACTTATTTTTGTAAGATAGACCCATCAAGTCATTAATAAATCACTTTGAATCGCGATCAGTCGTTAGATTTAGGGAAAACCATTTTATCTTCCACTGGCAACGCTGGCCCAGGCAATACCACGTCACGTTTACCAGCGGCCAGAAGCAGCTCGTTATTTATAAATTTAAAAAGGTTTGGTCCCTTTGGTGTCAAATATTTTTGGGAATACAATCTTTAATTTTTTTATACTTAATAATTGATACCGAGGTATGGAGAGGTATTATATTTGTCATTGTGAAAATATTTATGTAAAGACACAACATAGAAAATATTAATTTTTTAAATGTGATACTTTTACGCACGGGAGGAGTTCGGGCGGGAAAGGCACTTCTGCAAGAACTAGGTACACATTTTATTCTACGAGAGTTTATGATGACTTTCTTGATCAAAAAATAGTTTTTAGAATACACATTTCAAACTCAAAATTTAAAAATTTGGTCCATAAAGTACCATTTGAAAAAAAATTACGTGCGTTAAGTTTTTTCACGCACTTTTTCGCCCCTAACGGCCATCGCGTGAAGAAAAGTATCACTTTCCGCACCGTTTAGGCAAATTACCAAAAAACCAATGTGGAAAAAATAGGCAAATTCGATTAAAGATAGTGGAATTTTGAAAAAGGAAGATACCTATATTATAGGTATTGTATGATGGTTTTACGTTGTGTAAAAAGAAATGGAATTTATACACTCTACTATAATTTTTATTTAATACGTACAAACGTATCTTTACATTTTTAATAAATACAAATAATATCTAATGTAAAAGTTGTGACAAACATACATGCTTTAACCTGTGTCTGATATAATGTTTTAAAAATTTATATTTATACGGGGAACGCTTGTACTATTTATAAACAAATCTCGGCAGAAAAATAAGCTGACTTCCATATAGTATCAAAACTGTGAATGTAGTTTTAAATAAATATCATACGCATATCTTACATTTTTTTTGCTACTCATATAGGATATTTAAAAATGTCGCAGCTGGGGTTAATTAATTATAAGTGGTTATGATATTGTTTTTATCAGATATTCGCAAAAATATCCCAGAAAAACTTATTTCTTTCCTATATATTAATTAATTACATTTTGCATTTATTGCACGCCTATGGAGGCCTATGACAAGATGGCGTCGGAAAAACATATGATAACTAAACTGTAAAATGTTTGGTTTTCACCTGAAATCTACATTTTTCGTCACACTACGCACTTTGTCATATCACTTTTGCCACAAACACTTAAAAATCTATTAAAAAAATATTAAAAACTGTCCAATAATTTGTAAAATATACCAAAACCTCGATTATGCTAAAGCTACAACGCCGAAAAGAAATTATTAGCGAATTCCATTGAGACTTTCAGTGCAGCACTCGGATATTTCTGTCCTTTGCGGTTTTAGGTAGAAACGAGAGACAGAGATATCTCAGTGTTGCACTAACTGTCTCAAAGAAATATGCTATATGAATGGAGCAGCGTACAAACGGTTATATGGCTGACAGCCACAAATGCGAGGTTGTCAAATTGTAGGTTTTATTCCCGATATATATTGGGACATTTGTTGAATTATTGTTTTGGCCAAAATATCAGGTATTTTATATGATCTTCCGATCGAAAAAATTAGGTATATTTCAAGACATACGTTATTTCAAGTACCATAACATGTACCTGCATATTTTAAATTCATTATTGATTTAAAATTGTGAAGGTTCAAGGAAATATAAATGCAATTATATGATATCCCTAAATTTCTTTACATATTTGAGTAAAAATAACGTGTTTCTCCATGTTTTAAAAAACAAACCGGATAATTTGCATAATTGTAGGTAAATGATGAAAAAGTTATAGAAATAATATGTTTGTAAAAACATTACGTATAGAAATACAACTTTTAGCGCAATCTGGCATCGTCGCCAAATTGTTTACCTTATCTCTGATCGCAACTGTGGTAAACATAATGTCTCTATTTAAGTTATACCTTTATGCTTCTTTTCATGTTTAAAATATCTTGGTGGAACCTCTCACTGTGTCCGTCACTTATAGCACCACACTGTTCCGGAATTTTTCATAAGTACTAATTTTATAAGAAATCGAGGTAGTAAAATCTTTTCTGGAAGAACTAATGCCGCGCTGGTTACATTTTTTAGTCCACCATACCAATATGGTATGGGCGACTATTAAAATCGTAAAATTTTGACTTTTCTCAAGGTTCCAAAACACCTTAATCGACGAAAAAAAAAAGTTGTCTGTCGGTCTGTTGTCTGTCTGTATACACGATAACTCAAGAACGCCTTAATAGATTTTAACAAAATTTAGTGAAAAATCCTCTATCGGCTGATCATGAATTGATTAACTTTTGGGTAGGGGGGTGGGGGGGTTAAAGGGGGAAAAGGGGTATAAAATATTTTAAAAAATTGTAACGTTCGAACAAAAGCAAGTAGCGATATACGGTTTTTAGATTTAAGTTTCCATGAATATGGACTACAAATTTTGTTATAAAGTCCAAATTCGTGGGAGCTTTAGTTTTCGAGTTATTTGAAAAACCGTTAAAATATCAAAAAAATCATAACTTCAGAAGTAAAGCAACTATTGATACGCGGTTTTATTACGTGAATTTTCAAAGCTAGTTTTCGAGATATTTTCATTTGCTTTCAACATAAAATAATTGAATTGTTTGCAGTATTCAACACTAAAGTAACTAGTGTTGAAAATTTTATGGAAAAAAAAATAACAAATTTCCCACTATTAAATTTACTTATGAAACAGAGAACAACGGTACACTGCCATTTCTAAACACTTTAGTTATAAGAAATAAAAATAATTTGGACTTTGACCTATACAGAAAAGGCCCACCAACAGGTATATTCCAAATGACTCTTTTCATTGCTTACTACATAAGCTTGCAAGTTTACACTTTTTAACATATAGATTAGTAAATTTCTCGTTAAACAAAGAAAGATTTGAAGCAGAAATGAATAGGATTAGGAATATAGCTGGCGAAAACGGTTACGACGAAGGCTTAATAAATAAGCTGATAAATAGACATTCTTTTCAAAAGACCTTTCGGAATTCTACCTTTTTCAGACAAAAAGATATCTGCGACTCAAAATTTGTATCAATTCCTTATAATCCTAATTATACGAAAGGATTACACAAAGTATTTAATAACACCGGTCTAAAATTAGTATATCAATCCGGTAACACAATAAGAAGCTTACTAGGGAATCCCAAGGATAAAACTACAGTTCTAGAAAAAAGTGGAATTTACGAAATTAGTTGCATGGATTGTGACAAAAAATATGTTGGTCAGACGAGACGCTCTATTCAAACACGTTTTAAAGAACACTTAGCACACTTAAAATACGGAAGAATAGAAAAGTCAAGTGTGGCGAAGCATGCTTTTGAAAACAATCATAGATTCACATTAGATAACCTAAAACTTCTAAAAAGTGTACCAAACAAAAGACTTTTGAATGCATATGAAAGTATGGAAATCATTAAATCCAGAAATAGTTTAAATAAAGATAGAGGACCTATCCCGTTTAGTACACTTTATTCTTTGGTTGAGGGGAGATAGAATTAAAAATCGTGATCAATCACAAATTATTAGTCTTATCTCCGCCCACTAAAGGATTGTATATAAGATAGAGCGTAGATTAATTTAGTTCATTGTTTATCGTCTCCTGATGATGCTAACGTTGTGCAAAAAAGTGTAGTTTTGGTTTTGTGGAAAACAATCATAATTTTGTTTTTGTTGACAAAAAGAAGTTAAAAAAACTTCCGAATCATTTACTTCAACCGAAAATAAACAAAAGATCAAAAGATCTTGGGTGGAAAAAACGAAAATTCAAACTTGGATGAGTCCCTATAAAAAAACCCGAAACCAGATTTGTCAGAAACATAATTGGTCACAATTTAAAAGAAAATAAAATAATTGGTCCGAAAAATTTTTTCTCGAAAATGAAATGACGGGAAACTCAAATCGATAGAAAATATATGCATAGAATTAAATTTAAACGAAACATATTTTTATAGAAACACAAAATGTCAAAAAATATTTTTAACGAAAACAATTTAATAGAAACATAATAATGCCGAAACACAAAATTCAAGAACCCCAATCTATCCGAAAATGATTTGAACCGATTGCGACGAATTCGATTGCTACGGTGCCAGGCTTACGGCAGGGAAGAGTCGAAGTAAGTTGTGATATTGTATTAATTTATCTCCTTCCTCAACCACCCCCTACCACCAAATTTTTTCATAATATTAAAATCGGATCACGGGAAGTCTGAAATCAATCGCAAGATTTGGTAAATAGTTAGACAGCCAGAAACTATGATGTTAAATAAAATCGTTTAATAAAAAAATCCCCGTGTCATCTTCCAAATAGAGAAACTTGTCAACGACGCTCTAGAGATTTAAATTTAACCCATGCCCAATAGCGATTCGGATGGATTGTGGTTCTGCTCATTTAAGGATCGGGCCTATTATTTTCTATCAATTTGTGGTTCTGGTGTTTTTTGTTTCTAGAAAATTATTTTCGATACTTTTGTAATTCTGATATTTTAAGGTTCGGGAAAATTATAATCGGATAAATTATATTCGTATCTTTTAAGGATCGAGTAAATTAAAATTCTATAAAATTATATTCGTATCCATTTTCTGGCGGTTTTAATTTCGTTCATATTTTGTTTCGGACGTTTTATTTTCTGTTCAATTGTGTTTCGATTTTTGTAAATTCGGCTTTTTTGTGGCCTTCCACTTGGATGAGTATCCAACTAGAAACACAAAAAGGACCAAAGCGAAAAGAGAAATGATCAAATGATATTTCGCCCTGGGCAACCAGCGTGGGCTCATCAGTGGTTCCACTGGTCACCATCCCCAAACATCATTCAACACCATCATAGATTTCCAGCATTTCATTCAACATTTCATTCAAACAAAACGTAACAGACATATGCTATTTCTTTCACCCAAGGGTAGATCTAGACTTTAAAATAAATATATTCTATGTGAAATTGGATACCCTTATGGAGACGTTTGAAACAAGATTTCCAAAAATTCGATTGTTTTATCAATGTAAACCATTCAAAAAACAATTTAAATTGTCTCGCTGACTTAATTTTATTTTATAGTTCAGATCAAGAAAGAACTACTATATAGATGAATATAAATCGTTTTAAAAAGGGGATTTAGTGAGGGTGAACAATTAACAAAATTAATGAATAGCGAGCTTTCCCTCAAAACAGGCAATGGCAGTCGCAGATCCGGATTTCGCACTTGTGGTGCTCATCAGTATGGTGCTAGGAATTAGGAGATGAAATGATGATGAAAAAATTTGACGCAAGATTCATGTAAAAGACAACCATCTGTCTGTGATCCTTCCATTGATTCGAAATAAAGCACCATGACCTCTAGCAGAAATCCAACCCCACATATTTACCGAAAATCTTCCAGTGCGATCGTTGTTACCAGCAATATATCTTTCCTCATAGCGCGTTCTTGGTGGACGATACACCCGAAATTGTTTTCTGTCACTACAAGACTGGAAAACGTTTTCATCGGAAAATATTACCTTTCGCCAAAACTCTGGTTCCTTTA
The DNA here is from genome assembly GCA_963921995.1 of Oxystoma pomonae. NCBI lineage: Eukaryota > Metazoa > Arthropoda > Insecta > Coleoptera > Brentidae > Oxystoma > Oxystoma pomonae. The sequence goes on along the minus strand of OY998168.1, from coordinate 89,967,393 downwards.
GAAACTAATTACTACTACTAAGGGCAAAAAGTAACCCTGCCTATTTTTTCATTCGTAAGTTTAATTTTTTTAGCACCTACACGAAATCTTAAATTACTATATATTGGGTTGATCGCTTTGCATGGGCAACAGATGCAAAAGGGTTTTCTTCCATAAAAGCGATAAGATTAAAATCTTGTTCATCAGTTGAAACTTTTAATAAACCAGTCCCTTGTTTTCTCTCTATTGTCTGATCTTATTCCCTTCGTTTTTTAATTTTTATAATCTTGGTTTTACTGCGTCCATAATATCTAGCAACGTCCCTAATTGACCATCCTAACTATAGTTTAGCTAGGGGCTTAATCAAGTACAGAATGACATACTTTGACAGTTTAAGAAAAATACAACAATGGGTGACTTTGTTTGTAAAAATAGACCAAGGTATTACAACAAAAAGTATTGTATACCACTTTTATGATGCCGATAGTGTACCTTCAATTTGAAGAAAAAGCGTCTCTACGGAGCCAGATATAATTATCTTTACAGATATCCTAAGCTCTGGAGTTGATAAATTTAAAAAGAGGATTTAGTGAGGGTCAACAAATAACAAAATCAATGAATAGCGAGCTTTCCCTCAAAAAAGGCAATGGCAATCGCAGATCCGGATTTCGCACTTATGGTGCTAACCAGTACGGTGCTAGGAATTAGGAGATGAAATGATGATGAAAAAATCTGACACAGGATTCATGTAAAAAAACAACCATCTGTCAAATTGTAGAATCGGCAGATGTACCTTCAATGTGAAAGAATCAACTCAAGAGCTTAGGATATCTGTAAAGATAATTATATCTGCAATTTGACAGATGGTTGTCTTTTACTAGCACCGTACTGAAGTGCGAAATCCGGATCTGCGGTTGCCATTGCCTTTTTTTGAGGGAAAGCTCGCTATTCATTGATTTTATAAATCGTTTTGTTTGTTGATATCCGAATTAAAAGATGAAATCGGGAAACCCAAAGAAATTTTGCCATTTGTGATAAAAAACAGTTCTAAGAACACAAATGACAGAAGACAAGCTGAATGCGTTTGCTATAATTAATATTGAGCGGGAATATAGCCATACTATTGATTTCGATGTGATACTGGACTACATGAAGTCAGTAAAAATTCGAAGCCCTAATTTTTAGTTTAAAGTTAACATATTATATCAGGCTTGAAACTGGTCAGAGAAACCTGGAAAACCTGGAAAAGTCAGAGAATGGTTTATGATATACACCGCTTCAAGTTACTGCGAACATAGGCCGGAAGAAGTCCAATTTGTCAGTGTACTTACATGCAGGGACACCGCACACCTATCAGTGAAGCAACCAATACTCAGGTTTGCGATCACCACTTGCGTGACTTGCCTTTGGTATCTAGTACGCCTCTAACTACGGTGCTGTGTGGAGCGTAGTCAATGAAACCGGAATTTGGTCAATAAATACGCAAATTTTTATAACGTAATTTTCTTATTTTTTGTCACTGATAAATAAGAGCGTTTTATTGTCAACTGCTCAGATTTATCACTGAAAAACAAAATAAAAACAAGTTCTCAAAATAAAATAATACATTCTAAAAACCAAATTAGAGCAAATGTTCGAAAAGTCCTACTTGCTCGGCTAGACAATATCCGAGCCTATTATAAAAACCCCTTCTAACGTTTCCAAGCATGTTAGGGGTGATAGTTTGAAAAGCTTCTTCAATTTTAATCCAAAGTTCTTCCAAATTATTAGCCCTTTCTTGCCCGTAAACTTTATTTTTGATATAACTCTACAGATAGAAGTCATTAGGAGCAAGATCGGGTGATCGAGCTGGCCATAAAATAGTTCCCTGTGTACTTATAACCCGATTAGGAAATACATTATCAAGATATTCCCTAACAAGGCCAACATTGTGAGCGGGACAACCATCTTGTTGAAACCATGTTTCACCAAATCTCACACCTAACAACTGCCTGGCAGTTGGAATAATATGCTGCTGCAGTAGATCCAAGTATCTAGGACCATTCAAATTGCCGTTAAAAAAAATGGCCCAATTACGTGTTCCCCTACAATACCCCCCCCCAAATATTTAGTTTTTGGGGAAACTGTGTTCTTACGTCAAAATACAATTGCAAATTTTCCCTCGACCAATATCGAACGTGTGTTGGGTTATGACGATTTAATAATGGAAAACTGCTTTCATCTGTGAAAAGAATTTTTGACGCTTTTTAAGAATGATAGCCATTCTTTTTGAGAACACGTAAGACAGTGGCTGAAGACGTATCAACTGCTTCGGCAATTTGGTAGCTAGTTAAATTTCGATTTTCCTCCACTGCAGCGCAAATCATCACATCTCGTACTTCCTGCTCGACATTCAAAACAGTGGGTTTTTTATGGTTTCTTGGCGCTACACAACCAAACTTTTCAAATTCTGCACAAACCTATAAGTCGTTGATAAACTAGGTTCTGGGCGATTTACAAAATTCTCCAAAAAAATTTCTTGAATAAGTCTCAATGGTATGCCTTGATAGTACCATTTGACCATCTGCACTTTTTCGGCAACTTCGTAGACATCCATTTTTAGTTTTAACAATGTATTATTTCAATTAAGAACTTACCAATCTGTTTCTCGAGCAAGGCAGAAATAAAACAAAATAAATTTCCAAAAGATAACACTGCAGCGTGCTTTGAATCCACCTCGGTCGTACGGCACGGAGAGTAAATTGGACTTGATTCCCCCTATGTTCGTAGTAGCCTGAAGCTCATTGTATAATGCCAAAAACACAGTATTTTTTCTTTTGTTCTTCAACGTTTATTTTAATTTTATGATTTTAAGATATTTCCTTCTTAAATTACAAAAATTTTTGCCTGGGGCGCGATAATATAGTTAGTTATCACAACTTTAGTTCAACTCAACAGTCTTCCAAGTTCGTCATATTTACGACATGATTTTAGAAACGCAAAAAAAGCTGCGACTGCTCCTGAATAATATTTCACAAAAACGAGAAAAATATCAACATTTTTGAAGAATTTATTGCTATATTCCAAAACAATCTTGCCTGCGGCGCGATAACATCATTGACAACGTATCAAAAATGACCTTTTCAGTATTTTTCTCAAAATTTTTGCCTATGGTTCATTTAGGACATAATTTTGGTACCAAGTCCCACCTCAACCCACTTTTTTTCAATACGTAAATTTTTGTATTCTACTTAAATTGCAAAAATAATTACAAAGTCAAATACTTTGCCCACAAGCTTGTGACCATTTAAATAAAAATATATTTTTTTTTTTGATATGATTATATTAGAATTTATTTTTGGTCAGGGAAACCTTGAAAAAGTCAGGGAATTCAAAAATTGAAAATCAGTAGGAACCAAGAACCGTGGTGCCCTTTTGAGCCTTCGCCCCCCACACCTGCCCTTTAAGTCACGCTACGCCGCTGCTTTTGCAAGACAGAAATTTGTACTATTTTGGTCTTAAAAATATTTTTGCTGTTCCTTAGGGTACTACCTAATCTGGTAGTGGCGTCATGGCAAGTTGAAAGCTAATTTTAAACTGGGCGACTTTCTTCTATGGTAAAAGTATTCTCGGTGATTCAATTATAAATAAATAATTTATTTGACAAATTTCTGTAAAAGCCATGACTGTTCAAATAGACTCAAAGTAGGGTCCTATTGCATCATTTTTGTCGTTTATGAATAACACACAAAATTTACATTTCCAACTAACATGAATAAACGAAAAATTATAAATAATAACTAACCCCCTTTGTTAGTCATATCATTGTTTTAGAAAAGGTAATTTAATGCGGTGATAAAAAATAAATTAAGGATTAGCTTTTTTTAAATAACAACACTTTTTTTAATAAAAATAAGGTAATTTAGCTAATTAGGGACATTTAGGAAGTATCGGTATCAGTACTATTATTATTATTAGTACTATTATTATTATTATATTTTTTTAAGTTAGGTATCTTCTCGGTGTTTTCGTGCGGACGATGAGGTAAGTCACAAAGCTCACACGATTTTAACACTCTTCTTCTTTTCTTATCAGTGTATCAAATAAGGTAAGTCCAGCGCATTGAGATATTTCTTTGATAGTTCGGCTTGCCATGTCCGTTCCATGTCTTCTGACAAAGCTTCCCTTTTTTATTTTATACGTCAATAAGCATAATTGTTTTCTTTTGTTTGTCGTGTTTATTATTTGTAACTTGCCTGTCCGTTTGTATGACTCTCTCCCTCAGACTAATAACTAAAGAAAAGACCAAACATTCCCTTTGGAAATTCTCTATGTTTACAATCGAACACCCTTCTAGACGAATACATGAGGAGAAAAGAGATAGACGAATAAAACGGCAACACTGTTTAAAGTCGCTTTTTCCCATCACCAGTGGCGGCGACTCTTACGTACGTCAACCCACTTCGCTTCAAATCATAAAATAAAATAAGTTTGGAGCCAAAAATAAAAATACTAGCAAATAACAGTTAAAACGGTCTCTCTGTCAATCCAGGAAAGACAGAAATGATCCTGTTTACAAGAAAGGGGAAAATGGAGAGATTCAGAGCGCCCAAGATGTACGGGAGACCCCTGACTTTGGTTTCAGAACTGAAGTACCTAGGGGTCATCCTAGACAAGGGGCTCACCTGGACACCACACGTTGCGAAATTGACCAATAAGGTGCAGGCAACGACGTGGCAACTGCGTCGAGTGGTTGGCCGCACCTAGGGTTTGAGCCCCAGAAACCTCCACTGGATGTACACGGCAGTACTAAGACGAAGGATCCAGTACAGATCCATAGTGTGGTGGCCAACAGTGGAGGTCACTACTATTCTCGAGCTTAGGAGCCTACAGGGAACCATATGCAGAGGGATAACCGTCGCTATGCGGACGACACCTATACAGGCACTCGAAACCATTCTGGGACTGCCGCCGCTTCTGATCTGGATCAGAAAAGAAGCGATGGCGACCCACCTCCGGCTGAGAGAGTCAATGGAGAGGAAGAGGGGAAGCTGCGGGGCATCTTAAGATTGTCCAAATCGCCGAGAGAGAAATCGATCAAAACACAAAGACCAAAAAACCCCTAGAGATTTAACAAGAGGTACAAAGTAGTCATCCTAGACAGGGAACTATAGCAGAGTGAAACCCTCCACGAACAGTTCGAGGAGAACGCTGTGATTTGCTACACCGACGGGTCCAAACTGTCGGAGAAGCAAACCACAGGATCGGGGGTTTACGTAGAAGACCAGGAGGTTCGAAAGAGCTAACCGACCGCAAAGCAAGACACAGTCTTTCAGGCAGAGGTGTATGCCATAATGCCATAATAATGGCTGCAACCATGGAGGAAATAAAGAACGGTACGGAGGAGCTGTTTATATATGCTCCGACAGCCAATCGGCCCTAAAGGCACTAAGGGCGCCCAAGATCAACAACACCCCGGTGGAGGAATGTGCGGATGCACTAGAATCCTTGGGAGAGGGCAAACAAGTGACACTTATGTGGGTACCGGGACATATGGGGGTGCAAGGGAACGAGAAGGCCGACGAGCTCGCCAGGATCGGGGCAAGCACCCAGTATGTAGGGCCGGAACCACTCCTAGGAACAACCAAGAGGCAATTGCAAAGTCGACTCAATAAATGGGCCAACGATGGCATGGCGACCGCTTGGAGAGGAGGAACAGGATGCGGACAGACCAGGGACTTCGTGAAGGGCCCGGATGTAGCCAGATAAAAATAACTTCTGGGGAGATCACGAAGGGACGCTGATCTGCTGACAGGAATCATAACAGGTCACAACCGACTAAGGAAGCACATGACCCGGATCGCGGTGGAAAATGACTTGACCTGCCGGGCCTGCGAGCGGGAAGAAGAGACATCTCGACATGTTATAGCGAACTGCGATACCAGAGGACGAGATACCAGGTATTCGGTTCCCCGACCCTGGATGAGGAGGACCTGCACACGCTCAAATAGAACAAAATACTGGACTTTGCAAAAAGAACAGTAAAACCAGAAGAGAAGACTGCCAGACCAGTGGTGCAGGCGTCTGATTAGGGGCAGGCTCGGGGTAAGGCAGAAAGGACCCAGGACTACTACTAATCACAGTTAAATTTATAGTGGTGTCCAAGGCCTTCGTTACTCACGGAAGAAGGAAGCCTTGCATGGACAGCACTACAAGGCCCTTAAACTGCGACGAATACTAACAGCAGGCTCTCCACTGCAATAGTTTAAAATTCGTTTTCCTAAATAGTTCAAAATTCAAGGTATTCGCCGAGGTGTTAACTGTCGGGAGTTGTTCCTTGTATCTGCTTAATTACATACTCTACTTGGGTTCTTGGGTTTACCAACGCATTCGCCAGAATTCTAATATACGTACTGGTGTTGTTACTAATAAGTAGAAAATTTTGATATATTTTGGGTTTCTTGCAATTATCATCTCTCCAGCAACTTTTGAATAACTATGAAATAATTGCGAGAATATCTTAAAAACAAGTGGAAAAGTTTAAGTAGCATATATAAAAAAAAATAAAAAAACGAAAAAAAAATTTTTTCGGTGGGAATCGAACTCATGACCTTTCGCTCGTAAGCACACTACCCACCACACCACCATGACATTTAAAAATAAATAGTAAATTGCGGGTGTTGTACTTCGACCAGACACCATGGCCAGTAGGTAAGAATTTAATTAATTCTTTGGATATTAACTGAGTTCTCGGCAGCACAGTACAAAGTTGTTTTAAAATACATCTTGCATAAAGAGATTATAATTTTAGATTATGCATGTATTAGGCACTATCCCGTCTGACCCTGACCTGGAAGAGGATTTTGTTGTGTCAGTATGCCTGTGTAGTGTGATTGTTTTTATGCTTGTTTTGTGGTTGTTTGTTTTTTATACCTGCTTATTATTTTTGATATTTTCTATTTTACTTTAATATGTAAACAAAAAGACAATAAAATAAAAATTTATGTTTTCAAAAAAAGTTTTAGATTTAAAATATATAAGCTAAAAACTACGCCAATGGCCAAGCTAAAATGACACAATCTCTTACCCCCGAAATAATAATTTTAGGCAGAAATATTATGTTTTTTTTTTCATCTCACGCATTGTGCTGCTCCTCAAAAAGGCTTTATATAGTTCTTTTTTTAAAGAGTCAAAATAAAAGTAAAACATCACAAAAACAAACACCAACTCTCGTTAAAAACACAGCCGAGTCAGCTATGAACGTAAAAGACTTGTCATATCTTTGATCCAACGTTGCCGCTTTGTATTTTTTAAAGCAATACTCTTAATAGCAATTACTCAAATTAAAAAATGTAGTTATTAGTCTTAGGCTAATTACCTTGTATAAAAATGCGTAACATAGTAAATATAATTAAAACTGTGATTCAAAGACTGTATTTAGTTTTGTTTTTATCAAATCCCGCGGCAAATTGGCAACCGTGCATTTTATGGGAAAATGAACCTTATGGATGGTCGATCGGGTATTATTGTTTACTGTTATATCTCTTATTATTTTTTAATCTGAGCTCTGTCCCAATAAATCCGCGGTCATTTTCTGCAAGAGTTTTAGGACTGTATCGGGAGTATTATTATTATTATTATTATTATTATTATTATTATTATTATTATTATTATTATTATTATTATTATTATTATTATTAGTGTTGTTATTGTTACCATTTGTGACTTTCATAATTTGTCAATTTCAAAATAAGTCTAAAGCAGCAAAATATTTCTTCAAAAAACAGAATTTTCATGGCCCATTTTAATGATCATACGGCTAATACCCTTCATTGTTTTTTTTTATTACATGAATCACCCTATTTCGATAAAATCACCTGATATAATTTTGCATAAATTTAAAATTTTAATCAAACAAATGAAGAATAAACCTTGGTGAAATTAATAAAAGTTATTTGTTCTTAGATTTATCAGTATTTTATCAGGAATTAATTTTAATTTTTTTCTGATTCATAATGTTGCTTTTAGACGCGAGTTTTCTGGACTAATTGTTATCAATTACTACGTTTATACGCACCTAAAACCGCTTTCATATAAGGATGGTTTTAGATAAAATTGGTTTCCCGGAGGGTTTGTACATCCTTCATTAAATGTCATTTAATATGTCAGTTTAACCTTTAATAGGCAGACTGGTGTCTCTTGGGACCCCACGATATGTTTTTTGTGGATAATTCATCTATTTTTTTGAGTTATAAAAACTCCTTCGCTTAATGAGCATATTTTTTGGTCTACTATGAATTGTATATGTTCCTTAAGGCCCCAGCCCGCCTTGTATGTTATAAATACAAACTTGACTATAAAGCTGTTGATAAATTAGCTCCTATACGAGACATATTCGAAATATTCGTCAGAAACTGTAGGAAATCGCTTTCTCCAAGCAGTCATTGTTGCGTTGACGAGCAACTAGTTCCTTTTAGAGGCAGAGCGCCTTTCAGAGTGTATATGAAAAGCAAACCAGAGCAATAAGGGACAAAAGTATGGGCTTTGGTCGACTGCAACACCTGGTTCGTTTGCAACATGCAGGTATATTTAGGTGAGTATTTATCTTGAAAAATATAGTCCTTACTGTGGTCTAATTATTTTGCTGAAAGCGATTGTTTGTTTCAGGAAAACAACAAAAAACTCCAGAAAAGGGTCAAGGCCAAAGAGTAGTAATGCATTTGGTCAGTCATTTGGAAAGCGGCTATGGCATTACTACGGATAATTTTTTCACCAGTTTGGAACTTGCCGAAAAACTCTGGGCGAGAAAGCTAACATTGTGTGGAACTCTTCGAAGTAACAAGACTTTCATACCATCAGAACTTTTACCAGCTCCGTACAAAATGTAAATTCAAGTATGTTTACTTTTAAGAAAAATTGCACTTTGGTGTCATATGTCCCGAAGAAAAATGCTGTCGACTGAGCATATGAAGGATAAATTATCTGGTGAAGAATTCTGCAATAAGGCCGGGATTATTCTTCATTATAACAAAACGAAAGGAGCTGTTGACACTACAGACAAGTTGGCAAGCGAGTACTCTGTGAAAAAAGATCTAATCGCTGGCCTGTGGTAACATTTGCACATCTTCTAAATGTTGCTGGTATCAACAGGTTGAAATTATTGCTGATTAAATTTCCAGATTGGAATAAAGCGAAACCGCGGACATGTAAATTATTTCTTCTAGACTTGGGATACAGCGACAAACAGATTCAAATAGCTAAGAAAAGATATATGACTGCCGTTTATCCCGATCTATCCCGAGAAGATGAATATCAGGCTGAAGCGACTGAAAATCAACCCACGCCAAATGTTAGGTCACGATGCCATCTTTGCAACAGAACCAAAGATAGATAATATAAAAAAGTGTGTACCAAATACAACAAATGCGTCCAGACCACTCTCTTATTCAAATAATAGGTACCGGCTGCCAAAATGAATAAAAATTTCGTTCAAATATTTTAAATGTTTTGAATTTTTATTTTAAGTTAAGTTTTATTTTCAAAATGTTAGTTTAACACTATATTATTCTTTTTAGGTATGTTGGTTTTTGAAAATATGTATCAAAACTGAGTCTTACTTAATTTATTAAAGAAAAAAAGTCCGCTTATTAAACTAAGTTAACAGATTTTTCGCTAAAACCAGACTTCAGGATTTTTTTAGGTTGAAAGGAACGCGCTAAAGCGTTTTCTTAAATCGCTTTAGTAGTGTTTATACAACCATATTATCAAACCGTTCTTATATGAAAGTGCTTTAAGAGCCCCGTATAAACAAAGTAAATGTTAGTACTGCGATACTATATAGAATGTTGAAAAAAATCCGACCGATTTTCTTTTTTCAATAGCTATACATATAGCTTAAGAATTGCATAAACACGTTCTTTGTCTATACGGGCCCCTTAAAGCACTTTATTAAGGACGTTTGGAAAATTCTGTCGTATAAGCACCACTAAAACCGTTTTAAGCACTAAATTGATTTTATTTTAAAGCGATTTAAGAGAGCGGTGTAATGCTTTAAAGACAGCACAAATTGTCCATCGGACAGACATTTTTGATCCAAAACCGCCCGCATTGTCCATGGACCGTTTATGGACATCCATTGGACAGACGTTTTTCCTGATACAGTGGATGACAAAAAACCTGAGTCCAAAGGACAGTTAGTTTTTGGAATGGATAACAATATTTCTTGGTCTATATAGATATAACTATATCCGGCGGATGTCCATTTTGTGTCCTGTAAAAGTGATGTATCTTATAAATTGACTAAACATTGAATATTTATCAAAAAATCTATGTCAATCGGGCTTGGCCTAGTTGGCACATTAATAAAAAATCTTTTGTCCGAACTGTTTTCTATATCCAATGGATCAGGTTTTTGTTATTCATTACCAACAGTAACATTTTTCTCATATCTAGCCGAATCATTTGTATATTATAGGTAAGCATTTTTCATTATTTTAGATTAATTAGTATTATAGTATTTTAATATCCTTCCTTTACTAGGAACTCCATCCTCGGGGATCGACAATCAGACTTATTATGTTGGAGCGGTTTTGACAAAACTGTCCACTGGATATCCATTGGAACAAATATATCCAGTGTACTAAGAAAATTGGACCAACGGTTATATATTAAGATACTTTTTGGATAGCCAATGGATAGGTTAGGTTAGGTTTGTTATGAGTGGAGTGGAGTTTTACCTTAATCTTACAAAATTCAGTAATTTTACAAGAAAAAGTCCAAGTAGACTACCTGCAAGACCCCGGCCTTGAACTTAAGGCAGGTTTAGCCAATGGATAACTTTTGGACAGAATTTCGTTCCACTGGATAACCATTGGACTATTTTGGGATGTCCAAAATCCGTCCAACGTTTTAACAATTGTATTATCCAATAGATATGCCTTGGACAAAATTTCTTACGGATTTGGTTGTCCAATGGACTACTACATTGTCCAGAAAACTCTCTCTACTGGACATCCTTGCGACAGAGTTGTGGTGTCTGGGTTTAAACCGATTCTTAGAGTCGGTATAAATACTTTAAAAACGCTTGGACACATTGTTTTCAACCTAAAGCAGTACTCAACCCCGGTTTTACCGAAAAATCTATTGTTAACTTCGTTGTTTTATTTGTTTTCTTTTAAAACTGATAAGTAATGAATTTACCTACCACCAACGAATAATACTAATTTTCCTAGGATAATAATAAAGCTTAGACGTAAACCACAAGATGGCGTGACAAGTGATGAAACTTTATTTTATAAGAGCACTACTTGACGAAAAAATGTGAATTATTTTTCTTTACTTTTAAGACAATAAATATTTATTAAACGTAAATAAATCCAATATAATTTTAGTATCTAACCAAAAATAAGTCCCGTTAAATTGACATATTACGCATTTTTAAAGAAAAAAGCCTTTTTTCTAAAACATATATGAAAAGTCCCTTAGTAACCTTATGTGTTTTGACGTTTTAGATAGATAGAACGTCATTGAAACTTGTTGTTGAAAAAGGTTGTTGACATAGATATTTATGACGACATTTTTATTGATCGTAAGTAAAGTATAGTACACTAAGTCGCATGTTATGGTCATTACAAGGTCATCTTAATTTAAGGTGTAACGTTTTTGTTTAAGCAATTTTTACTATGTTTTTCACATTTTTATGCCATGATTTTGATCACATTTTAAAGCTGTCTTTTCAAACTTTTAATTTCTAGAATAAAACTGTTTTTTAGCGTTCAAAAAAAGTACTGCCAAAACATTTTTTCTCTGTTAATATAAAAAATATTTAGAGAGAGAGAGGGCAGAATTTTAGAGGTAGATGAAGAGAAAATTTAGTGACATGCAAAAACATTTAAGGCTATAAAAAAAGTATTTTATGCACTTTAGGGATTAAAAGTACACTTTTAATCCCTCATTTTAGGGATTAAAGTGGCACTTTTAATCCCTCAGGGATTAAAAATAATTGTGTTCCCTGGGGGATTTAAAGTAATTTTTTCCAAATTAAACAATAATTTTATTGAAATATTATTTATTTGTTAAAATGTATGAACGAAAAAAATAATTAGCATATGCATTACTTAAATCTAGTTCGGTCGTTCTGTCTCTTTAGAAATGCCGTGAATTTACTATATTTGCTGATGTCGACGTTTGCTTCAGATATTATCGTGGCTTTGATCATGGAATATTGGCTCCATACAGAAGATGTCTTGAGATTCTTAGACTTCTGTAGGAAGTATGCCAGGAGCACCTTTTCATCCGTAAAATTCTCTGCATGCTGTTCAGCGCAGATTTTTGTGGAAGAAGGCTAGCGATGCCCTCTTCCGCGGCCTCTTCAATGTTCATTTTCAAAAAAAATGCTGTACGATTTTTATGGACTCACCGTTTGGTGGCGCCGTTTGATAACAACAACTGACTGACATTTGTTTTGTAATACGAGCTGTTAATCTTGAAACTAGAGTGCCGTTAATTGTGCCGTTTATTTTTAGTTTTTCGCATTCTAAAGTGCATAAAATAGTATATAAACCTCGTGACTAAAGTGTATTTTAATCCCTTGGCTAATTGTAAAACTTTTCGCCGCGGGATTAAAAGATGCACTTTAGTCCCTAGGTTTATAATGTACTATTAGAGAATAAGAGTTTAATAAAAATTTCTGTTATGTCATCGATTTTTATTTTGCTACTTTTATACAAAAAACAGCAAATATTGTCATTTTTCAAAGCATAAAGTGTGTAAGACATAAGGCGGTATTAATTACTTTCAATCAAAGTTATTTACAGTCTTTAAATTTACCAAAAAACGTGTCCTATTATAAGTGTCTAAAAATCATTGAACAGGTATTTAACTAAATTATTTTAGGGGTCATTATGGCTTTACCATTAATGACAAATAAACCCTCAGAGAAAGCGATCTTATTTAAAACCGTCCTTATGTAAAACCGGCTTTAGGTGGGTGTAAATGTAGCAATTGTTAATGATTAAATATAGGTTTGTTTTTCTAGCGGTCGAATGTCAATTAAAAATAGCCAATTATTTTGTTTATACGGACGGTTTAAAATTTTGTCGTTATTAAACACCACTAAAACCGTTTAAACACTTAATCAATTTTATTTTAAAGCGATTTAAGAAAGCGCTTCATCGCTTTAAAATCGATTTTAGACCCGGTAAAAAAAATTTAAAAATATAGTTTTTTTATTGCTTTTAATCTAAAGAAATGCTCAATCCACGTTTTACTGAAAAATCTGTTGTTAACTTGGTTGTTTTATTTATTTTTTTTTAAACTGACATTTAATATAGGACGTAAACTACAAGCGTTCGCAGTAAAAATTATGATGGATAGGTAACCCTTGCCATTTTTTGATAATATGTGCATTTTCTCGTCCTGAATCGGAAATGGACAATCATGTACAGGGTGGTCCAAATTCGAGGTTCCTCTATAGCTTTGGGCTTTTGCAGCATAGTTAGCCCAAAACTAATATACATGTTACGGGCTCGATTTTCGAAGAAAAGTCGAAAACTAAAAACCGGATTGCGATATGTCAAAGCGTTTCTGAGCTACAGGGTGATTCTCAAAAATGTGCGTTTCTAAAAACCCTCCACTCTATCTTTTTTATTTGTAAAGATAAACATAAAACATTTTTTGAAGATTTTTTAAGGACAAATCTACCTGTTTCACCGATTTTGTCTTAAAGGCTTTAGTTCACGAGATATAACACAAAGTTACATTTTTTTTAATGGAATACCCCAATTTTTAAAAAAAATAAAATTTCCTGTTAAACGATGCTTCATACACCTATTTTTATAAGTAGTTAAACAGATATTTGCAATTTTTAATAATTACCATAGTAGGCTGTGTTTAACTCTGACCTATGCAGTTTTAGAGTATCTATCTAGGTAGCTATGATCAAATAAAAACAATTGCCATGATAAACGAGTCCAAGTGTCAAAAGTGGCGTCTTCATCAAGATATAAAAATGTTTGAAAATTTTGAAAAGTACGCATGATAAATTGTTATATTGTAACGAAAATCGACAGACGGCGTTAAATCTATATTTCCAGAGATATCCGGAAAGAAGGCAACCTATCTCAAAAATATTTCTGAAGTTAAAACGTCATCTACAAGAATACGGATCCTTACAAATAAATTTTTTTTAGATTTTAAGTGTTACATAGTTTAATTAATAAAAATTTTAAATAAAAACTTTTAATAATTTTATTTTTGTTTATTATTTTAGGGTTGGCAATTATAGTAAACTAGAAGTTAAAGTTCGAGGTTGCTGTGTCCCCTCGTGTCGTAGCCAACTTGATTTTGTATGAAAAAAAAACAATAAAATTTTATTTACACCTTTAGGGCGCGCACAGCGCCTACTATGGTAAATATCAAAATATGCAAATATCTTTTAAACTATTTAGTAAAAGTAGCTTTATGGCACATCTTTCGACAGGAAATTTTATTAGAAAACTGATTTTTTAGAAAAATTGGGGGTAACCCATTTAAAGGAGTATAACTTTGTGTGATATCTCGGGAACTAAAAGCTTTAAGAGAAAATCGGTAAAACAGGTAGATTTGTCTTTAAAAAATCTTCAAAAAATGTTTTTAAGGAAAATCTCTATCTTTACAAATAAAAAAGTAGTAGAAGGCATTTAAAATCGCACATTTTTGAGAATCACCCTGTAGCTCAGAAACGCTTTGACATATAGCAATGCGATTTTTAATTTTCGACTTCTCAAGTCCAAACCTATAGAGGCCCCTCGAATTTGGACCACCCTATACCTCAAAATTGTGGATAAGGGCTTGGCACACCAATCCAAAGGTGAGCAATTTTAGAGGGGATAGGGTAATCCCTACCATTTTCACATATATGATGTAGTAGTACCATCAGACCAAAAATCACCTGGGCCTGACCTCATTCATGGATAAGGGTTCGGCACACCACTCTAAAAGTGGGTATTTTTAGAGTGGTGTGCCGAAGCCTTTTCCATAAATAAGGTCCGGTACAACAGTTGATTTTTAGTCTGGGGATATTACTACATCATATATGTGAAAATGGTGGGGGTTACGCTACTCCGATATTTTATCAACCTCCCCTCCAATGGCGTCGTAACGTGGGGGAGGACAACCTTCCCGGCCGAAAATTATTATTAATTTTGCAAAAGATGCCGTTTGTTGACTTTGAAGCTGTAATGATTAGAATACTTTTATACTTATCCCCTCCCGAGAATTTTTCTTACTACGCCGCTGATCCCCTAATATTACACGATGAGGGTGTTAAAGTCAATTTATGTCGCATAGAAAAAAATATATTTTAACGCTCGCGGGCGTTAAATTAGCATTTAATCCAAAATGCGTGCGTTAAAGTGCAGTTTAGCGCCCCACTCCTGGGGGGCAATTCCAGTGGGCTATCGTTATGAGATAACGATCGCTATCGCCATTATTTTCACTGTTACGGCAACATCGCTTATTATTAATTAAAAAGAAGGCTTAAATGGCACGCAACCAGCAATACTTTCCCAAAACAACTGTCAAATGCCGACAGTCAGTCAAGTTTGTTTAGATTTTTAGATTTTTGTTGCGGCGAAATTTCGGGAAAAAAATAATTGTCATGAGCTTTTTGCACGCAATATGGACTAAAAATCTGATCACAATATGATGGTGGTCAACCGTTATTGAATTTTGTTTGGAAAAGCCACGTTCTCTGTGAAGAAAAATCCACATGGGCCTTGTGTGGAAGTGCCTCCAGATTTTTTGTTTGGGTAAGTACTTATATTTACTTTATCTTATATTCTATTCTGTTCTTTTTGGTGCTTAAAGAACACTACTTACATAATGTAAACAAAAAGATATAGTAGGTCCGTTTTAAGTTCAGTTTATACATTTTGAAAAGACGTGAGCCAGTGGCCAGAAAACCGAAAAATAATTTTACAAAATATTCATACATTATAAGAAAAAAAAGTTGGAAATTCAAGAATGCAGGATTTGTTTGATCCAAGGTTATTACACTGACTTTTTATTAAAAAAAATCTGACATCAACTAATATCTACCTATATATCGAGAAAAAATCAAATATTACTTATTTGGACAGTTTATGTTTGTATTTTTTGAGGTTATAGCCAAATTACCAAATATTATGCCTTGTATAAATAATAGTACTTACAACAGACTGCATTGAGTACCTAGTTGAAGAGAGGCGGCTGATTCTGAACTGCTATGCACGATCAAGTAAAAATTTTGCATCCCTTTTCATACTGTCCCCCCTTCTTCAATTATTTTATTTGCACAGGATAGTAGATCTTTTGAACTCCCTCCCTCTGACAGACAGATAAGAGTCATGTACCTAACTTTCATATATTTTTTTTTTGCTAAAACAAATTTTGATGTACACATTTCCTTTTTTTAAGGTTTTCAAAGTTTTAATGTTTTAATGTAATGTAATTTACTGTTCTTTTTTTAGGTCAACTGTTGAAAATCTCCAAGAGCAGGACCCATGCTGTAGTGCTAATAAGAGAGAAAATAAATTATGAAGTTTGGGAATAAACACTTCCCGTAGCTGCTCAATGTATATTGATAAATTATCCATAGAAATCAGTTTTGGTAAGTTTTCAATTCCAACACCTGATTTTAAATTTGTAGGTACACCTATTGTCAAGTAATGCAAACTATCCTAAGATTTTGTCCCATACAGTCAAGTATTGTCAGGTATTATCGAGTTTTCATACACCTATTGGAGGTGTTGGCCTCTCGGTTTTAGATTCTGAGTTTTAAAAATGTTTACTTAAATCTAGTAAACAAAAAATTTGTGTAAATATAATATTTTTGTGTAAAAGTAGAGTATTGTGGTTTTTGACAAAACATCATTTTAAGTTTCGCAATTATGTCAGTAATAAATAGTCATTTTTAAATATTTAACCTCTGCGTTTCTACATAATTTTAAGACCAAGTTTCTCACGTTTGTCAAAATCAAAATGCATAAAACTTTTAACTTTTCAAACTCTCTACTGTTGATCAAATTCCTGTCTTAAAAACTCTTTTAGTTTTTATTTACTGTTTTACAAAGTTTACTAGTTCTTATCAGTAAATTATTTAACCCATCATTCATCAAAATTAGTAAAGTTTAAAAAATTTAATAATAATAAATTGTAATTTTACTCAGAAATCATTTTATTGGGATAATTTCAGATAATTTCGTTTTTTAACTGGTATCAGAGGGTTTTTACCTCGACTCCCCCTTCCTTTGGGACGCCACTGGGTAACCATATACACCTATATAACAAATCTTATGCATTTTTGTTAGATAACGTTTAAAAAATTGGAATATTTAATTCACGTTACATATTTTATGCAGATTTTATGGATGTCACTAATAAAAAGAATAAGTAAAATTGATAATACAGTACCTAAAATATGTTATAAAAATCTAAACTTTTTAAATGAAAAAGTTAGCTCATTTTTTTCCTCGTATTGAAAGGTCATTCATTCATTTTGATTCAGGCCTAGATGACAAGATTAATTTTAAATTTGGCACAAAATTGGAAAAATATTGGGAAAAAAACAAAAAAAAAATAGCACATGGTATTGCTATTGTCTGAAGTATTAATTCAAGTGAACTAACTGGTTAGCTGATTAGACTATAGATTTGCATACATCACACCTATAATAAATTACTTGAAATTTAATTTCATTTCTCGTAATTATTAAGATGTATGATGAATACATTTAAGCAGGCAGCACTCCACCCCACCTACGCAACTAAACATTTTAGCAGGACAAAACACATATGGTAAGCTACCTTCACATTAAAAAGAAAACATTCTAAAATCCAAAAATTCATCAGTAAAATTAAAAAAATTGGCTACTTTCGTTTCAACCACACATAAATTTCCACTTCTTTATTGCTGTAATTTAAGTTTTTGTTTTCTACTATTTTTATTAGCCACCAAAACCTAAATATTTCAAATTTCATTAGTAAAATTCAAGGAGGAATAAAGTTTTAACTTTTTTAACTTTTTATGTCCACAAGATATTTAAAAAAAAAAAACATTAAATAACAATTAAAGATCTTGGGGTAACTAGGGGATAAGCCACACTTATTTCGTTAATTTACAAGAAAAACTCAAGTCTTTTTCCACTTGGATCCCAACTTGTTAGATTTTCTGAACTTGTTCCCTTTGTTTTCCCAAGGTTTTTAATTATTATTCTTGATAGTTTTTTTTGATCGACAGTTTACATTACTTTTTCTAAATAATATATACAAGGGCCAAATTCATATCGTTTTTTTTTAACAGGCAAGTTTTTTTACGACCTTAGCCAGAAAGTTGTTTTATCCTCTCCCTTAGTTTCTAAATCAAAGTGCGTTGGACCAAATTCACACAAGCATTGACCATCACTTAAGTTTCTACTTTACCTTAGATATTAAGATGTGGGGTAAACAAAAGATAGTCAATAATAAAATTTTCAAAGTAGAATGTAATGTAAAACTTGGTCCGTACTTTTCTAAAAGAATCTAAATTGGCAGACAGCAATAAAACTGGTGGCCACAAAATTGGTGAGATATAGTCGATGTAAGTCTAATAAGTCGGATTATATTCTTGTTCAAAGGGTGAGGTGATTAAAAGTTACTATTGGTGTAATTGATTGATTTTATAAACCAAACTTGAAAGCTGTCAATCTTAAGTAGCCATTTCACTGGCTTACATTTTGAAATACATCTTATTTTTTGTTTCAGGTTAGCAGTGCCCAAGCTGATGAAAGAAAGGATGCAATCCACCAATTATTGAAATATTAGAAAACAATTGGTAATTGGTTTTTATCCCAAATTTTATTATTTTTTAATAGCAATGTTAAGAGTGACAAAATCAACTCAAATCAATTTAATGTAATAAATTGGTAATATTAAATTAAAAACTAGTATAAAGTATTAATCTAGCCAAAAAAATAAATTTATCTAAATGCATTGTAAAAAACTTGACATGTCAGTCAGTAAAACTTTAGAGTTAATTTAAAAATGCAGCATACATTTAAGGCCCTTTATTTGAAGTAGGTACTAAGTAGGTTTCTTAAATTATATTACTCAGGTATTAAAAATTAAAATAATTTGCTTAATTAGCCAACTGCTATATAAATATCAAGCTATGCTACGTGTGTGTGGGAATAAATATCATTTAGGTAATTTAAAAATGGATGTAAAATAATGAATAAATATTATTTAGGTAAATATTAAATCACATCAGTCCAATTTTTTAAAACAACTTCATCAATTCTTTTTTATAGCAATCAGAGCTTGAAATAACTTAATACTGTACTTAACTTACCCCACCAAACCAATCTAAAGGCTCTTGAAAAAAAACTCTGCCTTATTTTAAAAAGTTTGCAATAACTTAAAATAATATAAAGTGGCCCACACTTTTTCGATGACTCCCCCAAAAAATCTGCTAGTTTTTTTGAAAAAGTTCTAAAATCGTAGTTACAATAGGTCCAATGTTCTATAACTATCACTTAAGTGACATTTAAATTTTCTTATTTAAACAAATGTGGCCTAACAGAATTAAATAATAAAATTTTATTTCTGTACTATATTTTACACATCTTTTTAATTCATTAAAAGTTATCTTATTATTTTTTAATGGGAGAACAAATAACATTTAGCATACATGTATATTGCATCAGTTTCTTCTGAAAGTTAGTTTCACTATGTCTATTGAACATCGAATCTTTGTCTAGTTTCATTTAGTGCCTTGGAAGGTTGGTCTGTGTCTTACTTGAATCTATCCATAGTTAATTTGTGGCCCGAGTTGTGGTCTTGTGTGGTACTATCCTACTAGAATGATTCTCACATGTAGCTCCATTCACATACCCTAGCATGTTATACCTAAAAAGAAGTATACACTTTAAGTTTTATCAAAATAGTACTTATCCAAAATCTGATCACAGCTTTAAGTAGTTATTTTTTCTTTGGTGAACTGCAAGAATCTAAGTCAGTAGTTTTCATTTTAAATAAACTATTTCAATGTATCACATTCTTGCCAAGCCTGACTTTAATTTAAGTGGGTGATAAACTCAACTAGTTGGGCCACGCTTATCTATATTCTATCATAAGGGCTTGCGATTCCCTTTACAGAAGAGTATAAAATATAAACCCAGCTTAAAATAGCAGTGATGTACAAGTTTGGGATAAGTAAAACAAATATTTCCCCATAACAAAAGCTAGTTTTACTTACTGTGCCGTTCTTTGTGGGCTCCAAATATGGTGTGAACTTATTTTCGTCTTCCATTCGGGTGGTTGGAGAACACAAGATCACAGGAGAAACTAGGCAGCAGGAATTATAAAAAGTATTTTGTTTCCCGATGTCTGCAACCATCGCGGAAGAAATCATGTTAATTTTTCTCAATCAAATCAAAACTTATATTTTTGTGCGAGTTTAGTTGTCAAAGTTGAATTGACACGGACGCGGCCATTGTGAAACAACAAAACAAACCGCGGTGTTGCCGCGATAACGAATTCGCTACGTAACGATATCGGTATGAGCCACTGGAATAGCACCCCTGGGGGGCAATTCCAGTGGGCTATCGTTATGAGATAACGATCGCTATCGCCATTATTTTCACTGTTACGGCAACATCGCTTATTATTAATTAAAAAGAAGGCTTAAATGGCACGCAACCAGCAATACTTTCCCAAAACAACTGTCAAATGCCGACAGTCAGTCAAGTTTGTTTAGATTTTTAGATTTTTGTTGCGGCGAAATTTCGGGAAAATAATAATTTTCATGAGCTTTTTGCACGCAATATGGACTAAAAATCTGATCACAATGTGATGGTGGTCAACCGTTATTGAATTTTGTTTGGAAAAGCCACGTTCCCTGTGAAGAAAAATTCACATGGGCCTTGTGTGGAAGTGCCTCCAGATTTTTTGTTTGGGTAAGTACTTATATTTACTTTATCTTATATTCTATTCTGTTCTTTTTGGTGCTTAAAGAACACCACTTACATAATGTAAACAAAAAGATATAGTAGGTCCGTTTTAAGTTCAGTTTATACATTTTGAAAAGACGTGAGCCAGTGGCCAGAAAACCGAAAAATAATTTTACAAAATATTCATACATTATAAGAAAAAAAAGTTGGAAATTCAAGAATGCAGGATTTGTTTGATCCAAGGTTATTACACTGACTTTTTATTAAAAAAAATCTGACATCAACTAATATCTACCTATATATCGAGAAAAAATCAAATATTATTTATTTGGACAGTTTATGTTTATATTTTTTGAGGTTATAGCCAAATTACTAAATATTATGCCTAGTATAAATAATAGTACTTACAACAGACCGCATTGAGAACTGCTATGCACGATCAAGTAAAAATTTAGCATCCCTTCTCATACTGTCCCCCCTTCTTCAATTATTTTATTTGCACAGGATAGTAGATCTTTTGAACTCCCTCCCTCTGACAGACAGATAAGAGTCATGTACCTAACTTTCATATATTCAAATTGATTTTGCTAAAACAAATTTTGATGTACACATTTTCTTTTTTTAAGGTTTTCAAAGTTTTAATGTTTTAATGTAATGTAATTTACTGTTCTTTTTTTAGGTCAACTGTTGAAAATCTCCAAGAGCAGGGCCCATGCTGTAGTGCTAATAAGAGAGAAAATAAATTATGAAGTTTGGGAATAAACACTTACCGTAGCTGCTCAATGTATATTGATAAATTATCCATAGAAATCAGTTTTGGTAAGTTTTCAATTCCAACACCTGATTTTAAATTTGTAGGTACACCTATTGTCGAGTAATGCAAACTATCCTAAGATTTTGTCCCATACAGTCAAGTATTGTCAGGTATTATCGAGTTTTCGTACACCTATTGGAGGTGTTGGCCTCTCGGTTTTAGATTCTGAGTTTTAAAAATGTTTACTTAAATCTAGTAAACAAAAAAATTTGTGTAAATATAATATTTTTGTGTAAAAGTAGAGTATTGTGGTTTTTGACGAAACATCATTTTAAGTTTCGCAATTATGTCAGTAATAAATAGTCATTTTTAAATATTTAACCTTTGCGTTTCTACATAATTTTAAGACCAAGTTTCTCACCTTTGTCAAAATCAAAATGCATAAAACTTTTAACTTTTCAAACTCTCTACTGTTGATCAAATTCCTGTCTTAAAAACTCTTTTAGTTTTTATCTACTGTTTTACAAAGTTTACTAGTTCTTATCAGTAAATTATTTAACCCATCATCACACAAAATTAGTAAAGTTTAAAAAATTTAATAATATTAAATTGTAATTTTACTCAGAAATCATTTTATTGGGATAATTTCAGATAATTTCGTTTTTTTAACCGGTATCAGAGGGTTTTTACCTCGACTCCCCCTTCCTTTGGGACGCCACTGGGTAACCATATACACCTATATAACAAATCTTATGCATTTTTGTTAGATAACGTTTAAAAAATTGGATTATTTAATTGACGTTACATATTTTATGCAGATTTTATGGATGTCACTAATAAAAAGAATAAGTAAAATTGATAATACAGTACCTAAAATATGTTATAAAAATCTAAACTTTTTACATGAAAAAGTTAGCTCATTTTTTTCCTCGTATTGAAAGGTCATTCATTCATTTTGATTCAGGCCTAGATGAGAAGATTAACTTTAAATTTGGCACAAAATTGGAAAAATATTGGGAAAAAAAAACAAAAAAAAATAGCACATGGTATTGCTATTGTCTGAAGTATTAATTCAAGTGAACTAACTGGTTAGCTGATTAGACTATAGATTTGCATACATCACACCTATAATAAATTACTTTAAATTTAATTTCAGATCAATGATTTCTCGTAATTATTAAGATGTATGATGAATACATTTAAGCAGGCAGCACCCCACCCCACCTACGCAACTAAACATTTTAGCAGGACAAAACACATATGGTAAGCTACCTTCATATTAAAAAGAAAACATTTTAAAATCCAAAAATTCATCAGTAAAATTAAAAAAATTGGCTACTTTCGTTTCAACCACACATAAATTTCCACTTCTTTATTGCTGTAATTTAAGTTTTTGTTTTCTACTATTTTTATTAGCCACCAAAACCTAAATATTTCAAATTTCATTAGTAAAATTCAAGGAGGAATAAAGTTTTAAGGTAACTTTTTATGTCCACAGGATATTTTAAAAAAAACATTAAATAACAATTAAAGATCTTGAGGTAACTAGGGGATAAGCCACACTTATTTCGTTAATTTACAAGAAAAACTCAAGTCTTTTTCCACTTGGATCCCAACTTGTTAGATTTTTTGAACTTGTTCCCTTTGTTTTCCCAAAGTTTTTTATTATTATTCACTATCTTGATAGTTTTTTTGATCGACAGTTTACATTACTTTTTCTAAATAATATATACAAGGGCCAAATTCATATCGTTTTTTTTAACAGGCAAGTTTTTTTACGACCTTAGCCAGAAAGTTGTTTTATCCTGTCCCTTAGTTTCTAAATCAAAGTGCGTTGGACCAAATTCACACAAGCATTGACCATCACTTAAGTTTCTACTTTACCTTAAATATTAAGTTGTGGGGTAAACAAAAGATAGTCAATAATAAAATTTTCAAAGTAGAATGTAATGTAAAACTTGGTCGGTACTTTTCTAAAAGAATCTAAATTGGCAGACAGCTATAAAACTGGTGGCCAAAAAATTGGTGAGATATATGCTATGTTTTCATGGGTATTGAGTTCGTTTTCAAAACTCATTCTATCTTTTTCTTTTATATAGCGTGTTCTTGGTCTTGATAAAGAACACGCTATATAAAAGAAAAAGATACAATGAGTTTTGAAAACGAACTCAATACCCATGAAAACATAGCAATAGTTGATGTAAGTCTAATAAGTCGGATTATACTCTTATTCAAAGGGTGAGGTGATTAAAAGTTACTATTGGTGTAATTGATTGATTTTATAAACCAAACCTGAAAGCTTTCAATCTTAAATAGCCATTTCACTGGCTTACATTTTGAAATACCTCTTATTTTTTGTTTCAGGTTATCAGTGCCCAAGCTGATGAAAGAAAAGAGGCAATCCACCAATTATTGAAATATTAGAAAACAATTTGTAATTCTAAGTAACATTTAAACCAATAAGTAAAATAAATCAGTTTTTTTATCCCAAATTTTATTATTTTTTAATAGCAATGTTAAGAGTGACAAAATCAACTCAAATCAATTTTTTCTTTGTAATATAATAAATTGGTAATATTAAATTAAAAACTAGTATAAAGTATTAATCTAGCCAAAAAAACAAATTTATCTAAATGCATTGTAAAAAACTTGCCATGTCAGTCAGTAAAACTTTAGAGTTAATTTAAAAATGCAGCATACATTTAAGGCCCTTTATTTGAAGTAGGTACTAAGTAGGTTTCTTAAATTATATTACTCAGGTATTAAAAATTAAAATAATTTGCTTAATTAGACAACTGCTATATAAATATCAAGCTATGCTATGTGTGTGTGGGAATAAATATCATTTAGGTAATTTAAAAATGGATGTAAAATAATGAAGAAATATCATTTAGGTAAATATTAAATCACATCAGTGCAATTTTTTAAAACATCTTCATCAATTCTTTTTTATAGCAATCAGAGCTTGAAATAACTTAATACTGTACTTAACTTACCCCACCAAACCAATCTAAAGGCTCTTGAAAAAAAACTCTGCCTTATTTTAAAAAGTTTGCAATAACTTAAAATAATATATAGTGGCCCACACTTTTTCGATGACTCCCCCAAAAAATCTGCGATTTTTTTTGAAAAAGTTCTAAAATCGTAGTTACAATAGGTCCAATGTTCTATAACTATCACTTAAGTGACATTTAAATTTTTTGATTTAAACAAATGTGGCCTAATAGAATTAAATAATAAAATTTTATTTCTGTACTATATTTTACACAACTTTTTAATTCATTAAAAGTTATCTTATTATTTTTTAATGGGAGAACAAATAACATTTAGCATACATGTATATTGCATCAGTTTCTTCTGAAAGTTAGTTTCACTATGTCTATTGAACATCGAATCTTTGTCTAGTTTCATTTAGTGCCTTGGAAGGTTGGTCTGTGTCTTACTTGAATCTATCCATAGTTAATTTGTGGCCCGAGTTGTGGTCTTGTGTGGTACTATCCTACTAGAATGATTCTTACATGTAGCTCCATTCACATACCCTAGCATGTTATACCTAAAAAGAAGTATACACTTTAAGTTTTATCAAAATAGTACTTATCCAAAATCTGATCTCAGCTTTAAGTAGTTATTTTTTCTTTGGTGAACTGCAAGAATCTAAGTCAGTAGTTTTCATTTTAAATAAACTATCTCAATGTATCACATTCTTGCCAAGCCTGACTTTAATTTAAGTGGGTGATAAACTCAACTAGTTGGGCCATGCGTATCTATATTCTATCATAAGGGCTTGCGATTCCCTTTACAGAAGAGTATAAAATATAAACCCAGCTTAAAATAGCAGTGATGTACAAGTTTGGGATAAGTAAAACAAATATTTCCCCATAACAAAAGCGAGTTTTACTTACTGTGCCGTTCTTTGTGGGCTCCAAATATGGTGTAAACTTATTTTCGTCTTCCATTCGGGTGGTTGGAGAACACAAGATCACAGAAGAAACTATACAGCAGGAATTATAAAAAGTATTTTGTTTCCCGATGTCTGCAACCATCGCAGAAGAAATCATGTTAATTTTTCTCAATCAAATCAAAACTTATATTTTTGTACGAGTTTAGTTGTCAAAGTTGAATTGACACGGCCGCGGCCATTGTGAAACAACAAAACAAACCGCGGTGTTGCCGCGATAACGAATTCGCTACGTAACGATATCGGTATGAGCCACTGGAATAGCCCCCCAGGTACATTAAACTCTTTTCAAATTTAATATGTTACATATGCTACGTTTTCATGGGAATTGACTTCGTTCTGAAAACGATTTCAATCCGATACCGTCCATGAAAACGCCTGTTTTTCCAGTATTCAAATCGATTTCAATCTAGATCCGACCCTGAAAATTTTTAGGGTTGGATCAAGATCGTATTGAGATCGAAATACTGATTTTCCATGAAAACGGGGATTGAGTTTACACATGCGTATTGCGTCGGATTACAGCCGCCAAATTATATTTTATTGCTCTACTCTTTTTGAGAGAGAGAGAGAGAGAGAAATAGAAGTGAAACTGTGGAACCGGCATTCTAAAATTTGGTGGAGTATATAGAAAAAAGAAGATTAATAACATAACCTTACTTAAAAACTAAAGATTTGTTTTTTTAAAGACTTTAAAAAAGTCAATTATGGAAAATAAAAGAAATATTTGGCTCGAAAGTGTATGTGCTTTGTAGTAGTAATTAAAAATCATCTTTTGAATAAAATACATTTAAAAAAAAAAGTACCAAAACTCAAAAATGAATATTTGACAACTATGACATATGTCAGCTACCAAATATCAAAATTTGAAAACCGTTTTCAAATCGATTCAAAATCGATTTGAAAACCTGTCATGAAAACATAGCAATAGTTTTTCGAGAGTATTTCCCGCTACTCGCTCGACGAACATATTTTTGCTTGTCCAAGTTATTTTTATATTTTCTAGAACGTGGTTTTCCACAATTTGTCATTAAAAAAAAACATCAGCAGTCGTGTATTGTTGATGTGTCGACAAAATCCAGAATCAGCAGATCGGTTTTGCAGGCACAAAAGTTGAAGGCCTTTGTTTTATTCATATGTTTTAGTTTTTTCGTGGAATAGGAAAACAAAAATTGTGTAAACGTGACAGACTACATGACACCTAAAAACTATATTACTGCGTTCTTACTAGGAACTGAATCGTTTTCATGGTCATCTACTTTTTTGTTCTCATGAGAGTCTAACAAAAATAAGATGGCCGATCCAATATGGCCGCTGTATGGTAAACCAAACGTTTTTTCCATAAGACGTAATACTAACTTAAATCGAAAGTTTGACAAAGTGGAAAAAAACCCAGATTAAGCAAAGTGATTTTTTTTATAGTCAAAACTCAAAATTTCCAATTAAACGTGGAAATATCTCTCTACCTATCTCTGTCGCACCGTGGTATAATAGAAAAAGTCGTCTTTCTCAATTCAGATAGCGCAACTGTCTTACTTCAAGCCGCTCTGGCCCGATCTTCAGGCTAAACAGAGAGAGACAATGCCTATTCACACTCTGCAAGTGCGAGAGAGATAAAAATATGTGATGTTTCCTCTTTAAACTGTGAATTTTGAGTTTATTTTTAATTGCGATTCAGAAAGGATTATTCTATAATAAAATAGTCACTTTGTTTAATCTGAATCTTTTTCCACTATCCCAAAATTGTCATTTTTATTGGCATTACATTTTATGGAAAATCGCTTTGTTTACCATACAGACACCATTTTTAAAGGGTTATCTTTGACAATTTGTTAGACGGCCCTATTGGCCAGCTAAATTTTTTTCGATTGTTCTAAGGTCTCTTGACATGGAGCAATAAAACGAGAATTGCCTGTAAAATTTATAAATAAATCTAAGTATTTTATTTATTCAACCCGCATAAAAAAAATCAATTAAATCTTCAGCTGCAAAAGATTAGCGGAAAAACTGCAAAACATATACTAATAATTAAACCTATTTAAAGTTATAAAATCTTTTCTTAAGTTGGCAAATATGTTGCAATTGCAGAGACTTTCACTATGCAAGATAGAATACCAAAAAGTGGAAATTTTTTAGTGATAAAAGCGTTACTATTATAGCCTGAAGTTTTACTTAAACCCCTCTCCCGTCCTCGCCCATGACTTAATGCGGTTTTCATACCCATTTTTGTTGTTCGTCCATAAAAACGTAGTATATTTTATTTATACGATATTTAAGTTGATTTTAATTTTATCGGATTTTACTATTGTGTAATAAAACGCAAGCCTTTTTAGTCTATAGAAATAAATATAGTCATCCAATTTTTAAATTTTAGTATTTTGCATTTGAGTGTTTTCTACCCCGCAATCCACTCTTCCCCTCTACCGCAGTCAAAACGTAGGTTGTCCATCAGTGAACTATAATCCTCCGAGCAACGCCTTCTCAACTAAAAAGCCAGTAAACTCATTTTCGTTTCAGTGTCCTTTGGCCTGCTATCGGTGCCATATTGATCCCGAAGAAACGAGACTTAAATGACTGTCGAAATTATAGGACTATATCGATCATACCCGTCCTAGGTAAAATATTCAAAATCAATCAATCAACTAAAGGCAGTATTAAAAATTATGGAGGATGTGGTCGAGGGTGTTGAGAGGGGGGGAGCATGTGGGAATCACACTATGTGACCTGAGCAAGGCCTTCGATTGCATATCTCACGATTTACTTCTCAAAAAAATGTATCGGTACGGGGTGAGGAGTCCATCTCAAGCGTTGTTTTCTTCTAGTGGTAGTGGATGACTGTAGAGAGTGGCTTGCCCCAGGGCTCTGTCGTGGGACCACTACTTTTTATAGTTTATGTTGATGACCTTTATACATTCGTGCAGCCCCATGTGCACAGTTTGCGGACGACACTAATTTTAAAAATAAAAATAAGAACCTCAGCGAACTAAAAAAAAACAGTGACAATCTGGCAGCCGCTCATCTTTGTGAAAGTTTGACGAAATTTACTAACCAAAAAAGTCATCATCATTCAAAAACTGTCTGAGCAAATTATAGAAAGAGACAACAAAACATCAATCCATTTCATAAAATCCGTTTTACACTTCCGGCCACATAAAATGCGTACAGCAGGGTTAGCTGCAGGTCTATTGAATTTAAATTTTGCTAATTGCGTTGCTTATTGTAACTGACTTTGATGTTTACTTTACGCTTTACTATAAGACTAATATACTATAATAATATATGTATTAAATGAAAAAAACATTTTTCTTAATTATTCGACATTTTATTATCAAAATGTTTCTTAGAGCTCATTATGGACGATACAAGACCATAATTGTGCGAATAAGTAAAAAGTCGAAACTACTTTTTTTGGGTTTTTCGCCACTAAGTTAAGGAAATTTTTTCAAAAATATGTTAAAACCCACTGCGTAAATTCCTAAAGAAAAAAATTTGTTCGTTTGTCAGTGGTTTTTAAATAAGATAAAAAATTTGCCTACACACACGCAAATCCTAACTAGAATCTAAGTACTTATCTGACGTTTCGGCAGAAATTCTACTGCCGTTATCAAAGAATTTTATCCTTTTCAAAAACTTTTTTCGATTCTTTTTTAAAATATCTGTCTGTTGTCATACAACTGACTGACTTTGACTGATATATATTTCAAATATTAACTTGACAGTTTGGTGCGTCGATAGTAGCCAACAAGGTATTGGGTGAATTTAGTAAAATTTAAAATCAAAATTGTATTTGTTTGAGTGTTTTCGATTTTAGATTACTTTATAAAAAAATACAAAATTTTTATTTTAAAATATCAATTATAAAAATTATCTTTTGACTAACTTTAAGAAAAAATATATTAGAAACCCAAAGAACCTCAATGCTATTTTTTAATTTATTTTAAAAAAACCTTTTTGAAAATCTTGTTTTAAAATTGGAAGCCAAACTGTATTTATATCAACTGATATGCTAGCTATGCATTCATCTTCGTTAAGATAGATGCAAGCTGCTTCTTTGATTTTTCGTTTAATTTTGTCTGGTTCTTTTTGTAATATACTGGTTTCTCCCCACATTACTCTATGATCATTTTCAAAAGAATGTTGGCAAATTTTAGACTTCTCCCAGTCTCCCCTTCTGAGGTAACCCTTATGGTCATTTATTCTAACTTCAAGAGGCCTTGAAGTTTCTCCAATATAAAATTTACCACACTCGCAAGGAATTTTATAAACGATATTTTTTGAGTTTTGCTCAGCATTTAATGGTTTTGTTTTGGTTAGAATTGATCTAAGAGTATTTGATTTTCTAAAAATTGTTCTAATATTATAAGTATTAGCGATTCGTTTAATTTTTTCCGAAATACCTGGTATAAAAGGAATTATTAAATTTGTTGGTTGTACATTATTATGTCTACGTTCGCGTTGTCTTGGAAATTCGATTTGTCTAAAAGAATTTTCGATGAAGTTATTTGGATACGAATTTTTAATTAAGACCTCTTTTATTATTTGTTTTTCTTGTAAAAATGTGTTATTGTCCGAACAAATAATTTTAGCTCTATCGTATAAACTTTTTATTACTGCTTTTTTAACCGATGAGCAATGATTTGAGTTAAAATTTAGATATCTATTTGTATGTGTTGGTTTTCTATAAACTGAGGTTTGTAATGTATTTTGTTTGTTTATTAAAACATAATTCATAAACCAAATATTCCTTTTAGACCAATAGTTAGTAGCATTAATTCTCCATGTCATAAACTCGCAAAATATTTACTTAAAATTTTAAATCCCTTAGTAGGAAATACAAATTCATTTATAAAAAATTCTCAACACTTTCTAGAAAAATTATCCGAGGTCAACTTTAATAACAATCACTTGATGGTGAGTTTTGATGTGGTGAGCCTTTTCACAAATGTACCTGTAGATAAAAGCCTTTCTATAGTAAGACATCGATTAGAAAATGATCAAAATTTAGGCGAAAGAACTACACTGAGCGTCAATGCTATTCTAGAACTTCTCACATTATGCATAAAAACCACATATTTTCAGTGGGAAAGTGATTTTTTTCAACAGGATTTTGGGATGGCAATGGGCTCTCCACTTTCTCCTCTAATGAGTAATATTTTTATGGAAGATTTTGAAAATAAAATTTTAGAGGAATTTAATTTTAAACCGGTCATTTGGTTTCGCTATATAGATGATATTTTTAGTATTTGGCCACACGATTTAAATAAACTTAATGATTTTCTTAATTTTATAAACGGTAAAGAACCAACAATAAAATTTACTTTAGAAGTAGAAAACGATAACAAAATTTCATTTTTAGATGTTTTAATAAACAAACAAAATACATTACAAACCTCAGTTTATAGAAAACCAACACATACAAATAGATATCTAAATTTTAACTCAAATCATTGCTCATCGGTTAAAAAAGCAGTAATAAAAAGTTTATACGATAGAGCTAAAATTATTTGTTCGGACAATAACACATTTTTACAAGAAAAACAAATAATAAAAGAGGTCTTAATTAAAAATTCGTATCCAAATAACTTCATCGAAAATTCTTTTAGACAAATCGAATTTCCAAGACAACGCGAACGTAGACATAATAATGTACAACCAACAAATTTAATAATTTTTTTTATACCAGGTATTTCGGAAAAAATTAAACGAATCGCTAATACTTATAATATTAGAACAATTTTTAAAAAATCAAATACTCTTAGATCAATTCTAACCAAAACAAAACCATTAAATGCTGAGCAAAACTCAAAAAATATCGTTTATAAAATTCCTTGCGAGTGTGGTAAATTTTATATTGGAGAAACTTCAAGGCCTCTTGAAGTTAGAATAAATGACCATAAGGGTTACCTCAGAAGGGGAGACTGGGAGAAGTCTAAAATTTGCCAACATTCTTTTGAAAATGATCATAGAGTAATGTGGGGAGAAACCAGTATATTACAAAAAGAACCAGACAAAATTAAACGAAAAATCAAAGAAGCAGCTTGCATCTATCTTAACGAAGATGAATGCATAGCTAGCATATCAGTTGATATAAATACAGTTTGGCTTCCAATTTTAAAACAAGATTTTCAAAAAGGTTTTTTTAAAATAAATTAAAAAATAGCATTGATGTTCTTTGGGTTTCTAATATATTTTTTCTTAAAGTTAGTCAAAAGATAATTTTTATAATTGATATTTTAAAATAAAAATTTTGTATTTTTTTATAAAGTAATCTAAAATCGAAAACACTCAAACAAATACAATTTTGATTTTAAATTTTACTAAATTCACCCAATACCTTGTTGGCTACTATCGACGCACCAAACTGTCAAGTTAATATTTGAAATATATATCAGTCAAAGTCAGTCAGTTGTATGACAACAGACAGATATTTTAAAAAAGAATCGAAAAAAGTTTTTGAAAAGGATAAAATTCTTTGATAACGGCAGTAGAATTTCTGCCGAAACGTCAGATAAGTACTTAGATTCTAGTTAGGATTTGCGTGTGTGTAGGCAAATTTTTTATCTTATTTAAAAACCACTGACAAACGAACAAATTTTTTTCTTTAGGAATTTACGCAGTGGGTTTTAACATATTTTTGAAAAAATTTCCTTAACTTAGTGGCGAAAAACCCAAAAAAAGTAGTTTCGACATTATGAATCCGCCACAAACATATAGATTTTATTTAAGTAAAAAGTATTATTAATAATTTAAAATTAGTTTAAGCACGACATATACTAACCGGCTCATAAAGACACGCAGCATTAGACTGGTGTTCTAGAGGTCCCGTGTTCAAATCCTGGTCAAGGAAAAACTTTTTTCCAATTTATTCCCTCACCCTTTGCCCTCTACGCCACAAATCTTTTCTGTAAATTTATTAGGGTGCTAAATTTTCCCTTCATCCTGATTTTTACATTATCTTCTTTATTTTTCAAAGTTATTATTGTTACACATTTTACGACACTTGGGTCATTATAGTATCTCATAGATATATGGTTTTTTGTCTGTAGGCATGGGAAGTTTTCCAGGATCTAGATTCCTAAAATATTATCTTCTAGCACTGCAGTGGCGGTTCCAGCGAAGGGGCGGGGGGGGCGATCGATCCTCCCCCCCTTTGCTCCAGAAAAAGGTAGAAAACAAAAAACAAATGCTGGTGGTAACCCTGAAGTCTGGAGAAAAAAACGAGAAATTGAAGAACGTTTCTTTAAACACATTGTAGAATCGTTCCACAGTATTTTGGGACACAATTCGTCACACCAAGAATAAACAAACGCATGACGTACTAGTTAACAGCGAAAACCACGATATTGGAAATACAGGAGTGAAGGACAGTATTATAGAGTGTCTATTTATAAACAAGTTTTAGACAAAAACAGACATAAAGTCAAGGTTCAATAACGAGACTCGTATTTTTGACCTGAACATATTCATACCAAGTTCTATACAACGTGAAGGCAAA
This sequence comes from Oxystoma pomonae, assembly GCA_963921995.1. Classification (NCBI taxonomy): domain Eukaryota; kingdom Metazoa; phylum Arthropoda; class Insecta; order Coleoptera; family Brentidae; genus Oxystoma; species Oxystoma pomonae. Next base: position 89,934,284 of record OY998168.1, on the reverse strand, counting down.
AAAATACTAAGTATAAACTGTTTGAATAATTCAAAACACAAATTTTTGAACTTTTATTGGGAGAAGTCTATGCAATGAACAAGTGTGGCGATATCTTTCCGTTGATAAAAACATTCTTATATGTTTGCCAGTAAGTAATGCTTCGTCAGAAAGAAGCTTCTTCTGCCTCAGAAGATTGAAAACATAAGTACTTAAAAACACCATGACGGAAATTCCTCTGTGGAACTTAATGTTGCTGCATATCAACAGACATATTGAAATTGACATTGAGGGAGCCATTGACCGGTGTGCCCAAAAAAACTGGAAACGAACTTTTTTTTGAGATAGGCATCTTATATTTGAGATATTGCAATATAGAAGGTAATGTTTCAACTTAAAAAGCTTTTGAGACCTCAAAAAAAAAGTATTTTGCTATTAGGTTTGTTTGTGGTTTGTTTGTTATCTATGTTCTTTATATAACTGAAAAAATTATAAGTAGTTACTCAAGCACCGATTTCAAGGGGTTAGGGGGGTAATTACGGTATTAGTTTAATTTTGTGTTAAAAATGGCATATGTAGTGTCATTTTCTTAAAAATTTTCGCCTGCTGCGCTTTGAAACCATTGATGTATTTACAATTTTAGTTAAAAGTGCAATTTTCTTATAAAATTTTGCCAGCGGCGCTGTATAATACCGTTGATATTTACGATTTTAGTTTAATGTAATTTTCGCAAGAATTTTCGGCGAATTTAAACATTTTTTAAAATAAAAATATATGAAATAAACAACTTAACCCTAGATTTAAGGCCAAATCCGCACTTGTAGTTACTAAGTTTGTTTGCATAGATTACTATTTTCCTCATAAAAACTATGCTTTTATTCTAGTTTTTTTTTCGCCTCGAAACCGCTCCCCCCTTTTTCAAATGACTGGAACCGCCACTGCGCTAGATGTATTGTAAATAGCAAACGATATTAAACATTACATTTTACAGTATATAGTTTGTTTACTTTACTTCTATACATGTGTTTTGGCATAAAAAAGGCATCTAAATCTTCTAAAAGCAGCATGTGGCAGGATCATGTGTTTTAACGTTCTAATTTAGTCTCTGAGGATAAGAAAAACATAAACTTATTGCATCAGTTCAAATAGCAATTCATATTTATAATTACAATATTTTCTAAATAATAATATTAAAATTTTAACTTTTGATTGTTTGTCTGAACTGTTATCTTAAATTGAACAGCAGAAGTCTGTGAAGAAGTTCTGGGGGGTAATGGGGGAATGGATTAGTGTGTACGAAAAAAATACTTAAAGGTGCAAATCCATGGCCAGATCTAGAGGCTTTCTATGCATTTGACAGTTGCTGTTTTATCAGAGGAGGGCAACTCATATTGCCCTCTCTTTCTTGGTTTTTCATATTTGCATGTACAGTTCCGGCCACATAAAATGCATACACCGATTTTATATAAGACGTCTTTTTGAAAACGTACCATTGTTACTGATCGCCAAAATGACAGTCATTGAATGACATTAACCAGCTGTTTATGTGTAGCTTCTCGTTTTTTGGATTTGGAAGTTTTTTTGTGATTTTTCGGAGTGGATGTCCTAGATCCACAAGTAAGCCTTTTTTCTTTCGCCACCAGAATACCTTGGCCTATTTTTATTATTGCCAAATATTGACAAGTACCGCCATATTGAACAGTGTTCGAAACGGCGGCCGAGGCGCTTTTGAAATCCTTTGAATTGTTTTGAACCGTGACGTCACCGTTTCGTTGCCAAAATAACATTTTACGCATGTTTTCAAAGCGGTTTCGAAATCATCGGTCGTGAAAAGACATCTATAGTGGTTATTTTAGGTATTTCAAATTGACAAAAAATGTCACCGGCAGGTTTTGTTGTCATACGCTTATATCATATTTACGTAGGTATATGCTTTGTGACTTATATTTAAAAATACCCCAACTAAACGAATTCGAAAAAGCCCAAATTTTGGCAAAATTAGACGGTGGTTGGTCGGTTCGGAGAGTAGCGGACCAATATGGACAAAACAAGGATACAGTTGTAAGAATAAGAAGAAAGTATCAAGAAGAAAAAATTGTTCGACGAAGGCGAGGCACTGGCTTGACCCAAGTCAGTAAGCCTCAGCAGCATCAGCAACTGATCGATTTTCTTGAAGAACACCCATTTGCGATGGCCCCAGAGGGGAAAATTGAAGCACATTTTTATCCATAAGAACGACGCGGAGACAGATAAGCCGTTCTAGGCTTATGGCACACCCGGTTGGTGCTAATCGTCTGACCTTAGGGGTGTTTCATCTTAGCTTCGCAGAATATCGGAGATATCCCGATCTGCACTACTAATCTTGGATTGGTGAAGGACAAATCGGCTCGGCCAGTCAGACGCTTGCGTTCAAAACGTCGGCACGCCAACGAACGCGTCCACATGCGACCGCAAAGTTGCCCATATAGTATGCTCAATAAACACTCTGTGGTTCTGTGACACACGCGTGTCGCTCGCAGGCAAACGGTCACGTTTTTGTGGCTCGTGTAGAATGGCCCTTAGATGTCGCGTTGCTGCCAAGAAAATCTTACTTAGTGTGGAAAAGCTTTAAGAAAAATTTTAATAATAAACTGTCGAATAATTTAAAAAATTGTTTTATCCATTATATATATTATTATCGTATATTAGTCTTATAGTAAATTGTAGCCAGTCTCCTTATTTTTGTGCTTACAATGTGCAAAGATCTAACCTAATTCGAAAACATCAAAGTCAGTTACAATAAGCAACGCAATTAGCAAAACTTAAATTCAGCAGACCTGCAGCTAACTTCTGCTTTTTTATTTTATTTAGCTAATTTTATGTGGCCGGAAGTGTAAAACGGATTTCATGAAATGGACCGAGGTTTTGTTGTATCTTTTTATAATTTCCCCAGACAAAAAAAAAACAAAAATCAAAAGATCTTGGGTGGAAATAACGAAAATTCAAACTTGGATGAGTATTCCACAAGGAATACACAAAAGATCAAAACGAAAAGAGAAATGAATAAACGATGTTTCGCCCTGGGTAACCAGCGTGAGCTCATCAGTAGTTTCACTGGTCACCCTCCACTATACATCATTAAACACAATCATACATTTAGATTTCCAACCTTGAACCACTCACAAATAGGCATCGTTCCAAATCAGTTACTTCAACCGAAAAGAAACTAAAAAACAAAAGATCAAAAGATCTTGGGTGGAAATAACGAAAATTCAAACTTGGATGAGTATTCCACAAGGCATACACAAAAGATCAAAACGAAAAGGGAAATGAATAAACGATGTTTCGCCCTGGGTAACCAGCGTGGGCTCATCAGTAGTTTCACTGGTCACCCTCCACTATACATCATTAAACACCATCATACACTTAGATTTCCAACCTTGAACCACTTACAAATAGGCATCGTTCCGCACTGGTACTTACTTATCCAAGTTACCTAATACGAATTCGTCCTGGCGTGTTAATATTTCCAGTAAGATTATGCTCCTAAGGCAATTAAAACAAAGAAGAAGTTAAAAAACCTCCAAATCAGTTACTTCAACCGAAAAGAAACTAAAAAACAAAAGATCAAAAGATCTTGGGTGGAAATAACGAAAATTCAAACTTGGATGAGTATTCCACAAGGAATACACAATAGATCAAAACGAAAAGAGAAATGAATAAACGATGTTTCGCCCTGGGAAACCAGCGTGAGCTCATCAGTAGTTTCACTGGTCACCCTCCACTATACATCATTAAACACCATCATACACTTAGATTTCCAACCTTGGACCACTCACAAATAGGCATCGTTCCGCACTGGTACTTACTTATCCAAGTTACCTAATACGAATTCGTCCTGGCGTGTTAATATTTCCAGTAAGATTATGCTCCTAAGGCAATTAAAACAAAGAAGAAGTTAAAAACCTCCAAATCAGTTACTTTAACCGAAAATAAACTAAAAAACAAAAGATCAAAAGATCTTGGGTGGAAATAACGAAAATTCAAACTTGGATGAGTATTCCACAAGGCATACACAAAAGATCAAAACGAAAAGGGAAATGAATAAACGATGTTTCGCCCTGGGTAACCAGCGTGGGCTCATCAGTAGTTTCACTGGTCACCCTCCACTATACATCATTAAACACCATCATACACTTAGATTTCCAACCTTGAACCACTTACAAATAGGCATCGTTCCGCACTGGTACTTACTTATCCAAGTTACCTAATACGAATTCGTCCTGGCGTGTTAATATTTCCAGTAAGATTATGCTCCTAAGGCAATTAAAACAAAGAAGAAGTTAAAAAACCTCCAAATCAGTTACTTCAACCGAAAAGAAACTAAAAAACAAAAGATCAAAAGATCTTGGGTGGAAATAACGAAAATTCAAACTTGGATGAGTATTCCACAAGGAATACACAATAGATCAAAACGAAAAGAGAAATGAATAAACGATGTTTCGCCCTGGGAAACCAGCGTGAGCTCATCAGTAGTTTCACTGGTCACCCTCCACTATACATCATTAAACACCATCATACACTTAGATTTCCAACCTTGGACCACTCACAAATAGGCATCGTTCCGCACTGGTACTTACTTATCCAAGTTACCTAATACGAATTCGTCCTGGCGTGTTAATATTTCCAGTAAGATTATGCTCCTAAGGCAATTAAAACAAAGAAGAAGTTAAAAACCTCCAAATCAGTTACTTTAACCGAAAATAAACTAAAAAACAAAAGATCAAAAGATCTTGGGTGGAAATAACGAAAATTCAAACTTGGATGAGTATTCCACAAGGCATACACAAATGATCAAAACGAAAAGAGAAATGAATAAACGATGTTTCGCCCTCGGTAACCAGCGTGGGCTCATCAGTAGTTTCACTGGTCACCCTCCACTATACATCATTAAACACCATCATACACTTAGATTTCCAACCTTGAACCACTCACAAATAGGCATCGTTCCGCACTGGTACTTACTTATCCAAGTTACCTAATACGAATTCGTCCTGGCGTGTTAATATTTCCAGTAATATTATGCTCCTAAGGCAATTAAATCAAAGAAGAAGTTAAAAAACCTCCAAATCAGTTACTTCAACCGAAAAGAAACTAAAAAACAAAAGATCAAAAGATCTTGGGTGGAAATAACGAAAATTCAAACTTGGATGAATATTCCACAAGGAATACAAAAAAGATCAAAACGAAAAGAGAAATGAATAAACGATGTTTCGCCCTGGGTAACCAGCGTGGGCTCATCAGTAGTTTCACTGGTTACCCTCCATTATACATCATTAAACACCATCATACACTTAGATTTCCAACCTTGAACCACTCACAAATAGGCATCGTTCCGCACTGGTACTTACTTATCGAAGTTACCTAATACGAATTCGTCCTGGCGTGTTAATATTTCCAGTAAGATTATGCTCCTAAGGCAATTAAAACAAAGAAGATGTTAAAAAACCTCCAAATCAGTTACTTCAACCGAAAAGAAACTAAAAAACAAAACAGTGAATATATACGGTAGATATTAAAAATTTAATTAATAGGTAAAATATAAATACTTTTAATTAAGAATATAAAGAATAGAATAGAATAGAATTAAGAATATAAAGAAAATGGATGTAAATTTTTGTTACTCTTTTTCTTACAATAAAAAACGGGAAACTGATGTGTTATTTATTAACAAAGCATGTGTTTGTATTCGCCTATTTTTATTAATTTTCCAGCTTGGTAAATGTATGTTTTTTTTCCTGAATTTCTTTCTCCGTTGGACAACGGAACAATATAAATTCGTCGAGGCACGTGTTTTTACAGTTTTTGATACAGCCAAATTTCATTTTTAAACCGGACGTTTCTGAATCAAAAATGTGACAGTGACAAAATTATTTATTGTCAGGGGTTACGAACTATTATTGCCAATAAACATTTCCCTAACAAATGTCAAATCCAGTTGCTCCCTTCTGGTAAAATAATAACTGTCAAAAATCGTATACCGAGCCTCTAGGCAGATCTATTCTTAATTCTGAGAAATTTTGTTGACAAAAATTTCTTAAAATTGAGCTAAAATTGTAGCAATCCGTCATATTTTTTCGTGAAATATGAAAAAAATGGGTTGGGTTGGTGTATGATGTAGTCTTATTCTATATTTGTTACCAAAATCAAAAATGCGCCGAGGTAAAAAATGTAAGCCTCCCCTCAGAGTCTTTGAAATAAAAATATTTGAATTTACTTCGAAGGACATATTTTGTTTTCCTTTTAAATGAAACAAAACCAAAAAAGTGATAGAAAAGAATGTATTTTTATTATTTCCATGGTAAATTATTAATTAACAGTTGTGACAAAAATTCCAAATATATTTAGTACCTCCGACAGTTTGTAGATAGGTGTCCCATTTTTGTAAAGAATTGAGAACAGTGAAGTGAGGTCAAAAATACTTTTATTTTCAGCTTTAAAAATATGTCTCCAACAAAGATTGCAAAAATTTGCCCGAACATGTGCTCGAACATTTACCCGAACAAAATGTTCAAAAAAAAGCTGATAAAAAAGTCACTGGCGCACTGAGGGGGGGGGGTTGAATTTAAAACTCCCCCGAGAAGCCTGGGTATGCTCACATTTTGACGTCAAATTTTGACGTTAAATTAATCATGATCAAGGGCCTCAGGTTGATCTATGGCTGACCATTTACTCCAGTTTGTATCGTGTGTTTGGTGTGATGTCTTGAATTTCAAAAATTTTGACTGCGGTGCTATTGTTATAATTTTAGGTTAATTCTAAGGAATTTTTTATCACCAGCATTCAGGCGGCGCTATACCAATATTGAATTGAATTGAATATTATTCAATTTTAAGCAATTTTTTGTCAACAACATTTGAAATGCGTAAAGAATAGCATTTTAGTGTAATTTTTTCGAAATTTTTGTCTACGACGCATTTAAGGATTATTTTTGAAAAAATCTGCAAATGAGACTAGAAGAGATTTGGCTTTTAAAAATAAGTATTATTGTTTCGTATACACTAACTCAAAACCTGTTAAACCGCCCCTCTCCCCTCCCTTCAGTTCAAGAGCTCAAGCAATAGGGCACCTACGTAATTGTGTCAAATAATCGTTCCAAAATCTCCCCAATAAACCTTAATTTTTAGAGCAAAATTTATTAATAATACCGTATTCTTTTTGTTTGTCGGATGTTGTTTAATATGTTTGTTTGTGGTTTGAAAATAAGTTTCAAAAATAAAACCGCGCTACGTGCCTTGCGGTGAGTCTCCACTATCGCGATTCGATTATGTTTTTCTGATTAAAATTAACTTTTTTCCTTACTACAATGACTTTAAAGTACAAAAAATTATTACACTTTGTTGTGCAATAATAATTTGCCGCTTATCTCGCCATCCTCAAGAAGAAAGCCATGATATATAAAACAAATGACGTTTCGCAAAAAAAAAACAACAAATTTTTAGTTGTACGTTAAACCAAATGATTTGAAAACGACTTTTTGTATACGAGTTTAATAGACTGACCCGCTCAATCAAGCTACACCCCCCCCCCCTTCAATAAAACTCAATTTGGATATCGTAAAAATTATGTGCTAATTATTTACTAATTTAGTTCCTTTTAAAAATATTTTGTACTTAATGAATACCGGAATTATTCGCACTTAAAAGGGGGGAGGATTGTGGCTTGGCGGTAAGCTTCATCCCCCACTCTTAGGAGACAGATTTATTGAAAAATGATATGTCATAACTTTGTACTAATTATGTACTCTTAGAAAAGGGTACTTTTAGTTTACAAAAACTATCGGTTGTAAAGATTTTTTTGTTTCGTTATGGGGTGTGTAGCTTGCTATCAAAGTACACCCCTTCTGCGTAGAAAAGAGAATTGATCAAAAGTGACTATGACAGAATTTGATACTAGTTATGTACTAATTTCATCCCCTTCTAGATAATTGCCTAATCTCAAGATAACTTCTTTTTTTTTGTTATTATGGGGTGTGTAGGCACACTCCGCTCTGCTTAAGAAATAGATTTCCAAAAAAGCAATTATGCCATAATTTGCAACTAATTATCTACTAATTTCTTCCCCTTCTCAAAAATTGCCTACTCTCAAAATAACTTCATTTTTTTTATGTTTTTTTGGACTGCCTAGCTTGATATCAAGGCATACACCTCATAAAATAATAAAAAAAAGGTGGCAAGGGGACGAAATTAGTACATAATTAGTAGCAAACTATGGCATAATCACTTTTTTTCAAATTTATTTCCTAGGCAGAGGGGGGTGTGTACCAATTTCTGGCATAGTCACTTTTGGTTTAATCTCTTTTCTAAGCAGAGGAGGGTGTACCTTGATATCAAGCTACACACCACATTTTTGTAAACTAAAAGTACCCTTCTTGAAGAGTATATAATTAGTACAAAATTATAACATATCAACTTTTATTAAATCTGTCTCCTAAGCATGAGGAGTGCAGCTTAGATCCAAGTCACACCCCTCCCCCTTTTTAAGTACGAATAACTCCGTTATTCATTAAGTACAATTTTTTTTAAAAGGGGACTTAATTAGTACATAATTTTTACAATATCCAAATTTAATTTCGTTAAGGGGGGTGTAGCTTGAGTGAGCCGGACTGAGCTAAGGGCGAGGTTCTTCCCTAAGGGGGAACAATTTTCCGTTATTATTACGTTGCCACGACTTCAAAGTTAGGTAGCAAAAACCACATTGCATATCGCAACCAGTCGCAACCACGTTCCTGATACGTCGTGGAGGCACTCTCTTATATGATGGTGTCAAAAAAGGAGTTGATTAGTACCGAAATTTTTATTCGGTTCAATGTCATCAAATTTTTAGTTTGGTTTTGGCTGGTATGCATTATATATGCGATCAAAAAGTATGAAGTTTTGTTTTACAAGTAGAGAGTCAAAATTCAACTTCACGTTTATTGCAAAAAACAATCCTGTTGTTTCCTTGTAGCTGATGAAATTTTTTCGTTGTGTTTTTTGAGATTATGTTTTCACAACCAGCAGCTGGACCTTTCAAAATGTGTTGGATATTGGCGTTTGCTAATTAGGGCTCAAAAAGCCAAAATAAAAGAAGGCAGATTTTCTATCCCAAAAAAAAACTTGGCCGACTGAGCATAAATCCCCGATAGCAGAAAATATTACTTTAAAAGAGTTGCGACTTAGAAGTGGTCATAAAAAGTATTTTCCTGGACACTGCCACATTATTGAAATTTAAATTAAAAATTTTAAATTTAAATTTCCTAGTTGTGGCGTTCAACGTCAGCTACTTCACTGAGGCTTAAATTTATAAAGGCAAATATGTTGCGAATAAAGGTCGGGGCTACTACAAATTCATCAATGAGAAGGAACCTTGGAGAGACGGGCACTTGGTATTATCCCATGGTGGTAAGAAATACTTGAAAACGACACTATAAAAGAATATGACTAAGAAGTCGCTTCTGAGGATGATTATTACGTAAAGTGCACTTCTAAATTGTTGTTCTGATGTCCACACTACCACTATAAGAATATAGCGACATAACCGACACAACCCGCCCTAGCCCGACTAAACCCAAAATATTTCCGCGCAGTTAACATTATGCGCGGTAATGGTCTTGCGCAGTTTTTTTGCGCGGTAATGTCATATTACGCGGTAAAGTTCTTGCACGGTATTTTTTTGTGCGGTAATAGGTTGCACGATTTTGACGCGCGGGGTAAAGTTAGCAATTCCCTACAAAATGGTAACACCATCAAAAATATTTAAGTCGGAAGTTCCCACGGGGAGGGAACCCACAAAAAAGCCGAATTTAAAAAAACCGAAACAATTGTGGGATGCTCATCCAAGTTTGAATTTTCGTTATTTCCACCCAGGATCTTTTGATCATTTGTTTTTAAGTTTCTTTTCGGTTGAAGTAACTGACTTGGAGGTTTTTTTAAACCTCTTTTTTGTTTTAATTGCCTAAGGAGCATAATCCTACTGGAAATATTAACACGCCAGGACGAATTCGTATCAGGTAACTTGGATAAGTACCAATGCGGAACGATGCCTATTTGTGAGTGGTTCGAGGTTGGAAATCAAAGTGTATGATGGCGTTTAATGATGTATAGTGGAGGGTGACCAGTGAAACTACTGATGAGCCCACGCTGGTTACCCAGGGAGAAACATCGTTTAATCATTTCTCCTTTCGCTTTGATCTTTTGTGTGTTCTTTGTGGGATGCTCATCCAAGTTTGAATTTTTGGTATTTCCACCCAAGATCTTTTGATCTTTTGTTTTTTAGTTTCTTTTTTGTTGAAGTAACTGACTTGGAGGTTTTTTTAACTTCTTTTTTGTTAGAAAATAAAACGTTCGAAACGAAATATGAATGAAAGTAAAACACCCAGAAAATAATGGATACGAATATAATTTTAAAGAATTTTAATTTACTCGATCCTTAAAAGACACGAATATAATTTAACCGATTGTAATTTTTCCGAATTTTCTATAAATGAAAAAACCCGAACCACAAATTGATAGACAGATGCCCGATCCTTAAATGAACAGAACCACAATCCATCCGAATCGCTATTGGGCATGCGTCAAATTTAAATCTCTAGAGCGCCGTAGGCGCTGGATTGTGGCGTTGACAAGTTTCTCTATTTGTAAGATGATACGGGGATTTTTTTTATGAAACGAGTTTATTTAACTTCACAGTTTCTGGCTGTTTAACTGTGCATCAAATCTTGCGATTCATTTTTGACACACTTTCCGTAGACCGATTTTATTGAAATTTGGAACAGGAATGTAGGTCCTATGACAATACGATATTATGAAAAAATTTGGTGGTAGCGGAATGTTGGGATGTAAAGGGCAACCTAGCAATTGAATTCGTGGCTATGGCAGATTGGGGTTGTTGAATTTTGTGGTTCGGCAGTATTATGTTTCTATTAAGTTATTTTCGCTAAAAATATTCTCTGACATTTGGTGTTTCTATAAATGTTTCGTTCAAATTAAATTTAATTCTATATATATATTTTTTCTAGCGATTTGATTTTCCCGTCATTTAATTTTCGAGACTATTTTTTTTGGACCAATTATTTTCTTTTCTTTTAAAGTCTGACAAATTATGTTTCTGCCAAGGATATCGCACTGGATACATAGGATCGTGGCGATCTAACGATTTTATTAATTTTTTTATATGTTGTTGTCCACGGTCAGAGAAGCATTTTTGGTACTTCAAACATTTGTGTGGCTCTTCCGGATAAGCCACAAATCATTGCCAATTCTTAACATTTTTTATATTTAGATTAATAGTTTTGCAATATTTAAGAAACACCCTTTATTTTTTTAACCTGATGAATTATTAAGATTTTGACTTTGATAAAATTTTGATTGATGAATCTGTGAACCTTTTTTCTTAAATTGCCAAAGTCAAATTCTAACAGGTGAAGGTCACAGAGTGATTTCCTAAAAACCATTGACCTAAAAATCAAAAATGTTAAGATTTTAAAGACATTTTCTGGCTTAACCGGAAGGGTCACACAAAAATTCCAATTACCAAAAACGCTTCTTTGAGGGAGGAAAATAACATATTGAAAAAGAAATCCCCACGGGGAGCTACAAAGTGAATCATATTGAAAAAAAAAGTGGTAGGTACTTTCTGCATACAAAGAGTGCGGTAAAGTACCCTTTACTGCATGTGAGTTGAAAAAGAGAATTGCATTTTAGAATTGAATAAATTCTGAATCACTAGCTTAAAATATTACCACTTATAATTATTGTTAGAGGTCACCTTACAACTAGTATTTTATGAAAATCTAAAAGTACGTGTCTTTTATGGTGCTTATTTTCTCATATCAATAAGGACGTCATTAAGAAAGATAAAGCCTGTAAACACATTGGGAAATTTATTATTTTGCCAATTTTTATTTTTCAACTTTTCAGCACATTATATTGACTTGAGCAAACGTCAGTTAAAGAAAATTTATTTAAAATTTTTCGGTTCCCTTGACCCCCCCCCCCCCAATTTGTTTATTTTATCAATTAGCCATACTTTTACAAGCTTTTATCTAAATGTCTGTTAGTATATTTGGCACAAATTCCAGTGGCGCAGCATACCCCCCCTCCAACAGGCCGTTCGGTTACAATCGGCACAATAAAATTACAGCAGAAATAAAATATATAGAGAGTAAAAATACTTCGAAATAGTAGTTTTCACAACTAGTGGCTGAAATAGTGCTTTTTTTATTAACATCCGATCGATTTCAAATTTGGGATGCGTATATAGTTGCGGTGACAACACAAGAATATAGTGTGATGAAATTGACAGCTCCCCCCTACTCGAAGGGGGGAGGGGGGATACCATTAAAGTACGCCCGATTTCGTTAAAATTTGGTGTGTTGGGGCACTTGGGGATGGAGGTAACGAATTTTTAATCACATTTTGAAAATTCACTATGGCGGATTCAAGATGGACGATTTTTGGTCATCTTTTTCAAATCAATTTTAACTAACTTATACACATCCGATTGCCTTCAAATTTGCCATGCATTTATAGTTCCGGTGACAATACAATAATATGTCATTATTATGCACCCCTCCCCCTACCAGGGGAATAGAGGGAGGGAAACACCTAAGTTTGTCCGATTTCAACCAAAATTGGTATACGGGGGCTTTTCGGGATAAGGAATACGAATTTTTGATCACAAGTGGAGGGGGAAAAAGATTTAGTTTGTTCGGTTTCAATCAAAATTGGCATACAGGTGTTTTTATGGCGATTAAGGGTACAAATCTAAAAATTAAGGGTATGTGTTCAAATTTGGTATTCGTTTATAGTTCCGGCAAAAATACAATATTATGGTATTATTAGGTACACACTTCCCTCCAACGAGGGAAGTGAAGGGGGAAAAGATTTAGCTTGTTCCATTTAAATCAAAATTGGCATACAAGGGTTTTTCGGGAAGGGGATATGAATTTTTGATCAGATTTGAAAATTTCAATATGGCTTATTCAAAATGGACGATTTAGGGTACAAATCTAAAAATTAAAAAATATTTTTTTTTAAATTCACTCAAAAGTAAAAAATAATTTTTTATCTTTCTTATACCATAATAAAAGCGATGAGCGCAAATTAAAAATTTTAACTTTACGGTAACAAAGAGAGAACTACAAAGGAAGAACTAATTTCTTCTTCTATTGGAATGATAAACATAATGCTTTCACGTAAGGAAGCTGAGAACGAGTGAGATTGCTGTGCTTGCCAAGCCTTTGATTACATCCTTAAGTTATAGAGTAATACAACAGTTTCTTAGGTGAATCGTCGATAAAGTTAAAATTTTTAATTTGCGCCCATCGCTTTCATTATGGTATAAGAAAGATAAAAAATTATTTTCTACTTTTGAATGCAATTAATAAAAAAATTAATAAAAGTGTATTACAGGCATTGGTTTAAATAACGAGTGCAGCGAGGCATTTAAAAACGCAAATAAAAAAAAGTACAGTTTAGCTGCAAGTTGCTAACACTATTTTTTTCATACCCGTTTCAAAAAATCCAAGAAAAACAGGAAAATACTTTTAAAAATCTCGAACGAAAAGCACTTCTCGCAACACATCATCTTCACACTATAAATCAAGGCGGGTGGTAAATAAAATAACAATGGTTTCCATAGCGATGTGCCTTTTTGCTCGGTGACGTTTATTGCTGAGACATGTTAAGCTTTGACAGTTTCATAAATTTAAATCCTTGGTGAAAACTGGAGGAAATGTCTTAATTTTTAGGCAAGAACAATTAGATTTTTGCAATATTACTATTTTCCGCTACTTCTCTTTAATTTTGGATAAAAAACGAACAAAAATCTTTTTTTGCACCCGTGATAAAAAAATCCATTAATATATTTAAAATTTTAAATAAAAAAATGCATTTTTTAGTGCATTTTTCAAAAATTTTAGGCGCATTTAAACATTTTTTAAAATAAAAAATGCATCAAATAAATCTGCAGACCCCCCCTAGATTTGAGACCAAATCCGCGCTTGTAGTTACTAAGTTGCATGCATCGGTAACCAAAAAAGCCATGGTTTAGTTATCTGCAGACGGTTACTAAAATCACGAAGGTATAAAAAATATATATTTTCCCGCTTTCTTTGAAGATCAGAATCTTAATCACGATATATACAGGGTTCCTAAGCAAATCCTTAGGGGGCCAAGCAGCAGTGTATAAGACGCAGACAAACGGAAAAGCACATTAGGCAGAAAAGGATGGGCATGGGGCGGTGTTGTCACTGCATCTTACACGTAGTAAATCCATTCCAGGTTGTTGTTTTCTAATGTTGCTCGACTTTAATACCAAACTGATGAAAGATATCGTAGAAAAAAATATTTTTCGGATTTTCATTTTGTAATCATTGTCCTTACGCACTGTTTACTGGCTGGGGACTGAGATACATGCAAATGCCTAACCTAAAGCGTTCATACACGGCCGGAGAAATCGACTGAGATATTTCCGTAGAAACTTTATCAAGCAAATAGGACGGGTTGACGCCTTCGAACGTCCAACCCGGGTTTTGCACTTTGATTCGAAATCAAAAAGGAGGAACAGTCAGATGTGGGGGCCGTGCACAAATTACGTAACGGTGATTTTACCAATTTTTGACCCCCTCCTTATGTAATGTTTTGTAACGGTTTGGCACGCCACTCCCCTAATATTACGTAACGATTTCAAGACCACTACCCCCCCCAAAAAAAAAAACTTTTTACTTATTTTCATTCCAAATTTTCTTAGTTTCACACAAATGCAAACGCTGTCGAAAACCCCCCTCCCTCTACGTAACGTTTTGTAACCCCCCTCCCCCCTATGACCATTACGTAATTTGTGCACGGCCGCTGAAGTCCCAGTGGAGGAGGGCGAGAAAATTGATATTTTTTTCTTAAAAATTATACTCTTTAAACCTATTTCTTTGCGTTCCCGAAATTACGTAATTGTTGAAAAAAAATTGTAAGCGACGCCATTTTTATTTCATGCTTTATTTTTCTAACATTTTTGCGTTCGGCTAATTTAATTGAAAAAATTTTGCCTGCGGCGCCCTTTATTTTCTCACTCGAAACCAAGATCCCGTCTGTGTTTTCAAATTTTTTCGAATAAAAGTAGAGTATGACCATGGGGGTAATAATTTTTTTCTACGGTATGACGAAAATTTCGAGAAAGTTGAAGAAAAAAATAAAAAAAGTGGCAGAGCTCAAGTTTTTCGTAAAAAAACGTTTTTTGTAAAGAAACAGAGCAAAATAAATCTTTTCACCCCTTTTTGGGTATTACAAATATTGGCAGCCCCTTATTTTTCGCTTTTACCCTCCCGCTAGTTTTGAAGAATTGGTTCGCTACATGTTTCGAGATCATATCATAAAACACCTCGAAAATATCAAATGTAGTGTAGGGCCAGCTTTATTTAAAATCAATAATATCGCAAGCAAAAAGCTCTGCAGGAAAAACAGCGCCGTTTATTGATTTCTTTGGCTGCTAGTGCTAGCTGCATGGTTTGGCCGTTTCCGGATAGATGTCACTAGTAGAACAGAATGGAAAGAAATTTAATTAAAAGCGAAGATATTTATTTCTAATGTTAACAACCTCACGAGTTTATCGCTCAGTATCGTAAATAATGGACCCTGCCGCCTCCTTTAAGCAAGAAAAAGCTGTGGTTTGGACCTGAAAACATCTAATTTTTAATTAGTTTTTCCTCGATCATCTCATGGTGTGGTCGCCATCTAGCAGAAATTTCCAGACATCTTGTCAACGGTTATTATTGCAACTATGATTTATGCTCGCAATTTTTTCTCATGAAAGCAGTCCGGAGATAATAACAAACTGGCACCATTGCTCAATATACCTGTTTCTTTTGTGCGCGCAGAACTTTCTATGCCATTTCTGTTTGATTTATTGAAATCCTACCCCTAAGGAAAATCTTAGGAACCCTGTTTGGTTTCATTAAAAACAAAGACAAAAAGCCTTGCAATGTCTTGGAAGCATTAGACATGTGTAATTTCGGGGGGGGGGCTAATAATTTCAGTTTTATATCCTACTTAGTGGCGGTACCAAGGAGGGGGGACGGGGGGGTAAAAAAGATGCTGCTGGTAACCCTGAAGTCTTTGGAGAAAGAACGAGAAATTGCAGAAAGCTCTTTCTAGAACAAGTTTAGACAAAATCAAACAACAAGTTTTAGACAAAATCATTTTGGACATAAAAAAGTATTTTTGAGCTGAACATATTCGTACCAAGTTTTATAAACTGTTTGATTAATTCAAAACACAAATTTTTTTATTGGGAGAAGTGACTATTTGGAAACAATATTGATCAGAAGTAGGCAAAAGATTAAGGCTCCGTTTCCACGGGCCACTTTTTGAAGCTGACATCGACCACAAAAAGTGGTTGGCTTGTAGCCGTTCCAGCCACTCTTACTCTACAGCAATGTATAAACGGGCTCGATCACTCACGGTGGCAGAAGTTTAATTATGGTCGAAAAAACACCCGTGGAAACAGCATCAAAGTTGATACATGGCCTTTAAGTGGGAACTGCAAGCTGGCGACAGTAAACCACAGACGGACCACTTTTTGTGGTCGATTTCAACTTCAAAAAGTGGCTCGTGGAAACGGAGCCCAAGTCAATAATAACGTTTTCGAGGCAATGAACAAGTGTGGCGATATTTTGCCGTTGATAAGGACATTCTAGGATGTTTAACAGTAAGTAATGCTTCGTCAGAAAGAAGCTTCTCATGCCTTAAAAGATTGAGAACATAAGTACTTAAAAACACTATGACGGAGATTCGTCCGACGGGATTAGCGTTGTTGCATATCAACAGACATATTGAAACTGGCCGGTTTGCCCAAATTTTTTTTTGAGATAGGCATCTTATGTTTGAGGTATGCAATATTAAAAGTAATGCTTCAAATTAAAGAGCTTTTTAGACCTCAAAAAAAGAGTATTTAGCTATTAGGTTTTGTTTGTGGTTTGTTTGTTATCTATGTTTTTTACAACTAAAAAAATTACACGTAGTTACTCAAGCGCTGATTTTAGCGGGATATAGGGGGTAGTTAACCCATTTACAAAACCAAAAGTAGGGCATAAATTGCGGCGCTACAACACCTTTAATGTTTACGGTATTAGTTTAATTTTGTGTTAAAAATGGCATTTGTAGTGTTATTTTCTTAGAAAAGAAAAAAGAAATCATAAAAGCCAGTGGCGTAGCCAGGGGGGGTTGGGCGTTAACCCCCCCCCCCAGGAGGCCCAAACCAATCTACAATAAATTAGTCATGTCAAGGGCTCAAGAAGAGCCTATAGCTCCCCCACTTTTTTGACCCTTTACTCCGGTTTATGACGTGTGTTTGGTGTGATGTCTTACAGTTTAAAAATTTTGCATGCGGTGCTATGAAATTTTTAATGAATTTTTGTTTATTTTTGTCAAAATTTTTGCCTGCGGTGCTATACCAATATTAAATATTGTTACAATTTTGTTTAATTCTAAGTAATTTTTTTGTGAACAACATTTGAAACGCGGAAAAAATTTTAGTGTAATTTTTTCAAAGTTTTTGCCTGCGGTGCATTTATAGGTTAATTTTGAAAAAAATCTGCAAATGAGACTAGATGAGACTTGCTTTAAAAACACCTATGAAACCGCATCTCTCCCCTCCCTTCAGTCCAGGAAAACAAGCAATAGGCACCTACCTAATTTTTATTTTTTGGTTGATTTCTGGCTACGCCACTGTAAAAGCTATGATTATGAAACCGCTTCCCCCCTTTTCAAATGGCTGGGACCGCCATCGGTTCTACTAAATATTTTCTAATTTTGAAAAGCAAGAATGACAACGTGGCCATCAATTCTTTTTAGATTGTCGACGCTTACCTTCAAAAAAAAGTTTAGTTGGTGTATCACCTTGATTGACTTTAAAAATACCATGTACATGTAAAAAACCAGCTTTTTGTAATATTTTTTCCAATTTACCATTACGTAAAAACTTTACGCGCCAGAGATGAAATTAACTTCTTAGATAAACAAACACTTCGTATTAAACCTCCCTACCAATTTTTTTGACATGGCGTCCCAGATGTTTATGTTATACCTCGGTAAAAATGACCTATATGCCCGTCGTTTCTATTAAGTTTCGGAACTTCTACAGGGATGCGGTGGCACATGAATTTGTGACTAAATAGCTGTTAAACTCTCATCCTTGAATTTTATTATGAATGTTAATAAACAAGTGCAGTTATGCCCTACTGGCAAAACTAGAATTTTTTAGGCTTTTTCGACCGCCATTTTGGAAAATGGCATCTAAAACCACTGGTTCAGTACATGATAATATATATCTAACTCTCTTATAGGTTATTTAAATGACTTTGTTGGTTAAAGTGAGTACAACATAAAATTCACAGTTCCGAAACTTAATAAAAATGACAGGCACATAGGTCATTTTTACGAGGGTATAGCATAAACATCTGAGACGCCATATCAAAAAAATGGTAGGGAGGTTTAAAATGAGGTGTTTTTATGGCTAAGATGTTAATTTCATCTCCGGCACTTAAAGTTTTTGCGTAGTGGTAAATTGGAAAAACACTACAAAAAGCTGGTTTTTCACTTGTACATGTTATTTTCAAGGTCAATCAAGGTCATGCATCAACTAAACGTTTTTTTCGTAGTAAGCGGCGATAAGTCAACAAGAATTAATTTCCACCTTGCCGTTTTATATATTTTTGATATATCTTCCGCCATATTTAAACGCGTCATAGCTGAACCAAATTTTTTTTGACAATATTGTTGGACTTAACCTTTTTATCTTTCTTACTAAGTTTGGTCCTCTTCGCTTTAATAGTTGATGAATAGCGCCTTTTAGTATGTTATTTTTGCAATATGTTAATTTTACTGGGATATTTTTCAAGGTCATCAAGCTACAAACTGCATCAAAATCTAAGGATCGAATTTAGCATACATGCCTAATTCTTCAAGGTAGATTTGAAGTTGAGTTGTTAAGGTTTTTTGAAAACAAAATGACAAAAATCTTGTTTTTTGCTATTTTCAAGGTCATTTAAGGTCGGATGAATTTAAAAGTAAATTTTTTCGAATCTTCGTTCTCGATTTATAGTGAATCGAGTATAATCATGCACCGGTTGCGAAAGTGGTATTTTTTTATGATTTTTGGTCGCCATCTTAAAAGATGACGTCATATCAACCCCTTCTACACGGATGCGAACCAAACACCCGTGGGTGACTAAAGAGCTATCAATCCCACATAGTCACAAAACTCCTTCATTCAAAATCCCACGGACTTACACATGCCCCTTCACTAAAAGTGGGAAATGCGCGGTATCCTACGCGTTGACAGGCTGAGAAATTTTGCAACTGTAACGTCAGAAAGGCAAACCACGAAGTGGAATATGCACAGTGCGCTACGCTACCACAGAAATTTGATGATTATCACATTGAAAAATACGTGCGTTATTCAGTGGTTATGACCACGATACACCTAACACGGTATGCTGATTCGACACGCGCCGCGCATGACGTCACGCTGGAATCAGAATTGTTTGTTTACCACTGGGAGCTGGAAGTATTTGGTGCCTTGACTGATTTTTTGGTCGTATTTTTGTAATTCTGATTGTTCAGGACTATCATAGAGTTTAACTAAATATTCTAATTTTCGTTTATAACAGTAAAATATCAATTAAAAAACAAAATGCCGGGTTGTGCCGTGGCTACGTGCAAAAATGCGAATCGGTATACAAAAAATACAGGAATGAAATATTAATAATATTATTTATATATTTGATATTAATAATTATTATTTAATAGAAATTATCTATATTGTGGATTCTTATATATACGGGCCGATCAACTCCTACCGATTTAGTGTCCTTTAATCCACCTTTTTTCTATTAATATGGCTGCGAAAGTCGAGAAAAGGACGCTAAAATGGTAGGAGTTGATTGGCCTATGTGGAGAAGGTATTGAATAAGGTAATGGAATTAGAGCATTTTGATTTACCTAGATACTGTCTTTATCTATTTTAAAAAAAGTAAGTACAGGCTGAGTTTTAAGTTGGAGCATTTATTTCAAACATCCTCTAGAAATCGAATAGACAAACAATATATCAGCTTTTTTTTCAAAACTCAGTAGTAATTAAAGCTGTGAAAAAATTAAAATTTGAACAATGGAAAATGTCATAATTCACACAGTAGCGCACCTAGTAATTGACTTCGGGGGGGGGGGGGGGTTGAGGATAAATAATAACAAAAACCTAATTTGAAATAAAAATGTGACAATAACCAGGCCTCTCCACCCCCCTCAGTCCACTGATTCACAGTAGTCTTCCTGTTTTTTTGTTGAGTATTGATAAATCTGGAAATATTAGGTTGGTCTATTGGATTTCTACACGCTGCGCTGCTGAAAAAAATGTCTCTACTCGTAATTCACCATAGATACATCATATTACATGTGATAGGTTGTTTGATCTTTCAAATAATATTTTTAATTATTTTCCTTTCTGAGATTTTAACTGACAAATTCAATAAAAATATGTGTATAGTGTATTAAAAGATGTAATTTCATCACATATTACATTTGAAAAATCGAGTTGGTTACAAAATATTCTATATTTCCAAATAAAAAATCATATTAGGCATACACTTGATATTGATCATTTCAAATTATGATTCCAACGTCACGTCACATTGTATGAGAGATATAGCAAGGCTCTGTGCACTGGCATACCGTGTTAGGTGTATCGTGGTTATGACGTCAGAAAATGGTGCGTCGAGTGTCAAGTATAAAGAGACCGGACTTCCTTACTTTTAGAACTCAAATTTGATGTGCAGTTACTATTAAAATAAAACTGTTAAAAAGAATAATGGGTTGTATATAAAGAGATAATATTCATTAGTCAGATTTTAAATTACTTATTAAAAATTGTTACATATATTTGCTACTTTACGCACTTTTCCGTAGATAACATCATTGTTTACGCTAAACAGAATTAATGAATCTAAAAATAGCGTTAAATGGAGCAATTGTTTAAGTAACTGGAATTAGCTGGATAGTAGATTGATAAACAAAAAGGGCATATATACACAGATTATAACAATTTATGGCAGATACAGGATGTCGAAAAAAATACTAAACGCTCACTGGTATGAATTTCTGAACAATCTGGTCAGAAAGGAAATAAGCAAACCGTCTGAAGCGTGAAAGTCTCTATCGATTTTAACCGTCCTAAATCAGCCCTAGGAATAGCCTTCAGCCTACAATGTATGGCCCAACACTGCGATTTCTAACTGGACCGACTACACGCAAAAATGTTATCTGTAGAACATATTTTTTGGTGCACTCTTTATCAAATTGAAAGTGTATTGGTTTTCGTGTATAACAAGAAATTAAATTATTAATTCATAATTAGAATAGGCATTGCAATAGTCGTAATTTTTGTTATAACAAAAAAGTACGACTACTTCAATTCTCTTCGAACGTTGGCTATCATCAGCGCGATCTGTACCCTGTCCACTGCTTCTGCAAGTTTTCGTTTTTTGATGTTAAATAAAACTTCAAGATCTTTATTTATTCTGAGAAAAACACCACATCTCGAATGCCTCAAACTTTTTGCACATGACCTCAGTCAGTGTCCATCAATATAAGATGCTAAAAACATAACACCGAAGCACTCGAATTCCGAGAGTGGTTTTAAGATCGCGACTACACAACACTGATTTCATTTTGATAAAACGTGATCTGTCCTGTTCAATTCTTACACGATCTTCTTGCATGTTGTCCCAGTTCTCACTGAGGAGGCAACCCAAGTATTTGTATGAATCAATTTGATTCAACAACTCTTGCAGGCGTTCCAGCGTGTCTGTTATTATGACAATGTCAATCTTTATTTGAGCAGTCTGATTTCAGTATAGATTAGCGATTATCTTTAGATCTCGGTCATCTAGATCAACTTCTTTTATCGATTCTATGAGCTTCTCGTGTTGGACTCGATCAAACGCTTTCTCATAATCTATGAAACAGGCAAATCCTGTACAGGGTGGTCCAAATTCGGGGGGATTGAGGGATAATTTAAATTAAAATTTATCTGTTAAACTGGACTTTATCTGCAACGTTTCGTTTCTGAGATAAAAAAAAATAAAACAACACAAACAAATTATTTAAAAAAAAATAATAAAAGCAATATAAAGGAACAGAAAATAACATATCATGTGCGATACATCTGCTCAAAGGAAATTTTATGGTGATTTTAAAAATCGAGTAAAAAATAGATAATTTCATAAGAAAAGTACGAGATCTAAGACTAAGTTGGTATTTTCCTTATTGAATGACCTTTTTTACTCAATTTTTAGAATTTCTAAAAAATTAATAAGAAAATAATAAAAAAATTGAAAATAAAAAAAATTTAAATAGATATTAAAAAAAAACAAAAAATAAAATATCATCTGCGACACATTATTTTAAATTAAGTTTTGTAGTCTGCAGGATTTTTTTTAGTTTCCTGGGTCATATGTGTTTAAATTGCGATCTTTAAAATTTGAGGCCGCATACATACATAGTGTTATATCTCAAAAACTAAACGCTACAGATAAAATCCAGTTTAACAAATAAATTTAACTTTAAATCATTTATAGAAAAGTAATTACACCAAAAAGAAATTTCCATTATTAAAAAAGTTATAGGTCCAATTTTAAAATGCATAGTTTTCAAAAAGCCCCTGTAGCTTAAAACGGGTAGACTTACCCACATGGGGTTTTCACCATTAATAATAGAGCGTTAATAGACCATCAAAATTGGTGATACCGTAGGCAAAATCCTTCCGTATCCAAAAAAACCCGAACCGAAATACGTTACGGAGGCTTAACGGAACCCGCTCGGTTATTTTTTGCAACCAATCAGATTTATTTCTGTGCAAAAGCTGCAGCTGGTAAGTGATAATTCGTTTTTTGTTTAGTTAGGTTTTTAATTTTTTTTGTGAAAGTGAATTTGCAAAAACAGGAATTGTTGTTTTGTTTTCTATTCTATTTACAATGGCAGTTTGTATGTGGGCAAAAGAATACGATTACGGTGATTTGTGTTTGTGGTCAATTACGGTAAGCAAATAAGGTGACGATAAATAAGTGGTCTATTAACTCTCTACACAGAAAAAAGTATTTGCTTGCACCAAAAAAAAAATTATTTTTCTGAATCAAATTATTTATTTAAATAGGTCGAATGCACTTACTTGTTTAGTACAAATAAAAATATTTATTTTTTGCAAATAACTAATTTAGTCCCTTTAAATAAGATTTATTTGATACGTGAAAATGATTTGTGTGCCGGTTTAGTTCATACAAACAAATATGGTAGTTAGTTAAAATAAAATCATTCCTTGAAACTTTTAAAAAAAATTTTTGTTATCCCAACATATTTATTTGGTAATAGGCTTTTGTTAAATAAGTTTTTTAAAGTATTTTGTATGAAATAAATGTTTTTCATACTTACTTCATAATATAAAAATATTTATTTCGATTTATGTGATAAATTAAAACACAGAACAATTGAATTAAAAAATATATTTATTTAAAATTTATACTACTCTGTTACGAATAAGTAATAATTTACTTAATATAACGGTTAAATTTAGTTTTTCATACAAAGTATTTGTTTTGTATAAAAAAACAGCCTAAACACATTTGCAGACTACCTTATTCACCATAAAAGCATTCATGTAAAATTATTTTTATATCAGGTGCGGATTTTGCTAACACATTAGGGCTGTCCGTCGATTCAACCGTTGAGGGCTTCCAATAAGTTGCTCTTCCAGACTCTTCCCTTAGGAGGGACCATTGAGCATATTAGATAGAGTTGCATGGCAACTTTAGAATCTGTAAAAAAAACTTTGTTATTGATATTTCAATCCACAAAAAATTATTATTCGATTTTTAATAATATTTGTTTGATCACCGTTCTTCTCCAACTTTTTTAACTCTACTTGCTTCCTTTGGTAAATATTTGCAAGTTTTATTACTTTTAAACTTGAAAAATAATGGATGAAAATCAAATGTGTATGTTCGTAACAACGTTGTCTTAAAAGTTATGAATTTTGATGGTCAAGAAACTCCCAGCTTATTTTTAAACCACATGGCTGTAGTTGGGCTCAGTACTAGGATTATTAGTTTTCGAGTTATGCAGCTTCAAAGTTAACCATTTTGAAAAAAAAAGAAATGCTTATATCTCGGGAGCTAATAAACTGATAATATTCTAAGTAATATTTTTTTAAACGAAAAGTACTCTTCTTTTACTTTTGTAGTGACTTTTGACCAGTAAACCTGAACAAAATGTTATTAATCGGATTTCGGCGAATCAAGCAGTCAGGTTGTAATCGGATCTCTTTGTCTTTTCTGAGATGGAAAACAAAAAGATTTATCTAGGATTCTCCTCTTTTTATCTTATCAAACATCAGACGGCAGAGATTTCCAGCAAGGTTGAGTTCACTATAGGTTTTTTATTATATGTATCGATTTTCTTTTACACTTTTTTGAGCATTTGTTATATTTAAATAGATAATATTCTTAAATTTGTTTTATAAAATAATCAAGCCTATATAACCTGTCTGTCTCTTGTATTTCTTAGGGACATTTTATTACACTCAATATCAAGCATTCACCAGATACAAAACCAAAAAAATCTACTTTTCACTTGAAAAAGACCGAGAGACTGAACGCAAACGACAAATTATACCTACCTATACAGGGTTCCTAAGATTTTCCTTAGGGATAGGATTTCAATAAATCAAACAGAAATGGCATAGAAAGTTCTGCGCGCACAAAAGAAACAGGTATATTGAGCAATGGTGCCAGTTTGTTATTATCTCCGGACTGCTTTCATGAGAAAAAATTGTCGCCACTCTTTCATTGTGAGCATAAATCATAGTTGCAATAATAACCGTTGACAAGATGTCTGCAAATTCCGCTAGATGGCGGCCACACCATGAGATGAATTTAGATGTTTTCAGGTCCAAACCACAGCTTTTTCTTGCTTAAAGGAGGAGGCAGGGTCCATTATTTACGATACTGAGCGATAAACTCGTGAGGTTGTTAACATTAGAAAGAAATATCTTCGCTTTTAATTAAATTTCTTTCCATTCTGTTCTACTAGTTACATCTATTCGGAAATGGTCAAACCATGCAGCTAGCACTAGCAGCCAAAGAAATCAATAAACGGCGCTGTTTTTCCTGCAGAGCTTTTTGCTTGCGATATTATTGATTTTAAATAAAGCTGGCCCTACACTACATTTGATATTTGCCACTTTTTTTATTTTTTATTAATTTTTCGTCATGTCGTAGAAAAAAATTATTTCCCCCATGGTCATACTCTACTTTTATTCGAAAAAATTTAGAAACAGAGACGGGATCAGTTTTCCTAAAATAGGGGATCTTGGTTTCGAGCGAGAAGATAAAGAGTGCCGCAGGCAAAAATTTTTCAATTGAATTAGCCGAACGCAAAAATGTTAGAAAAACAAAGCACGAAATAAAAATGGCGCGCCGCTTACAATTTTTTTTCAAAAATTACGTAATTTCGGGAACGCAAAGAAATAGGTCTAAAGAGTATAATTTTTAAGAAAAAAATATCAATTTTCTCGCCCTCCTCCACTGGGACTACAGGGGCCGTGCACAAATTACGTAATGGTCATAGGGGGGAGGGGGGTTACAAAACGTTACGTAGGGGGGAGGGGGGTTTTCGACAGCGTTTGCATTTGTGTGAAACTAAGAAAATTTGGAATGAAAATAAGTGAAAAGTTTTTTTTTGGGGGGGGGTAGTGGTCTTGAAATCGTTACGTAATATTAGGGGAGTGGCGTGTCAAACCGTTACAAAACATTACATAGGGAGGGGGTCAAAAATTGGTAAAATCACCGTTACGTAATGGGGCTTTCCCATAAAAAAAAAGTTACCTTTTTTTTGGAATATACATAAACATAAAGGTCCAAGAAATCCATCTAAAAACTTTTTTCCCCAAAAAATTTTGGTTTTCTATGTGAAAAATAATGTTTTTAATCGTCGATTCAGTGGCCTTACGATTTTTCAAAACGAATATAGGTGACGTCATAATCAATACAGGTGACGTCATTTTTGGCTGGTCCATTGTAATTTGTCAAGTGCAGTTTTTATTTGGACCACTGGGTTGCGAACTGCGGCCTGCGGCTAACTTTAAGTCATACTGTCAATTCGTTTTTTTTTGTGTTTTGCTTTTTTGGTTGTGATTCTTTTGAAGTTAATTTATAAAATTATAAACATTTAGTAGTGCGGAAGTTTATATTGTCGTTTAGAAAGCCTACAAGTAATATACAACTATATATGTAGTGAATGTTATTACAAACAGTACGGTTCCTGTCCACCATAGCCCTAGCTGCTAAGAAAATTTAAGCTGGGTTTATAAGCTTAATTCGGAGACAAGATGAATAAGAACTTTTGATTGCGATTTTTAACAGAGTGTGCGCATACAAATTTTGATATTTGGTAAGTTTTTTTAAGTAATTTTATATAAGGGAGTGTCTATAAAGAGCCGACAATTCGGCTGAATAGTCGTGAGGGTAAAGAGCCGACAATAATTATTTATTATGTGTTTCATATTTTTTTAAACTAAATTAACCCAACCTAAGGTAATTATGCAGTATACGGTTTTCTGCCATTTTTGATTTTTTTTGAAAAATTCTTTATGGGGGCACTTTCTAGGGTCCCTAGGACCCCAAATCCGCCTGCGCCCGATTTTTTTTCTTTTTTTTTTTAACGAGAAAAAAGGGTGTCCAGGGGGGTTGTAAAGTGTTTTTTTAATTGTTTTGGGTTGGTTTGGATTAGGTTGGGTTGGACTGTGTTGGTTTGGTTTGTTTTAGTGAAAAAAAATTTAAAAAAAACAAAAAAAATCAAAAAAAAAAAACCAACCGGCGCAGACGGATTTGGGGTCCTAGGGACCCTAGAAGGTGCCCCCATAAAGAATTTTTCAAAAAAAATCAAAAATGGCAGAAAACCGTATACTGCATAATTACCCAACCTAACCTAAACAGACTCAAACCAACTTATTAAAAGCCAAAACAACCCAAACATTTTTTTTATGCCAAAAAAAGATGTAGGGGTTGTAGTGTGTTTTTTTGGGCTGTTTTGGCTTTGAATAAGTTGGTTTGTTTAGGTTAGGTTGGGTGAATTTAGTCGGTTTGAGTCTTTAGGTTGGGTTAATTTAGTTTAAAGTGTGTTTTTTTGGGTTGTTTTGGCTTTTAATAAGTTGGATTGAGTCGGTTTAGGTTAGGTTGGGTTAATTTAGTTTGAAAAAAAAAACGAAAATATGAAAAACACATAATAAATTGTCAGCTCTTTGGACACTCTCTTCATATAAAGCCGCTTTCTGATGCATCGTCAAAAACCACCATAAAAACTCAACCCCAGATCCAACAATTTTCATGCTTGCTACATGTCTATTAGAAGACAGAATTTTCTCCTAAAATCTATATCTTTTGATAGCTTTTCTTATTTGCTTGCAAAAGTGTAGATTCATACTAGTAACATTATAAAAACTTCGTTCTGCTATTGTTTAAAATCTGTATATTGGTACAGCCAACGGGTGAAATGATCCCATATTTTGTACGTCTCCTGGAAAAAGTGTCCATATTC
Organism: Oxystoma pomonae; assembly: GCA_963921995.1. Taxonomy (NCBI): domain Eukaryota; kingdom Metazoa; phylum Arthropoda; class Insecta; order Coleoptera; family Brentidae; genus Oxystoma; species Oxystoma pomonae. The sequence continues at coordinate 89,906,649 of OY998168.1, read as the reverse complement.
CAGTTCCTCCTGGGTTTAGGATAAAATGAAACTCATAATATAGGAGGCCTGCAAGTGCTAAAATATAGTTCCTGCCAAATATTTTGTGCACTTGCTGGATTGGTTCACCCCTTGGGTACAGCCATGATGGTATTTTCAGACTTCAAATATAGCTATCTATTCTAAAGCGATAATATTCTGTTCTTTTAATTTTTTTGCACTTATTTTAAAGGTTTCAATATTTATATTAAAAAAAGTATTGATAAAAAGATTTTTAAAGAGAGCTGTAGGTAAGTAGTTTTTTAACTTTTTGAATTTTGTTAAGATTTTTTCTTGATTTTTTTTTAGAGAATATGGCTCAGAATATGGAGAAGGGATTTGTGAAGGGTGATTCTAACAACTTACCCAAAGTGGATCATGAGATTAATTTATATTATTTGGATAATATGGATTTCTTTAGCGCTGAGATGAAGAATGTTAAGACTGGAAAGTGAGTATGGTTTAACTGCGTACATTAAAAATCCAAATTGTGTCAAAATATATGAGTAAGACTGTTAAGCATTTGTCAAGTGACTTGAAATATGATTTTTGGACACCCTGTACATATTTTTTTAAATTTAACTTTTTTTTCCTCGATTACAAAAATACAAACCTTGTTACTTTTTTATGTCAAGTAAGAAGAAGCAAGGTAACTTTTTAAGAAAGGACCTCAGCACAAGTAATTTAATTTATTTATTTATATTTATAGGGAACAGAAACCCCATTAAAATAAATACCTTGTCAAAAGAAAAAAATTTTACATAGTCAACACTGAATACTAATTAATAAATAAAGACATGAAATATAATATAGTAGGAGTTATAGTATGAACAATGAAAAATATTTGAAAACAGACACACAACAGTATAAAATTTAACTAAAAAAAATATTTAGTCTGGTAAGATTCTTTTTGTTAGTCTTTTTAAGGAGTTAACAGATACATTAAAAACATTAATAACTGGTTACTGAGTTAAGCAATAAAGTTCTTTCAATAAATTATTTTTTTGTCTATAGTCAGTTGTATGAAAAGTAATGTGAAAAGTATGATGATATCTAACAGTCAATTAGACCGTTAATTAATTTATGCATCAAACAAATGTCAGTAATTTTTTATGCCTCTCTAAACTATCAAAATTCTGACATGATGATAATTTAGTGCTACATTACCATCAAATTTCTTTACTAACACATTAGGCTTATGACGGTAAAGTTTTTCAGAAAAATGCAATGTTAATTTCTAGTTTAAAAAAAATACAAAAGAATGTCAATAAAGTAAAAAACTGAACTAAAAATAAATATTTAAAATTAGGATTTTGGGTTTAATAAAACCTGATGACTAGCTTATTAAATCATTCAAGTATCTTTCAAAGAAAATCCCAAACATTTAATTAAAATGACTTTTAAAACAAAAAATTATATAATAGTCAATTACTTTGTTGTGAAGAGGGTGGAATTGTAGCAGCTAGCAATTACATTTACGTTGAAGTCAGATCTGTAGTTCTTGAAATATTCAAGGAAAATAAAATATACTTTTAGCAGCTAGCAACACACGGTTTTAATATTTAGATGGATAATTACATTTCCAACAAAAACTATATCAGATTTGTAGTTTTTCAGATATTCAAGGAAATATTGGACTCAACAGGATTTCTTACTAGTTTTGACCAAGGTTTTGACCAACTTATTAAAAGCAAAATATAAATGACAGTAAATAAGTAATTTATTACAGTTACTATATTTTAAACATCCTGGATTTTTTGTAACAGTAAAAAGCTGCAAAATGTGAAGATAATAAAAAAGTCATTTGTAGGTACACCTAAAATTTTGCTATAAAATTTAAAACAAAATGTTAGAAAAGCTTTATCAGAAATAATTAACCACAGCTGTAAAATCTGGGAAAACTATTTTGAGGTATATAACTAAGATAGATTTGTCTCAAGATTTGTAAAAATATAAAAAAAATGTATTTTTTTTATCTTATATTTTTAATCTCAAAGAAGTTCCAAATTTAATTCATGTTATGAAAAATATCATAGCCTGCATGCACAGCATATCAGTTATTCTCGTGTCATATGAGAGTTGCAATTCTACGTGTATATGAAATTATTTTTACTTTGTTTGTATCTTAAAAATGTACATGGTCTGGTTGATTTGGTGCTAAAAGTGAGATGATTGAAGGCTTAAGTGTTATTGTTTATTTTAGAGTTACGAAGGAGGTCTATGGTGACAAGTTAAGAGAGAAGGAGATGTTTGCACAGTCAAGGCGAAAATAATTCCGGAGCACAGAGTAAGAAATACTCCTTATACTGTGGAAATTTCTGTTAATGAGAAGGAGGAAAAAGTGCTGCATTCTGAGTGCAAAAATTGTTCTGCTTCTGCAGGTAGTTTTAAAAACTTTTTAAACTATACACATTTTACATTACATTTAAAAAAAAATATTTGGTTAATCTCTTTTTAAAGTCTTCTTAAAATTACTTAATAATTGTTATTATTTACATTTTTTGAGAAAAAGATGTAAAATTATAACTTTCAGAATAGCAGCTGCCACTGTTTTGCAATTACACCTGGTAGGAAAATTATATCTTTAAGGTATCCAAACTTACAGAATATTAGGCGCTGCTCTTTTTTTTGTACATATCTGGGGTGGAAAATCCAAGTAAAACTGCTTTAATTTTTTAAAAGTTGACCTTTATGCATAGAGTTTTTAGAGCATACCAACACAAAAAGTTACGTTTGTTAGGACAAAATGAGGAGCTATGAACATTGGAATAATTTTTTTAGAGATTAAAATGTTGCATCCCCAAACCATCTCCGAGACTTGTTTAATTATCAAATTTCGGCGTCATTTCACATTTCTCTGGTGGGGGGCATTCCTAACTTCAAAAACAAAAATATGTGCGAAAAAAAAACACGTTATTTATACCAAAATAACTCAAATAAACATGAAAGACCTAAATACAAAATTTCTTCCCTGTGCCTGTCTGTCTGGACAACGATGACTGAAAAGCCACTAAAGTTAACCGATTTTGATGAAATTTGGCACAAAAATCCTTTGGAACCAAAGAATGAGCTGATTAGTTTTTGATGGGGGTGAGGGTTGTAAAGAGGGTAAGAAACGGGGTTGAAAATCATAACTCACAAACTGTATCAGCTAGCAACACACATTCATTTTTCACATTAAAAGAAATAATTATATTTTCAACAAAAATTAGCAGATCAGTATTTTCTAACTATGATGTATTTTTTGTACCAGTTTCTGTTAAGCTAGGAACACACAATGCAAATTTAGTTTTCACAAGATAAAAAAAGACGCAAGCAGAATGTGTCTCCTTTTAACCTGTTATTAGAAAATTGTTAACTGTTTTTAACTTTTCTTTTTTGATACTTACAGGGGGCTGCAAGCATGCCATTGCTGTCCTTTTTTGGCTTCACAGAAGAAGTGAAGAACCAGCCTGCACCTCTACAATGATGTTGGAAATGCCAAAATGGATTTGCAGTCACTTAAACGAAGACGTACCAGCCCTCGGACCAAAAAGTCATAATTATGTGTCTCAATTGATGTAAATCTGCGCAGATAAAAAAGGGGTAATATATACCCTTTTGCGATCTGAAGACAAGTACACCTATATCGATGTATACCAGCTCTGGTTCAAGTTTAAAACTGCAGAGAAAATGGACCAAATGGAATGTTGACAGGTTCATTAATTACATGCGGTCAAATATGAGCGATTCCTTGTGTGTCGAAGCTGAAACGGATACTCGACTTCAAGCCAATTCTCCATTATGGCACAGCTTGCGATTTGGCAGAATAACGTTAACTGAGACTATTTTTGGCGCTTCTAAACACCTGGGCACTGAGGCAGTGGAGAGGGGGAAAAAGTTAAAGATGAAGTCTTGAAGGAAATTCAAAAAATTAAAATTTCAAAATCAGGCTTGTACCTGAGAAGCCAATACCCATGTTTTGGTGTGGTGTCTTTTTGTTACATTAGTGGAGAGCTGCTAAACCGATTTTTATAAAAAAATTTACAAAATATCTTTGGCATCAAGCAATGAGTTTTTAATGGTCGTGGGAGGTTGGAAAGAGGGTTGAACTTCTAAAAACATCCTTACTTACTGTAGCTGCTAGCTAGAGATATTCAAGAAAAGGTTCTTTGGGCGATATATGTGTCTGCTAAAGCACTTTAAAAAATCCGTGTTTGTTTAATTAATATCTGCGGTTTTTTTTTTGGTTTTTTAATGTTTATATTTTTTTAAAGTCTCATTCGTTACTTAAATATCTGGTCATAAAACAAAAATTTAATCTCAAAGTGCCATAAAAAATGTAGATATCTCAAAACGCGCATACTTACAGTAATACCAAAAATATAGTTACTACCTAAACTAATGCAAAACATTGAGTTGTTTAATAAAACGCGGAAATTATTTATAAAACATGGATTTTTTTTTTGTGAAAATCACAAAAACATATGATAAACTCCAAAAAATGTTGTCAGTCTGAATTTTTTTATCTCTGTAGAAACTTCAAAGTGATAGATCACAAATGACCCCCAAAATTGAAGTACCGTTTTTTATCAAATCTTGCAGTGTTCTATGTGAAACATTGTTTTTCGCCAATTTGAATAAAATTTTTTGTTTCATGTAAACCATTTATAATGTACAGGGTAAATCAGATATCGCGATTAAAATTTAAAACCTGCTATTAATATATTTATAGTTTAATGACCCAAGTACTCAGATTGCTAAAAAATCAATGAGCATAACTACTAAAGACTTAAAATAAGTGTTATAAAACACTTTTATGAAATTTTCGTTATGATTTCTGTATTGTGTATTTTGACTACGACAATAACATACTAAAATTTTATCCAAATTGGTGGAGCACAATTTTTTACAGAGGAGTCTTATGACAGGACCATCAAAAACTTAAAAAAACTGTTAAGAGATAAAACCTCAATGTAAGGTACCGCCAAATAAATTATAGGTTTTTGGTATTGCTAAAAAGGTCTTTTGACAAAGATTTTGAAAGAAAAAAAATCTTCACTGATTGATGTTAATAGATTGTTTTGATTCCCTGTACAAATCTTGGCATAATAAGAACCGAAGACAGGCTGTTAGGATAAAAAATTGTCTCTCTGAAGAGATATTAGTAAAGTCTGGAGTACCACAAGGGGACCTATGTCTACAATTATTTTCATTTGTTTTATTAATTATATTTCAGACTGTTTCTGTAACTGTGTAATCCTTCTATATGCAGACGATTAAAACATTTTTAGAATTGTTAAAGATTTTAGGGATTGTGAAAGAGTGCAGAATGATCTCAACACTTTTTCACGAAATTTAAAGACTTAAGGGTATTATTTGACCCAACCTTAAGCTTTAAAAATCACTATAACTTTATCTGTAACAAAGCTTTTAAACTACTGGGTTTCTTAAAAAGGAGCCTATCTGAATTTAACAATATAATCTGTTTTAAAAATGTTTATTGTTCTCTTGTTAGATCAATATTAGAATATTGTAGTTCCATATGGTCCCCATTCTATAAATGTCATGTAGAAAATCTGGAAAGGGTATTGAAGAAATTCTTACGTTTTGTAGCTTTTAAACTTAAAATTCCATCTGGGGAAATAGTTTATTGTGATGTTTTAAAATTACTAAAGGTTACAACTCTTGAAAACCGTAGAGTAATGTCTTGATCTAGCTTTTCTTTTCAAGATTTTAAATGCAATGTTTGATTCTCCTCAATTAATACATAGAATTGGCTTAAGGGTTCCACAGCGGAGTACAAGAAATAGGAATATTTTAACTTAGAATATTATAATACAAATTACAACCTTAATAGACCTATACGAAGAATGTGTAGCTCTGCTAATAATGTGTATATTTTTTTCCACCTCTTTGGATTCCTTCAGATATAATAAAGTTTTGTATATTTAGAATAATAAAAAATTGTATAATTAAAATAGTACATTTATTTATTTTGTTTTATTAATAATTTACTATCTTCTTGTGTATCTAACACTCCTTTTGTTTAAATAGTACGTATTTTTGACCATATTATTTAATAAAACTATTTAACTTTAGTCTTGATATTTTTTTGTCCGCCTTTAAAAGCTTGAGTTTTAGAATACATAAAACATGGTAAACGCTCTACAGTAGGTATATTTATTTCTTACAAAACAAAAGAACAGGCAATGATTTTATTTCACTTCACTTATTAAAAATAAAAATTATATAAAACTATTGTAATATTAAAAATGACAATTTTTTCCATTGAAGGTCCCAAAATGAATCTTATTTATAGAACATGCTTCTAAAAAAAGATTGAAACAATTTCAGACAGTATAAAACCACTAGGCGCCCACCCCAAACATCATTTTGAATCACTCACAAATAGGCATCATTCCGCACTTGTACTTTATTATAAGTCATCTGATATGGGTTCGTCCTGGCGATGGCGTGTTAATATTTCCAATAGGAATATGCTCATAAGGCAATTGAAACAAAAAAGAAATAAAAAAAAGAAGTTAAAAAAAACGCATCCAATTTTGAATTTCGTTTTTCCACCCAAGATTTTTTTCGGTTGAAAGTTATGAGAAAAAAGTCTTTTTGGGTGTTTGCCAGACATCTGTTATTTGACGGCTCATATGTCCTATCATATAAGATCCTCATAGAATTTCACTATTTTGACCTTTGGTACAATACATTAAAATACGCTTACGTTTTACAAGTTTTTGTGCAGGGGTTCTTTCAAAAATTTTGCTTGTGGCTCTATAATGGCATTAACAAATGTGAAAATAATGTCATTTTTAATATCATTTTCCACAAATTTTCGTCTGCAATGCATTAGTAACTTGATTTTCGCAACATCTAAAATTAAGACGAGATTCGACCCCAACCCAGTCCTTGGCAGGTAAACTAACCCAGAAGTTTTTGGTTTAGAAAAATTTGGGAAGAAACATTGACTCTTGCTAATCAATGCATCTCTCTAAATGAACTTCTTAAACTTCAAAAAAATTAACCCTGAGGCAATAAATTTAAATATAAGTTTAAAAAAATTCCACTAAACTTGAAGAAAAAATATTAGAAAAAAATAACTTGAAGTGATTTACCATATTTTTTTACTCCCATCACTGGAGCTAAAAAAAAGTTTTACACAAGTTTTATACGTCCCTAGATTCCCATAAAGGTGGGGAGGACTGACCTTATCAGACTTTTCTATGTCATAAGTGGGAAGTTTGGCTCGATCAATTTTAAATAAATCTTTTCTTTCCAGTTTTTAAGCAAATCAACAAAAGTCTTATTACAGAATGAGATATAAATTCCCAATGTCTATAGTGGAGTTAAATATAAATAAAAAAAAGTTTTACCAACACAAAACTATTGGATTTTTGGCCTCCTCCACTAGTTCTACCACTGACTGGTTTCAAACAAATTCCTACTATCCATAGTAGCCATCATTTCTCATCCTGTTATCTATAATGTTTTGCCGAGCATTTGTTCATGACTTGTTGATTTGATCGTTCGTATTATTTGTCTATAAAACCTTATGGCGTACAGATGATCCCCAACAAGGGTGAAACACATGTTTGCGTTTATTCTCCAAGTCGCACCCGGTATGTATTCTTGTGGTACTCCGGTGTATTTTGTAAAGTTCATTGTTTTTGTTATCGATTCGTTATAGTTGAAGGGCCGACTGGTGGATGGACTGTGTCTGAAACCAGTGGTGGTTGGTAAAACTCTTTTTTATTTAAAAACTTTATTGCTATATGATCATGAAATATTTTTTTGTAAAGAAAAATTTTTCCTTTGGGTGGCGATGTCTCTAATGGGGTTGTATTTGAATTTCAGCTGTGATCTTCACACACTATTGCGCCCAGCCGTGGATAATTTTTTCAGCTTTAGTGCCTCTAGAGCCACAATTTTCTTCTTGGTCACAAAGGGAAGGGCAAAAATATCTTAAATTTCCAGGGGAATTCTGACATTTACTTATTTTCACATCCGCGGAAAACGCACTTTTTCATTTTGATGCAGAAAAAGCTCGAGAAAAAATAAATACAACTTTTAACAGATTGTTTACTAAATAGAAATGATATTTAGTGACAGCTAAGCATTAAACTGAAGTTAGGAAGAGGCTGAGAAAAAGGTCACCACTCGCTACTTTTCTCGTAAAGTTAGTTGGCTAAAAAATTTTTTTGAGCGTTTTTGTAGAACTCCAACTTTAAAAAAATTTTTCTACAAAACCAAGAGTTTTTCAGAAGAAATAATAAATGCGTTTTGGATAACTCACTCTAAGGTACCAAATTCCGTTGCTTCCCAAAAATGTGGGAAAACCCCATTTGTGCACGAACCCACATCTGACTGTTCCTCCTTTTTGATTTCGAATCAAAGTGCAAAACCCGGGTTGGACGTTCGAAGGCGTCAACCCGTCCTATTTGCTTGATAAAGTTTCTACGGAAATATCTCAGTCGATTTCTCCGGCCGTGTGTGAACGCTTTAGGTTAGGCATTTGCATGTATCTCAGTTCCCAGGCTGTAAGCAGTGCGTAAGGACAATGGTTACAAAATGAAAAGCCGAAAAATATTTTTTTTACGATATCTTTCATCAGTTTGGTATTAAAGTCGAGCAAAAACAATTTTTATTCCAGTCCTAAAGGTATGAAAATGGAAATCATTAGAAAACAACAACCTGGAATGGATTTACTACGTGTAAGATGTAGTGACAACATCGCCCCATGCCCATCCTTTTCTGCCTAGTGTGCTTTTCCGTTTGTCTGCGTCTTATATACGGCTGCTTGGCCCCCTAAGGATTTGCTTAGGAACCCTGTATAATATCACAGTACTTACCTACAAATATCGCAATCAGTTTCTGGAGCTCAAAATTAACCAAAAAATCCTTTAACTCTTCTTCCATTTTACCTCAAATCTACTAAAACCTCCACGCAACCCACGAACTAACCAGTCCAGCAACCGACGAAAGTGAAATCGCCGCCGACCGATTTCTGAACATACACTATCGGCATCATAAAAGTGGTACACTTTTTGTTGTATGACCTTGGTCTATTTTTACAAACAAAGTCACACATTATTGTATTTTTCTTAAACTGTCAAAGTATGTCATTCTGTATTTCAGTCTGACAAATAAATAAAAAATGCCTCCACAAATTTCTTTACTTGATACAGCCTAACTCCTGGCAAAACTACAACTAGGATGGTCAATTAGGGACGAGGCTAGACATTATGGACGCAGTACAACCACGATAATAAAAATTAAAAAACTATGGGAAGATCAGACCAACACCATTCTCAACTAAAAAGCCAGTTAACTCATTTTTGTTTTAGTATCCTTTGGCCTATGATCGGTGCCATATTGACACCAAACTGACAGAAAATCCATGTTTTACTTGTCAATTTGGTTATAAAAATGGCAGCCACATTAGGCGGTAGGAGTTAATAGGCTTTTTAGTTAAGAACGGTATTGATCAGATAATAGAGAGAAAACAAGTGACTGGTTTATTGAAAGTTTCAACTGATGAACAAGATTATGACCTTATCGCTTTTATGGAAGAAAACCCTTTAGCATCTGTTGCCCAAGCAAAGAGATTAACCCAATTTCCAGGATGTGTAAGAGTGGCACGAAATCGCGTAAGGAAACGCTCTAATTTAAGATGTCGTGTAGCTGCTAAAAAAATTAAACTTACAAATGAAAAAAAAAAACAGGCCAGGTTACTTTTTGCCCTTAATTACTCTCTAAAGGAACCAGAGTTTTGGCGAAAGCTAATATTTTCCGATGAAAAAGTTTTCCTGTCCTGTAGTGACACAAAACAAATTCGGGTGTATCGTCCACCAAGAACGCGCTATGATATCGCGCTGGAAGATTTTCGGTAAATATGTGAGGTTGGATTTCTGCTAGAGGCCATGGTGCTCTATTTCGAATCAATGGAAGGCTCACAGCACAGCTTTACGTGGACATTTTAGAGCACACTATGCTTCCAGCCATCATAGAACTTTATCAAGACCAGTTTATTTTTCACCAAGACAAATTCCCTGCTCATACGACCAGAATTTGCCAAACTTGGTTTCGGGAGCAAAATATCGAAGTTCTTCCTTGAGCTGCGAAACCCCAAACGCCAATCCTATTGAAATCCTATGGGGATTAATTTCAAAAAAGCTGGAAAGCTTTAATATTGTGCCGGGAAATCAACATCACTTGGTCCAGTTAATAGTCTATGCTTATGAAGAATTGATTGGTGAAAATGAAAACCTTTTTGAAATTTTGGCTGATTCTCTACCAAGAAGGTTAAACGGTATAACTGAGGTGAATGGCGCAATGACTAGATATTAAAATTTATATACCCAATAATTTGTTTCTATTGTTTTATCATTTCGTTTGTTTTATAATATCCTGTGTTTTTTAATTTTTGTCACAGTTGTTTTATGCGTTAGCGTATTATTATAATATAAAAATTACTTTTGAAAACAATCTTTGATGTCACTATTTTCACATTTTAGTACCAGTCTGTCACAAAATATAATCCGGTAGTTAACCATAAAATTTAAAAAATACCTATGTTTATCACGTACCACTTTTATGATGCCGATAGTGTACTGTGGAGCGACTAGCCCAAATGCTGTCGAGGGCCGCCGAAGCATACAAACAGGGCACCGAGGTAGACCGAGATAAGATTTTGACAACCGACAAAGTATTTTTATAAATTTGTAGTTAACCTCTCTGCTTCGCGATGTGTCAATCTTTGTTACTTTTGGGACCATATCTCTCTCCGAAAATATCTTACGCCAGAAGACTCTTGTTTGTAGATGTATTATTGTTTGTAGATGTTTTACAATAATTTCTGTCAATCTACGCATTTTAAAAAAAATATAAAATTTGTTTAGTTTAAAAAAATTAGTGCATTTATGCATACGGTAAAAAAATTTTTTTGTTAATTTTAGTATAAGATACCAAAAAGCTATTTTATTTAATTTACATAAAAATTATTTTTTGGGTTATCAAAATGTACTGTGGGATTAAATAAATAAATTTATTTGATACAAACTACATTTATTTATACCAAATATGTTTTTCAAATAAACTTAATTATTAAATTTAAAAAATAATTTATTTAGTTTACATAAACATGGTTCTTGTATTACTTTAATAATTACATTTATTTTATCTAAACTGTATTTATTTAAAGCAAATATTTTTTTCAAATAAACGTATTTATTAAATCTAAAAACATAATTTATTTCATTTACATAAACATTGTTTTTTGTCGTGACAAAATATACTCTCTTGTATCAAGTAATTAATCCGTATAAGATTTATTTAAACCAAATAATTTTTTTCAAATAAATTGCTTTATTTGATCAAAAACAAACATTTTTTTCTGTGTAATATTTAAAAAATCGAGTCCACAACATTCATATTAGTTTTTTGCTATCTTCTCTAGAAATACCCAAAACCCCACAATCCTCTCGAATTTGAACCACCCTGTACATACTAGCGCAATTAACCTCATTGAGAAGCTAATGACACTGTTGATTTTGATATGATTAACAATTTATTCTTAATTAAAAAATCATTTAAAAAAGTTTACGCTATCAGCGACTTTAATAGAAGCGCAGGATATGGTCTGCTTTTTTTTATTTGAGAAAGAAGGGTCGCGTTTAGGCTTATTTAACCTTTCCTTTGGGTGTATTTGGTGTTGCTATTAAAAATTATTGCTAGACTAAAGGCGATTTCCGCAAGCTTTCCTTGGCACACCATTTGGTTAACCAATTGGTACATGTGACGTCATAGTAATGAATGAATTGAATTCGTTTAAGAGAAACGAGCCTTAAACAAACTTTTTGTTTGTTTTTTGTGGTTATTTTCGTATATTTTGCTGAAGAAGATTTATCAAATGGCTAAAAAAAAGGCCTGTGGCTTTAAAGCTCTATTCAAGAATATTTGTCAGTTGGTTTACAAATTTGTCATCACCTGTTGACCCCTCCAACAAACGTACACATCAAACAGAAATATTTACCTTTGAGTAACCTATGGGCTAACTCAGTTGGGATAACATTTTTGTTTAAGCAATTTTTACTATGTTTTTCACATTTTTATGCCATGATCATAAAAATGTGAAAAACATAGTAAAAATTGCTTAAACAAAAACGTTACCCCTTAAATTTTGCTAAAATATTTTAAGCCTAAATTACCATCAACCAATGGTTATTAAATCATTTTAGTAACCATTGGTCATGGCTTTACCATTACGAACTTTCATGAGATCCTATGCGTTTTTTTTACTAGGGATACGACACTGGAATTTACGTCACTTACTCGCTTTTTATATAAATATATACAAATTTGTACAACTCACTCACTTTCATCAAAGATCCAAAATACGCACAAGCCGCACAAACCACATTGAACAACGTCGCCCAAATGAAACACCACCAGTCAAATATCAAGTTTAATTTGTGGTGGAAGGTCAATGTGTTTACACTCACAATGCAAGCGTCTGAGAGAGATAGATACTACTCGAGATAATATGAGATCGCGGAATTATGAAAATAATTGAACAACTTTTTTGTCTTTTCCTATCTCACAAGGCTACATTTTCCGCCTTTGTTTAGTTGTTTCAGGAAAATACGTGATAAAATTAAGTTTTGTGTATCTGGTGGTCATCAGTTATTTTATTAGTATATGGAGCTCAATGGTTGTCAAACTTTATTTGTTGTAGCACAAATAAAGTTTCGTTTCTAAAAGTGCAATAAACTCAAAAAACCAAAAGATCAAAAGATCTTGGGTGGAAATAACGAAAATTCAAACTTGGATGAGCATCCCACAAGGAACACACAAAAGATCAAAGCGAAAAGAAAAATGATTAAACGATGTTTCGCCCTGGCTAACCAGCGTGGGCTCATCAGTAGTTTCATTGGTCACCCTCCACTATACATCATTAAACACCATCATACACTTTGATTTCCAACCTTGAACCACTCACAAATAATCATCGTTCCGCACTGGTACTTACTTATCCAAGTTACCTGCTACGAATTCGTCCTGGAGTGTTAATATTTCCAGTAGTAGGATTATGCTCCTAAGGCAATTAAAACAAAGAAGAAGTTAAAAAACCTCCAAATCAGTTACTTTAACTGAAAAGAAAATAAAAAACCAAAAGATCAAAAGATCTTGGGTGGAAATAACGAAAATTCAAACTTCAATGAGCATCCCACAAGGAACACACAAAAGATCAAAGCGAAAAGAGAAATGATTAAACGATGTTTCGCCCTTATCCAAGTTACCTGATACGTAAGTACCAGTGCGGAACGATGCCTATTTGTGAGTGGTTCAAGATTGGAAATCAAAGTGTATGATGGTGTTTAATGATTTATAGTGGAGGGTGACCAGTGAAACTACTAATGAGCCCACGCTGGTTACCCAGGGCGAAACATCGTTTAATCATTTCTCTTTTCGCTTTGATCTTTTGTGTGTTCCTTGTGGGATGCTCATCCAAGTTTGAATTTTCGTTATTTCCACCCAAGATCTTTTGATCTTTTGGTTTTTTATTTTCTTTTCAGTTGAAGTAACTGATTTGGAGGTTTTTTAACTTCTTCTTTGCAATAAATTCAGTTTAAAATTTTTCATATCTTCCCAATTCAATCATTTTAAAATGAAAAGGCGTATCTCGGTGGCGTATATAATTTGGAAGATTCTCGAATTTCGTCTTAAAGCATGTTTTTAAAGATTTTACTTACGACCAACCCACGATACTAATTTAACGGGCATCCCAACACGACTGTAATGGACCATTTACGCTCCTAGGATAATAATGAAGCTAAGACGTAAACCACAAGATGGCGCGACAAGCGATGAAACTTTATTTTACAAGAGCACTAATTTACGGAAAAATTTGCATTATTTTTTTTATATTTATAAAACAATAAATATTTATTAAACATAAATAAATCCAATATAATTTTAGTATGTTCACAATTTAAATTTAAGATTTAAGGGTTTGATAACTCCATCCCCACACTCCACAGTTATGTTTCAGAGGAGTTTTTCATATAATGTTTTTAGCATGTACAATGGTCTACCCGAACATTTTAAAAGTCTAACCATTCAAAGTTTTAAAAAGAGAGTTAAAGAATTATTGATGAATACTGGTTAAACAATGTTTCTAACTTACTTTCGGTTTAAAAAAAGAAAAAAAGAATTAAATCTCTTTTTTAAAATTCATCGTTTTAGATATTTTTTTTTTCTGTATATTTTCTGTTTTTTAACTTAATCTGCAAAATGAAAATACGTAGCGAATCTTTAATTAGCATAAAATGTGCCTCTGTTTTGTAGGAATTAGATTTAGGCATTTTGAAAATCTGTTTTAAATTGTTTTTGATGTTTTTTAAGAACATTTCTAAGCCAAAAACCAACCACTAGCTCAAGGTTAATTTTAGTTACTAACTTTTACTTATGTTTTTTTTCTTTTTTTGATAATTTTGTTTTCAATTTTTTAGTTGATTTTTGTTTTCTTTGTTATTGTTACTTATAGTACTTAGTGTTTTAAGTCTTTAAATGCGGACTGGACTAGATCAATTTATTGCCTTCCAGATCCATTTTGCATCTATATGTCTAATTATGTTTTTTCATGTAAAAATGTATGCAAATAAACGTATTATTATTATTATTATTATTATTATTATTATTATTATTATTATTATTATTATTATTATTATTATTATTATTATTATTATTATTATTATTATTATTATTATTATTATTATTATTATTATTATTATTATTATTATTATTATTATTATTATTATTATTATTATTCTTATTCTTATTATTATTATTATTATTACCTAACCGAAAATAATACCAGTTAATTTGAAATGTTAAGCATTTTTAAGAAAAAAAAAAACCTTGTTTTTAAAAAGATATATGAAAAGTCCCTTATGCTGGTATGCACCATTATACAATTTCTCTGATTAAGACTTATGTGTCAAATGCGATCATGTCATTACAAATACGGTTTTTTATTGTTCTTATTTGTTATCTTATATTTTCTTTTGATGTATAAACCCAGCATAAGTCATTATTGGAAATCAGCTCAGAAATCGGTCAGACATCTTGTAGTTAGATTTATACACATTTGTACCAGAATTACATTACAAATGTGTATTTAAATCAAACATACACATTGTACGCATTTCATCTGAAATGCACATTATAGAGGTGTCGCGCACCTACTTACATGCTCTATGGCATGGCACTTTCCCTTTGGTAACGAATTTTACAAGCTAAATATTAATACAGTACTAAACTGTATTTTAGGTTATCACATTTTTGGTTGTTTTTCAGGAATAATCCAGTTACCCCTATAAATCAGTTGTTGGCGTTAAGGTTTTATGCCTTTAATGGACCCGAAATATATTATTTAATATGAATACCTAGGAAATTTTCGACGTTGCCAGCTCCCTTCTACTGGCCCTTATTACCAAATCACAATTAGCTAATTTGAGTACAAAATCCTTTGGTGCAAAGTACTGACTATTTACGAAAATACATGAAAATGGTGCATACAAGCATTAGTAACCTTATTTCTTATGACGTTTTAGGTAGAACGTCATTGAAACTTCGGGTTATGAAGGTTGTTGACTTAACAGTGTTCGCGTTTGGTATTTTTAATAATTTCTGATATTTATGATATAATTTTTATTGGTCGTAGGTAAAGTATAGTACACTAACTTGCATGTTATCGTTATTACACGCTCAGATAAATTAAGACACTCACCTGCGTCTCGTGTTTTAAACTTTATCTTCGCGATTAATGACCATCATAACATGCTTGTTTCTTCCTAGTCGCGGACCAAAAGGAGGTTTGTTCAAAGACGTTTAACTAAAATAGACCCATCAAGTCATTCATAAATTGCTTTGAAACGCGATCAGTCGTTAGATTTAGGGAAAACCATTTTCAGTTCCTCTGGCAACGCTGCACCAGACATGCTACTCCTCACACATGCTCCAACCACCTTATGTTTAGCAGCTGCCAGAAGCGGCTCGTTATTTATAAATGTAAAAAGGTTTCGTCGTTATTTTCCGACTGGTCAATTTTTTTTGGAAATACAATCTTTAATTTTTTTATACTTAATAATTGATACCGAGGGTATGGAGAGATATTATATTTGTCATTGTGAAAATATTTATGTAAAGATATAACATAGAAAATATTAATTTTTTAAATGTTCTCCAGATAGTTATCTGCCTAATTAATGCGGAAAGTGATACTTTTACGCACGGGAGGAGTTCGGGCGGGAAAGACACTTCCGCAAGGGTTAGGTACAATTTTTTTTCTACGACTGTTTATAATGACTTTCTTAATCAAAAACACATTTCAAACTCAAAATTTAAAAATTTGGTGTATAAAGTACCATTTAAAAAAAAATTGCATGCGTTAAACGTTTTTTCACGCACGATATGACAGTTTTTTATTCACGCCGTGATTATTTTTTTACGGGCGGCGTGTGGGAAGTTGAACTTTCCACATTAAAATTGATATGTAACAGTAGACTTTTTCACACGCATTTGCGAAGTAGTTTCTTTACCTATTTATTGTCAAGTGACCTGCAAAACTTTATTAAAAAATTAGCATAGGTAAAAGTATTTTTTAGCATGGCGTGAATTTTAAGTCTAATTGGAGTTTTTAGATTCATTTATACAATAGATTAAATTAAAAATGGAAACAAAATTATTTTCTGGTTTAATTTTAAAAATACAAAATATATATAACCTTAGACAGAAGTTTTTTATGCAAGTAGGAAATTGTTGTACTAAAAACGTGTCAAAAGTGCCTTTTTCGCCCTTAACGGCCACCGTGTGCAGAAAAGTATCACTTTCCGCACTGTTTAGGCAAATTACCAAAAAAACCAATGTAGAAAAAAAAGCAAATTCGACTAAAAATAGTGGTATTTCAAAAAAGAATGATACCTATATTATAGGTACTATATGATGGTTTTTCGTTGTGTAAAAAAAATGGAATTTATACACTTTACTACAATTTTTATTTAATACGTACAAAAGTATCTTTACATTTTTAATAAATACAAAAAAATCTTATGTGGAGTATCTACCTATGTAAATATTATAAATAAAAAGTTGTACATACATTCTTTATCCTGTGTCTCATAATAATGTTTTAAAAATTTATATTTATACCGGGAACGCTTGTAATATGTATAAACAAATCTCAGCAGAAAAAATAAGCTGACCACAGATAGTATCAAAAATGTGAATGTAGTTATAAATAAATATCATACACCTCTTACATTTTTTTGCTACTCATATAGGATATTTAAAAATGTCGCAGCTGGGGTTGGTTCATTATACCAAATATAGTGTAATTAATTATAAGTGCTTACCATATTGTTTTTATCACAAATTCGCAAAAATATCCCAAAAAAACTTAGTTCTTTTCTATATTTATTATTTACATTTTGTATTTATTGAAACACTAGTTGCACGCCTATGGCGGCCTATCACAAGATTGCGTCGAAAAAACATATGATAAGAAACCTGTGAAATGTTAGGTTTTTACCTGCAATCTCCAGTTTTCGTCACACTACACACTTTGTCAAATCACTTTTGCCACAAACCCTTAAAAATCTATTGAAAAAATATTAAAAAACTCTCGATTAATCTGTAAAATACCCAAAACCTCGATTATGCTAAAGCTACAACGCTGTAGAGAAATTATGAATGGAGCAGCGTACACACGTTTACGTGGCTGACCCACCACAAATGCGAGGTTGTCACATTGTTGTAGTTTTTATTCCCGATATATATTATTCTTTTGGCCAAAATATATATTTCAAGTACCATAACATGTACCTCCACATTATAAATTCTTTATTGATTTAAAATTGTGAAGATTCAAGGAAATTTAAATGCAATTATATAATATACCTAAATTTCTTTATTTATTTGTATAATAATAAGGTTTCTCCATGTTTAAAAAAACAAACTGGAGAATTTGCGCAATTGAATGTAAATGATTAAGTTATAAAAATAATATGTTTTTAAAATCATTACGTGTAGAGATACAATTTTCAACGCAATCTGGCATTGTCGCTAAATTGTTTACCTTATGTCTGATCGCAACTGTGGTAAACATAATGTCTCTATTTAAGTTATACATTTATGGGTTTGTTCGAACTTTCTTATTTTAATTTCACTTTTTTATCGGTAATATTCACCGGCATGCGGGGGGGGGGGCTCAACGTCTCCACCCCAGAGCCACTAAAAAAAGACTCTTAAAAGTTGAATTTTCTCCAAAAATCACCATTAAAATGATCTGATACTATTCTGTTATTACTTAAGCCCCCCCTCCAGGGCCCATTTTTAGACTTTATGCCATTTATTCAAAATGCTTTCGCGCTTGTTGCCCTTTAATTAGAACGCCCATCTTTTTGCTGTTTCTAACACATTGGTATAAAAATTATTGCGGGCTTCATTATGCCCTGTTCTCACTATGCAACTTTTCCATGCATCAAAATTTCTATTAATAATAGGTAAAAAGAAGACACAAGCAGATTGTGTCTTCTTTTAAACTGTTATTAGAAAATTTGATGCATGGAAATGTTGCATAGTGAGAACAGGGCATAATGAAGCCCGCAATAAACACAAGCAGCAAAAGATCAAAAGATCTTGGATGGAAATAACGAAATTTCAAACTTGCATGAGCATCCCACAAGGAACACACAAAAGATCAAAGCGAAAAGAGAAATGATTAAACGATGTTTCGCCCTGGGTAACCAGCGTGGGCTCATCAGTAGTTTCACTGGTCATCCTCCACTATACATCATTAAACACCATCATACACTTTGATTTCCAACCTTGAACCACTCACAAATAGGCATCGTTCTGTACTGGCACTTACTTATCCAAGTTACCTGATACGAATTCGTCCTGGCGTGTTAATATTTCCAGTAGGATTATGCTCCTAAGGCAATTAAAACAAAGAAGAAGTTAAGAAACCTCCAAATCAGTTACTTCAACCAAAAAGAAACTAAAAAACAAAAGATCTTGGATGGAAATAACGAAAGTTCAAACTTGCATGAGCATCCCACAAGGAACACACAAAAGATCAAAGCGAAAAGAGAAATGATTAAACGATGTTTCGTCCTGGGTAACCAGCGTGGGCTCATTAGTAGTTTCACTGGTCACCCTCCACTATACATCATTAAACACCATCATACACTTTGATTTTCAACCTTGAACCACTCACAAATAGGCATCGTTCCGCACTGGCACTTACTTATCCAAGTTACCTGATACGAATTCGTCCTGGCGTGTTAATATTTCCAGTAGCAGATTGTGTCTTCTTTTAACCTGTTATTAGAAAATTTGATGCATGGAAATGTTGCATAATACAATTGTAAAGACCTGTTGTCTTTACAATTGTATTATTTTAAATGACTAGGCTTTGTCTCTATCTCTGGGAATACCTTTTTAAAACTATCAGTTTTCTTTCTTTTCTCCAAATAAGCTGAACCATTACCTATACGTAATAGGGAACACATATTGACCACTATCGGAAAAGCATAATAACTATTAAAATAGCTTGTATGCGGTTGTCGACCCTATAAACTTTGGCAAAGTTGTACAGTAGTTGCAAAAATAAAAGTTATTTATACGTGCAATCATTTAATTTTATCTTAAAATAAAAACGCCTATGTTAATGGCGCTCACTTTTTTAAATATTCTCGAATTTCGACGGTTTGAAGCAGGTCTTAAAATTTATTTATAAAATAGAGAGATTTTCGTCAGGTTTTTTGTCAGTCTGCTACCCTTACTCAGACTGTTATCTTTATTAAAGGTAACCACTGGCGCTGATTAGCGTCGAATAGCGACTACCTTTTCCAATAAAAAGACAACCAATCAAACTTGATGTGATTCTGTAGTGGAAGATTTTTAGGTTATAAAAGTTTGTTTTATTTTGCAAAAATTTTGTGTATATGGATTTTATTAACCGTGTTTATAGTAGTAGTTTGGTGCCTTTTTATCGCTTTTTTTTTGGTAAACAGGTGAGTAAGTACAAATAAGTTTGCAGAGGCTCGATTTCTTCTATTACTCCACCAAAGATATCTTGCAAAATCATTTGCCTGACTATGACTTATGTTGGGGTGCCCGCCTCCCAGTCCTATCACTAAATTAATATCTTCCTCCATGGTATGGTTAAAAAAGCAAACCAAAAAAAGACTTGAGAAGAAAACAACAAAAGTCAATAAAAATTTGGACGTCGTTTCGACGTTGGCGTAGACAACCTGACGTCAGGAAGCTACGTCAGTTTGACCGCGCACCCACTCAAATTTATAACAAAATGGGAATACAAACCCGGGTTGTACCGACGACGCCACACGTGGGTTCCATAGAAGGAATACAGAACTTTGTATTACGAACTAAGTCGTGCTTAGTGTAAATAGCTCAACGCCTGGACAACAAACTTAGTTAATATTTTTGTCCAAATTTAGGAAACCCCTACGTTTGGATTCGAAATAACAATCAAAGGTAACAAAATATTCCTAGATTTTTCCATTTGCAACGTTGGCAGACATAAATAAGATGCCGTCAGAACATTGAGACTTGTAACTTGTGCGAGTTTGAAAACCAGACTGAACACCAAAAATTACCAACGCACTTCACTTTACTGACACACATGACCAATGCAGGGCCGAAAATACATGATCGCCAAGAATATTCTCACTTTTTCAACAAAAAATAAGATTTTATTGAAAAAAAAAACTTCAGCATTCTTTTTAAAATATGCCTAAATGATGTATTTAGATATTTCAATGATATTTTATTGCAAAATTCATGGGATTTCATGATATTTCACACAAAATTACAAAATTCTCAATCGGCTTTGTTTTTTATCCACAACTGCAACCACGTTTATACAGGGTTCCTAAGCAAATCCTTAGGGGGCCAAGCAGCCGTGTATAAGACGCAGACAAACGGAAAAGCACATTAGGCAGAAAAGGATGGGCATGGGGCGATGTTGTCACTACATCTTACACATAGTAAATCCATTCCAGGTTGTTGTTTTCTAATGTTTTCCATTTTCATACCTTTAGGACTGGAATAAAAATTGTTTTTGCTCGACTTTAATACCAAACTGATGAAAGATATCGTAAAAAAAAATATTTTTCGGCTTCTCATTTTGTAACCATTGTCCTTACGCACTGTTTACAGGCTGGGGACTGAGATACATGCAAATGCCTAACCTAAAGCGTTCATACACGGCCGGAGAAATCGACTGAGATATTTCCGTAGAAACTTTATCAAGCAAATAGGACGGGTTGACGCCTTCGAACGTCCAACCCGGGTTTTGCACTTTGATTCGAAATCAAAAAGGAGGAACAGTCAGATGTGGGGCCGTGCACAAATTACGTAACGGTGATTTTACCAACTTTTGACCCCCTCCCTATGTAATGTTTTGTAACGGTTTGGCACGCCACTCCCCTAATATTACGTAACGATTTCAAGACCACTACCCCCCCCCCAAAAAAAAAGACTTTTCACTTATTTTCATTCCAAATTTTCTTAGTTTCACACAAAGGCAAACGCTGTCGAAAACCCCCCTCCCCCCTACGTAACGTTTTGTAACCCGAGGGGCCATTACGTAATTTGTGCACGGCCCCTGTAGTCCCAGTGGAGGAGGGCGAGAAAATTGATATTTTTTTCTTAAAAATTATACTCTTTAGACCTATTTCTTTGCGTTCCCGAAATTACGTAATTTTTGGAAAAAATTGTAAGCGGCGCCATTTTTATTTCGTGCTTTGTTTTTCTAACATTTTTGCGTTCGGCTAATTCAATTGAAAAATTTTTGCCTGTGGCGCCCTTTATCTTCTCGCTCGAAACCAAGATCCCCCGTTTTAGGAAAACTGATCCCGTCTCTGTTTCTAAGTTTTTTCGAATAAAAGTAGAGTATGACCATGGCGGAAATAATTTTTTTCTACGATATGACGAAAATTTCGAGAAAGTTGAAGAAAAAAATAAAAAAAGTGGCAGAGCTCAAGTTTTTCGTAAAAAAAAAACGTTTTTTTTTAAAGAAACAGAGCAAAATAAATCTTTTCACCCCTTTTTGGGTGTTACAAATATTGGCAGCCCCTTATTTTTCGCTTTTACCCTCCCGCTAGTTTTAAAGAATTGGTTCGCTACATGTTTCGAGATCATGTCATAAAACACCTCGAGAATATCAAATGTAGTGTAGGGTCAGATTTATTTAAAATCAATAATATCGCAGACAAAAAGCTCTGCAGGAAAAACAGCGCCGTTTATTGATTTCTTTGGCTGCTAGTGCTAGCTGCATGGTTTGGCCGTCCGGATAGATGTCACTAGTAGAACAGAATGGAAAGAAATTTAATTAAAAGCGAAGATATTTCTTTCTAATGTTAACAACCTCACGAGTTTATCGCTCAGTATCGTAAATAATGGACCCTGCCGCCTCCTTTAAGCAAGAAAAAGCTGTGGTTTGGACCTGAAAACATCTAATTTTTAATTATCTCATGTTGTGGCCGCCATCTAGCGGAATTTGCAGACATCTTGTCAACGGTTATTATTGCAACTATGATTTATGCTCACAATGAAAGAGTGGCGACATTTTTTCTCATGAAAGCAGTCCGGAGATAATAACAAACTGGCACCATTGCTCAATATACCTGTTTCTTTTGTGCGCGCAGAACTTTCTATGCCATTTCTGTTTGATTTATTGAAATCCTATCCCTAAGGAAAATCTTAGGAACCCTGTATAACTTATGTTAAAATAGCTCGAATGCGAATCGAATTTTACATACTTTGTACAGTAGTAGCACAAATAAAAGTTCTTTTTTAAACATGCAATAAATTCAGTTTTAATCTTTCATCTACAATCACAGTTCCTAGTTATAATAGCGTTTGGTGTTCGAAAGCTATTTGAATTTCCACAGTTTTAATGTAGTTATTCGAAAATGTTAACGAATTTAGCGCATAAGCTCGTTCCAAAATATTTCTGAAGATAATCTAGCAGTGGATTAAAGGGGGGGGGAGGATTCGTTGATTATTTAAGTTTTTTTGAAAATCATAATTTTTGGGGATGCATCCGGTTGAAGGATCATCCCTCCCCTTTACCTTGTGAAAAATTTAATGGGTATTAGGTATGCAAATCCGTAATCTTTTTGTATTAGGACCGACGTCGATATGTTTGAATAGGTACATTTTGAGGCCCTCTATACATTTGATAGTTGTGGTTTTATTACCAGAGGTGGGCAACTCATATTGCCCTCTCTTTCTAGTTTTGTTCATATTTGCATGTAAAACCGATTTTATGAAATGGAGTGATGTTTTGTTGTCTCTTTTTAGAATTTCCCCAGACAGTTTTTGAATAAAGATGACTTTTTTGGTTAGTAAAATATGTCAAACTTTCTCAAAAAAACATGAGGTAGATACACAGATATTAAAAATGTTGGTAGTAGGTAAAATATAAAAATTTTATTGATCTATCTTTCTGTTACTCATTTTCTAAAAAAAATAATAATATATAATATTATTTAAATTTAACTAATCTTACTTAATTCGCAAATTCAACTATTTTTATTAATTTTCCAGTTTGGTAAATGTGTGATCTCTTTCCATTTTTCTTGCGTTTCTTTTTCCATTGGACAATGGAACAATACAAAGCGCGAGTATTTTTACAGTTTCTAAAGAAGGGTTTGCACATGCAAGGATTTAGTGGCGTGGCATGGACCAAAAAAGTCTGCATTCTTCTGAAATCACTGGCGTTGTGCAAATAGATTACTGGCACCCAGAAATCCTTTATACCGCAATATTCGAGTTTTAAACCGCATGTGAATAATCAAATTTAAAATTTGAGGTTATTGTTACGTTTATTAATGAAAAATGTGACACTGTTAAAATTATTTATGTCGAATCCCAGTAAACACATTTGTAACTTTAACCCAATATTTATATAAATCTAAGGTTCATATATTTATGTAAAATATGTTACATCATATTTACCTAAATCTCACATAAAAATATTTTTATAAAAAAATTTATGTAAACATTACGTCAAAACTTTGACTGTAAATTTAAGTCATCATAAGCAATGCTAGTTTTACCTAAATAATATGACCTTATAAATAAATTCTTAAAATTTACGTAAATATTACGTAAATAGTGGGACCTTAATTTTACGTAAAAAATATTGCATACCTATTATATAAAAAATTATTTGTAACATTTAAGTAATCTAATTTACGTAAACGTTACATAAAATAATTTACTTTAAATTGAAGTAACAAAATTTATATACCATAACATAAAATGTTACATAACTATTATAAAAAATATTTTATGTAATATTTATATTATCTAAATTACGTAAACGCTCTATAACATGATTTACGTCACATTAAAATTTTGAAATTTCCATAAATATTATGAAACAGTGTGAACCTTACGATGTATTAATTATGTCATTTAAGTTATGTAATTTTCCTGTAAAATTATTTACGTTAAAATAAAGTCCTGAATTTTAAATAATTATTATATAATCAATTGAACCGTAGGTTTACAATTAAAATGTTACATAACCATTATATAAAACATTTTACGTAAGATTTATATCATCTAAATTACGTAAACGCTCTATAACATGATTTACGTCATATTAAAATTTTGGAATTTACATAAATATTATGAAACAGTTTGAAACTTAACTTTACATTTACAATTTTACTTATTTGTTACATAACATGTTTTATGTATTAATGACGTCATTCAAGTTACGTACATTACCTGTAAAATGATTTACGTCAAATTAAAGTCCTTACATAATTATTATATAGTCAATTGAACTGTAAGTTTACATTTTAAATGTTACATAACTATTATATAAAACATTTTATGTAATATCTATATCGTCTAAGTTAGGTAGACGCTCTATAACCCGATTTAAATTACATTGCTTAATAGTAGGTAGAGATGGCGCTAATGTCACTATGTTCCATGTACAGTGGATAATAATATTATATATATAAGAGAATCACCTCTTCCGCCACTTAAACCAGCCCGTCTGGTTAACTTTGTAGTTAGCATCCACCGACAGACCGTCATAAATCACCGACGTTGGCCCGCCTCAAGCTGCTCATGTCCGACTTAGATAGTTAACGCTTTGCGCCACAGACCTACCCATTTTGCGCAGATTATTGTGACTTAAATTTTACTTTATTAATAATTTATAATAATTTATTAATACATACCAAGGTAAACCTGCTATGTAAAATACACGTAGTGTTTACTTAACCTTCACGTAACATGGATGTAATTTTTATGTAAAATGTATGTCATTTTATTTACATGACATTTATTTAAGAATTAGGTGGGCTTAATGTGACACAAATTTGACTTTATTAATAAATAATTCTGACCCCTATGTGACCTTAAATTTAAACAAAAAGGTAGATTTTTTATGTAAAATTTACTAAGTTTTTACTTAACTCTTACGTAACATGGATGTAATATTTATGTAAGTTATGTCATTTTATTTACATCACTTTTATGTAACAATTAGGTGGGCTTTGCGCATGGCATTATGCAGAGTTTTCGCACCTTAATGTGACTTATATTTTACCTTATTGTGACCTCTGAGTGACCTTAAATTTACGTAACAAGGTCAATCTGCTATGTAAATTTGTCGTAATTTTGACATAAGGGTGTTTACTGGGATGGTTGCCAACATAGAAAAAAATTATCAATATTTTCCTAAGAACTGCCAAATCGAGTGGCTGGTAAAACAATAACTGTTAAAAATTGTATACAATTTTTTGATTGTTATTGTCCGTAGCGGTAATAACTCTCCCAATCAAGTTAGCCTGGAAAAAATTCAGGTCCAAAAACTATTCTAGGAGCAAGTAGACCCCGTCAGGCATGCGCTGTAGATTTTTTACACTTTGGCCTTGCCCAGGGCAACCCTGATTTATACATTATTTTCTTTATTTTTCAAAGTTATTATTGTCGCACATTTTGCACAGTTATATGAGGATACACCTGATCATTGTATAAAAACTGCAATCGCCAGCATTTGCTGGACATTGCCGTATATCTACTAATTATGTAGCATTTAAATTTTTATTGTGTTGCTATGCAATTTAGTTTGAACTACACTCGAGAGTATTCCGACTAATTATATAGAGAAAATTGAAGGGGATAATATTCTGATTCCTGACTTCAATTTTCGTCGAAACAATGATGCAACTAATGCAAAATTGCCGCGTTTCCTCACCCGCACAAGGCCAATTTGCAAGGACTGTATAAGCATGTTGGGCTTGCTACTAACAGATAATAAATCCAATAAAAGGTGTCCCTATAAAAAACCCGAAACCAAATTTGGCAGAATCATAATTTGTCAGAATTTAAAAGAAAAGAAAATAATTCGTCCGAAAAAAATTGTCTCGCAAATGAAATGACGGGAAAATCAAATCGCTAGAAAATGTATGCATAGAATTAACATAATAATACCGAACCAAAAAATGAAAAAACCCCAATCTGTCGGAAAATGATTTGAACCGATAGCCACGAGTTCAATTGCTACGTGGCCAGGCCTACGGCAGGGAAGAGTGGAAGTAAGTTGTGATGTTGTATTAATTTACCCCCTTTACATCCCTCGACTACCGCCTACCCCCAAATTTTTTCATAATATTGTATTGTCATCGGACCTACAATACTGTTTCAAATTTCATTAAAATCGGTTCACGGGAAGTGGCTCAAAAATGAATCACAAGATTTGGACAGTTAGACAGCCAGAAACTGTGAAATTAAATAAAATCGTTTAATAAAAAAAATCCCCGTGTCATCTTCCAAACAGAAAATTGACAGCGCTGTAATCCAGGGCCTACGGTGCTCAAGAGATTTAAATTTGACGCATGCCCAATAGCGATCCCTATGGATTGTGGTTCAGGGGTCCTATTTTCGAAACCATACGAAATTATTCGCATGCGACTACTTCCGTCTCTTCCTATACCGTATAGAATAGGAGGCAAAAGATAAGCCGATATGCTGATTCTTGGGTAGTACGTGCAGCCGTTGCCACCTGTAACCTAATTTTTCCTTAAAATTGAGTTAAAAGATAATGTGTAAGATAATCGATAATTGTAACATATTTTTTCAGTCTAGGACTTTGAATTTTTTAACTTCTTTTCAGGTTTTCTTCTTAAGAAACCAATTTAAAGAACGGATTAAAATTATTTTATTTTATTTAATCAGTGCTGACCCCTCTTGGCAAATAAAAACAAAATTACATTACAATAAAAGTCAAAGCATCATCTATGTAAATACTACAAGTACAGTACTTCGAAAACGTCTTTTGTTTCACGGAGTGGAGGATCCCCTTGACTACACGGGATTCCCCGTACCCGTGTAATTCGCTGATTTTATCAAATTCTATACCGATTGCCCAGATAAATTTAAGTTTTTGTGTTATTTTTTGTTGTTGTTGTTTTTGGCAGCACTGCACGATAATTTCTTCTTTGGGTGGTGGCAACGAAAGAATAACCGGTTTTTCATGCGAAACAACAAGAACGCCCTCCACCCACTCGTGCAATATTGATTTAAACCAATCGAATTCAAACGCAGTCCACACATACCGGCTTATCTTTCGCCTCTCATTTCACACGATGTAGAAAGAGACTGACAAAAAAATTGGCTATTATTTAGTACCCGTATACGGATATTTCGTTTCTAGAATATTATTTTCGATACTTTTGTAATTGTGATATTTTAAAGTTCGTGAAAAATTATAGTCGGTTAAATTATATTCGTGTCTTTTAAGGATCGAATTAATTAAAATTCTATAAAATTATATTGGTATCCATTATTTTCTGGGTGTTCATATTTCGTTTCGGGCGTTTTATTTTCTGTTCAATTGTGTTTCGGTTTTTGTAAATTCGGCTTTTTTGTGGGCTTCCCACTAAAAACATTCATGTATAAAACTTCACACGCATTAAGAAGATTCACAGACAATATCCCGAGTGCATATATAGCAAATTGTCGAAGCGCGAGAGTGGGAAGGCGCTCGAGTGCTTAGGACTATTTTCAGAAGAAAACATCATATTACAATGTTTTTCTTACATTTCAAAGTTTTTTCTTTTTATAGCAGTTAACACGATCCAACACGTGTGCAAATTGTCGATAATTTACTCTATTGTAAATTGTCGCTGTAATTCATCTGCTATTGGCCTATCCAATATGCATAGCAGAGCCGGGGAGAGTGGGAAATTGGAGCCAGTAGAAAATTGGAATCAGGTTATTATTACGCCTTGGAACGCCCCAATATTATTTCTAAACGCAACCCACGCCTGAACTCAAGTTCTGCTGGCTTAAATCAAGTTGTCACGACGCAACCTGCACCACATAGTAACCGCAACTTGCCCCCGCTGCACTGCGTGCATGTAATTCTGTAATAAGTGGGAAACAATTTTTCGGTTATTATTACATTGCCACGACTTCAAAGTTAGGTACCAAATAACACACTTCTATATCGCAACCACTTTCCTGATATGTCGTGGAGGCTTTTTTATATGATGGTGTTGAAATTTGGGTATAAAACAATTTATTTTTTCAATATTACGGCTCAAAAAACGAAAATAAAAGTGAGCCAATTTTCTGCCCCCTCGAAAAAACATGGCCGATCGAG
Organism: Oxystoma pomonae; assembly: GCA_963921995.1. Classification (NCBI taxonomy): domain Eukaryota; kingdom Metazoa; phylum Arthropoda; class Insecta; order Coleoptera; family Brentidae; genus Oxystoma; species Oxystoma pomonae. Next base: position 89,877,911 of record OY998168.1, on the reverse strand, counting down.
CATAATTCCTCGATAGTAACAAATGTTACTTTAAAAGAGTTGCGACTTAGAAGTGGCCATAAAAAGTTATTTCCTCTACACGGCCACATTATTATATAACTATGATGTCGCAAACTTTTTCAGTGAAATTTAAAGTAATTTCCTAGTTGTGACGTTCAACGTCGGCTAATTCAATGAGGCTTAAATTTAGTTAAGAAAATAAGTAACGAATAAAAGTCGGGGCTACTATAAATTCACGAATAAAACGGAACCTTGGAGGGACGGGAACTTAGTATTGCCCCATGGCGGTAAGGAATACTTTCAAACGACACTATAAAAGAATACGACTAAGAAGTCGTTTCTGGGGGTAATTATTACATAAGGTGCACTTTTACGCGATACTAGAGAGTATTCCAAACTTATAAGTCCTAAATTGTTGTTCTGACAACCACAATATTACTATAGGAAAGTAGCGCAGGATTTAACCATGTATCTGTTACTATAAAAATGTTAGTTTCGAAGATGGATGCTCAATACAAATTAAAGTGATTTCTAACATTTTTGCGCGATTTTCATTAACGAGATACAAATTGCAAGATACAAAATACCAAACCTTTGTCAATTTCTGCGTACGCCTCCCCGTATCGATCTTGCAAGAAATTAGAACTTTCAGTAATATTACTGCAAAAAGTACCATTATTTTTTGTGCTGCAAATAAATTGACTTGAATACAGAAAGCAAACATGCAAAATTTACAAGAACCTAACCTCAAAATGTAAGAACCAAAGATGATTTAAAACGTTTTCGAAACTGGTTCAATTCGGCCGTGAAAACCTAGTGACTCGGTAGGACATCGTATGTAAAATACATAAAATGTTTTCTTGCTTGACGTGAAAAAGTAATTAAGGTCAATTCATTTGGTTTTTTTTGTGTATTATCACCATTGTAAAAATATGTGATAATTTTTGGAACAGATGACACATTTATCTACTTAATAATGTATTACAGTAGTCTATTTTTGTTACTTAGCATAAATAAAAAAAAAAGTTAAAAAGTATAATAAATGCCAGATGATAATTTGGAAAACACACATGGATATATTATCCAAAACTAAATACAGTGGCGGATACAGGAGGGAGAGCAATCACCCCTCTCCCCTTCACCCTTTCGTAACTGACACAACCATCATTTTCTTAAATAAATTATAAAAAATATGAAAAAGATTCACGTTTTTGGTTTAAGTTATAAAAAACATTTTGTCTGCGGCGCTATAAAGCCGTTGATTGTTACAATTTTTGTTTTTTAAAATTTTCGGGTCATACAGAAAAAAATTACATTTTTAGTATACGTATGATTTGGGCAACAAATCTAGAATTGAAACCAAATCCTATGCCAAACCTTGTACCTTGGCAGCTAACCCAACCCAGTCTTTATAATATTTTATAAAAAACGCGAAAAAGATCAACATTTTTGAAGAACTCTGTGCTTAAACCGCAAAAAGTGTGTTACAAGTTATAATTTTTTAAACATATTCGCCTGCGGCGAATTTATGACAATTTGACATTTTAGTAAAAAATCTAGAATTGAGACCCCACACTGTTCAAACCCAACATACTATAAACCGCCCCCCACTCCACTTGAAATCGACGGTATCCGCCTTTACTAAATATAATAGCACAATAACATTTTTACCACTGTGTGAACCTGAAAACTATTATAAACCAGTAATAGATCTAAGAATCATTAACCTCTTCTGACGTTATGCAGGTTGGGATATTGACCTAAATAGGTGGACCTCTGTGGAGACATTTAGGACATCGCTGAGACAATTCGAACATCCCGAATGGGTCATTCTGGGGATGTACCTGCGATGTACAGTTCTATTATAAAGGAGACAAAGGTTCCAAATTCCCAACATAGCTATTATAAAGGGTCTAAGATCTAAGATTTGGTGTTATATTTTTACTTAATTTTTTTTCTTCCTACTTCCTAGTACTTTACCACTATTAAAAAAGTACACAAAAAATATAAAAGTGAAAGTACAGCCCTTTTTTATACTAAAATTATACCTACTGGCCTGATTCCGGCCGTTGTTCCAAATCAAGACTAACGAAGTACTTCCTACAGTGGCGCACCGAGAGGGGGGGGTTGGGGTTAAAACCCGGTTATGGTCAAATTTTTCAATAAATTATAAAAAATATGAAAAAGATTCACGTTTTTGGTTTAAGTTATAAAAAACATTTTGTCTGCGGCGCTATAAAGCCGTTGATTGTTACAATTTTTTTTTTTTAAATTTTCGGGTCATACAGAAAAAAATTACATTTTTAGTATACGTATGATTTGGGCAACAAATCTAGAATTGAAACCAAATCCTATGCCAAACCTTGTACCTTGGCAGCTAACCCAACCCAGTCTTTATAATATTTTATAAAAAACGCGAAAAAGATCAACATTTTTGAAGAACTCTGTGCTTAAACTGCAAAAAGTGTGTTACAAGTTATAATTTTTTAAACATATTCGCCTGCGGCGAATTTATGACAATTTGACATTTTAGTAAAAAATCTAGAATTGAGACCCAACACTGTTCAAACCCAACACATACTATAAACCGCCCCCCCCCTCCACTTCAAATCGACGGTATCCGCCTTTACTAAATATAATAGCACAATAACATTTTTACCACTGTGTGAACCTGAAAACTATTATAAACTAGTAATAGATCTAAGAATCATTAACCTCTTCTGACGTTATGCAGGTTGGGATATTGACCTAAGTAGGTGGACCTCTGTGGAGACATTTAGGACATCGCTGAGACAATTCGAACATCCCGAATGGGTCATTCTGGGGATGTACCTGCGATGTACAGTTCTATTATAAAGGAAACAAAGGTTCCAAATTCCCAACATAGCTATTATAAAGGGTCTAAGATCTAAGATTTGGTGTTATATTTTTACTTAATTTTTTTTCTTCCTACTTTCTAGTACTTTACCACTATTAAAAAAGTACACAAAAAATATAAAAGTGAAAGAACAGCCCTTTTTTATACTAAAATTATACCTACTGATCTAATTCCGGCCGTTGTTCCAAATCAAGACTAACGAAATACTTCCTACAATGGCGCACCGAGAGGGGGGGGGGGTTGGGGTTAAAACCCGGTTTTGGTCAAATTTTTAATTCAAATTATTTTTTTTTTTATTTTTTATCCTTAACCCCTCCCCCACCGAAGTCTTTGCCGTTATTGGCAGCTTGGAATACCAGTGCCTAAAAAGTACTATTTTTTTTATTGCCGGGAAGTGTAGTTTCTCATGGTTCATCTAAATATAGGCTCAAGCCTATATTATTTATCGCGCCTTGGATTGCAATTTGCAGCAGCACTAGACTGCCAGGCACCTCGATTGCATTTGGTTGCTACCCGGGGTTTCTAACCTTGGATGCGATTTTTACAATGGCACCGTGCAAAAAAATCGTAGACCTGTTGACGGTACCGTGATCACTATTATTATTAGGTTAAAAAAAACTCGATTGCTTTTATTTTTCATCCATATTTTTATTAGTTTTCTTCATTTCTGTTATTACTCAAATAAAGGCTTTTGCCTCCAACCAAGAATCCTGGGTATAAGAGCAGTGGCGTAGTAACGGGGGAGGAAGGTTGGGGGACAACCCCCCACTCCCAAATATATCACTAACTTTGCAAAAGATGCCGCATCTATAATACCTATCCCCCTTCCCGAAAATTTTTCTTACTACAACTTGAGAACTCTTTTGTAGCCCTTAAGTCCTTTTTAGGAGCAAAATGTCATAGATTAAGGAGTTTGGCGAGTCTGCTCAGATATACACGCGACCAATAACCATACTTTTATATTGATTTTTCTTTTATAATTTGTAATATTACATTACGTTATCGGTGTCAGTCCGGGAGAGTAAAGTAAAGAAAGTAATTTTTCAGTCCGGTAAATGATACATTACATCACTAGTCCGGTAAATTAACTAAAAAAAATAAGAATAAAATAATGGATATCCCACTTACAGTATGAAATAAAACGTTGTACGATACACGGCCGTAACTTGCCTAGAAATTCCGGACTGGGCTCCTTCGTCGCCTTGCCCGTAAACATCTAGACTTGTACTTTAATAGAGCATTTCCCGGCCTTGTAACGTAAATTACTATTCTGATCGTTTGAAAAAGAACATATGTACGGTACACGACCGGAAAGTGTCGTTACAGGTATCCGCAGGTTTACAGGACTCGCCTGCGGCTCGCCCTGTAAATTTTCTGCGTCGACCTGTAAAGATCCATTTTCCGATCTATTCACATAAATACCTATTACCCGCAAGTTGTTGCTTTTCCGCTCCCTGTGTCCGTCAAGTTGGCGATGACTTAAAATTTTCAAAAAAGTAATATACCCAGCAAAGTAATTTAACACATGTGTTATTTTATTTTTCTTGCTGATTTGCACTTTTTTTCTATAATTATAACTAGTTTCAAACCAGTTGAATAAACATACAAAAAATAAAACGACTAAAGATTTAATCCAAAACTTCCCTCGCTCAAGAAAATATATTTATTTACAGGGTTTCATTTGAAATATTTCTTATAAATTTTGGGTTAGGTTGCATCGTATCCAGACTTTCTCGATATACCCAGACTTTTCCCGGGTCATCCAGACGTTTCCAAGGTATATCCGGTGTAGCAATCAGGCTTTTCAGAGTGTATTCAGACTTTTCCAGGGTGTATTCAGACTTTTCCGGGGTATTTCCAGGCTTTTCTAGGGTATATTAGGGCTTTTCCAGGATATATCCAGACTTTTACACGGTATATCAAGACTTGTCCAAGGTGTATTCAGGCTTTTTTAGAGTGTATTCAGACTTTTCCAGGGGGTGTCCAAACTTTTCCTGAGTGTATCCAGATTTTTCCGGGGTGTATTCACAGTTTTCCAGGATGTATCTGGACTTTTCTATTACATTTTATATGTCCTATGTGCATGTGTACATATACTACGACAGCCGTGCGGCTCTAAAGGCACTTAGTGCGCCAAAAATTGCCAATACTCTGCTGGAAGAGTGCGTCGAAGCACTGGAAGCCTTGAGTCAAGACAAGAGAGTTACAGTGATGTGAGTATCGGGACACACGAGAGTGTCGGGCAACGAAAAGGCAGATGAACTCGCTCGGATCGGGGCCAGCACTCAAAACGTGGGGCCGGAACCACTCTTAGGTATAACAAGGAAACAGTTGCAAAGGCGACTAATTAAATGGGCTAACGATGCACTGGCAGACTCCTGGGAGAGCGAAAGAGGATGCAGACAGTCCAAAGAATTCATCGACGAACCGGACGCGACCAGACTCAAATGACTCCTGGGAAGGACACGAAAAGATATTGGACTACTGACAGGAATACTGACCGGCCACAAACGACTCAGTAAGCATCTGACTCGCATCGGGATCGGCAATGACTCTATCCGCCAGGCCTGCGGGAGGGCGGAGGAGATATTCCGGCACCTCATTGCGGAGTGCGATGCATACCTAAGGATGAGGCATCAGGTACACGGACAACCGAACAGAGTACTGGACTTCGTGAAGAGAAAGGAAGGCCCGGAGAGCCCACTACCATACAAGTGGTACAGGTGGTGGATTAGGGAGCTGGGTTAAGGTAAGGTAAAAAGGGACCGATTGGGCCTACTTGCCAGGTCTTAGGCCGCCCCCTACTTACTACTACTACTATATGTGCTATATATATGTAAACTGGGTTTCACAACTTGTGTATAAAAATGGAAGACGTGATACCTAATACAAAAGTTTTCCCAAAAAAAAATAACCAATAATGTGTTCAAACATTTTCTTCGCCTTCGATTGTACATTGGAATTTATCAACCAAGTACCTTACTATACCCTCTTAGGTGCGTTCGTCTTCGTGTTTAGTTTTTAGAATCGCTCTGATCATATCATGTCCCTGGTTCCATTTGTCTACTTCTTGTATCATTTCTCTAAACAGGTTCCCTATGGTCATATTCTCTATCTGTAGATCGTGTCTTGTTGTTTGGCGGTAATTCTCAAATCTGGGACAGTGAATTAAAGTATGTTCTGCGTCATCTATTCTTTAATAGTACCGACATATGTCGTCCATTTTTCCTATTCGCCTTGTGTGTCCTGAAAGATCGATGTTAGAGCTTGTGTCATATAGTAATCCATTTTTTTGTGTTTGCAATCTATCCATGTTTTAATGTCGGGAATAATTCTTTTTGTCCATTGTCCTTCTCGGTATTTCGGTCTCATCTTGTTTGCCAGGATTCCAGTGTTTTCTTCACTGTGTCCATTTTTTTAGGTCTATGGGCGGGATTCCTGTTATAACCTGAATAGCTTCCGTTGATATGGTTCGGTAGCCGCAGGCTACTCTTAGTAAGGCTTTCCGTTGCATTCTTATCAGCATGTCTTTGTACTTCTTTGTGCGCAGTACTGAAGTCCATATCACTGCACCATATGTCACGATTGAATGGATTACACTGTATAGTAACTTCCTCTTGCTAGTACTGGGCCCCTAAGTACTAAGTACTAGTTGTTTTAGTAATTTTTTTGTGTTTTGTTGTAAAAAATAACATACAACGTACAACTGTTCATTTCTTAGGAAATTAAACAGCGAATTAGTGGATATTGTTTTAATTTATAACGAAGCACAAAAACCCGCCTCAGAAGCTTACCGAATTTATTCCTATGTTGCCTTACATTAATAGAGGTATGTCATTATTTCATTTTATATTTTAGTTAGTTATGGGAATATTCAGCGATTAGGGGTTTTTGGCACTTTATATGTATCATACTTCAAGAATCATTTGCATACTTTTAGTGTACAGTCATTTCTTGGATAAATGTTCTCTAATTGAAACATTTTTGAAGAGGTTTTTTATATATTTTTCTATTACTTGGAGTCCACACATGCTCTAGAAGTTTCTGACATAAGTTGTGAAACACCTATTTTTATGGTTGACAGCTTTTTGCAAAGCTAACACATTAAGCTTTCTCGTCCTCTATTGAAAGTTTGCATTTTGTTAAAATACAAGATAGCGGAGGCGTTTAAAAATAACTATTTTTCACCCCTGCCATATCCTTCCGATATACACCTAGGTCTCATTTATTAAAATCGGACAAGAACCCTAAAAGATATAGTCTGGTGGACTAGGAGTTGTTTATGTCACAATAAAAATTGGGTATTTGGTTTAAAAGTTTGTCTTTAAATTGTCAAAAATCTTTATTACACTTTTAAAAATCATAATACAGAAAGCGGAAATCACCCTGGACTCAGACCACACATAGTACACAAGCCGATGATAATACCAACCATTACGTATGCATCTCTAGTTTGGTGGCCAAAAGTAACCCAACAGACCGTGATGCTCAGCTAAGCAGAATGCAAAGACTTGCTTGCCTCAGCGTCACAGGTGCAATGAGATCTACACCAACAACTTCGATGGAGGTGCACTTAGACCTTTCCCCACTTCACTTGGTGATATAGGGAGAGGCAAATATCGGACTCTATCGTCTTCAAAAAACTATGAACCTACAGACAAGAATGCATAATAGAGAGGAGAGGTTTTTAGATATAACAATCCTACACATGAGATCAGACCAGATATCACCAAATATACTATACGGACAACTCTAGAAGTAATTATTCAAGTAGCGTGGTCAGGACAAAACAACCCGCTGCCACAGGAAGGAATGATCTATTATACAGACGGATCAAAAACTGACGAAGGCAATGGGGCAGGAATATTCCGGGAGAGACCTAGAAGAGATCTGCATTTCTTACTGGTATTTTACCCGACAGTTTTCCAAGCAGAATATATCTCAGATAGCTAGGCAGCCCTTATTGCGCTTATGTGCCCGAAGGTCACCTCAAAGCTAGTGTGGCAATGCCTTGCTGAACTAATTAAACTGGCGGAACATAATATAATCAAATTAGTATGGGTGCCAAGACATAGAGGTATCCAAGACAATAAAAAAGCTGACGAACTTGCAAAACAAGGATTGTCAAAAAAATATATTGGACCAGAACTACCAAACTGTACAATAAGGTTCCAGGTCAAACTCTGGATAAGGGAAAATCACAAAAGCCACTGGCTAGAAAGACAGGGGCTAAGATACAGCAGAGCCTTTATCAAAGGCCTGAATGCCAAACTCACGAAAGACCTGCTAAGCTATAGTATAGTGAGAACTATAATATGAATCATGACCGGCCATATGCCGGTTAAAGTTCATCTAAACAACATGGGCCTATATCACGGAGACCTGAGCTGCAGACTATACATTTAGGACCCGGAAACAATAGAACATGTAATATGCCAATGCGAGGTAGTGGATCGCAAAAGGCACCTTATATTTGGGGAAGTTGAACTAGAACCGATATTGACTGGGGACTACTCCATTAAGGACCTGTACAAACTTGCAAAGGGGACAAAATTAATGGAGTGGTTAGCCTAGGAACCAAGAGGGTGCACAATAAGCCAGAAATAGTAGCAGTGTGGGGTCACAATCGAGGGGTTTTAGTCGGTAGGAGTCCTACCCGGGCTCTCATGGTAGAGGAGAAATGACTCTGGCAGGAAAGTGGTTCGGTCGTTTTATGCAAGATTTCTCCTTGAGACCCTTGAAAAAAAAAAATAAGTACTAGTAGTAGTCCACTTTATGGGTCCTTTCTGCCATACCCCATTGTGTACCCCTACCTTCCTAATGCCGCTACGACTCTCTTTTCGGGCCTTCCTGACTTCTTTACGAAATTCAGTATGTCGTCTTATCGAAGCAAGTGCAAGTCTTCCTCCTTTATCGTGGGGCAACCCCACATCAGCTGCCCTAATCTGACCTGTGCGCCATTCTCCTATTAGGTGCTGAGCTGATTCCTCTTCCAACCCGCAGCCTGGACAGACGAGACCCGCATTCCTACCAGCATCAGCAGTCCAATGTCCTTTCGAGTTTTGCTCAGGGGCCCAATTCTTGAATCACTCGACTTTTATTCGAAAATTTTACTAATTCAGATACCAAATATTCTCTCAAATTCTAACTCGTATGCACAATATTTAAGTGAAATAGGCACAAAATTTAAATATTATATTTGGCTGGAAAAATGGAACGGTTTTTGAAGCAATCGATGCAAATCCGAGCGAATATGACCCACGACCCAGCAAACAAAAATTGATGGCTTAGTGTTGGCCCGATACTTGTTCCCCAGACTTCACGGTATAGGGCCACAGTTAGATTGCCGGTTCGGTTGCCGGATCGGCTAGGTTCACTCCTTGCCGTTGAGAATCCCCCCCTGGCGACAGATGCTTTGTTGGCCCGGCCCCTTGAGAGCCCAGTGATTACGGCCCGGAGCCATTTGGTCAGATGTAGGTCAATGCTATCTACAACAATGGCCACCTGCTGTCCCTTTACTTTTTTTAAAACGGCCCTAAAATTAGCCGATATACAAGTTTGCTAATAATTTAGTTACTAACATATATTTTAAGCTTTATACTCCACAAAAACTAACCGAATTAATTTTTCTATCTTTTATACGACCATAATAGTACTATTTCCTTGATTAAATCTAAAGTGCACTAAACACTTTGCTTTTGGTTTAGGTGAGGAGGCTCTTAGAATAATTTGAGTTTTTAATAAAAAAACCTGTGTAAAAATAAGTTTTTCACTATATTTTTTTTCTAGAAATATTGTGCTTATTAGCATATAACAAGGTGAATTATATTAGTTTGGATTCGTTTTACTAAAAAAGTTAATTCCCAATTCTTTTGTGTTTTAATAGACCACATCCATTACACCAACTCAGCAAGCAGAAGGATCAATTAATTCAATTAAGATTATAGTCGAACCTATAAAACTCGATCTTGAAGGGGCAACCATAACAGATCGAGTTATAGACATTCGAGTTTGGAATATTAAGAGAGAATTTTAATACCAAATGTGCTTTTGCCAATTAGTTAATCACAAGATTTTGAATAATTTTAAAAATTTCTTGTTGACATTAAAAAAATATCAATTATTTTAAAAAACCAAATAAAATCAAAAGTGCCCGGTGAGCATATTGCGAAACCGGAAAAAGCGTGATTTGCAGAGGGCTTCTTTTTCTCTTACTCTTGAAATATCTGTTTTATTTTAAAAAAGGTCGTGTTTATTTTTCTTACATCTTTTTTATTTGTCATTAAATTCAATGTTAAATTAACTTTAATGTTGCGTGTGCGTTAATAAGCGGATAAGAGAAAATTTACCCCTTTTTTCGTCAATTTTTTGCTAAAATGTGGTCCGTATACGACTGAAACTCGAGTGATTCAAGAATTGGGCCCCAGGAGTCATTTAGTTCTGGCTGCATCTGAGCCATTCACGAATAGCTTGGACTGTCTGTACCCTGACTCTTGCCTTCAGAGCCCGTATTCTTCAATTTCAGGGAAGGGAGTGCTCCCGGGAATTAGAAACGCACCTGATTGGCCGAATTCTCATTTTTTTGTCACATTTCTGTCAGTTTTGGCAGTAATGGCATTAGTTGTGAGCGCTTTTGGTCTCTTTGCTTTATCAGGTGCGTTTCTGATTCCCGAGAGAATTATTTTCCCCGAAATTGAAGAATACGGGCCCTGGACGATCTAAGTTCTTTGTTGGCCCATTTATTGAGCTCAATTTGAATCTGTTTCCTTGTCATCCCCAGAAGAGGTTCCGGACCGATATATTGAGTTGCGGCACCTACTCTGGGTGCTGATTCTTGAATTTCGTAGGAAAGGTCGCACGGGAACGGTCAGCTCTCTGATATCGACCACGCTTTAAAGCGTGTTATTGTTTGATATCAGAAGCTGTGTATCGATATCAGAAGACGTGTATCGAAGGAACCTTCTTACACTTTCATACACCTGTTTCTGAGACTCTGAGCAGGAGAACGAGCGCTCTTGAAAAGCGTTAATACAGTCTGCTTTGCGCGCGCACCATACAAGCTTGACAGCTTCTTAGCTTCCTTATTGGCCGAAACCAAGGATGTGAACATTTCCAGGCAACCATTCTCTCGAAATTCAAGAATCGACACCCTGGAAAACTCGTCCGAATTCTCGTTCCCTGGTAAGGCCTGGGACCCACATTAGCGTCTCTAAATATATCAAGTAAAAAATCTTGCAAATATATGCACATATACAATGGGAAGAAAAGTCATTTTTGTTAATATAAATTTTGGAATAAAATGCAAGGATATCATTATAATATCAGCAGCAGATATACAGCAGGCCCCACAGTTCGAAAGTTATATTCTTGTGTAGATGACGTCCCTAAATAGTTATTCTAATTAAAATTAAATTTTTCCATATACGTCCTACTGTCAGAACCTGTCAAAAATATGTCATTTTTTCCCAAAATGTAAAAAAAAAATATATTAAAAAAATAAAAAATTTGGGCTTATAGAGCATCACATTCTAGACAAGAAAAGTTACATAAACATTTTTGTAGCACTAACCATTTTTTAGAAACGTAATTTAAATATTTAAAAAATGGAAAAATTGTCACTTTTTGAATTTTAATGCTGCTAGTTAAAAAAATATATTTTCTGAAAAAGGGATGGGGAACCTGAGAGAGAACATATTTTCGATTGAAAAACGTTTCAACTTTTACTTCATCACTTATAGTTTCTATACAAAAAAAAATAAGTTGAATAAAATGGCAAAATCATGTCAATTGTATTGAACTTTTTTGCACCAAGATTTTTCTATAAAATTAAATACTAAAAAAACAATTATTTGCTAAATAGTTACTCTTATCACCTATCAAACGACAGTAAAAAAGTTTCGACTAGATTTGAAAAGGTAACCCCTGGCGGAATTAAATAAGAGGAGCTATCTGAAACAAATCTTTTTATATACAATAAAATAACAACAAATATTGACTATATAAGGTACTTCCCTTATTCCTTCTTCTACCTTGCCCCCTTAATCCCGGTGAGTTCGAAGGGTCTTATAGAACATTAAAAAAAAATATCAGAGCACAAAGCATCATGTACTAGTCAGTATTACGGTCATTCAAAAAATTATTATTCTTATGTTGCAGAAATTTGGTTATTTCGTATTTTTACTTAATAAACATAAGAAAGTCAAATCTTTTTTACTGTCGTTTGATAGGTAATAAGACTACCTACTTAGCACGTAGTTATATATTTTTTTAGAAGTTTAGGTTTATAGAAAAATCTTGGTGCAAAGACGCTCAATACAATCGACATGATTTTAGCATTTTCTTCAACTAATTTTTATGTAGAAACTATAAGTGATGTAAAAAATTGTAACGTTCTTTTAGCGAAAATATGTTCTCTTTCAGGTTTCACATCGCTTTTTCAGAAAATATATATTTTTGAATTAACAGCTTTAAAATTCAAAATGTGACAATTTTTTCCATTTTTCAAATATTTAAATGACGTTTATAAAAAAACGGTTAGTACTACAAAAATGCTTGTTTGACTTTTTTTGTCTAAAATGAAATGCTCTATAAGCCTTAATTTTTTTTAAATATTTTTTGTACATTTTGGGAAAAAACTACATATTTTTGACAGGTTTTGACAGTAGGACTTATATAGAAGATTTTAATTTTTATCAGAATAACTAGTTAAGGACGGCACTTACACAAAAATATAACTTTCGAAAAGAGTATATTTTTTTTCTTAAAATCAATCAAAAAGTGAACTGTGCCCTCTTAAACACATCATAAGGGTTTTACAAAACACAAGAAAGTAAATAATCTTGAACTAATATTCTCTCGGTCACTGAACATAATTTATGAGAACTTTAGTGAATCTTTTGCACAAGTTTACTCGGTTATTTTTTATTTTTAGAATTCGTAAAGTTGTTAGCGAAACAATAAATTAGAAACTAGAAAGAAAACTTATGAGTGTCAAAACCACAAGGTTTACATTTGGACTTCCGCTATAATCTCAAGTTTTTTAAAAACAAATCTGACAAGTCTACTAACACCGAAAAACAGGGACCTTTGTTTAGTTTTTGATTTCATGAGTGGAAAAAATATTGTTTTTGTGGAAGTATTTACGCCAGTATATATATATAACTAAGTAATTATATTAAGAATAGCTTTTTTAATTAGTTTTCAGGTGGTCAAAAAAACGGACTTTTTATGAGATTTGTCTATTTCAAAGGAACACCCATAAAAATTGTGGACATATTCAAACCCATAGTACACAATTTTTTTAAAGATGGATATATAAAATTTGGTGAGTTTGATTGATCTATAGGATGACTTATAAAAACTTGTGTTTTTGCCAATCTATAGCATACTGTTAATAAAACAAGACGTTCATCGAAACCTTTACACTTTTATTTGACTGATCATAAAATCTCCCAAAAAACTCATAAAAAAGAGCTTATGTAAACTCATAATATTTTATAAAAAAAAACAAGGGTGTAATCATAAAAACATATCAAGTTTAATGTTAAAAATCTCTTAAAAAACGGTTAAAAAATTAAATGTTTGTACTATAAAATTTTCTACACATTTATAAGTCTCTCAGATTATGGGATCAGGTAAAAAAACGAATATATGAAGCCTCACAAAATATTATCAAAATTAAAGACATAACTTGAAATTATTACAAACATTAATAAACCTAAAATTTTATCTCACAAAAACTTATAAACCTTATAAAAACTGATAAAAATTTGGTGTGTGTTTTATGAAATTTAATGCGGTTTTTTTGGCAGGGTACACATTAGGCATTAAAAGTTGAGTAAATAGGCCTTTAGTCCATAAATAGCAAGGAATAGATTACAAATATTTTAGGTTCAATTATTATCTTTACACATAAATCAATACCACAGTATATAATAATACATAGAACTCGGCAATACTTTGATTTTATTCATATATCGTGCAATAAAATCAACATCTGTTGGTTATTTTTAAAATTTTGTATGTTTTTCTAAACCGTCTTAATAGCTGATGTTCAAATTTTGAACTTTGATGGAGCCTTTGATCCAATTTTAAGCAGATTTATTTTTGAAATACCCGATTTTATAATATAAGGATTTAAGAGACTATCTAATAAGCGACCTATGTCGTGTTTAAAAAAAAAAAGTTTTTATAATTTTTGCATGTTTTTCAATTCTCGATATTAAAAACACGAAAAGCGCTTTCCAAAACGAATGGCAAAAATTTTTATTAAAATTTTTTTTTAAAGAACAAGCTTTTATTAAATGCACTCAAAAGTAGAATAGTACATTATAAACCTAGGGAGTAAAGTAGTACATTTAATGCCGAGGCAAAAAGTTTATAGCCCGACCGAAGGGAGCGGGATTAAATGGGTGCATTTATTCCCGGAAGTGCATAAAATAATTTTTTAAGTTTCTTATACCATAAAGTATATCGTATCGTATCGATATCGTATATCGGTCACATCGACGATTCACCTAAGAAACAGTTGTATTATTCTATAACCTAAGGGCATTTTCAACGGCTTGGCAAGCACGGCAATCTCACCCGTTCTCAGCTTCTTTAGATGAAAGCATTATGTTTATCATTCGAATAGAAGTTTGCAGTTCTCTCTTTGTCACCGTAAAGTTAAAGTTTTTAATTTACGGCCATCGCATTTATTATGGTATAAGAAAGATAAAAAATTATTTTTTACTTTTGAGTGCATTTAATAAAAGCTTGTTCTTTATAAGTTTTTTTAATAAAAATTTATTTTTTAATTTTTAGACTTGTACCCTAAATCGTCCATTTTGAATCCGCCATATGATCAAAAATTCATATCCCCTTCCCGAAAAATCCCTGTATATCATTTTAATTTAAATCGAACAAACTAAATCTTTTCTTTCCTTCAATTCCCTCGTTAGAGGGAAGTGTGTACCTAATAACACCATATTATTGTATTGTCGCCGGAACTATAAACGAATACCAATTTGAACACACACCCTTAATTTTTAGATTTGTACTTTTAATCGTTAATTTTGAATCCGCTATATTGAAATTTTCAAATCTGATAAAAAATTCATAATCCCCCTCCTTAAAAACCCCTGTATGCCAATTTTGATTGAAATCGAACAAACTAAATCTTCTTCCCCCTCCACTTTCCTCGTTAGAGGGAGGTGGGTACCTGAGAATACCATATTATTGTATTTTCACCGGAACTATAAACGCATACCAAATTTGAATACAATCAGATTTGGATAAATCAGTTAAAATTGATTAGCAAAACATGACCGAAAATCGTCCATCTTGAATCCGCCAGATTGAATTTTCAAAAAAATTCGTATTCCTTATCCCCAAAAGCACCCCTATACCAATTTTGGTTAAAATCGGACAAACTCAGGTGTTTTCCTCCCTCCACTCCCCTCGTACGGGGGAGGAGTGCCTAATAATGACATATTATTGTATTTTCACCGGAACTATAAACGCATATCAAATTTAAACACAATCGAATGTGGATCCATCTTGAATCCACCATATTGAATTTACAAAATCTGATCAAAAATCGTATTCTTTATCCCCAAAAGCCCCCCTATACCAATTTTGGTTGAAATCGGACAAAGTTAGGTGTTTTCCCCCCTTCACTCCCCTCGTAGGGGGGAGGGGTGCCTAATAATGGCATATTATTGTATTGTCACCGGCACTACACTGCATACAAAATTTGAAGGCAATCGGATGTGTATAAGTTTTAATTCTTTAAAATTAAAATTGGTTAGCAAAGGATGACCAAAAATCGTCCATCTCCATTAAAATCTGATTAGCACACACACCAAATTTCAACGAAATCGAGCGTACTTCAACTGTACCCCCCTCCACCCCCTTCGAGTAGGGGGGAGCTGTCAATTTCATCACACTATATTCTTGTGTTGTCACCGCAACTATATAAGCATGCCAAATTTGAAGCTGTTCAGATGTCGGGAAGTTGGTCAAAATTAAGTTGCAAGGTTCCATCCGAACAAATACACATAGGTACATTGCAAGTTAAATAAAAGATCAATAGGGACTTATTGTTTAGCCCGGCACTATTATGGCCGGGCAGTATTTTGACACTGTTGTCATATACGCGTGCGCAGCAGATATCAGATTTAACGTTGGCCGTAATAATAATAATTTTGGACCACTTAAAATATATATTTTTTTTTTCTGATTATCGTTATTCAGCCCAGGAGTCTGGGAAAGGGTATTTTATTGTCCGGGGTATAAGTTCACATTTTGTTGGCCGTTCCAACTAAAAAAAAAACAACAAACACTTTTGTTGCGATTTTTGGCATGCCGCTTTCCGTAAAAGTCAAAGTGAAACTGGAATGCAATCGTCTTATAAAAAAGTGTATTATAGTCGGGCCATCTAACAGTATTTAAACTACTTATACTAAAATCAGTGGCGTAGGCAGAAATTGTTTCTGGAGGGAGCTTGAGTTTGGGCGAAGCTAGTTAGGGGGGCATCAAGAAGGGGAGAAAATAAAAAGAATAACCAAATTCTTTTAAAATAATGTCAAATTATGATAAAAATGCGCCGCAGACAAAAATTTTAGACAACAACAGAAGTTGCACTGTTCTGCCGCTGGCAAAGTTTTTTTTAAGAAATGGACATTTGGTTTCAACAAAATATTTTAAAGTGTAGCACAAGTTATGCTGCATGCAAAATTTTTTGCAAAAAATCGCAAAAAATGTATCTTTTGTTTGTCCATTATTAAATAAAAATCTTATGCTTTTAGAAGCTCTTACCTTAAAGTTTAGTTGTATATTTTTAATTTGTGTATTTTGCGATGTGATTTTTAATCCTTTACCTGGGGCCTTGGGGGAGGGTAATTATACTTATATATTGTATACGCCGGTGCTATGCAGTAAGGGAAAAGAGGAAAGGCTAATGAAATAAGGATAATAATGGACTTTGTTTACGCCAAATAGAAATAACGATTTTGTGGTTATATTTATCACAGACTAAAAAATGATTGGATAATTCATTCATTTTTTCTTAAGAACGGATATTTTTCATAATTTTCTAATTACTAATTGTAATTTGACACTTTCTATCTATACATATATTCTAAACCAGTAGCGTAGCCAAAAATCGACTCGGTCTCGTTATTTAATAAAAATTAACTATGGCAAATTTTTAATAATTAGGTAGGTGCCTATTGCTTGAGCTATTGAACTGAAGGGAGGGAAGAGGGACAGTTTAATAGGTGTTAGTTAGTGTATATGAAACAAAAATACCTATTTTTAAAAGCAAGTCTCATCTCTCAAAATTAACCCTTAAATGCGCCGCAGTTAAAAATTTTGAAAAAATTACACTCAACTGCTATCTTTTACGCGTTTAAAATATTGTTGACAAAAAAATTGCTTAAAATTAAACAAAGTTGTAACAATATTTAATATTGGTATACATAGCGCCGCAGGCAGAAACTTTGACAAAAAAAAACAAAAAATTCTTTAAGAATTTTTTTGTAAAAAAAATTTGGAAAAGTAGATTGGGTTAGATGCCAAGAAGGGGTGGGTTGCGGTGGTATATGTATATAGATTTGTTGCCAAATCCTAAATGTGCTGCAAATAAAAATTTTAAGAAAAATTATACTAAGAATGCCATTTATTACACGGTTTAAATTCTGGTGAGGTAAATTCCACATCAAAAAAGTGGGGGAGCTATAGCTCTCCCTGGGGCCCTCGATCATGATTAGTTTATTGTAGATTGGGTTGGATTGGACCTCCTGGGGGGGGTTTAACCACCAAACCCCCCCTGGCTACGCCGTTGTCTAAACAAAAAGAAAAATCCACAAAATTCACATTACGCACTAACCTCACAAAATTTAGGTTATGTTTCATTTAACGGAATTTTACGTTATCTCCAAAAAAACTATTTTACAAAAAATAACAAAAAAGAAAATAACCAAAAACAGGGAAGAAAACCTTTTTATGTTATAAATACCGTCAATCACGTAGCCGATATTCACCTATATTACCCTATTATCATTGTCAACAAAATTTTCTCAATATTTTCGAGGCATATTTTCGTCAGGAAACATTATTATGAAAGTAGTAAAAAAAGTATGTGTTTTTATTTGTTGGCCTATTTTTAATAACCGTTTGTAGCACATCAATATGTTGACAATTACTACGTTTTCACGTGGAACTGAATACGCTTTCAATATGATTCACTTTCAAACCTCCCATGATAACGCGCCGAATCAATCTTTTTTTTCGTTGGCCTTACCCAAGTCATTAAAACGGGTATCGTCTCGAACTGACTGATGACACCAATAATAAGCTGTTAGCACTTCCAATATTTCTACAAAAAGTGGGTCTCTTATACGACGAATGGGACATAGTCAAACCATGGCACTGTGGACTAAGCCCATTCCATATCTGGTAATAAAATTTACCTGGTGGAGTTTTTAACGGATACACAGGGTGATTTATCAAAATATGCGAAAAGTGTTCAATTTAATATCTCAAAAACTATTCAAGCAAAAATTATGAAGTTTTGCATGCTAATTACACTCCCGAAGTTCAATAAACATGTTTTTAAAAAATTTTTCTCTCATTTTTAAATCTCACTTCAAAACAATACCCTGTAACTTACAATAAATAAACTTTTTCATTTTCCCCAAAAAGCCTAGGATTAGTACTTATTACTAAAGAAAAAACAATTAACGCACAACTTTTTGTTTCTGCTAAAAATATTTTTTTAACATAGATTTAACAGCATCAATTTAAATGCAAATCATCAAATTGACACAAAAATTATAAAAAGGGGTTATTTAGTAAAATTAAGAGACGTAAAAGCATTTTTTTTTAGTTTTCAAAAAATTAAAATTTTTTAAAATTTAAAAACAAAATAAAAAAATTAAAATTTGATTTTTTTTGAAAATCTTTTTAAATTGCCCTTAAACTTCTTCAGGCATGCTAATGAATGATCAGATCAATGTATTCATCAATCTGGGGTGCAATCAGCAGATAATCTCCAGAGGATTCTTTTGGAATCGGCTCCATTTTTTTTTCTCTGTGCACAAAGATACTTAAACTTTACAAAGACTTATCCTTTTTTATAATTTGAGGTACAATATGGAGATGTGTGTGTAAATGAAGCTGTAAAGTTATGTAGGTATCGAAAGATAATAAATAAATAAAATCATAAATCCGGACTGAATTTTTCTTTGCTTTTTGTAAAAAAAAAATACTTAAACTTTATGAAAATAACCCCTCAATTTGATGATTTGTATTTATTCTGGTAAATCTATGTTACAGAAAGCAAATTTACACATTTTTTTAAAAAACAACTTTTTTTCTTAGCAAAAGCGAAAAGTAGCGCGTTATTTTTTTTATTTAGTAATTAGTACTAACCCTAGTCTCTTTGGAGAAAATGAGAAAATTTATTTATTGTAAGTTACAGGGTGTTGTTTTTAAGTGAGATTTAAAAATGAGAAAAAAAAAACTAAGTGCGGACCTGTGACCGTGTCCTGTCGAAAATATGCTTTTTAATGATATTGATAAAATATGGTCAATATAAAATATTGTTAAAAAGAAAGGTTTGTCGCATATCGGACACACATTTTGCTTTTCAATTCATTACGGCCAGGCCTCCAAGATCTCATGGATAGTCCAGAAACATACAGGTCTGTTTCATCCTTGTTAGGAATCATCAGGGTAACATAGCTTATGTTATGCTTCATACGCCAGGTACAGTCCTATGTTACCCTGATGATTCCTAACAAGGATGAAACAGGCCTGTAGGTTTCTGGACCATCCATAAGATCTTGGAGGACTGGTCGTAATGAATTTAAAAGCAAAATGTGTGTCCAATATGCCACGAACCTTTTGTTCTCGCTTTCTTTTTATTTATTTTTCGCGGACAAGAAATCTACTTTATAAAATATTTTTCTTTTGACTGGGGTTATTTTAGATTGGAAATAGACAAATATTTACCAAGATTTCAATTTATTCATTTTTTTTGTAAGCGGTTATTTTTCATGATTTACATGGGCGTGATACCTTTTTTGTAGTTATTCACTTTTTAAGAAGAATTTGGACGCCAACCGATGGTTTTAATGCCTCCGTATGGTTTCAAAAAATGATTATGTTTTTCTTGCTTTTATTTGTTCTTTTAAAATGATTTATCATGTTTTCCGATCAACACGACATTTTTAAAATAAATAGAAATGCGTGAAAAAACTCGAAATATGTAAAATCTCGTACTGAGATAATTAATAGGTGATTTCGGCAAGCTTTGGTATGTGGTTTGGTATCCTGTTTAGTCTGTCAAATGCTTACCAATCTATTTCAGATACAAAAATGATGACGTCACCGTGACTCTAGTATCATTTTTGGTACGTCAAATTGCTACCGTAGAATGTAGAACGGTTCTGTGGTTTGGTATAGTGCTATTTTCGTTTTTTCCTGCTTTAGAAATGTAAACAAGTAAGTTGGATTTGAAATTTTTGTTGTTTTCAGTTGTAGTGGATTTAAACGATTTACCGAAAGCGCTCAGTTAAGTAGCATTTACACAGGCGAATATCCCTTTGATCTTCGAAATGCCGGCAAACATTCGCGCGAATTATTTATTTAAAGATTCGCAAAAGGTTCGGCCCAAAAGATTCGGGGTTCGGGTAAAAAGGTTCGTGGTGTTCGGACAAAATTTTCTGAAAGAAATATTTGGAGTAATATAAAAATTAGAAAAATTGTTTGCCGTAAATCACTAAACTGAATTGTAAAATAAAAATTAAATTTTAAAACCTTTCCGACGGAGAATTGCCTTATTTCATTTTATGGGGTTTTGGTGGTGGGGTTTGGTGGTGGGGTTTGGCGATGGGGTTTGATTATAAAGCCTAAACACTAAATTAAGGAAAACCAAAAAGTGTGAAGCATAGCACAATTAGGTACAAACTTATTTAGTAGATATCTACCAACCTCACATTCTACCACTCAGCAAATAATAATTTTTAGCTTTCCGTCGACCTGTACTATTTAATCGAAATTCGTCGAAAAAGCTTTGCCAGATTTGGCACGAATTTTTGGACAAACCTATTCGCTTTGTTTAAATGCGCCTTTAGAGAATGCCGGCAAAGAAATGAAAAGAAAAATCTTCGTTAAAACGTCTACGTTTAAAAAGTTCACAAATAAGAGCTATACAGGTGTTTCAAATTCTATGCTCACCATGGGGATCTCCGGAACTACCCGGAATTTGTAAACTTTTTTTTTGGTTTTGAGCCAAGCGGCAAATGGCGCAACTTTGCCCTAATTTAAACCTTTCCGTATCTCCTACCGTTTAGGAGATCCTCATGGTGAGCATCGAATTTGGAACACCCTGTATATAGCTACAGCAGCTTTTCTTTTAGCCATTTGTTAAATCTTCTTCATCAAAATAAACCACTTAAATAGAAAAATAACCACAAAAAACAAACAAAAAAGTTTGGTTAAGGCTCGTTCCTCTTGGCCTACCGAACGAATTCGGAAGAAAGTGGTATGTTACGTCATTACTATCAGTGGCGCACCCGCAGGAATTGACTTCGAGAAAAAGGGGGGGGAGTTAAGAATAAATAATAAAAAAAACTTAATTTGTATAAAATTTCTATAAAAATGTAACCAAAACCAGGCTTCTCGAGGGGAGGGGAAATTGCCTGTTTTAAGCTTTCGCTACGAAAAATTTAGAACAAAGAACCCTGCGCAAATCACATTGAGAATGACTTTCGGCTAAATGTCGCAATTTGTTTTGTACAGGGTGTTTTTTTATAACTAGAACACTCAGTATCTTTTTTATGAATGAAAATAAAGGGTATGTTTGAATTCATAATAATATTTTTTTTGTTCCCCTTGGTATACAGGGTGTGGCAATAAATAGAACAGACAATATATTTTTGCATTTTTGAATTTTTCAAAAAATGAGCTTTACAAAAATACCAAACACTATTGAAATATATTTTGTAGTTTCTGAGATATTTGCGTTTAAAATTTTAATAGAAACGACCATCTGATCGAGCTACATTGCCTAGGCCACTAGATTTTTAAGTTTGTATTTTTAAAATAAAGAAATACATTTATACATTATTAAAACTTAAACGCAAATATCTCAGGAACTACAAAAAATATTGAAATAGTTTTTGATATTTTTGTAAAGCTAATTTTTTAAGTTGTTATAGCGCTTAAGTTCGTTGTAATTTGCCAAGAAATTTTAGAGTTTAGAACTACCCTTTTTTTCAATAATAAAAAGATACTGAGTGTTCCAGTTATAAACAAACACTTTGTACCGGACCCCTTGAACATAAAAATGGAAAAAAACGAGATAGGGAGTAGGATTAGTATCTGAGATATAGAACTTTTGCAGTAAATTAAATCATGTTCTAAGTTTTTTTAAAAAACTGTTTTAAAATGAAAAAAAAAACACTGTTTGAGTTTGGTATTTTCCTTAAAACAAACGGCTGATTTTTGTTTATTTTTACATATGAAGAGTCCACGGGAGAAAGGCGAAATGTCACATTTTTTTCAGTTTTGAGTTAAACACGGCAACAAGTGTGCTATTAGTAGTAGATTTATATATCGAATTGAAAAAGGGAAGAAACGCGAAGCACCACAGCGTAAATGTGATCTGAAAAATCCTGTACAGTGAAAAAAGGGGTAGGATCCATGCAAAAAGTAGAATTTTCCGAAAACTATGTTGGATGGACATTTCGCCTTTCTCCCGTGAACTCTTCATATATTATTTTAAATAAATCGTCTAAAAAGTGGAATATTTTTTTAAATATTTATATGCGAAATATTAGCCAGGTAGTTTAAAAACAATTTGTATAAATAAACGTTAATTCAAAATTATGTACATGGTTGGTACCATTGGTACCTCTAGGCTAATTTGAAGATAAAATTTTTATAGGTATATGTTAATTTTTTTGAAAAATGAATTATGTGAAATTTATCGTTATTATAGATACTTTCAAAAAAAATTATCCTAAGAGGTATTTTTATTACACAAGCAAAAGTGTCTAGAAATATCGAAAATTTTGAAAGATAACATGTCGATAACTAATTTTAGAAAACCACTTAAAAACATTGTTCCTTTCTAGATTCGGAATTTAAAATTTTCAGCCTTGATCCTTTTCGTCGGAGGTTAACAAGACTCGAGTTGAAAATTTTCGAAAACATCCGTTTTTAGAATTATCTTATCGAAATCAAAAATTAACATATCATTTTGTGTCAAAAAACTTCGTATCAAAAATACTATTATAAATTATACACATAATTTAGAGAAAATCACCATACCAAATTCCATAAAACAAAAACCAATTGATAAGGTAATGCATTAGGTAGGTAATTCGATAGAAATGAGTACTCTTTTGCAGATCTCCACCAATCACAAGCTATACGCAGTCACGAGTTCCCTGAATGCCAATATACGACCTCACACAGTCGTTTGCAGCGTTCTTCTATCGAACTGGTGGTCAAGTTTGCCCCCTCCCTCCAGGAAACGTTTTTAAAAAATTCAAATTCCCATATTTTGCACACGATTTGCATAGTTTTGCACATCAAATATTAAACTTTTGCACACTCTCCCAAGTAACTTACTTTGATTATACAGGCCTCTTAAGGCGCATTTACACAGACAAACTTTCCTTTGATGTTGAAATGCCGACAAACATTTACACGAGCCTCTTGAGCAAAATGTTCAAAAAAAAATTCGAGCAAAATCTCGTACAAAAAGACTCACGGAAATTTTGGAGAGAATGTTAAGCAAAATTTGTTTGAAGAAATGTTGGTATAAAAATTTCTTACAAATTTAAATTTTATAGTTTTATGGGAATTCATTGAACTTAACTGAAAATATAAAGACTAAGTTTTAAACCAAGGTATTTTTAATTAAGTGCTTTCCGACGGAAAAACGATTTGATGTCGAAATTCACATTTTACCTCATAAGCAACTTCGACCTAATTTTTATAGGGGATATGCCAGTATACTTGTAACTTTTTTGGGGTTGTAAAAAAACGAGAATAAAAAAATAATAATTGGCACTTATTTATTGCTGTTGCCTGTAAAATGTAATGATAAAAATTTACGTTTAAAAGAATATCTCTTTATTTTACTTCCCAGTTTAAAACACAATACAATAATAATTAAGTCAAATTAAAAAACCTACATACATTTTATTAAATCTCAAATATATGAACAAAAGCACGTTCGATCTAAATAATACCCGTTTATTACCCACTTTTACCACCCTACGATCCCGACCCTTGTCTAAAAAAATATAATTTTGCAGTAATGGACTAGATAGACTTCTGAATCGGAATGTTGCTCCTTTGCATATTGTTTGTCGACCTTGATTATTACATTAAATTGACAGTAAATATATATCTTCAGCATTTTTATGAACCTTTTACTTTTTTAAGCAACCGTTGGGGCCTTAAACTAACTAGGTAAATCTGATGTCAGGAATGAAAAAAAAAACAATCATAGCTAAGGGTAAAGTTACAAAAATATGTTTAAAAAAAAATCCCCTCCCCACCAGTCCTCACAGTCGTGAGGCGCGGATTACCTCTTAAAAGTGCAATTTTTGTTTTTTTTGCCGATATTTGAAAAACTCAAAATTTTTTTGGAAAAGAAAAATTTTCCTGGGTTGTTTCTTGAATTTAGGAAAAAACCCTTGAAAATAAAAAAAACTCGCAAGAAAATCCCAAAAAAATCCGGGAAAAACCCTAAGAATATAATATTTTTTTCTAAGTAAGTAACCCTAATCCATGTGACAAAACTGATAGCCAAGAATAATGTTTCGCTTGTCGTCGGCTTTTTTTTACAAAAATTTAAAATAAAAGTTGGTGTTCCATTTTTTTAAAGAATTGAGATCACTGATCACTGATGTAAAATTTTATTTATTCTTATCTTTAAAAATATGTTTTCAAAACAGATAGCAATAATTTGCTCAAAAATTTACCCGAACAAAATGTTCAAAGAAAAGCTCACAAAAATGTTCACGTAAAAAATTTTACATCTTTTGCACGAGCTTTTGTTTGAGCATGTTCGTCTGTGTAATTGCGCCTTTAGAGCGCTTTTATGTAAGGACTGTTTAAAAATTTTGTCGTGTAAACACCACTAAAACCGTTTTAGGCACTAAATCGATTTTATTTTAAAGCGATTGAAGAAAGGTGGTTTAAAGCTTTAAAAACGATTTTAGGGTGGCCATAATCATTTTAAAAACGCTTTAGCGCATTTAGTACAGTAAAATTGAAATAAATAAGGGAGGTACCTCGCAGAAGCGTGCCAGATTCTTCTGAGGCCCCCCCGCAAAATATTTTAGGATGCCCCCCTGCTCTACTCGATATTTTTTTTTCGGCAACAAGAAAGTTAATACGGATATATTTTCTTATTACAAATATTTATAGTATAATAAACCTAACTATAAAGAAAACCAACAAACTAATGCGTCTCATGTACCCTCTGTATATTAGTATTCAAAATGTATGCAATTTTAAAGGAGCCGAAAGGTATTTTTGTTCGTAGTTGTTTTTATATATTATATTCTTTTTTTTTGCTTTTTTTAAGGTAAGGCGGCTAAGAGGTCCCCGATATGCCGTGGGCCCCCTTGCGAACACGCCCCTGGTACCTCAAAAAAAAATCCGGAGAGGCAAAAATTTATTTAAAAAACTTTAAATGCAAAAGTTGTAGATCTCGGAAAAGAACTATAAAAATATGTATATTGTTTATAATTAATTAAACAGTCTTTGAGCTGCTACAGCGACTGAAAGTGGGTAAAATTCTTTGATAACCGCTTTCTGGGAATGCATGAAGTCGCGTGTTGTGGATTATACAGGGTGGATTCTTTAAACGGAACGGTGCTTCTAGCGGGTTAGAATTTGATTTTACAAAAATATCCAAAAACACGTCAACTGAGATTTTTAATTTTCTAATCGTGCTATATTGGATTTTTTTTATGTCATTTTGTTTACGAGGTATGGCAAAAAATATATATTTTTTTAAATAGGTCACCCTGTATAGTTTGAAATTTTTGAATTCTAAAAAAAAATATCTTTTTGACAATACCACACACTAATACTCTATCTCTTATGATTTACAAGATAGAGACATTTAAACTTGCATAGATATTTGAATGAATATCGAAGTTTCCCATATAGATTTAGATCAAAATATCTTGATTATCGTAAAAGATAGATCCTACTGTATAGTATTGCTATCTGACAGACTGATTTTTCGTAACTTCAACGCCCTCTATCTTTTTAAAAACTAACTACAGAGAATTGAACCTAAAACAAAAAATAATGCCAATTTTATGCTAAAGATTTTTGTTTTTAGACTTTTTGGCCTCCGACCAACAAAAATGGAGAAAATCGGTGGATGGCCGGTTACCCAAAAGGACTCGACTATCGCGACCCGACTAGGCATGCACTACCCAAGCAGCATTTTTTCGACCGCCGACTGTTTCTGACTCCATCCGACGTCAGATCAAGTGAAAATTTTAGTAGTCTGTTACCTTATATCTGGTAGTGTAGTTAACGACATAGTCTTTATTAAAAAAATAAAATGACATTGTAAGGACGTCGGCGACAGAGACTCTAGTTTTCTCTGTTATACCATACTGCAATCGCGGTATTAACTACGAAATAACTGAACGCCAAGTTGGTGGATGAACCAGCCAGAATTAGTCCAAACAAATCGTCGTCAGCCACAATTAGACATTTTGTCCAAAAAATAACGTCAGAAAGAAGACCCGACGCCATAACTCTTTTGTTTTTGAGAATTTGCACTGAAAGTATGCCTAAAAGAAGAACAAAAAAAGAAAAAGGCTAAGGAGGCAAGCTAAACAAATAGAGTATTTAAAATGAAAGAGAAATAACCCCCCCCCCCCACAGGAGCAACCAGCAGATATATTATATAGGAAATAACATAAGATAAGAAATAAGAATAAGCTATTGCTCACATGTGATCACCTGGCTAGAACTTCGGTTTCTTTAGTTTTTAAAAACCATTTTTTAGACTTTTTGGCCTCCGACCAACAAAAATGGAGAAAATCGGTGGATGGCCGGTTACCCAAAACGACTCGACTATCGCGACCCGACTAGGCATGCACTACCCATGCAGCATTTTTTCGACCTCCGACTGTTTCTGACTCCATCCGACGTCAGATCAAGTGAAAATTTTAGTAGTCTCGTACCTTATAACTGGTAGTGTAGTTAACGACATAGTCTTTATTAGAAAAATAAAATGACATTGTAAGGACGTCGGCGACAGAGACGTTAGTTTTCTCTGTTATACCATACCGCAATCGCGGTCAGGTCATGTAGCCTAGCTGTCTAGCATGATTGTATTAACTACGAAATAACTGAACGCGAAGTTGGTGGATGAACCAGCCAGAATTAGTCCAAACAAATCGTCGTCAGCCACAATTAGACATTTTGTCCAAAAAATAACGTCAGAAAGAAGACCCGACGCCATAACTCTTTTGTTTTTGAGAATTTGCACTGAAAGTATGCCTAAAAGAAGAACAAAAAAAGAAAAAGGCTGAGGAGGCAAGCTAAACAAATAGAGTATTTAAAATGAAAAAGAAATAACCCCCCCCCCCCACAGGAGCAACCAGCAGATCCAATAAATCAGGTGAAAGAGAACATGGACAAGATTAAAGTTGAGATTATATAGGAAATAACATAAGATAAGAAATAAGAATAAGCTATTGCTCACATGTGATCACCTGGCAAGAACTTCGGTTTCTTTAGTTTTTTTAAACCATTTTTTAGATTTTTTTGTCGGGATTATGACAATGACAAATGACAGGTAAACTTCAGTCGTGCTCTATGCAGACACAGACGTCGAATTCCGATCCTGGCGCGCTATAGTCGGAACACGACTTATACCCGTTTACACAGCTGACTTAGACAAAGGTGCAAAGTTGGGCGCATTAGGTGTAACAATTATGAAGATCTTGTCGGAATTGGTCTGATCTGGTTGAATTTTGGTATTTCGTCAGAAACGCCATGACATCAAAGCAGAAATAGGCTCGCCATTGTGAAGGTATTTTTCATGTTTTTTCTTTATTCAGCAATCAAACAAAGCTTTGTAAACATGTTTAGTAAAATTTGGCTTAGATGATGCGGTTGATCCTTTTTTTTTTGAAAAGTCTACAAATTTGACAAAAAAAAATATACAGGTATATATATTTTTATATATTTTTTCCGTATTTTCAAAGAATTTTGAGGGCTGATTTTTTTTCAACAATTTTTGTTCATGTTTATCAGTAAAGTGACCTTGGTTGAAGAATTTCGACTGCTGAATGGTCAAAAAGTGTTACATACTATAATTAGTAATTGAGAAATATTTATACATTTATTTCCTTCAAAGTAATAAATATCTGGCGATTTTCAAAACTATTTACTTCCAGTCAAAATTAAGTGCAGTGGCCGGAAAATTCTAGGTGTAGAAAACATATTACATTTTTAGTACAAAAATGACGATGTTGTTGGTCGTCGGATATAGTTAGTCGAGCGCTAGTACGAGTCGCCTACTGCCGTCGGAACGACCAAAATTTTGATGCTCCATTTCAGTGCAAATGCCGGTCTTAAGGTCGTCGTCATAAAGTCAGTTTACAACGTCGGGTTGTGAATGCCTCCATCAGGGAACCGAAATGCCACGTCCAAATGCTGCTTGGGTATATTTTTTGTAATATTTTATGTCAGGAACCGTCGGGTGGGAGTAACTGTTCGAAATTTTAGCATTACACCTTTCACAATAGCTATATGGGTGCCGATTCTGGAATTTTTTAGGAAAGATCGCACGGGAACGGTCACCTCCTTGACATCGACCAATAACAGCTATCACGAGTTATCCGAAACCTGTCCGACTTCAGCCGAAACTCACCCGATTGGCGTGTATCGAAGGAATCTTCCTACACTTTTATATACCTACCTCTATATAAGCAGGAGAACAGGTGCGCGTTCAGAGACGGCTGGAGCCAAACCAAAAACGGTTTTACCCCTTCCACTCAAAATATTAAAAATGGCATTGACATTGCCGATCCAGCTTTGAACGCGCAAAACCGACTGTCGTATCTTTAGTATTTTTGATAGGCACGGATAGTCTGTTTAAAAAGGAAAAGGACTGTCGAAACGTGTTGCACTTTTCATTTTCAAATGATTTTCTGAATTTTCTTCAATTTGTTAGGTTAGGACAACCTCTCAACTGAATTTTTTTTCGTTGGCTTCGCCCGCGGACTAATAACAACAACTTTTCTTTCAACTTTCGGGTTCCTCCAAAACTGATATGGCTTCAGCCGATCTTGGACGGTATATGCTAACCACTTTTGGCAAGCTGGATCCATTTCTGAATGGCTAATGCCAATTTTGATTTGGCTCCAGCTGTCGCTGAACGCACCCCTTGAAAAACAATAACCGAGTCAGCTTTGCGCGTGCACCTTACAAGCCTGGCAGCTTCTGAGCCTTTTCATTGGTCGAAACGAAGGATATGAACGTTCCCAGGCGACCATTCTCTCGAAATTCAAGAATCGGCATCCTGGTGAGGAGGGGGGCCACACTTGACCGACCCGTTCTATCGGGTCGCTCTACTGCTTTGTACTAGTAGAGATTTTTCAATCAAAATGTGGTAATAGGGTCGTGTTTATTTGCTTTCGCACTACTCGCCTCTAGCTTTTGGATTTGGTGGAAATCTGGGAGAGAATAGTCTATTCTATCAATTGTTAAATCAAATAAAAGGAGGAGGGGAGAAACAGCCGTTGAATATCTGCTATAAAATTATTTCTTCTTTTTCTTGTCCTCAGGCTTCGACTGCAACCTTGTCTTGGTCCTAAAATAAAAATAATAATAAACTTTATTATATTTAAAAAGAGAATTTTGCCAACAGAAAAACTATTGGATTTTTGGTCTCCTCCACTAGTTCTACCACTGACTGATTTCAGATACGGTCCATCCACCTATACGAAATACACCCGAGTACCACAAGAATACATACCGGGTGCAACACGTGTTTCACCCTTGTTAGGGATCATCAGTGCAACATAATTTTTATAGACGAATAATACGAACGATCAAATGAACAAGTCAAATGCTCGGCAAACACTAAAATAACAAAATGCGAAAGAGTTTCCAGGGTCTAACGAAGACCTGACGCCAATACCGTTTTTAGGAGAAGTCGTTCGCTTGCTCATAACCAAAGAAAAGTTTTATTTTTTGGTATATATGTTTTAAGTCAAGGTATACGTATATTTTACTGTAAAAGCAATCTTCCAAAAATACTAGAATTTATTTAAAATAATTTGTTCAAACATTGCTGTCAAACTAATTCATTGACAAAGGCGCACCCAGGAATTGGCTTCCGGGGGGTTTTTAAGGATAAATAATAAAAAAAACTTAATTTGAAGTAAAAACGCGACCATAGTTGATACAAAGAAACAGGTGCTTACAAGCGCGGACCTGGGCTCAAATGTAGAGGGGGGGGGGGAAACTAAAATCGTAAATATCGATGGGTTTTTGGGAATTTAAGTTGTTTATTTACGCTTAATTTGTTTGTAAAAAGGCATAATCGCAGGAAAAATGTTTTGATATAATTACATTAAAAAGACCATTTTAATGGTGATCCAAATTGACAACAAATAAAAAAATCAAAC
This sequence comes from Oxystoma pomonae, assembly GCA_963921995.1. Lineage (NCBI taxonomy): Eukaryota > Metazoa > Arthropoda > Insecta > Coleoptera > Brentidae > Oxystoma > Oxystoma pomonae. Next base: position 89,847,350 of record OY998168.1, on the reverse strand, counting down.
ATTTTTATAGCGGTTATGAACGAACGAAATCGTAAAAATGAAAGGTGCTTTTTGCAATTTATGATATTTTAAAGATATTTGTTAAAAATTAAAGCTCTTGTATTATATTCCTTATATATTTTATTTCTGCTTTTATATTTAATGGTGCCAATTGTATATAACCAGGCGTCTCAGAAAGGGGAGGTTAACCCCAAACCCCCCCCCCTCGGTGCGCCACTGACATTGATGTAAAATCTGCCGATTTACTGTTTGAATAAATTAATTCAGAATATCATCTGGCTTTAGGAATTTTGTAATATCATTTTCAATGTTTGCAAGAGCTAGAAAACTAAATCGAGCTCGATTAATATTAACCTAATTTGCATTAAATAAAATCTATATGTTTGTGGCGGATTCATAATGTCGAAACTAATTTTTTTGGGTTTTTCGCCACTAAGTTAAGGAAATTTTTTCAAAAATATGTTAAAACCCACTGCGTAAATTCCTAAAGAAAAAAATTTGTTCGTTTGTCAGTGGTTTTTAAATAAGATAAAAATTTGCCTACACACACGCAAATCCTAACTAGAATCTAAGTACTTATCTGACGTTTCGGCAGAAATTCTACTGCCGTTATCAAAGAATTTTATCCTTTTCAAAAACTTTTTTCGATTCTTTTTTAAAATATCTGTCTGTTGTCATACAACTGACTGACTTTGACTGATATATATTTCAAATATTAACTTGACAGTTTGGTGCGTCGATAGTAGCCAACAAGGTATTGGGTGAATTTAGTAAAATTTAAAATCAAAATGATATTTGTTTGAGTGTTTTCGATTTTAGATTACTTTATAAAAATACAAAATTTTTATTTTAAAATATCAATTATAAAAATTATCTTTTGACTAACTTTAGGAAAAAATATATTAGAAACCCAAAGAACATCAATGCTATTTTTTAATTTATTTTAAAAAAACCTTTTTGAAAATCTTGTTTTAAAATTGGAAGCCAAACTGTATTTATATCAAATGATATGCTAGCTATGCATTCATCTTCGTTAAGATAGATGCAAGCTGCTTCTTTGATTTTTCGTTTAATTTTGTCTGGTTCTTTTTGTAATATACTGGTTTCTCCCCACATTACTCTATGATCATTTTCAAAAGAATGTTGGCAAATTTTAGACTTCTCCCAGTCTCCCCTTCTGAGGTAACCCTTATGGTCATTTATTCTAACTTCAAGAGGCCTTGAAGTTTTTCCAATATAAAATTTACCACACTCGCAAGGAATTTTATAAACGATATTTTTTGAGTTTTGCTCAGCATTTAATGGTTTTGTTTTGGTTAGAATTGATCTAAGAGTATTTGATTTTTTAAAAATTGTTCTAATATTATAAGTATTAGCGATTCGTTTAATTTTTTCCGAAATACCTGGTATAAAAGGAATTATTAAATTTGTTGGTTGTACATTATTATGTCTACGTTCGCGTTGTCTTGGAAATTCGATTTGTCTAAAAGAATTTTCGATGAAGTTATTTGGATACGAATTTTTAATTAAGACCTCTTTTATTATTTGTTTTTCTTGTAAAAATGTGTTATTGTCCGAACAAATAATTTTAGCTCTATCGTATAGACTTTTTATTACTGCTTTTTTAACCGATGAGCAATGATTTGAGTTAAAATTTAGATATCTATTTGTATGTGTTGGTTTTCTATAAACTGAGGTTTGTAATGTATTTTGTTTGTTTATTAAAACATCTAAAAATGAAATTTTGTTATCGTTTTCTACTTCTAAAGTAAATTTTATTGTTGGTTCTTTACCGTTTATAAAATTAAGAAAATCATTAAGTTTATTTAAATCGTGTGGCCAAATACTAAAAATATCATCTATATAGCGAAACCAAATGACCGGTTTAAAATTAAATTCCTCTAAAATTTTATTTTCAAAATCTTCCATAAAAATATTACTCATTAGAGGAGAAAGTGGAGAGCCCATTGCCATCCCAAAATCCTGTTGAAAAAAATCACTTTCCCACTGAAAATATGTGGTTTTTATGCATAATGTGAGAAGTTCTAGAATAGCATTGACGCTCAGTGTAGTTCTTTCGCCTAAATTTTGATCATTTTCTAATCGATGTCTTACTATAGAAAGGCTTTTATCTACAAATACATTTGTGAAAAGGCTCACCACATCAAAACTCACCATCAAGTGATTGTTATTAAAATTGACCTCGGATATTTTTTTTTTTTTCTAAAAAGTGTTGAGAATTTTTTCTAAATGAATTTGTATTTCCTACTAAGGGATTTAAAATTTTAAGTAAATATTTTGCGAGTTTATGACATGGAGAATTAATGCTACTAACTATAACCAAATAACTTCATCGAAAATTCTTTTAGACAAATCGAATTTCCAAGACAACGCGAACGTAGACATAATAATGTACAACCAACAAATTTAATAATTCCTTTTATACCAGGTATTTCGGAAAAAATTAAACGAATCGCTAATACTTATAATATTAGAACAATTTTTAAAAAATCAAATACTCTTAGATCAATTCTAACCAAAACAAAACCATTAAATGCTGAGCAAAACTCAAAAAATATCGTTTATAAAATTCCTTGCGAGTGTGGTAAATTTTATATTGGAGAAACTTCAAGGCCTCTTGAAGTTAGAATAAATGACCATAAGGATTACCTCAGAAGGGGAGACTGGGAGAAGTCTAAAATTTGCCAACATTCTTTTGAAAATGATCATAGAGTAATGTGGGGAGAAACCAGTATATTACAAAAAGAACCAGACAAAATTAAACGAAAAATCAAAGAAGCAGCTTGCATCTAACTTAACGAAGATGAATGCATAGCTAGCATATCAGTTGATATAAATACAGTTTGGCTTCCAATTTTAAAACAAGATTTTCAAAAAGGTTTTTTTTAAATAAATTAAAAAATAGCATTGATGTTCTTTGGGTTTCTAATATATTTTTTCTTAAAGTTAGTCAAAAGATAATTTTTATAATTGATATTTTAAAATAAAAATTTTGTATTTTTATAAAGTAATCTAAAATCGAAAACACTCAAACAAATATAATTTTGATTTTAAATTTTACTAAATTCACCCAATACCTTGTTGGCTACTATCGACGCACCAAACTGTCAAGTTAATATTTGAAATATATATCAGTCAAAGTCAGTCAGTTGTATGACAACAGACAGATATTTTAAAAAAGAATCGAAAAAAGTTTTTGAAAAGGATAAAATTCTTTGATAACGGCAGTAGAATTTCTGCCGAAACGTCAGATAAGTACTTAGATTCTAGTTAGGATTTGCGTGTGTGTAGGCAAATTTTTATCTTATTTAAAAACCACTGACAAACGAACAAAAATTTTTTTCTTTAGGAATTTACGCAGTGGGTTTTAACATATTTTTGAAAAAATTTCCTTAACTTAGTGGCGAAAAACCCAAAAAAAGTAGTTTCGACACTAATTTGCATTAGCATGTATGAATGTGGAAATGCTTCTTTTTTAACTACAGACCCAATATCGGATATGCTCATATCTTGGCGACGTTTCCCAGCACATCAGTTTTTTATTAAGGGCATTTCAGCGTTTAAAACATCCTTATGAATTGAAAAAGTGTTTGCGTATAGATCAATAAATTCCAAACTTTCATGAAAATTTATTTGAGAAAAATTATGCACAGCTACAGCTAACTTTTGACTTTCAGCCGAAAATATTACTTTTATGTTAGTTATAATATTTTATCCAATGCTTTTACGGCATATTCCTTAAGGCTATAGTTTCTCCCCAGATTTTAAGTAAAAAAAAGTACAACTGGCAACGCCTTGTTCTTTAATTTTTTGATCTTTTGCCAGAGTGCACAGGGAAAACTAAACATCAGAATTAGCTGAAATTTTGCAGGGGTGATTTTTTAATGCTTAAAAAAATTTCTGAGGGATTTTTCAAAATTCTCAATTATTTTTTCTTCAAAATAAAAGATCTGGTGTTATCATCTATCCCAAAAGCCTCAAAATAATTGCGGTTACATTTTTCCTTTTTATATTTCCTTGCTTTAGCGGAAATAAAAACTAAGTTTTCTTTTTTCTAAAAGCCTGTGCACTCCGGAAAAGAAAACCGATCAATCAATCATAAACGGTTACACTTCATTGAATTTGGGAGACAAACGCAGTTCAAGTGTTGGCCGATAGATCGCATAATTTATACCATTCCACGCTAACTGCAGGTGTTTTTTCAACAAACTTTAAATCGAGCCGCAGTGGGAAAAACGAGTATTTTTACGTTTTCTGACAGAAAACCATTCGAGGTTATGTTCAAAAACATTACTCTAAAACAAATATGAAACCACTCCATGTGTGCAGTCGCCTGCCGAAAAAGGCCTAGCGCTGCGCGGGCATTACCCCGAGGAATTCGCATAGAAACATTCGGCGCCCATTAACCTCAGATAATTTTGTTTTTATTTTGATTCAACCATTTTTTTTTTATTTAAATTATTGCGGCATAGTTATGTGCAAGTGTACTAGTGCGTCAACACACGGATACTTGAGTACTAACAAAACAGGTTAATAAAGCTCCATTTAGAGGTTGGAAAGACGCTTGCTAACCGTTGACGCTCCTGTTTAAAATATAATACAATTATTTCGTCTAGCGCCAGTAGCCGATTTTTAAATCTGCATACTTTTACGTTAACATGTTGTCGGTATAGCCGAACGGCGAGGTTGATGTTGTCGGTGGAAGATCAATTACTGAAATGCCATCATACTCTTTATAAACTTTTTAGCGCTAACCACACACACACTTTGAGAAAAAAGCGAAAGTAAAACATACTTATGTGCTGTAGCGGCGCAGAACGCGAAAAGTCAAAATAGGTAACCTAACACCAAATTTTTGACCCGATGCAAAAAAATCTCTAGTGTTCCACTGTGGATAAACATAAATAAAGTCTCTGCGTTGCCATGGAAAACAAATTCAATGACGTAAAATTTTGCAAAAAAATCAGGTCGACATAGTTAAATTGATTTCCCGTACAGTGTTACTAAAAACAATTCCCCAGATTGTAACTACGACCTTAAGAGGTACATTTTCAGTTTTTTTACGAACGTACACCTACACCTCCATAGATGCAGTAGCGGAGCGGTGCGGTGCAGTATTTTGACACTGACAATGACAGTCCTTACTTATTCACTCGCCGATTCCGCTTAGGTTTAGAAGGGGTTAAAATTTAAATATTGAAGGGCAAATTATTAAATGCATAAATTCGGACTAATTGTACATTCTCCTAAAAAAGTTTGTTTGGCAATTTCCATTTTGAATTGTGGTGCGTGTAACAGTGTTCGAATTATCTTTGGGGGTATTTTGGATTTTGGGGGGCTCATCCCCCCCAAGCCCCCCCTTACTTCGCCCATGAGACGTTCACTTTCTACGAAAAAACATTACTAAAAAACAAACAAGCTTTGAAGCTGTCTGTTTGAAGTCATTCAGCACGGCTCAATCAAGCCTTGTTTGTCAAGAGAACTTTCTTATAAAATAAATCCCTTTCTACTGGTGGTGGTCAACCCCGCATGAGTTGTTCTGAAGAAGCAGCAATGAAGTACCTCGGGCTCCGTATAAGAGCATCAAAACTTTACGAGCGTCTCGCAATAACTTTTGAGCCTGTTTGTCATATAAAATCAGTAAAGATTCTTGTCCACGACGACCAAGCGAAAAGTGAAGTGGTTTTAATCAATAAATATGCTCAGAAGAAGTCACGAGAGGATCAAAAGAAGACTTATCAAGCTCGGAGCGCGTGCAGAGCTGACGCCCTTACTATTTTTTAGGAGAAAACGTTCACTTGCCTATAACCAGCAGAAGGAACTTGCAGAAAGTTGTCTTGCAAAACGGCAGTCTGGTCTATGGGTTCCAGAGTGCATTCAGTTACTTGGACCCTTCTAGGACATCCCAAAAAGGTCGAAAAGCGGCAATAGTTTTAATTTATTATACTTTTGGGCCACTATAATTAATCCAATTGCTATCCAGTGGACTAACCACTTTTTCCAACACACACACATGGGAAATCCAAAAAGTGTCTTTTATGGTTCTGTGGACTAACCAAATTATCCAATGCATGTCCGCTGATCCAAAAAAATAATTCCAATGTATATCCAATGGACAGGTTTTTTGGATGCCCAATGGAGTAAAAAATAGACATATTCAATAGATATCCTTAAATAATCTGAAAAATTATATCAGTTATACTGGATATCAGGATATAGGTTATTTTTGGTGTAATAGAATAAGAAAAACAATTCTTCAAGAAACTTTCTTTAACAAATATTAATTTTGAAGACCCTGTGAAGTAAAAGGAAAATAAATAAAAATGCCCTTTGGATACAAAAAACATTACTAAAAAACAAACAGTTTGTTTTGAACTATAAATGGCAATCTTTCATCCACTCTGGCTAGTTAGAACCGAGGTTAAAACTTTGTCACATGGACAATAATTCTTTGGTGTACAGTGGAGTAAAAAAAAACAAAACTTCCAGTGGACCTCCTAAAGAACATTTATTACAGGGCCAAATATGGAATTCCGGTTAGCACAGGTTATTTGAGGTCCAATGGACTAAGAAAAAGACATATCCAATGGATATCCGTCAAAAAACTATAAAGTTGCTGGACATATGGACATGGACCAAAAAAATCGTTTCGATTTGATATCCAAAATATAAGTAAAAAAAGCAGTTTACTTATTTATTTCTTTATTTCTCATACAGATACAAACAATAAATACCACATTAGTATCCACAATATAGAACTTTGGTTAACGAAAAAACAGGAAAAAGAAATATGTTTAATTATATTATTCAAGGAAAAGTAGGTTTAGGGTTTAAATATTCTATGTTTGTCAATAATATTTAAGAAATATAAATCTAATTAAAAAAAAAGCATGTTTTCAACCCGCATCATCCTACATATATTTTTAGGTGCCATGCTTCACCTTGTTGAGGAACATCTACCGCCGGGAGTGGAAATTCTGTATAGATTCGACGGTGGCCTACTTAACCTAGGCAGACTGCAAGCAAAAACTAAAGTCTCGACAACCTCGGTAATCGAACTGCACGCCGATGACAACGTCGTAATGGCCGATACAGTGGAAAATCTACAACTGGTAATCAACGCATTTAACCAAGCCTACAAAAGCATTGGCCTAGAGGTCAATCTTGCTAAAACGCAAATTCTTCACCAACCAGAACCAGGTACGAATCCCCAAGCTCCAAACATTTCCATAAATGGCCATCCTCTGCAGAACGTGGAACATTACCCATACCTTGGGAGCCACCTATCATCAAACGCAACTATTGACGCAGAAACACGAAGACGAATACTGAGAATCAAATGGCAAGACCGACGACAAAACATAAGTGCTTTAGAAGAAGCCAGAACAACTAGTAAAGAAGCCCTTATCTTCAAGCACCAGCTTCGTTGGACTGGTCACATTATCCGCATGCCTGAAACACGTTTCCCAAAGCAGATATTTTATAGACAACTCAAGGAGGGAAACAGAAATCAAGGTGGTCAACAAAAAAGGTACAAGGACGTTCTCAAAGACAATATGATGAAAGGTCACATCGATATAAACAACTTTGAGACCACGGCAAACGATAAGGCTACATGGCGCCGAATAGTCCATGAGGGAGCACAAACTTTTGAAGAGCAACGACGTAGACTAGAAACGGAAAAAAGAGAACGTAGAAAGGAGCGACAAAATGGAAGAATGGATGACTAACAACACCCGGCTGCTGCCGGAGACTAGGTGTGCCAGGACTGTGGAAGGGTGTGCGGCTCGAGAATTGGCTTACATAGCCATCAAAAAACGCACAACAGATAGCGACGATACAGAATAGAGGAAAATCATACTCGGTATCGAGTGATTGCCTATGATGATGATGATGACATAGAGGAACATGCTGAGAATAATTTGTATGCCTAAGGGGCACTTTAAACAAGTAATTAAATCTGAGATTTATAGGAGCAACATTAAAGTTTATTTTGCTCAGCAGATCAGAAGAGTCGACTAGCAAGTAATTAAATTTTCGTTATTTCCACCCAAGATCTTTTGTTTTTAGATTCTTTTCGGTTGATGTTACTGATTTGGAGGTTTTAAATTCTTTTTTGAATTTTGAATGTGACCTAATCTAAGTTGATTTCCAAATCGCAATAAAAATGTTCTTAGAAATTTCTTTCTTTGGATTCTTTCAACAGCATCTTTATGGACTTGATAATGGGGATTCCAAATTATGGATGCAAAGTTTAGTTTGCTGTTAACAAAGGCATAATAAAGTGATAGGTATGTTTATGAATTCCTAAATGTTTGAGATTACAGATAGCAACCAAGGTGTCAATGTGCTTCTCAAATGGTAATTTTTTATCAAGGATGACCCCCAGGTCTCGAACCTTTTTTACTCTTTTTAGTACGTGGCTACCAAGTGTGTAGTTAAAGTTCAAGGTTGTCTTATTTCTAGAAAATGTTTTAGGTCATCAGTGAATGCAAGAAATCTAGATTTTTTACATCAATCGCACACATCGACCAAGTATATAATAAAAACAAAGGTCCTAAAATGGACCCTTGTGGAATACCAGAAGAAACGTTTACCCATTTGGATGTTGTTCCATTGAGAAGGAAAAAAAAGTTTCTGCCCCCCCATATATGACTTAGTTCCTAATGGATCAAAATTAAAAGTAAGCTTTAATAAATGTTCCATGGACAACGTATGCGGGCTGGGTTGTTATTTTTATGCAATGACTACCTGTCTGGCATGCAAAGAAGGCAAGACCATAGTAGTTCTTGATTATTAATAAGGCGTTACCTGGAATAAAGTTATAACCATATGTTGTGTAATTTGTGCAAGAATTCTTGGTGGGAAGTACCTATTTCAAATGCTAACTTAGTAAAATTTTGTAGCGAAATGGAGGCAACGGGCCCAGCAAGGTATCCTATGTTTATGGTTTTCTCAATACAATATAAATACAAACTTTTTTTATCAATGCAAAATTTTAAATATTTTGAAGACGACTGACCTAGGAAGGTTAAGCGCAAGAATATGTCCAAAAATAATCTTTACGGGTAATGCGCCTTTTACAAAATAACTAGTTTCTTGATTCCAGAATTTGAAATTTAAATTTTAGACTTTTCTATATTTAGATTTCAAATAATAGAAAGAATACGCTTGTAAAAGGAAGTGTGGGTAAAGGACCTTATAAGTCATGCAAAACTTGTTTTTCTTAAATAAATTACACGGTCACCTAAAGTTCACTCTTAACAAAAATAAATGGCGCCAATAGGCACGTGTCTTCCATACAAACTTCAAAAAAAATTCGCTAGTAATAGCACAATAGGTTAACTACAATAATTCCTAAGGCTACGTACTTCTAAACTATGAAAAATTACTCAACCGTGATGTTTAATAAGTTGGCTTTGCCCAAGGAGGGGCTTCCAAACATTTGGAATTTCAACACTTGGTTTACTGAAAATACCCTGATTCTGCTCAATAAAGGCAGCTTCAAAGAATTGTCTTCCAGCGTGACTCCTTGTGCAAAACCGTTGTTTCTGTCCACTTCATTCGGTGTTGTTTTGACCATGCATGTTCGGCGATTCCTGATTTCGTTGTTTCACCTCTTTGGATATTCTTCTGATGTTCTTTAAGCCTAACAGATAGTGGTTTTTTTGTTTCGCCTATGTATGATTCACCACACTCACAAGGAACTTGGTAAATGCATTCCTTGTTTTATGTGTTCTCCGGTTTTGTTTTTACTAAGAAGGCTTTGAATTGTGTTATTAGATTTAAAAGCTGTTTTAATATTAAAGTTGTTCGCTACTTTCCGAATTTTCTCTGATACTCTAACACAAGAAACCTAGAGTTTTGAAAACACTCGCGCACATCGACCAAGTATATAATAAAAACAAAGGTCCTAAAATGGACCCTTGTGGAATACCAGAGGGAACGTTTACCCATTTGGATGTTGTTCCTATGAGAAGGACAGAAAAGTTTCTGCCCCCCATATATGACTTAGTTCCTAATGGATCAAAATTGAAAGTTAGCAAAATAAATGGTCCATGGATAACGTATGCGGGCTGGGTTGTTCATATGCAATGAGTAATTGTCTGGCATGCAAAGAAGACAAGACCATAGTGGTTCTTGACTATTAATAAGGCGTTACGTGGAATAAATTGGTGTATTTTTTGTAATTTGTGCAAGAATTCTCACTGTTGGTAGTAATCACCTATTTCAAATGCTAACTTAGTAAAAGTTTGTAGCCAAATGGGGCAACGGGCCCAGCAAGGTATCCTATGTTTATGGTTTTCTCAATACAACACAAATACACACATTTTTTATCAATGGAAAAATTTCAACATTTTTAAGACCACTGACCAAGGTAGGTTAAGCGCAAGAATGTATCCAAAAACAATCTTTAAGGGTAATGCTCCTTTTACAAAATAACTAGTTTCTTGATTCCAGAATTAGAAATTTAAATTTTTGACTTTTCTATATTTAGATCTAAAATAATAGCAAGGACCTTGTAAGTCATGCAAGAGTTACCTAAAGTTAACTCTTAACAAAAATCCCTCCATACAAACCTCAAAAAATTTTCGCTATTAATGCCACAACAGGTTAAGTTATTTCCGAAAATTTTTACGAGCTCATTAATATTTTGAAAATTATCTCGAGTGGAAGACGAGGGATTATTTTCTAAAAATATTAATGAGCGAGAAATATTTCAGTATTTAAGGTAAACGTCCCACCTATAGGACAAAATTTGGATTATTTGGAAGAATAACAAATCTGAAGGACTTTTTGATTTAACTTTTTTCTAGAAAATTCTTGAAGCCTTTGGCAAACCTGCAATCGCAGCAGCATGGCTCTAACATATTCTGGGGTCTATTCTTGAATCGAGAGAAAATTTGCTCCCAGTTTGTCAATCAAATTCTCTCTCTCTAATCAGTTTCTCTCACTTTTGCCCGATATTGATCGAAAGTAATTCTATTGGTCTTGACTAAGAAAAATATTTTCGATTAATATCTGGCAAAAGTGAGAATTTAAAAATTTGTTTATTGAATAATCACAATCTTTTGTTGGATCTAAGAACAAAGTTTCTTTAGAAGGGAAGAAAATTAAAAAATTTAAGCCCACGCGGGGTTTAAATAGTAAACACTCTGTAGAATAAATTAAAATTGGGGTTATGTCACTCTAATTAAAACTTACCATTGTTAATTAATTTTTCCAATTAATGCTGATATCACACAAAGATTTAGATGGGTAATAATAAAATAAGGAGTAGATTAATTTTGTATTTATTTAAAAGGTTTTTTTATTGATGACATGTATTAAAAAACTACATTTCTGTCACTGTCGAAATGTCAGTTTAAAAATATAAGCTGCGTTCAAATCACAAAGAGCGAGTTCGGATTTCTTACCTCTGCTTGTACCTTGGCTTGCACCAACCTTTACCTGATGAAACCTACAGCTTTGAAATAAGTGGGCTTTGAGTAAGGAAAGTTTTCTTGACTGAGCTTTTAGATAACCTCAATGTTTTAATTACAGTTTGTAAATAAATTAATATACTTGTTTGGGTTTTTTTTGTTTGGTATATTTTTCGTGCATAATCAGTGACCTTCACTTATGTTTGTTTTGCCTCGTAGTGCCCTCATAAATAAATTTTTTGTGCTGAAATAGAGTTCAAAATTTGGCGTTTTTCTGTACAAAATTGGCGGTGTTTTATTCGTTAATGAACTAATAGGGATATTAAATAAGGTAAATTAATCCTTGTAAAAACGGTTACTTAGAAAAATTATAAGCTAACTTATTCTTATTACCAATTTCCACAAAACAATCCTTTCAAAGGTGGTCTAAAAAATCACCAACTTTATAACCTCAAACTCAAATAATGAAGCTATTTATGTGCCAAATTTTTGGCGTCTTCGCGATTTGCCATTTTTAAACCTGTCAAAAAAAATAGATTTAGGGCATTTTCTCCTAAAATATAGTATATTTTGAGAAAAAAAAAGCAGTTTTTCACTGGTATTTTGCAATAAGAATACAAAATAAACAATAACTTTGTGTCTTTTCTGTATGGGTCAGTGTTTTTTAAAAAATTGGTTTTAAAATTTAGTACCCCCCACAGCTGTAAATATTTAGACCTGTGGGGGGTAGTATGAGTTGTTTTTTCATTACGAAACCGCCTCCCCGCTTTTCAAATGGCTGGGACCGCCACTGATGTAGGGGAGGTAAATCCAGGGAAAATAGAACATATAGGGAATGGATATCCCAACCGACCAATCTAAAAAATTAGGGGCGATTGACAGTATCATAGCTAAAAAGGCATAACGGTTGAGGAAACGTCACTTTTTCTATGCTTTGACACAAGTGGTTGACAACGGCTTTTCAACATGGCATATTTTATTGTTGTTTTCATGGCAGTAATTTTCTTACATTTATTTTAATTTTTGAGTAATTTACGCTAGCAAGTGAGTTCAGAATTCAAAATAAAGACAATACAATACAATTCATTTATTCTGACACAAAAGCAGGAATTTAAGCTACAAATTAACCTTTAGCATACCTCATCTGTTCTTTGCGGAATATCCTTACTTTTTGTGGAATTTTTATACAATTCGCGAAGCAGGACAGCTCTAGAAATGGAAATGGAGCAATTTATTAGATATTTTAGAGAAAAGACTCAAAAAAAAGCCAAGAAATGCCAACTTTAAAAAGTAAACAGCACAAAAAAAAGTAAACAAAACAGTAGGGTTATACGTCAAGTCGGACCAGAGATCAAATTTACCCAGGGAATATAAATTTACCTAACCATTATGTCTCTCAGATTGCTCCATCCGCTCGTTCAAAATTTGCCACTTTTTCTTTGATCCATATCCATCCCTATACAGAGCGCTTCAGGCTACTGCGAACATAGGCCGGAAGAAGTCCAATTTGCCAGCGTACGTACATGCAGGGATACCGCACACCTATAAGTGGAGCAACCAACACTCAGGCTTGCGATCACCGTTCGCGGCTTGCGTTTAGTACGCCTCTAACCACGGTACCTTGTGGAGGGTAGTCAATGAAACCGGAATTTGGTCAATAAATACGAAAATTTTGATCACGTAATTTTCTTGTTTTTGTGACTGACAAATTAGAGAGTTTTATTTTCAACTGCCCAGATTTATCACTAACAACGTGATACAATGAAAATAATAAGGAGAAACAAAATAAAAGCAAGTTCTCAAAATAAAATAATACATTCTAAAAACCAAAAAGATTCTCCCAAACAAAAAAAAAATAGAGCAAATGTTCGAAAAGTCCTCCTTGCTCGGCTAGACAATATCCGAGCCTATTATAAAAAACCCCTTCTAACGTTTCCAATCCAAATTTTAATCCGAAGTTCTTCCAAATTATTAGCCCTTTCATGCCCGTAAAATTTATTTTTGATATAACTCCACAGATAGAAGTCATTAGGAGCAAGATCAGGTGATCGAGCTGGCCATAAAATAGTTCCCAGTGTACTTATACCCCGATTAGGAAATACATTATCAAGATATTCCCTAACAAGGCGAACATTGTGAGCGGGACAAACATCTTGTTGAAACCATGTTTCACCAAATCTCACACCTAACAACTGCCTAGCAGTTGGAATAATATGCTGCTGCAGTAGATCCAAGTATCTAGGACCATTTAAATTGCCGTCAATAAAAAATTACCCAATTACGTGTTCTCCTACAAATCCCCCCCAAACATTTAGTTTAATATCGGACGTGTGTTGGGTTATGACGATTCAATAATGGAAAAGTGCTTTCATCTGTGAAAAGGATAGATCTCAGAAAGTTTTCATCACGATTAGCCTTTCCATCATTGTTTCGCAAAATTCCATACGACGATAGTTGTCCTCCGGAAAAATTTGATACGTTTTTGACGCTTTGTAAGAATGATAACCATTCTTTTTGAGATCACGTAAGACAGTGGGTGAAGACGTATCAACTGCTTCGGCAATTTAGTGGCTAGTTAACTTTCGATTTTCCTCCACTGCAGCACAAATCATCACATCTACTTCCTGTTCGTCATTCAAAACAGTGGGTTTTTTATAGTTTCTTGGCGCTACACAACCAAACTTTTCAAAATTCTGCACAAACCTATGAATTGTTGATAAACTAGGTTCTGGGCGATTTACAAAATTCGCCAAAAAAAGTTCTTGAACAAGTCTCAATGGTCTGCCTTGATAGTACCATTTGACCATCTGCACTTTTTCAGCAACTTCGTGGACATCCATTTTTAGTTTTAAAAATGTATTATTTCACTTAAGAACTTACCAATCTGTTTCTCGAGCAAGGCAGAAATAAAACAAAATAATAAAAACAAAATAAATTTCAAAAAGATAACACTGCAGCTTTCTTCGAATCCACCTTGGTCGTACGGCACGGAGAGTAAATTGGACTTGATTCCCCCTATGTTTGCAGTAGCCTGAAGCTTATTGTATGTTCTATTTTCCCTGGTTAAATCCCAACCGTTCGGTAATTCAGCTCAGATCAGTTAGACATAAATCGACTTGCTCGAAGGTTTTTGGCCCTCGAAACAGATTAATTTGCAATTGTGAGGTTATAATATATATTATAATAAATTTTTCAGATTTTATTTTTATTACCGGAGTTAAGTTCGAATTTAAATGTCAATAAAGGCCCGCTATTCAGCTAGATGATAGAGACGATGAGAAATTATATTATTCTCTGCTGTTCTCTTCTGCAGTACTACTAAAAAGTAATGTGATATTCATAAATGACAACCAAAATTGCCTCAAAAATCGGCGTGATCGCTCGTCCATAACAGAAATTGTTTTTTAAACAAAAACACTTGAAGTGCGTTCCTTAATTGCAATAAATCTAGATTGATCTGTGGTCACGTGATCAAAAATCCCTCGCTTAAGACTTAACATATAGTTATATACTTTAATTTTACATAAACTTTGAGTGGTACAAAAAACATTCACGCGTTTAACAAGAAAGGTTGGCAGAAAAATACGAAAATAGAAGTTTTCACAACTAGTGGCTAAAATAGTGCTTTTGATACAAGCGTTGGTTTATAACGAGCGCAGCGAGGTATTTAAAAACGCGAGTAAAAAAAACGCAGTCTAGCCGCGAGTTGTTAACACTATTTTTTAAATACCTTTATCAAAATATCTAAGAAAAACAGGAAAACACTTTTTCCTACGAGCGTGCGGAAAAACGCTTTTCTCGCACTCATTTCGGTGCGGAAAATGCCACTTTTCCGCACGCCGTGCGTGAAAAAAAATTTCCGCATGCCGTGCGCGAATAAAATTTCTCACGCACGCTGTTGAGCAAAAAAAAACTTTCGCACACGCTGTTGAGCAAAAAAAATTTTCACGAACGCTGTTGAGCACGCTGTTGCTCAGTGATGAATCAGGAAGACTTGAAGTCGACGTTGGCTTTAAGCAATATGAGCAGTGGTATTTTCAATGTTACTGTGATTAATAATTACCATCAAAATTAATTTTTTAAGCTTGTTAAAGTTTAGTTTTTACTATTTTTTCATTTTCAGTCTGCTAGGTTTAACTAAAATATTGACAAGATATTTTGATATTTCGCACGCTCGTAGAAAAAATTTTGTACCTAACGCGTGCAAAAAATATTTTTCGCACTTACGCCTTTCCTGAACTCCGCTGGCGCGTCATTCGTGCAAACTCCAGTGCGTGCGGAAAAGTATAACTTTCCGAACTTGTTAGGTAAATAACCATTTCTTACGAGCGTGCGGAATATCAAAATATTTTGTCATTATTTTAGTTAAACCTAGCAGACTAAAAATGAAAAAATAGTCAAAACTACGAATTTTATGTTTTATTCAGAACTAAACTTTAACAATCTTAAAAAAATATTTTTTATGGTAATTATTAATCACGTTAACATTCAAAGTACCACTGCTCATATTGCTTAATTCCATCGTCGACTTCAAGTCTTACTGATTCATCACTGAGCAACAGCGTGCTCATCAACAAACGTGCTCAACAGCATGCGTGAATTTTTTTTTTGCTCAACAGCGTGCGTGAAAATTTTTTTTCGCGAACAACGTGCGGAAATTTTTCTTTACGCACGGCGTGTGGAAAAGTGACACTTTCTGCACGGAAATGAGTGCGAGAAAAGCGTTTTTCTGAACGCTCGTAGGAAATATGTTGCACCTAACGCGTGTTGAAAGTATTTTCCGCACTTACGGCTTACCCGAACTCCGCTGGCTGGCGCGTCGTTCGTGCAAACGCCTTTGCGTGCGTAAAAGTACAACTTTTCGCACTTGTTAGGTAAATAGCTATTAAATATCTCGAACGAAGAGCACTTCTCGCAACTCACCATCTTTACACTATAAATCAAGGCGGCTGGTAAATGAAATAACAATGATTCCATAGCGATGTGCCTTTTTACTCGGTGACGTTCATTGTTGCGACATTTTATCTTTGACAGTTTGATATTTTGAAGATGGTCTTAAATGATTTTTTCGAAAATACTTGGTGAAAACTGGCGGAAATGACTTGATTTTTTGACAAGAATAATTAGATTTTTTTTGGATAAAAAACGGACAGAAATATTTTTTGCACCCGTGATCAAAAATAGTAGTTTTAACAACTAGTGCCTAAAATAGTGCTTTTTTTACAAGCGTTGGTTTAAATAACGAGCGCAACTAGGTATTTAAAAACGCGAGTAAAAAAAGCACAGTTTACCTGCAAGTTGTTAACACTATTTTTTTAAATAACTTTATTAAAAAATCCAAGAAAAACATGAAAATACTTTTTAAAATCTCGAACGAAGATAACTTCTCGCAACACACCATCTTTACACTATAAATCAAGGCGGCTGGTAAATGAAATAATAATCGTTTCCATAGCGATATGTCTTTTTACTCGGTGACGTTCATTGTTACGACATTTTAGTTATTGACAATTTCATATTTTGACCATATTTTTAAATGATTTTTTGGTAAATACTTGGTGAAAAAGAATAATTATATTGTTTTCAATATTAGTATTTTCCGCTATTTCTCTTTAACTTTGGATAAAAAACGGACAGAAATCACCCATGATCAAAAAAAAGTTTTTTACATGGGTAACCGAAAAAGCCACGCCTTAGTTATCTGCACACAGTTACTAAAATCGTGTTTTTGATGAAGGTATAAAAAAAAAGTTAAGGCTTAAAAATATAAGTTTATAAAAAACAACTAATTTTGTTTAACTGCGGTTTTGCAAAACACGTTTAAATAAATTGAAAATTAAATTTAAAAAAAATATGTTCTGTGTTTACGTCAAAAAATTTCCGACTTAATTGGCTGTTGGTTACCGGCCCTAGCCAAAAAAAAATCCAAAAAAATACATGTGTTGCTATGGTGACCTGTCAAAAAAAACCATTTTGATCGATGAAAAAGTACTGGCGTGGAATTTTCTAAAATAATTAATGCTCTTAAATCAATTATCACAGATTTTGCTGACAATCTAATTCTATGTATTAATGTTAAAACCGTGTGTCTGAAGCTGGCGAGTTAGTCGAGTTAGGACTTTTATCAATTTTTATTTTTCTAATAATATTTTTTCTAAAATATCTCAAAAACTACGAACTTGTTTCTTTTTGTTGAAAATGTAAGTAATCGCGTGTCGCATAAAGCTTCTACGATTCGTAAGCTAGGATTTTTGTTAACGCAATAAAATATCTCAAAATCTCTGGACCTATAGATAGAGAGATAGATAGTATTGTTCCTTGTCATAAAACACATTACCATTTATTTTGTGGACAAAGCGAAACTACTAGCAAAATTGATAAAAATTAATGCAAAGTAAAATAGTATGGACAATTGAATAGTCCTAATACTTATAACTATATTAAAAATAATATTAAACATTGTGAGAGTAAAAGAACGGTAAAAAATTAAAATAAAAAAGTTCTTCCAAGCCTTCACCCCTATCAAAAACTAATCAGCTCATCGCCTGGTGGTAAAATTTTGTATTTGTACCTTTTTTTGACTCAAATAACTATCCCTAATAACACACGATATTCCAGGAATATTCCCTCGATGTGCTATGAATGTCTGAATATACAGAAAATGTCTCCCGAAGAACATTCGACTTAGCACATAAATAGCACATTTAAAAGACATTCTCAGAATATCCTAGATTCTACATTCAGAGAATATTCTAATCAGGATAATCCACGAATGTTCTGTTAAGGCCTTAAAAATGTCCTTGCATTTTCACAATTGATAGAACAGCTGCGGCAAAGATTTTTTTCGGAATATTTTTATCTGCCGCTGCAAGTTTTCTTTTTATTAAAAAAAAACTCTATTTTTACTTACAAGAAAAAACCGTTTTGTTAACCTAAAAAAAATATCACCAAATCATACCAAAATTTAAGGTTTTATTTTGTTCAAAAAGCTTGTTGTGGGGAGGCTAATATTTATTTCCAATAAAAAAAGAATTATGAAAATCGGTTGAGCCGTTCGGGATTTATCCTGCAAAGAGCAAATAACATAATATCCTTCCACCATCGTTAAGAGCATTCGGTGTGGAGGGGGTGGGGTAATATTTTTATCCAATAAAAAAGAATTATAAAAATCCGTTGGGCGGTTCGGGAGTTATCCTGCATAGAACAAATAACATAATCCCCTTTTACTACCATTTGGGAGGATTCGGGGAGAGGGTAATATTTTTATCCCATAAAAAAGAATTATGAAAATCCGTTGGGCCGTTCGAGAGTGATCCTGATTTTATGTAAAAAAAAAACAATTTATGCTGCTCTTCTAACAGAAAACAATGTCCAAGAGGTTATATCCCGGTAATATATAGTCCAATTTTTTAAGGAGCGGACTGACGTCATTTTTGCCTCTGAAAACGTATTTCTTTGTTGTCAACAGTTCGCATGTTCAAAAAATCAACGATATGTCTTTTTTACATATTTATTGTCGCTGTCTAAAACAATGAATCAAATAGAGATCCAAAAAAATTACATCAGTCCGCTCATCAAAAAATTGGACTCTATAACTTCAGTCTTAAGTCTCTGTAGTGCAAAAGGTTAAGGCGTTGGAAAGGTGTTCTATGGATGCAAGAAGGCTGAGGGCTCGAATCCCATCGGTGACTTAATAACTTTTTTTTATTTATTTTTTATTTTTTTAGGATGTTTTGTGATAGAATATATTTTTTTAGGTTTAAAAATATTTTTATCCCCGCCTTTAAGGTTCTGGATGACAAGACCTTATAATATTATAAATATGCTATGAAAATCCTGCGAAAATATTCTGTGAATAATGTACCAGAATGTTCCAGGAATATCAAAGCTGTGGACACAGAATATTCCCTGAACATCCCTGGTATGCTTAGAGGATTTGAGGGAACATTTAGGGAATGTTCCGATTTTAGGGTCGGTATAAACACTTTAAAAATGCCTTAGCGCATTGCTTTCAACCTAAAGAGACACTTAACCCTGGTTTTACCGAAAAATATGTTACCAAAAGAAGTTCAAAAACCTCCGAATCAGTTACTTCCACCAAAAAGAATCTAAAAAAGAAAAGATCTTTGTTGGAAAAAAACTAAAATTCAAACTTGGATGAGTAACCCACAAGGAACACACAAAGGACCAAAGCGAAAAGGGAAATGATCAAATGATGTTTCGCCCTGGGCAACCAGCGTGGGCTCATCAGTGATTCCACTGGTTACCCTCTCCAAATATCTTTCAACACTTTGATTTCCAGCTTTGAATCAGTCACATAAAAGTATCGTTCCGCACTGGCACTTATCTCACCTGATACGGGTTCATCCTTTCAAAACGTCAATAGGGTTACGCTCCTAAGGCGATTAAAACAAAAAGAAGTTAAAAAACCTCCGAATCATATTGCAAAACCTCTCTGTGAAATTAATAATAACTGTCTTACAACCGGAATTTTCCCTGACCAACTTAAAATATCTAAAATTTTCCCAGTATTTAAAGAAGACATAAATAACTACCGACCTGTTTCAATATTACCTGCAGTGTCAAAAGTGTTTGAGAGGGTTATTTACACAAGGTTGCTTGAGTATGTAGTATGAAATTAAATGCTTTCAAAATCTCAATTAGGTTTTTTTTTGCCAAAAAAACAACTCAACATAGTCGATCATTTAGACACGCTTTGTATCAGGGCTCTTCTTTGACCTATCTAAGGCGTTCGACACTGTAGACCACTAAAAACTTATAGAAAAATTCAGCAGTTTTGGAGTAAAGGGTATAGCCACTAAATTGATAAAGTCCTACCTTACTAAGAGAAAGGAAACAGTATGCATTACACAAAATTTTACTGAGCATTATTTAAAAGTAACAGATGTAAGCCAAGGAGTCCCCCAGGGATCCATACTGGGCCCCATCCTCTTCCTAATGTATGTGGATAGCTTGTCGGCACTGCTGGATGCTGATTTGTTGTCGCAGTATGCTGATGACACTGAGATGGTTGGTTCTGCTAAATCGGTTTCTGGACTGTCGGGAAGCTGATCGCATATTGCGGGGAGGATGAGTGAATGGTGTGAAGCAAACTCTTTAAAACTAAATGTTGAGAAAACAAACTTAATGAGCTTTCGTAAAGCTGGCATTGCTGATTCATCCTTATATCTTTCCTTAAATGGTAAATCAATACAGGAAGTTGAGCAGACAAAATTTCTTGGTGTTACACCTGACCACAATTTAAACTAGGCACAGCAAATAAAAAACACGGCAGCAAAAATAAACAGCCATTGAGCTAGATACTTTAAAAACCTTTTATTTTGCTTCAGTGCAGCTGCCTCAAATACAAAGAGAGTTTTCATATCTCAAGGGCAATTCGTTGCATGTGTAAATTTCACCCAAGAACGTCATGAAGGCTTTTTTTAAAAAACTAAACATTTTAACTGTACCATCCTTATATTTGAAAACACGGGTTTTATTTGTAAAGAAACACCAAAATCTATTGGTAAGCATTAGTGATAACGCTTCAGAGCATACTATGCGAACAAGAGGGAGGCAGGACCTTGCTATTCCTATGCATTGTTCAACATTTTTTGAGAAAGGTCCTTATTATCGAGCCATAAAACCATATCGAATGTTGCCCAAAGACAATCAGAGACATAGAGTGTTTCCATCGTTTTAAGAAAGAGTTACATATCTTCGTACTACAAAAACAGTACTACTCATTTGACTTCATCATGTGAAGCCCTGTTTACTTTATATATTTTTATTTATATGTATAAGTTACATTTTATTTATTTATTTATTCATGTTATTACAATCAATTAATAATGTTAATTTCATAAGGATCTTAAGATCTGAATTTCTTTTGACGTTGCTTTTGCATTTATGTAATGAACTGTTGGCTATAAAATGTTTGTATTGTATTGTATAGTTACTTCAACCGAAAATAACCTAAAAACAAAAGATCAAAATATCTTTGGTGGAAAAAAACGAAAATTAAATCTAAGATAGATTCTTTTCGGTTGAAGTAACTGATTCGGAGGTTTTTTAACTTCTTTTTGTTTAAATCGCCTTAGGAGCGTAACCCTAATGGAAAGATTAACACGTCAGGACGAATCCGTATCAGGTGAGATAAGTGCCAGTGTGGAACGATGCCTATTTGTGAGTGATTCAAAGTTTGAAATCAAAGTGTATGGTGGTGTTGAAAGATTTTTGGGGAGGGTGACCAGTGAAACCACTGATTGCCCAGGCGAAACCTCATTTGATTATTTCTCTTTTCGCACAAGACCAAGAACTAATATTGGAAAGTTCTCTCCATTGCGGAGAGCATACAACACATATAACACAGTTCAAGATCGATGTGACATATTTAACTGCAGCCTAGTAGACATTAAAAAAGTGCGCTTGACTTAGATGAATCAAATATTTTCTATTGTTTTTCTTTTTTTTACTTTCTAACCTATATATTATTGTATTTTAATAATAATTTATTACCTTTAATTTTTTTCTACATGTCTATCATTCCCACTCAATAATTGGATGTATTGCTGTGGAGTGGTGTAAATAAATAAATAAATACTCATCCAAGTTTGAATTTTTTTTTCCACCAAAGATCTTTTGACCTTTTGTTTTTTAGAAAAATATGTTGTTAACTTAGTTGTTTTATTTGTTTTTCTTTTAGGCGCGTATAAACATAGCAAATGTTTCCGACTCGACAAGTGGGTACACTGGCTCCAACGGATCCACAGATTGTACTTGCAAATCTTGTAAAATTCCCATAAAAAGTTCCATAAATGCATGGACGACTGATCTTAAAATCGTGCAACATCAAAAATTATAATTTAGGCAAATCAGGGGTGTATGAGTGATGAGAAAATTATATACCATTCGAAGCCACCTTTTTTTAGATAGGATGAAATTGTATATTTCCTAACAAGTGCTAAAAAGACACTCTCCGCAAGAGTAAGAAACGATATTTTTTCTACGAGCGTGCGGAAGACTAGAAAAAAAGAAACTACAATATTTTGAACACTCCTATCCTAAAAAACCAACTTTTTACAGCAAGACCCCTTCACGTTTTCCATTCCCACTCAAAAAACCAAAATTGTTATTTGACGACGAAAGTTGTTTTAATTCGCTAGGTGTGGTTGCTTATGTTATGCTTCATACGCCAGTTACGGTGATTCCTAACAAGGATGAA
The DNA here is from genome assembly GCA_963921995.1 of Oxystoma pomonae. Taxonomy (NCBI): domain Eukaryota; kingdom Metazoa; phylum Arthropoda; class Insecta; order Coleoptera; family Brentidae; genus Oxystoma; species Oxystoma pomonae. The sequence continues at coordinate 89,824,682 of OY998168.1, read as the reverse complement.
ACAGGCCTGTAGGTTTCTGGACTATCCATTAGATCTTGAAGGCCTGGTCTTAATGAATTGAAAAGCAAAATGGTGTCCGATAGCCACGAACCCACGAACCTTTCTTTTTGTTTCTTTTAATTTTTTTTTCAGATCCAAAATTTAAAATTACCTTAGGGTGAAGACTCACAAATCCCTCCCCCTTTCTAACATTTTTGCCAGCCCCCCTCTAAGAGTGTTAGATACTTTATAATATAAGGTGGGCCAAAACACCGTACATTTTTTTTCGGCTGTAGTTTTGCTATCGTAAGTTTCACATTTCCTTAAAATCCAAGATGGCGCATGATTTTTAAATTTCCCCATTTTTAACACCCCCCGATAATATTTTATGTACGCCACTGTATTCGATTTTAGATATTTGCCATAATGACACGTCTTTGTCGTGCACAGAGAGGTATCACATCTAAAAATCGAACAAGAAGTAATAAAGCTCAACGCCAACGAAGTAAGTGGTGTTTTGTTGATATACTGGATAAAAAAATGACATATAATGTTGGCTAACAATTTTCACATTTTGTTATAAACATCCTACTGCTAAGGTCTTTTATAATGAACAAATAAAAATAGAGGATATTTAATTTAAATGGATAATCAATAATGAATTAATTTACTATTAATGTCTATTATATTGATGTACTGTACTACTTTTTAGGTTCTTTATTATTTTCTTTTAAGAGTTTATTTGTATTTTCTATGCCTTATAATTAACCGTACCTAACTTTCTTTTCGATATGAATGTAATTTTCAAATAAAGACAATAAATTTAAAAAAAAAAGTGGTGTTTTAACCCTTTTTAAATCGTAAGTCTGAAAACCTTTAGGATTTGTTAAATCTCGTCCGATTCTTTTGATTTTGAGCTCTGCGTGAACCTAAGGCTCTGGACCGGTATTCTCGGCGTTTCGTACTCGCTGACCGTATGATAACGTAATATTCGCATACCACGTGACCAACGTAACAAAAATGGTATTCACGTATATTGAACGCAAGGCGTCGACGAAGTGCGCTCAGCGCGTGGCGACCGTTTGAGAAACACCTACCATTTGCCAGTTGTTTTGCCCTCCGCGCGTACGATTTTCCTACCCTACAATACTTTGTAGAGTGCTGCAGAAAATATAGTAGTTTTTTCAGTTTGCGTTTTTATTAATAATTAGAAAAATAAAAATCTCTTATTAGTAGCTTGGGGACGGGTGACAAACACGTACACATCAACCTTACTATTTGATGCTCGATGTAAGACAACTTTTTTTCCAAAAAATTGCAACAAAAACTTTTCTTATCAAAATCGACATCGAAATAATTGAGCATCCGTATAATACTAGAAATAAAAGCAATCAAAATTCTGTAAAACCAAGGGTAAAAAAAGCCATTGGTCAGCGGTGCTTTTTGTATTAATATCTGGTTTTGTTAGGCTCCTGCCCACATTAATTGTTTTCTTTCAAAAATAAACTAAAAGCTTTCATAAAATATGAAATTAGCAAACATGAAATAAATAGCTTAATTGATATAAAAAATAATTAGCAAACAATATAGGTAACTACCTTTATTTCTGTGTTTTCGTCTGTATTTTCTTTACTTTTCTGAAATATCACATTTTTCACATTAATTACCATTTTTATGTTTTTTATCTTTTGTCATTTTATTTATTCATAAATGTACTAAAAATTATTATTTTCTTTTTTTAATTCAACACTTCCATGAAAATATAAATTTTTCCACGCACGAGGTTTCTCTTGTGGATGTATGAATTCTGTGTTTGTTGTTGAATTGGTTAGGTTATTTTTTGGGTAACAAATACCTTAGAGTTTTATTTTCTGTTTCTTAAAATGTAGAATACGCATGTTTACTATAATTATAAGGTATAACTTACTAGATATATAAGTAAATATATAAGTAACTATTGTGAAACCATTTTAACAATAAATGCTATATAATAAAGTATCAATATCAATATACGACCCTGCCGGAAACACCACTTTCCCTGACCGAGTGCCGGAATAAATTTAAACTTTTCCGCACTGAGTGCAGAATTTTTTGTAAGTGTGCGGTTAAGTCTCGGGGTAAACTTTTTCCCGCACACTGGGCGGGAACGTGCTACGAATTTATATCACAGGGTCAAAGGGCGGGTTTAACTGAGCTAAACCAAACCATCAAGTAATTTTTTAAAGGATCAACACTTGTACAAGTCACATTTGATTTACCCTTTCTGAAATACGGCTCGAAATCGATCACACAATGGCCTCTTTCTTACACATAGAAAAAGAAAAGGAGCGACAAGGCTAACAAGAAATAAAAATGCAAAATTCGATGATGCCAAGATGTGCTAAGCGAATTTGATTCTGTCTGCTCGCAGGGCAGCGCGTTCGGCAGAGAGAATACGAAAATTCGTCGGTCAGCGTGCCGCTGAGCGCGCTGTTCGCTATTCGTTTCGCTTAGCGGCTTCAAAACGTTACGTATTACGAGAATACCGGTCCTGGCCTATACAGGGTGTTTTAAATTCGATGCTCACCATGGGGATCTCCTAAACGGTTACACAAGATAACTTAAAAAGCGCTCCGGAACTACTCGGATTTTGTAAACTTTATTTTTAGTTTTGGGTAAAGCATCAAATTGCGCAACTTTGCCCTAATTTAAACCTTTTCCTATCTCCTACTCCTAGGAGATTCTCATGGTGAGCATCGAATTTGAAACACCCTGTATACGCTATCTGCCAAACTTGGAATTTTATGAAAATCCGTAATGGCGCATGCTTTTGAAACTTTTTTTTTCATTTTTCACCCTACCTCTGCTAAAGTTTTTTGTAGGCCAATGTACCTGATTTCAATTATCCGGAACGCCAAGTCTTTTCAGTGTATAAATAAATCAATCAATCAGTCAATCAATCAATCAATCAAAAAATACTTTATTGTCAAGAAAAAAAATTCTGTCGACAAAGCAGGCTAAAAACTAAGTAACTAACTAAAAAAAAAAAAGAAATAAAAACATGTAAAATAAGTAGGAACATAAAGAAAATACATTATTATTGAAGCTTATTTTAGGTAGAATGTAAGTTCATAAAAAAGTCAAATTTGGGTCTACATTAATAAGTGGTTTTAAACCTATAATCACTAACAAATTGGAAAAGTTTGTTATGTTTATACTAAATTACTAATAATAAAAAATACCCACTTTACTATGATTAAAAAGGAGCACAGCAGACACATAACATAGTTGCACCAACAATTATTGTAAAGGGGACAACACTACAACAGTAAAAAGAAAAAGAATAAAAATATCTAGTCACTAAAATAATTCATAAAAAAAAGAAAAAAAAAACACATTAAAAGCAGCAAGTTTATAACTGAGTGTCATAAAATTCAGAAAGCGAGTAAAAAGGTAACTGTAAAAGCCTCTCCCTTAGATCCCTTCTGAATTTTTTAACAGAGGTGGCACATCTGAGGGTGATTGGCAAATGATTGAAAATTTTAATTCCCTCGTATATAAGAGATTTTTGTGCTAAAGTGCTTTTTGGAATTGGCAATCGAATGTTAAATTATTGTCTTGTATGATATTGTTGAGACTTGGGCCCTTTTTTATAATTTTAAAAAACTAAAGATGCTGTTTCCAAAACATAAAGTGATGTAAGTGTTAATATTTTATGTTTGACAAATATAGGTTTGCAAGACTCTCTTTTGTTTACATTGGAAATGAATCGAACAGACTTTTTTTGTAATATTAAAATTATTGATAGCAAATATTGATGCGCAGATCCCCAAAACGGCAAGCCGTACCTTAAGTGTGACTCAAAGAGTGAGAAATATACAGATCAGCCATATCTGCGAAGCACCCAGAAGAAAGTTTTTTACTGAGTTTAAAGATATGTTCATCAAATCTCAGCTGGCTGTCAATATGTACACCTAGAAATTTAGATACATTTTGTTTTTGTAGAAGATCCTCACCCAATTGTACATTCTGCAAACTACACTTAAAAGCGAGAATGTTAGTTTTCTCCACATTTAAACAAAGACGATTGGCATCGCACCACTTTTTAATTTTTGATAGATCGTTGGAAATAATAGATTTTAGGTATTCTATGTCTTTATGATGCCACAAAACAGAAGTATCGTCCGCAAACCATGTAAATTCACCTGCAATTTTTAAACGTACAAGATCGTTAATGTAAAGAAGAAATAACAGGGGACCCAATACTGACCCCTGGGGCACGCCGCAAGTGATATTTAGAGAAGCAGAGCGAGAGCCTCCATCGACCACCGATTGCGTACGATGGCTTAAATAAGACCTAAACCATTCCAACACCAAACCCCTAAATCCATACCGCTCGAGCTTTTCCAGCAGTATTCTGTGATCCACACAGTCAAATGCCTTGGATAAATCACAGAATACTGCTGCAACCGCGTCGCCCTTGTTTATTGAAGGTGAAACCCATACTGTTTGGGCGTAATCAATTTGAATTTGACTAAATAATCCCACATTCTCTGCTTAACAATTTTTTCAACCACTTTGGATAAGGTCGGAAGAAGGGAAATTGGGCGAAAGTTAGACGGAACATCTGTTGCGCCAACCTTATGCAGAGGAATGACGATAGATGATTTAAGACATATGGGGAACGAACCAGATTCAAATGATTTGTTAATAGCGGCAGACAATGCCAATAAGGCGCTGTGAGGTAATTTCGATAAGACCTCGGCGGAAATTTCATCTTCACCACCTGATTTCTTATTTTTTATATCCTTAAGAGCTTCAAGAATGTCACATAGTTTAACGGGCCTAAACTGAAAAGAACTAGAGACAGATAGTGCAAAGGGTCTGTATCTGTCGGAAGATTCTGTGATAAGCTGCTGGCAAGACTACAATAGAAGATATTTAATTCATCCACATCAACATCTGTTTTATTACTATTTGATCTACCCCTAATATCATTTATGATTTTCCAAGATTCTTTTTGTTTACTTTTACAATTTTTAAGAGGTATCATTCGCAAAAATCGACCAAGAACTAAGAAATATTTGCTCAACGAAATAAGTGCTTTTTTAAACTTTTTTGTTATTTTATACAGAAAACTACAATTGTAATAAAAAGCAACATAACTTTTTGTGTTATAGTTCAATGTTTTGATGAACGGCCTGACGTCATCATTTTTTTTTATCTCTATTTGATACATTGTTTTAGACAGCGACAATAAATTTGTCATAGCGTATTCCTTTGAGACAGTTAGTGCAACACTGGGCTATCTCTGTCTCTTGTTTTTACCTAAAACCGCAAAGGACAGAAATATCCGAGTGCTGCACTGAAAGTCTCAATGAAATCCGCTACATAAAAAAGTTTTAAATTGTTTCAACTGTTACTTCAGAATCACAACAACAAATTATTTGAGATGCGAACTGTTGACAAGAAAGGAATACGTTTTCACAGGCAAAAATGACGTCAGTCCACTCGTCAAAAAATTGGACTATACTTTTGGCTTTATCTTTTTATCTACTAGTACACAGGTTTAAAAACGGCACTTTTTTCGTTAAGCAAAGGTTTTTTGGTTCTTGTTCAATTTTTACGAGTAATACTTCTTGGTGCATGGAAAAGCGGAGATTTCCGGATAATTGAAATCAGGTACATTGACGTACAAAAAAGTTTGGCCAGAAGAAACAAAAAATATTTTAGGATTTTCATAAAATGTCAAATTTGACGGATAGCGTATATAGGCCAGATCCTTAGGTTTGCGCAGAGCTCAAAATCTAAAGAATCGGACGAGACTTAAGGTCGTAGTTACAATCTGGGGAATTGTTTTTAGCAACACTGTACGGGATATCAATTTAACTATGTCGACCTGATTTTTTTTGCAAAATTTCACGTCATTGAATTTGTTTTTCATTGCAATGCGGAGATTTTATTTATGTTTATCCACAGTGGGACACCAGAGATTTTTTAGCACCGGGTCAAAAACTTGGGGTTAGTTTACTTATTTAGACTTTTCGCGTTCTACGCCGCTAAAAAAACAAGTAAAATACTAAAATAAAAGAAAACTGGTTAACTTAAAAGCATGCAGATTTAAAAGTTGGCTACTGACACTAGACGAAATAATCGTATTCTATTTTAAACAGGAGCGTTATTGACTAGCCAGAGTCTTTCCAACCTCTAAATGGAGCTTTACTGACCTGTTTTGTTAGTACTCAAGTATCCGTGGGTTTTTGAAACTGAGGTTCTAAAATCTATCCTTTATACTCCAAGATTTCACTAGTAAACTTGCACATAAATATGCCGCAATAATTTAAATTAAATAAAAATGGTTGAATCAAAATAAAAACAAAATTATGTGGGGTTATGGGCGCCAAATGTTTCTATGCGAATTCCTAGTAATCTCATCGAGCCAGTAAAGTTCTCTTGGTTCTTTGATAGACTCGGGGTAATTCCCACGCAGCACCTTTTTCGAAGGGCAACCGCACATGCGGAGTGGTGTCATATTTGTTTTAGAACAATGTTTTTGAAAACACATTTTTGAAAGATAAACATAACCTCGAAAGGTTTTCTGTCAGAAAACGTAAAAATACTCTTCTGTCCAACTGCGGCCCGAACTAAGGTTTGTTGACAAAATACCTGTAGTACCATGGAATCGAATAAATTCTGCGATCTATCGGCCAATACTTGAAATGCGCGTGTCTCCAAAATTCAATGAAGTGTGATTGATTGATCGGTTTTCTTTTCCGGAGTGCACAGGCTTTTGGAAAAAAGGAAACTTAGTTTTTATTTTCGCTAAAGCAAGGAAATATAAAAAGGAAAAATTTAATCCAGAGGAAATTGTGAGTATTCCTCTATTTTTTTGTAAATCTGTTTGTTCTAAACCGCAATTATTTTGAGGCTTTTGGGATAGATGACAGCACCAGAGCTTTTATTTTGAAGAAAAAATAATTAAGAATTTTGAAAAGTCCTTCAGATATTTTTGTTAAGCATTTAAAAATGATCACCCCCGCAAAATTTCAGCTAATTCTGATGTTTAGTTTTCCCTGTGCACTCTAACAAAAGATTAAAAAATTAAAGATCAAGGCGTTGCCAGTTGTACTTTTTTTTACTTAAAATCTGGGGAGAAACTATAGCATTAACAAATCCCTAGTATAACAAAAATTTGAGATTTTTACACCTACGTTTTACAAAGGGTTAAAACACCGCTTACTTTGTGGGCGTTGAGCTTTATTATTTCTTATCCGATTTTTAGAAGTGATACCTCTCTGAGCACGAAAAAGACGTGACTTTATGGCAAATATCTAAAACCGAGTAAAGTGGCGCACATAAAATTTTGACGAGGGGTGTTGAAAATGGGAAAATTTAAAAATCATGCGCCATCTTGGATTTTAACAAAATGTCAATTTTGACAAAAGTTTCATATAGTCTGAAGCTAAAATCATAAAAGTCAAACTTCCGGTAGCAACTACAGCTGACAAAAATTACGGTTTTTTTGTGGCTCACCTTATATGTGCACTGTCTCTATCTAAAGCCCCCTTAACATGGAGCAATATATCTTGCAATTGCCTACAATTCGGGGTCATTCTAAAATAATGTTACATATTTTTTAGGGTTTTTTTTTACTCCTCTCTCTTAAATTCACAATTTGTGTTGTGTTGTTTGTTATGTTTCCCTTTCACAACCCAAATTGAGACATTATGAGGAAAGAGTAAAAAAACCTTAAATATTTTTTGACATTGTTTTAGAATGACCCCAAATTGCAGGCAATTGCAAGTTATATTGCTCCATGTCAAGCGGGCTTTAAGAAATGACAAAATTTCAACTCATTTATTTTTTGAGTTTAATTTAAAAATCCCCCAGACCAGAAAATTAGCTATATTGATAAATTGCATGCTGTCCGCCGTGACCAGGTAAAAATTGAGCCCAACCCAAACCGAAATTCTATCTTTTATTCTAATCTGATTCTTTTTTTGGTAAATTAATGGGCGATGGTAAACTGGCGTGGTCAACAATGCAGAATTAATACTGGTAGCCATCTGAAATGATGGGTTTGTGAAGACTTAAAATTACCTGTCGTTATCTCTGACCTTATAATCTTTTTCAGTCCACCATACCAATATGGTATGGGGGACTATTAAAATCGTGAAATTTCGACTTTTCTTAATTTTATCAAAAATGAGTTACTAAGCTTCAAAAACACCTTAATCGATGAAAAAAAAAAAAGTTGTCTGTCGTCTGTTATGTGTCTGTATACACGATAATAATAGCAGAGTGCGATGCATATGCCAGATCAAGACAGCTGAAGTAGGGAATTCCCAAGATAGAGGAAGAAGAGCTGCACTCGCTCAATTTTTTTTATTTTTTTTATTTATTTATTTACTTATTTCCCAGGTATAAATAACAATACATACAATTATTAGTAAAACTAAATATTGGGAAATATGTTACTCACAGAAATAACAAACAAAAAATATTCCTTTAAACTAGTTATTACTAAAAAAATCAAACAGATTATTCGATAAATAATACTTTACGAAATGATGATAAAGGGATGAAACCCTTATCATAATTTGATATGACAAAGGAAACTAAAATATTAATATTAATATTAATTGCAAACTTAAATTTATGTTAATGAAAGCACATCATGTATTTTTTGTCTATCGATATTTTTGAACCACTTTTTTAATTTAACTTTAAAATGTCTAAAACTGTTTCTGTATCTTATTTCTGCTGGAACTTTCTGATAAAGAACCGGTGCACAAATTACACTTCTCTCCACATAAAACTGGTACAGCTGAAGTTAGCAGCCTGTTTCATTTTTAAAATTTTTATAGTACGGCATTGTCTTCCTAGGGAGGGAACTATCCACCGAAAGGAAGGCACCGGTTTGACGAAAGTTACTAGACTCGAGGAAGACCAAGAAGCAATCAATTTTCTGGAAAATCATCCGTTTGCCAAAGAAAAGGAAGCAAAAATTGAATCAAATTTTCCAGGATCCATAACAACATTAGGCAGAAGGATTAAATGTTCGAGGCTAAGGTGTCGCATTGCGGCAAAAAAAATTAAACTAAGTGAGGAGAAGAAGCAGTGTCGATTATTTTTTGCGTTGAATTATTCTCTGAGGGACGAAGAATTTTAGAATTTTGGTTTATCGACTGCCAAGAACTCGATACGAAGGAAGATATAATGCTGGAAACGAAGACCGGGCAGGAAGATTTTCGGTAAATCTTTGAAGCTGGATATTGGCTAGAGGATATAGCGCCCTATTTAGAATTAATGGGCGATTAACAGATCATTTTGTATTCCAACAAGATAACTGTCCAGTTCATGCGGCCAGAATTCAGCGATGGTTCCAGGATAATAATATCGCAAAAACCTCTGATGCGAATCGAATAAAGAACGTTTGGGGACTTATCGCAAAGAAATTAGCAAGTTTTAATATCATCCTCAGGAATTAAGAACATCTAATGGAACTCATCGTAAGGGCATATAGGAAACTTATTGCTAAATATCCAAACTTATTTGAAAATTTAGCCAATTTAATGCCCAGAAGACTTCAAAACATCATTGCAACCAACGGTGCAATGACGCGTTGTTATTGTTTTTTTAATTTTTATTTTTATTTTTTTCATAACTTTCGTCAAACTGGTGTCTTCCTTTCGAGGGACAGTTCCTTCTTCTTGAAATCGATTTATTATGATTCCTATTAATCATATTTCATTTATATTGGACAAAAAATCTATAATATCGTTCCTACTGAAATTAAAAACATCTCCCAGAAAAAACTATATAATAAAAAAATTAAAGAATGGCTTCTTACAATAAACCTCAATCAATTATTACTAATGTAATACCTATGCATCTTGTTTTGATATTAAATTTCTGATTAATAATTTGAAAGGCAATCACACACAAAAAGAATGTAAGTAACTACATATTAAAGGTTCTAAATGGGATAGGGATAGAGTATTTTTTATTTTATTTTTTTTATGTTTTTATGTTAAAAACAACCCTTTTAGTGTATTACAACTGTATGTTAAATACTACAGACAAGTTCTTACAGAACTTTGTGGATTTGACGTGGAAGTTTTGAAACACTTAAGCAAACAATTTGTCAGAATCAAAAGTTAAATCATTTTACTATATTTATTTATACATTTAAAAAGGAATTGTAGTTTTTGTTTATATTCTTATGATGAATAAATAAATATTAACACAAAATAGAAAAAAACGAGATAGGGAGCAGGATTATTTTCTGAGATATGGAGCTTTAAAGTTGACGTGTTTTTAGGCTATATTTTTGGACATTGTCGAATCTCTATTTGTCTGGAATGAAACACCCTTCCAGCGTGTTTTTCACCCACATAAAAATGTGTTTGTGTGGTTTCGTTGTTACCACCAGAAAAGTCACTGTTTTGTAAGTTTTAAAAAAGAAAGAAAACGACAATTTTTTTAAAAATGACAATTCGAGTAGGAGTAGGAGTATAAGTAGGAGTAGGAGTAGGAGTAGGAGTAGGAGTAGGAGTAGGAGTAGGAGTAGGAGTAGGAGTAGGATTAGGAGTAGGAGTAGGAGTAGGAGTAGGAGTAGGAGTAGGAGTAGGAGTAGGAGTAGGAGTAGGAGTAGGAGTAGGAGTAGGAGTAGGAGTAGGAGTAGGAGTAGGAGTAGGAGTAGTAGTACTAGTAGTAGTAGTAGTAGTAGTAGTAGTAGTAGTAGTAGTAGTAGTAGTAGTAGTAGTAGTAGTAGTAGTAGTAGTAGTAGTAGTAGTAGTAGTAGTAGTAGTAGTAGTAGTAGTAGTAGTAGTAGTAGTAGTAGTAGTAGTAGTAGTAGTAGTAGTAGTAGTAGTAGTAGTAGTAGTAGTAGTAGTAGTAGTAGTAGTAGTAGTAGTAGTAGTAGTAGTAGTAGTAGTAGTAGTAGTAGTAGTAGTAGTAGTAGTAGTAGTAGTAGTAGTAGTAGTAGTAGTAGTAGTAGTAGTAGTAGTAGTAGTAGTATTCTTAGAATCTTTTAAAGCTGTCTGAATAGAATAAATCGTAATTTTTTAACTAAAAATGTAAGGTGATGGTCCCACTTTAGGAATTTGTCTAGTTTAATTCCAAGATAGCGAATGGTAATGGGCCGACATACTGAACTTGATTAACAGGGAGGCCCGGAGAAAGAGTTGCAGCGAAAGTAGGGGCAGAGAGGTTACGGGGTACGGCAGAAAGGGCTCATGAAGAGGTGGAATTGCCTGGCCCACGGGTTGCCTCTTTACTACTATACTGAAAAAAAAACAGTTTAACAAGAAGTTTTAATACGTTTTAAATTGTGCTAATAAAAAATTGCTATAGCGCCGCAGGCGAAAATTTTGATAATATAAGGAAGTTCTTTAAAAATTTTGAAAAGTTATGATGCGCCGCAGACAAAAATTTTGGGAAGATAATGCTAGAATTGCCATTTTTAACAAGTTGGTATTGCTGGTTATAAAAAATTATTTAAAATTAAACCATACAATCGAAATTATTACCGGTGTTACAGCGCCACAGTCGAATTTAAACCCCTTTTAAGTTTTTGTGTTTTTTCCTTTACTTGTAAAAAAAACTAATTCAGGGGTTATTTCCCACCACTTGCGCATGTACCCAAACTAAACCTGACGAAGAATATACAAAGTGCAAATAACAGAGAATAGAGCTTCGCGAAGCAGGGTTGCCGTTGCTTCAGGAAGTTCTCGACTCCAAAGTAAGTGTTGATTAAGTATGTTTTCATATCGTACTCAATACGTATCGAAAATCAAGCATCTTGTTCTTTTATGTGTCAGGCTCTTTGTCAGAACAGAAAACATCTTTTCAATACGTAAAGTTTGGATGAACAATGAAATCCTGGAGTTGATGGATAAAAGATGCAGTAAAAAAAAGTATCATGAAATCAATACAGCAATAAAAAACAAGATAAGGTCAGCAAAACAAGATTGGATAACACAGCAATGTCAAGCAATAGAAGATCTAGATGCTAAACATGACACTTCAAATTACGTGAACGCATAAAAGAAGCGGCCGGATTATTTAATAAAAGACAAGCTGGAATCCTTGTGGACAATCAGGGCAAAATCATACCGGATACCAAAGAAAAACTAAAAGAATTGTCTAGCTACATAGAACATCTCTTTACCGATAACTGATCCGAACAACCACAAGAATTCTCAAACCAAGTCATAGATATAACACTAGAGGAAATAAAACACGCAATATCTTCAGCTAAAAACAGAAAAGCGGTAGGGCAAGACGAAGTATACACTGAGGTTTTAAAGCTAATAAAAAACGAAGATTCGGTAAATACACTGGTCAAACTTTTTAACTTGATTTATGGTAGCGGTAAAATCCCTGCTGACTGGCTAAAATCACCCTTTGTTATGCTGCCTAGGAAACATTTAGCAAAGAAGTGTAGTGATTACCGCCTAATCAGCCTAATGAGCCATATGTCAAAAATATTTCTAAAGATTATCCATAAAAGAATTCTTCGGGGTTCGGGACAAGAGAGGCCTTGTTTGGCATTCAAGTCTTAGTTCAGCGGTCTAAGGATCTGTCGGTGCTAGTATATGCCTGTTTCATAGATTATGAGAAAGCATTTGATCGAGTCCAACACGAAAAGCTCATAGAATCGCTAAAAGAAGTTGTTCTAGATGACCGAGATCTAAAGATAATCGCTAATCTATACTGGAATCAGACTGCTCAAATAAAGGTTGATGGCTAACTGTCCGAAGAGGTCCAAATAAGAAGGGGAGTACGCGAAGGATGTATATTCTCTCCGCTGTTGTTTAATATCTATAGTAACAAAATAATACAGAATGCACTTCATAACTGCGAAGAGGGTCTGACCATAAACGGCATTAAAATCAACAACATACGATATGCCGACGACACTGTCATAATAACAGACAGGCTAGAAGGCCTGCAAAAGTTGTTGAATCAAATTGCTGCTAAAAGTCCGGTCATATCCAAGGAAAAGAACATCCGAGGCATGTTACAAGTAAATGGGCAGCAAGTCGAACGCGTGGATTCATACAAAAAAATACTTAAGTTGTCTCCTCGATGAGAACTGGGACAACATGCAAGAAGTTCGTGCAAGAATTGAACAGGACATATCATCTTTTATCGTGTTGTGTAATCGCGATCTTAATACCACTCTCCGAATTTGTATGATTCGGTGTTATGTTTTTAGCATCTTATATTATGGCATGGAAGCATGGACACTGACTGCGGCCATGTGCAAAAAGTTGGAGGCATTCGAGATGTGGTGTTATCGTAGAATACTAAGGATATCTTGGATGGAAAGTTTTATTTCCCATCAAAAAAAGAAAATTAGCGCTTTTTTAAGTTGTCTTGTATAACGGGATTTTTTTAAACTGGTCACTAAGCCCGAAACAACAAGCTCCCTGTTAAAATAATGTTTCAAAATGATATTTGCCTTGCGTCCGAAACAAAACAACCAGATAAAAAAGGATGTGTCCATAAGAAAAAATGAACTTGACAGCGGTCCTGTCAAACTGAAATGTCAAATCTTAAAAATGAATAGCTCGTCTGGTAGATCTTAAAATAGTGTCTGTAGAAACTTTTAAGCATTTTTTGACAACTCTAATAATAAAGGCGGAAAAAATAAAAACTAAAATTGAAAATTTCTCCGGAACTACTCCGATTTTGTAAAATTTATTTTTCTTCTTGGGTAAAGCATAAAATTGCGCAACTTTGCCCTAATTTAAACCTTTTCGTATCTCCTACCGTTTAGTAGATTCTCGTGGTGAGCATCGAATTTGAAACACCCTGTATATCAAAAATATTTTAGAAGAAATAGGACTTCTCATGCACGTTTCGTGTTCAACTAGTCTTAACAATTCTTGAAATTTTTGGTATGATAATCTCATAAAATTCCTATAAGAATCGGGATCTTTAGTTGATATTTCCTTTAAGAGTCGTTCTGACGCACCCAGGGTACTTCTACGTATGATCCAATCACTAACCCAAACTCGTTTTTTCCTATTTTTCTTGCGATCTAACTTATTTATTAAATTATTGGCAATTTCACACACAACAACTTTAACACCAGCACCCACTACCTTACTCGGAGCCATTTTGTTTTTTTACTGCTTGGCAACTAAACTTGAAAACGTGTAAACACAAAACAATGAACAAGTTTAGTGGCTGCCAGTACTTTCCGCCAGTAAACTCTCCAAACGTAAACGTAGCTTTAGAAAAAAAAATAAAAAAGTTCTGAAAGGACATTTATATTCCGTTTCCTGTTTGTCGCCTTATTTCGTCATTGTCTATAATTTTATACAGGATTTAATGGTGTACCAAATACAAAAAACAATATGCAAATTCGAATGTGAAATCTGTTTATTTTGCATCAAAATTAAGCTAGACCAGAGGCGGGACCTTTTTCCGGTCAGTAAACACGCTTACGTTACGCCATCTCGCAACCTTCCGACGATACCATGGGGTCCGCTTAACAAGTCAAAAATGTAGTGTATTTTGACTTTGTTTCGAACGCGTTACGTATACCGATACCGATGCGTTGAAATATTTACTTTAAGTGTATATTAAAGAAAAAAATGGCGCCAGCTGCTACGGTTCGTGAGTTACAATTTTTTAAAAAGTTTAATCCCCCTTCTACCCTCTTACCAACCTCCCACCCCCATCAAAAACTAATCAGCTCTGCGTCTGTTGATAAATTTTTTTTAAAAATAATAAAATATAGGGTTCGAATATTTTTACAAGCTTTTATTTAACTTGCAATGTATCTATGTATACATATATGTAACCCAGGCAACCAGTCACGTCACGTCACGTGCATTTGACGTATTATTTAGAACTAATATTCAACGTGCCGTAAGTGACATCGAACTTACATCGAAATTTGGGTTTCAGGAAACCAAAGACACAAGTCACACGAATTTGACGTGATTTTTGGGATTAACATTTGACGCGACATAAATGACGTCGAATTTTAAGCTCTCAGGCAACCAGAGATATACAAGTAACATTTTTCTTACATCTGACGCAATGTTTTGTGTAAGTATTTTTCATTCTTTTGAAATAATTGGTATGTTATTTTATAGAAACCCATATCTCCGTCAAGAACTCGCTCACTGGGCATCGGCCACGGGAGTACCTATTGGAAGTATTCGAAGTATAACTGTTTGGCTTGAAGTTGACCACAAGGGCTCAAAAGTATCATTTTGCGCCTTGATTTGCGGTAATTAATATATTTTAAATCGCCTGTTTAGACCAAGACTAAAGTCACGTCAAAAAGCGGGTCAAACCCACGTTATACAGACGTCGCAAAAATTAAGTGATTGGTCGAATTTTTGACGTCTTCTCGACGTGACATAGACGTGTTTTGGTTGTCTGGGAACTAGATATGTTTGTTCGGGTGGAATCTTGCAACTTAATTTTGACCAACTTCCCGACATCCGATAGGTGACAACACAAGAATATAGTGATGAAATTGACAGCTCCCCCCTACTCGAAGGGGGTGGAGGGGGGTACAGTTGAAGTATGTCCGATTTCGTTGAAATTTGGTGTGTTGGTGCACTTGGGGATGGAGATAACGAATTTCTCACATTTTGAAAATTCAATATGGCGGAGGACGATTTTTGGTCATCTTCTGCTAACCAATTTTAACTAACTTATACACATCCGATTGCCTTCAAATTTGGCAAGCATTTAGAGTTTCGATGACAATACAATAATATGTCAATATTAGGCACCCTTCCTTCCTACGCGGGGAGTGGAGGGGGGAAAACACCTAAGTTTGTCCGATTTCAACCAAAATTGGTATAAGGAGGCTATCTAATTTTACCTGACTTATCCACATCCGATTATGTTCAAATTTGGTATGCGTTTATAGTTCCGGTGAAAATACAATAATATGGTATTCTCAGGTACCCACCTACCTCTGACGAGGGAAGTGGAGGGGAAAAAAGATTTACTTTGTTCGATTTCAATCAAAATTGGCATACAGAGGTTTTTAAGGAGGGGGATTATGAATTTGTGATCAGATTAGAAAATTTCAATATGGCGGATTCAAAATGGACGACTAAGGGTACAAATCTAAAAATTAAAAGTTTGTGTGCAAATTTGGTATGCGTTTATAGTTCCGGCGATAATACAATAATATGGTATTATTAGGTAAACACTTCTTTCTAACAAGGAAAGTGAACGGGGAAAAGATTTAGTTTGTTCAATTTAAATCAAAATTGGCATACAGGGGTTTTTTGAGAAGAGGAACGGGATATGAACATTTGATCAGATTTGAAAATTTCAATATGGAGTATTTAAAATGGACGATTTATGGTACAAATCTAAAAATTAAAAAATCAATTTTTATTAAAAAAAAACTTTTAAAGAACAAGCTTTCATTAAATGCACTCAAAAGTAAAAAATAATTTTTTATCTTTCTTATGCCATAACAAAATTAAAAATTTCAAATTTAAAAACTTAACTTTTCGGTGACAAAGAGAGAACTACAAAAGAAGAACTGAATTCTTCTTCTATTCGAATGATAAACATAATGCTTTTATTTAAAGAAGCTGAGAACGGGTGAGATTGCCGTGCTTGCTAAGCCTTTGAAAATGTCCTTGGGTTTTAGAGTAATACAACTGTTTCTTAGGTGAATCGTCGATGTGACCGATACGATACCTAAAGTTAAAATTTTTAATTTGCGTCCATCGCTTTTATTATGGTATAAGAAGAATAAAAAATTATTTTCTACTTTTGAGTGTAGTTAATAAAAACTCCTTTAAACGTTTTTTTTTTTGAATAAAAATTTATTTATTTACGATACAACCCATAATAGTAGCTTAACGAGCATAGCACCTAGGATAATAATAAAGCTAAGACGTAAATCCTAAGAGGGCGCGCCAAACGATGAAACTTTCTTTATTCATAAGGACACTGATCGCTGCGCTCGTTATGTAAACCAACGCTTGTAAAAAAAAAAACACTATTTTAGCCACTTCATGTGGAAACCACTACTTTTCTTTTGGACAAAAAAACGCCCACGTCACAAGCATAAAAATGTAAAATGCCAACTTAAGAAAAATGTATATCCGAGGTTTTTTTACGACAAAAACGTGTATATATACCGCTTCAATATTTCATAGCTCTTTTACTGACGCAGTTTTGAATTTTGGCTATAGGCCCGTTTTTTAACCGTTTTCATTTCCTTTCTTGTTTCTCTCGTAAAAGGGACGCGTCTTGGGAAGAAAATGACAAGGCCTTTAGCGAGTCAAAAGGCTGTTCCATTTTAAGTTGTAAAAGGTTGTAGTTTTGGTGACAACACAAGAATATGTGTGATGAAATTGACAGCTCCCCCCTACTCTGGAGGGTGGTACAGCTGAAGTACGCACGATTTCGTTGAAATTTGGTGTGTTGGGGCACTTGGGGATGGAGATAATGAATTTCTAATCATATTTTGAAAATTCAATATGGCGGATTTAAGATGGACGATTCTTGGTCATCTTTTGCTAACCAATTTTAACTAACTTATACACAGCGGATTTATAGTTCCGGTTACAATACAATAATTGCTATGTTTTCTTTTATATAGCGTGTTCTTGGTCTTGATAAAGAACACGCTATATAAAAGAAAAAGATACAATGAGTTTTGAAAACGAACTCAATACCCATGAAAACATAGCAATTATGTCATTATTAGGCATCCCTTCCCCCTACGAGGGGAGTGGAGGGGGAAAACACTTAAGTTTATCCGATTTCAAGGGGAGTAAGGAGAGTAAGGGATAGTGATGGGGACCGTGCTTACCCCACTGGGCATGGGACCAGAGGGTTTCGATGGGTATGATGCGAATGCATCTAGCCTCTCATATCCAAATGCCAACCTCACTTTCTCGTGGTGCTCCCTGTCTAAAACAGACGAGGCTCTGGCGACCGAATATGGCCGGTATAGCCCTATGGGGAATTTGAACTAGACCCAATAACGACTAGGAACCGCTCCATTAAGGACCTGTACAAACTCGTACAGGGGAAAATTTAATGGTGTGGTTAAACTAGAATCAACACTAGGAACTGCTCCATTAGGGACCTGTACAAACTCGTACAGGGGATGGAGTGGTTAAACTAGGATCAACACTAGGAACTGCTCTATTAAGGACCTGTACAAACTCGTACAGGGGAGTGGAGTGGTTAAACTAGGATCAAAGGGTGCACAATAAGCCAGTAATGGCTGCAGTGAAGTGACTCTGGCCAGCCATCAGGCTGGTCGGAGTCACAATCGGGGGGTTTTAGTCGGTAGGAATCCGACACTACCCGGGCTCTCCTGGTAGAGGAGAAATGACTCTGGAAGGAAAGTAGTTCGGGCGTCTTATGCAAGATTTCCCCTTGATACCCTTGAAAAAAAAATCCGATTTCAACCAAAAATTGGTATACGGGGGGGCAGAGCTACAGCTCCCCCACTTTTTTGACCCTTTACTGCAATTTGTGACGTGTGTTTGGTGTATTATCTTAAATTTTAAAAAAATTTCCAAGTTTAATTCTACGGAATTTTTCTCACTCACATTCAAAACGTGTAGTAAATGGCATCCTTAGTATAATTTTTCTTAAAATTTTCATCTCCGGCGCATTTATGATTTGGCAACAATTCTATACAGGGTGTTACAAATTCGATGCTCACCACCTAAACGGTAGGAGATACGAAAGTTTAAATTAGGGCATAGTTGCGCAATTTGACCCTTTACTCAAAACCAAAAAAAAAGTTTACAGAAACCGAAATCTTTATTTTTGTTTTTATTTTTCTGCCCCCTTATTCTTAAAACTGTCAAAAAACGCTTAAAACTTTCTACAGGCACTTTTTTAAGATCTACCCAATGAGAGGTATGTTTTCGAGATTTGACATTTCAGTGTGGCAGCAGCACTGTCAACTTCATTTTTTCTTATGGAAACATGCTTTTTTTCTCCTGGCGTTTGATTAATAAAGGATGACAGATATTTTACAAACTCATTTTGACAAGTACCTGACGTTTTCAGTTAATTGACCATCATCAGCCCAAATTCAAAGATTAAAAAACAAAGAAAAAGAGTTTGTGTTTTGTGTGTTTCTTGTCAGTTTTCGCCTGCGACGGCAAACCTCTAATTATTAAGTATTGTTACGATTTTGTTTAATTTTATGCAATTTTTTTGTCATCAGCATTTTAAACGCGTAAAAAATAGCAGTTTAGTGTAATTTTTTCAACATTTTTACCTGCGGAGCATTTAAGGGTAATTTTAAAGCAAATCTACAGATGAGACTAGCTACAACTTGCTTTTAAAAATAACCTACCTAATTTTTAAAAATTTGCCATAGTTGAATTTTATTAAATGATTGCCACTGTTTAAGGTAGGCTTAAAATAACACTCGTGTTAAACTGGTACCGAAACCGTCTTCTTAACTATCTCATAAAATGTTACTTTTTCTTCAAAAATTGTTAACTTTTAGACAAAAGTTAACATTTTTGGTATCTGCCTATTTTAACACCCCCATAAACGATATATTGGTTTTTTCTTGACCCGTAACTCGTGGGTCAACAGACCCGCTAATGATAAACCGGCACAGAAATATAAATAAAATTGGAAAGCTAGTTCATGCAAAAAATAACCGCTACATGCGGTAGCCATTGTGAGCCCAAATCACATTGTTGCCAACGTCAATAATTTTCCCTAAATCTGCGACTCTTTCTTAAAAACCCCTGTATGCCAATTTTGATTGAAATCCAACAAAGTAAATATTTTTCCCCCTCCACTTCTCTTATTAGGAGGAGGTGGATACCTGATAACGGGGGGAGAGGGGTGCCGAACCATAGGCAGTATTGCTACCGGAACAATAATCACATATCAAATTTGAAGTCAATCGGACATCTAAAAGTAAGTCAAAATTGAGTTGCAAGATTTGACCCGAACCTACAAGCATACATATATAGTGGTGAAGTTAAATAAAAGCTTGTAGAATAAATTTTTATTAAAAAAAACTTTTTTTATACACTTTTATCAAAAACATGATTTTAGTAACTGTCTGCAAATAACTAAAGAATGGCTTTTTTGATTACCGCAAAAACTTTTTTTTTGATCACGAGTGCAATAAAAGATTTATGTCCGTTTTTTACCCAAAATTTAAAAAAAAAATGTGAAAAATAGTAATATTGAAAAAATCTAATTATTCCTGCCTAAAAATTAAGCCATTTCCGACAGTTTTCACCAAGTATTTACGAGAAAATCATTTAAAAACAAAATATCAAACTGTCAAAGATTAAAATGTCGCAACAATGAACGTCACCGAGTAAAAAGGCACATCGCTATGGAAACCACTGTTATTTCATTTACCAGCTGCCTTGATTTAAAGTGTAAAGATGGTGTGTTGCGACATATGCTCTTCGTTCGAGATTTTTAAAAGTATTTTCCTGTTTTTCTTGGATTTTTTGACAAAGGTATTAAAAAATAGTGTTAACAAGGCTAAACTGTGCTTTTTTTACTCGCGTTTTTAAATACCTCGCTGCGGTCGTTACTTAAACCAAGGCTCGTAAAAAAAGCACTATTTTATCCACTAGTTGTGAAAAGTACTATTAAAGAACAAGCTTTTATTAAATGCACTCAAAAGTAGAAAATAATTTTTTTATCTTTCTTATACCATAATAAAAGCGATGGGCGCAGATTAAAAATTTTAACTTTAGGTATCGTATATCGGTCACATCGACGATTCACCTAAGAAACAGTTGTATTACTCTATAACCTAAGGAAGGACATTTTCAAAGGCTTGGCAAGCACGGCATCTCACTCGTTCTCAGCTTCTTTAGATGAAAGCATTATGTTTATCATTCGAATAGAAGATGAATTTATTTCTTCTTTTGTAGTTCTCTCTTTGTCACTGCAAAGTTAAAATCTTTAATTTGCGCCCATCGCTTTTATTATGGTATAAGAAAGATTAAAAAAAATATTTTCTACTTTTGAGTACACACAAAAGCTTGTTCTTTAGTAGTCTTTTTAATAAAAATTTCTTTTTTATTTTATTTTATTTATTTATTTTTTATCTCATATCTCAATCTCATCAAAAATTCATATCCCCTTCCCGAAAAACCCCTGTATGCCAATTTTGATTTAAATCGAACAAACTAAATTTTTTCTCCCCTCCACTTCTCTCGTCAGACAGAAGTGTGTACCTAATAAATCCATATTATTGTATTGTCGCCGGAACTATAAACGCATACCAAATTTGAACACACACCCTTAATTTTTAGATTTGTACCCTTAATCGTCCATTTTGAATCCGCCATATTGAAATTTCAATTTTCCACTTCCGTCGTTGGAGGGAGGTGGGTACCTGAGAATACTATATTATAAAATAAAAACAAAAAAATATAAACACTACACACACAATCGGATGTGGATAAGTCAGTTAAAATTGGTTAGCAAAACATGGCCGAAAATCGTCCATCTTGAATCCGCCATACTGAATTTTCAAAATCTGATCAAAAATTCGTATTCCTTATCCCCAAAAGCCCTCGTATACCAATTTTGGTTGAAATGGGATAAACTTACCCCCCTCCACTCCCCTCGTAGGGGGTAGGGGTGACTAATAATGACATATTATTGTATTGTAATCGGAAATATAAATGCATGCTATATTTGAAGGCAATCGGTTGTTTATAAGTTAGTTAAAATTGGTTAGCAAAAGATGACCAAAAATCATCCATCTTGAATCCGCCATATTGAATTTTCAAAATATGATTAGAAATTCTTTATTTCCATCCCCAAGTGCCCCAACACACCAAATTTCAACGAAATCGGGCGTACGTCAACTGTACCTCCCTTCACCCCCTTCGAGTAGGGGGGAGCTGTCAATTTCATCACACATATTCTTGTGTTGGCATCAAAACTACATAAGCATGCCAAATTTGAATTCCCAAACCCCCCTGGCTCATTCAAATTCATTATCCCCATAGTGCCCCAACACACCAAATTTCAACGAAATCGGGCGTACTTTAACTGTACCACCCTCCACCCCCTTCGAGTAGGGGGGAGCTGTCAATTTCATCATACATATTCTTGTGTTGTCACCGCAACTGCCAAATTTGAAGCCGATCGGATGTCGGGAAATTGGTCAAAATTAGGTTGCAAGATTCCACCCGAAGAAACATATTATGTAGTTCGTTACATATATACATTGCAAGTTAAATAAAAGCTTGTAAAAAAAGTACGCTCGTTATTTAAACCAACAAACGCCCGTAAAGAAAAACTATAAATTTGGCCGACGCTATGTAAAACTACTATTTACAATGAAAGCAAGCCTACAAAACCCGAGCAGTCACAAACTGCATTCATAAGTAATCCTCTTTTATGTCTCCCAGCAGAAAATCCTACAAGGCGGGTTTGTACCACCCCCTAACCTCGGCTCGCCCGTTTACGAGCAAAAAAAAATATAAAAACATGAATATATCAGCCTAATTTGGTTTGTTTAGACCCGCGGGACCTATTTCACATACCTGATTGTGAGAGTTATGAATATGGCACCTTCGATGTTTTGGGAAAATAAAATTAAATAAGTTTTAGGGCGCACATTGAAATATTTAGGGTACAGGGTGATTCACCATATTTTCCTCCCTTCCTTAACTCCCTTATTTTTGCAGCTTAAATAGTTATTTAACTAACAAGTGCGGAAAGTTGTACTTTTCCGCACGCGACGGCAATGGAGTTTGGGCAAGCCGTCAAGAATGGAAAAGGCATTTTCCGCGAGAGTTAGATACAATGTTTTTCCTACGAGTTTCTGTGTCCATCTTATTTATCAAACAAAATGTATTTTTTTATACCTTCATCAAAAATATGATTTTAGTAACTGTCTGCAGATAACTAAAGCATGGCTTTTATGGTTACCGATGCAAAAAAACTTTTTCTTCTGTCCGTTTTTTACCCAAAATTAAAGAGAAATAGCGGAAAATAGTAATATTAAAAAAATCTAATTATTTTGCCCAAAAATTAAGCCGTTTCCGCCAGTTTTCATCAAGTTTTTCAATCTTTTAAAAACATCATCAAAATGTCAAACTGTCAAATTTTAAAATGTCGCAACCATGAACGTTGCCGAGTAAAAAGGCTATGTTCGAGATTTTTAAAAGTATTTTCCTGGTTTTTTTTTGGATTTTTTGATAAAGATATAGATAACAACGCTTATAAAAAAAGCATTATTTTAGCCACTAGTTGTAAAAACTACTATTTTCATACGCAAATATTTTATAACAAAATGAGACATAAGACAGAATAGTTACATAAATTATTTAATTAGTCCTAAATATCTTTATTTTTAATAGTACAAAAATCGTGCATAAAAGTAACTTTTCAGCTCTAGTGCGGAAATTACTTTTCCGCACGATTTTACTTTTCCGCACTATTTTTTTAGTAAAGTTGATGTGACTTTTTAAGTAAATGATTAAGACTATGAATTTTCTAATTGAAAAGTAGTAGCCATAGATAGTGATTTGATTTAAAGTATATTTTGAATTAAAATATTGTCCTTTGAAGTGAAAATCGTGCGTTACATTAAAAATCGTACGGAAGAGTAAAAATCGTGCGGAAAAGTAACTTTTCCGCACGCCCGTAGGAAATAGTTATTTACCTAACAAGTGCGGATAGTGATACTTTAACGCACGCGACGGCAGTTAACCGAACGAAGCGAATCGAGTTCGGTCAAGCCGGCAAGGGCGGTAAAGACACTTTACGCATGTGTTAGGTACAAGATATTACCTGCAAGCCTCAAAAATTTCCCAAGAAAAAAATATAAATATCTGAATTTTAATTTTCTGAAAAAAAAGGAGTCACTTTACCGCACTAAATGCGGTAAATTCCCATAACGTTCACTTTACCGCACTTCCGCACGCATATGAGTGCGGTAAATTGCAATTTACCGCACGCGAGTAGGTAAATATATAATATGTTGGATTTATCTTGGACGGTTTTCGAGTAAAACGAAAAATACTTTCTCTTAAGTACAATGTGTAAGACAAGTAAACCAAGTTTAGGTGGTTCTTCGTTTAACACATTACTGTTATGGAAAACTATTTTTTCTTTGACTCGAGAATCTTACAACATACTATATATTTTTGGAATCAGGAAAAGAGGCCCTTCTAAATTTAAAAAAATATATTAAAATATAAGTAGTAGTAAGGGGCGGCACACAGGCCTGACAACTAGGCTCGCACCCTTATCCTTCCACTCCCTCTACATTTCTTGCCTCTCTCTCTCTCACCGGGCCTTCCCGCCATCCTTACGAAGGTCAGCACTTCAACCCATCTTAGAGAGTGTAGCTCCTCCTCTTCTATTGTGGGGGCACCCCACGTCTGCTGCCTCAATCTGGCGTACCCATCACACTCTCCTATCAGGTGCACCGCTGATTCTTCTGCCCACCCACATGCTGGGCAGGCGGAGTCGTCGCTTGCGCAGCCGATTATTCTCTGTCAGCATTCCTACTAACAATCCAATGTCCTTGCGAGTTTTTCCCAGGAGCCATTTGGTTCTGGCTGCGTCTGGTCCACTCACGAACAGTTTGTACTGTCTGCACTCTCGCTCTCCCCTCCAGTACGACTTCAGTTGATCGCTCGCCCATTTATTGAGTTCGCTCTGTACCTGTTTTCTTGTGATTCCCAAGGGCGGTTCCGGTCCAATATGTTGGGTTTCGGCACCAGCTCTGGCAAGTTCGTCCGCCTTCTCATTCCTTGATATTCCCTCGTGGCCCGGGACCCACATCAGTGTCACCCTCTTAGTTTCGTTGCTCAAGATTTTTAAGAGTCTAGAGGTCTCCGGCAGTGAGGTTATTTCACTGCAGTATGTCCTCCAGCGCTCTCTGTTGCAGCGTCTTACCTCTTTTTTGAACTCTCTCCTAGCCTCCTTGTAACCATCCTAAGTTGTCTCGTCTCTTTTTAAATAAAGAAGTTAATGTTATAATTTGACATTTGCCATAACTGCTGCTAACTTTTAAGCACGTCATTTTAAAGTTTACAAAAAATTATGCAACTTCTATACATTAAACTTTTTTCCAGCTCTAATAATAAGGAAG
Source organism: Oxystoma pomonae (assembly GCA_963921995.1). NCBI lineage: Eukaryota > Metazoa > Arthropoda > Insecta > Coleoptera > Brentidae > Oxystoma > Oxystoma pomonae. The sequence goes on along the minus strand of OY998168.1, from coordinate 89,799,634 downwards.
GTAAGGCGAGGGGGGCGCAAAATATGGTGATCACCCTGTACGTATATCACGAAACTCGTGAACCCTTCAAGATAAATCTAAGGTACGCATATATTCCAATATATTTTTGAAATCAGGAAGAAACGGCCAGTTTAAATTTTAAAGAACGTAGAGTGCAAAATTAAATCGACTTGAGTATTGAAAACAGTTTCAATAGTATTTATTCGATTCGACCATACTTTTAAACTAACATAAAAGTAATTGAAGAAGGCCATGTAAACAAAGCAACTGAGTGAAAAACAAGTGTTGACTGTTACGTAACCTCAAACAAAAGACATTATTTTCAGTCCATATCCGCCCTTCACTTAGGAAACTTTTAACTGGAGCTGTGTTAATGGCACTTTGGTGGCTCTTATTTCTGTGTTTTGGGATAAAAGGCAATTTTTTCGGTAGGATGACTTAGATAAAATTAAAAAAACTAGATAATAAATGCTGAAAACAAACAGCGAGAAAGTAGGGTACGGTTAAATGGAGTGTGTATGTATGTATGTTGACATGTGCCACAATAGAGACCAAACCAATTTTAATAACACTGGCATCGCAGGAATGCTGAGAGCTCCAAGAGATCAATTTTGCTATGCATGCCTCACCGTTCCTCCTCCCACCTCACCGACTGACTCCGACCCCGAAGCAGTACGGGATGGGGTTACCCGACTACCAGTTTGAAACAGTGCACAAAGAATACCTTCATCTTCGATATACCCAATTCCAGTTATTCTTTATGCAAGTAATACCCTATTCGTAACTATAATGCATGGCTAGCGTTGAGGTAAAAGTAATTTATACGTTAATCCAAGTATAGGTCAATACTTACTTCAAGAAAATATATTTTCCTAATTTAAACAGACGGTACACTTAATTTAAATGTTTTCTTTGCTTGTTCCGAACACTGCTTTAGGTTGTATCGACACCAAATATTATTTGAAGGAGAAATACATGTTTTTAAAGCAAAAATAACCATCACACTTCAAAAGTCACTTCAGGGTGCCCAAAGGAGTAGTTGAGATAAGTATGATTTTACTATCTCCTCCATTCTACCAGTAATACCACCTTGTCACTTGTCACTTGTGGGCATGATGCCATCGGGTTTTTATTTCAACTGATGGCTTCATTACATGACGCATGACGCAATCAGAAATAATGTCAGATTGATGACATACATCAGCTGGCAGCCAACTGTTGGCATCTTAAATCCGACGATGGACAAAAATAGATGGAAAAAAAACTTCGCCATTCCAAGGGCTAGTTCGGGGCCAAAGTTTCTGCTCTTTCTTGTATATTGTTCTACTCTAAGACAAAAAGGGCAGCTCTTGTGGAAAACGTTCGGGGGCAGGAAATATATTTTTTCAATTCTACGCGTGAAAGCCACTTGTAAATGCCTTCGGCCCATTAATTTTTTTTTATTTTCAGGAAAACCGCACTGCAGGGCCAAAATTCCGACGGGCGTCCGTTCCAGGACATAAATTCGAAAAAGGCCTAAAGGCGTGTGTAGGTCGGAGATAATTTTATAACTTGTACCTAGAAGATAAGGTGTTCGGTGACGGTCACAGTGGGGAGCAGGGCGGTAGGGGTGGACCGATCCCCATCCTTTGTAGCAGCTGACCCAACCTAGAGACCCTAACATAAAAATGCATGAAAGAGAGACGCGACAACCCCATCAAAGTAAATTTTATTAAAAAGGATGGAAATATCGGTCTTCCAAACTCTATAGTATTGTTTAGAGAGATGGAGAGGAACCTTCTGAGCCTGTTTACTCAAAATTCAATTTTGGCGCCATTAAACTACAATTTTTATAAGCAAGATAAGAAAAAATTTTTTTTTAGAGAATAACGGTGGGATTTACTAAAAGGGTTTAATCTATTTTAGAGCGGTCCTAAGTGAAATTCTTGAAACCTATAAAAAAAATAGATTTAGGGCATTTTCCCCTAAAATATGGTATATTTTGAGAAAAAAAGCAGTTTTTTAGTGGAAACTTTGTGTCTTGTCTGTATGGGTTAGTGTTTTTTAAAAATTGGTTTTAAAATTTAGTACCCCCCATTTAGTACCCCCACAGGTGTAAATATTTAGACCTGTCTGTAGCTTCAAAGAGTGTAATGGGAAAAGAATAGGGGTCTGAGCGTCAACACAAGTAATCGTTATGTAAAATTTCGTTATGATTGGTGCAGGGGTTTTTGAGTTACAGTGGCTACAAAGTAAGCGACCGACAGCCGAACGACAGACCGACCGATAGATCGACAGACAGGGGACGCGACAACGGCGTCTGGAAACTTGCTTATATGGATTTGGAAGCACCAAATTCCTGAATATTTATCAAATTCTCGAAATGTGATTTTTAGATGATTACATTACTTCCCTTAGCGAGGGAAGTAAAAAATTAAATGAACTTTTTATTAATGTTAATCCAAAGAAGAACAACTGTCTCTTCTTGTCAAAATCTTACACGAATACGGTAAAAAACCCCGGAAAAAAACCCTAGTAAAGTTTAGGTTTAGTTGTGTTGGGTTTGGGTTAGTTATAATAATTTTTATGCATTTTAGGGAATAAATAAATACGTTTAATCCCTCTTTTAGGGACTTAAATAGCACTTTTTATCCCTACGGGATTAAAAGTAAATTTAATCCCTTAGCCTAGGGATCAGAAGTAAATTTAATCCCTCAGGTAAATTATAATTAAATTTATTGCAAGTCAAGCCAAACAGCACTTGCTCTTGGCCAGTATTTCATTCTTTCTTGTACTCGATGAACCATTTGGCGTAGAAATAACGTGATATAAACCTCGGGACTACAAACCTTTCGCCGCGGGATTAAAAGTAGCTCTTTATTCCCCAGGTTCATAATGTATTATTTGTTGGGGTTTTTTCCGGGGTTTTTTTCCAGGGTTTTTTCCGGGGTTTTCTTTTCGTGGTTTTTTTCCGGGTTTTTTCCTAGATTAAGAAAAACATAGAATAAAGCCATCGACCAATTTTATGTCATCAAGTTAGAAAAAGAAAAAAGACATTCGTCCTGAATAAATAACAACGAGCGCGATATGCATTCTAAACATAGACTTTTAAAACTATTTATAATCTTCTCGTGAAGATGCTAACTTAATTAGCAAAACGTGTGTAGAGAGTGAAAAATTTTTATTAAAAAAAACTTTTAAAAACCAAGCTTTTATTAAATGCAATCAAAAGTGGAAAATAATTTTTGATCTTCCTTATACCATAATAAAAGCGATGGGCGCAAATTAAAATTTTTAACTTTAGGTATCGTATCGGTCACATCGACGATTCACCTGAGAAACAGTTGTTTTACCCTCTAACCTAAGAAATTTTCAACGGCTTCGCAAGCACGGCAAGCTTACTCGTTCTCATCTTCTTTAGATAAAAGCATTATATTTATCATTCGAATAGAAGAAGAATTTAGTTCTTCTTTTGTAGTTCTCTCTTTGCCACCGTAAAGTTAAAATTTTTAGTGCATTTAATTAAGGCATGTTCTCTAAAAGTTTTTTTTAATAAAAATTTATTTTTTTAATAAAACCCCTATATGCCAATTTTAATTTAAATCGAATACACTAAATCCTACATTTTCCCCCTCCACTTCCCTGGTTAAAGGGAAGTGTGTACCTAATAATACCATATTATTGTATTTTCACCGGAACTATAAACGCATACCAAATTTAAACACAATCAGATGTGGATAAGTCAGTTAAAATTGGTTAGAAAAACATGGCCGATATATTGAATTTTCAAAATCTGATCCAAAATTCGTATTCTTTATCCCCAAAAGCCCCCATATACCAATTTTGATTAAAATCGGAAAAACTTAGGTGTTTTCCCCCCTCCACTCTCTTCGTAGGGGCCACCGGAACTATAAATGTATGCCAGATTTGAAGGCAATCGGATGTGTATAAGTTGGTTAGCAAAAGATGACCAAAAATCGTCCATCTTGAATCCGCCATATTGAATTTTCAAAATCTGATTATCTTCATCCCCAGTGCCCCAACACACCAACACAATTTCAACGAAATCGGGCGTACTTCAAGTGTACCCCGAGTAGGGGGCGGCTGTCAATTTCATCACACTATATTCTTGTGTTGTCACCGCAACTATATATATAAGCATGCCAAATTTGAAGACGATCGGATGTCGGGAAGTTGGTCAAAATTGAGTTGCAAGATTTTACCCGAACAAACATACATATATATTTACTTTACCTACTTACTTAACCTTTTTTGTTTAAAAAGAAAAGAAATAATTAAATTTAAAAAAAATAGATAAAAAAAAACAACTTTAACAGTGAAAAAACTTAATAAAGCCACTTAGCAGAGTCACTATCAAAAATTTCTAAATAAATAATAAAATAAATAATTTCAAGACCGAAATAATTAAATTGTTAACAACAATAGTAACATTGTTAATAGCACCAATCAATTTAGAGCAAAAAAAAAGGAAAAAAAAACAACAAACGATCTCAAAAGAAAAAAAATTATTTTTGAAAGCATTCCTTCTTTCATACATATATAGTTAGATACAGTGCAAGTTAAATAAAAGCTTTTAAAAATATAAACTTTTGGTAAGTGGTAAACATTTTTAAATTAATAATCATATAAATTTAATGGAAGAAATGCTAATAATGTTAATAATAGCAGGCAATGGAGCATTGCCGTGTATGCAGTATTTATCTCCAGACGCACTTAAAGGTTTAAATACCACTCGACCTTAATACTTAAAAATAAAAACGTGAACTTAGATTTTTAAAAAAGTAATGAACTTATTTGAACAGTAATTCAAACTTAAGGTCATTACCAGTGTCGGCTTGTGATTTATGAAGGAGAGGTTCACAAATTTGAAAAATTGACTTTTCGCGTTCTGCGCCGCTAAAAAACCAAGTAAAATACTAAAATAAAAGAAAGCCATTTAATGCAGAATTACCTGCTAAAAAAACGCTACCCAACTACGTATTAAAGTAACTGGGTGTAATGTTTAAGGTTGCATTTACAGGTGCATTTATAATTGAATTGGAAACACTCCCGCTAGCTGATACCGACAGGTTAACCTAAAAGCATTCAGATTTAAAAATCGGCTACTGGCGCTAGACGAAATAATCCTATTCTATTGTAAACAGGAGCGTCAACGACTAGCAAGAGTCTTTCCAACCTCTAAATGGAGCTTTACTGACCTGTTTTGTTAGTACTCAAGTATCCGTGTGTTTTTGAAACTGAAGTTCTAAAATCTATCCTTTGCACTCCAAGATTTCATTAGTATATCAAATCAAAATAAAAACAAAATTATGTGGGGTTATGAGCGCTGAATGTTTCCATGCGAATTCCTAGTAATCCGAGCGAGCCAGTAAAGTTCTCTTGTTTCTTTGATAGACTCGGGGTAATGCCTGCGCAGCGCTAGGCCTTTTTCGGCGGACGACCGCACACGCGGTGTGGTTTCATATTCGTTTTAGAACAATGTTTTTGAAGACACATTTTTGAAAGATAAACATACCCACGAATGGTTTTCTGTCAGAAAACGTAAAAATACTCTTCTGTCCCACTGTGTGATGGATTGATCGGTTTTCTTTTCCGGAGTGCACAGGCTTTTAGAAAAAAGCAAGGAAATATAAAAAAGAAAAATGTAATCCAGAGGAAATTATGAGTATTTCTCAATTTTTTTTGTAAATCGAGTTTGTTCTAAACCGCAATTATTTCGAGGTTTTTGGGATAGGTGACAGCACCAGAGCTTTTATTTTGAACAAATTCTTCAGATATTTTTGTTAAGCATTTTAAGCATTTAAAAATGATCACCCCTGCAAAATTTCAGCTAATTCTGATGTTTAGTTTTCCCTGTGCACTCTGGCAAAAGATTAAAAAAATAAAGAACAAGGCGATGCCAGTTTTACTTTTCTTTTTACTTAAAATCTGGGTAGAAACTATAGCCTTAAGCCTTATAACTGTACTAGAGCACACCAAATCTGTGCACTTTTCCGTATTGAAATTCGCGATATCCCCCGGTACTCGCCCACTAAAAACATACAGATATATCCTTCTAGGCTCCACCTACTTCATCACATGTGCGACTGTTCCGCGTTATCAAGCAGAGGTTCATTTCATTCGGCGCGGCGCACTGTGGGCCAGAAACCCCTTAAAATAGTGAATTATTCAAAAATATGAAACTGCAAATATATTCCCAAATTTCTTATATCATGCTTAAGTAGGCTATAAATCATATTGATTCTGTGCCATGGAGACGCGTAAGCGCGTACAAAAGTTGGCGAATTTGTTATTCTTAGCAGTTATTAATTTATCTTATCAAAAAGTTGCAGTTTATGACCAGGCCAAACTTGTTATTCGTTAATTACAAAATATTTTGTGATGAATAGCATTCAAGCAGGTGATATTTTTAAGCCTTTAGTTTTCTGTCATTTATTTGGGGATGCGAGAATATTTGGAATTATTACAAATTGGTGCAAATGTTTGCAACGAAGTACTAATTTGACCAAAAACATCTGAATGTTCTACATATAGATACATATTTTTTGATACCCAGTTTTTTATGACTTCAATAAAAAAAAAAAATATTTTTGGAATATAGTGGAACTTTTTGCAACTTGTTGATTTATTGTCATTTCTATTTGCCTAGTATTTTACCTACAATGTGGAACAAATTAAAGTTCCACTCTTTTTATGGTTAATAACTTTTGATATGATTTGATTTATTTTTGGCAGGTGGGTAGGCAAGGGCGTCGATAAGGGGGGGGGGTAATGGGGGTAATTACCCCACCCCCAAGATAGACTTTTGACAAAAAAAATATCACAATATCACTTTATATGTTATATATCACTTTTCCTCATATATAAAAATATATATTATTTTCTAGTTCAAAGCTTTTTTAAAAAAGGTTACTTTAGGAAGAATACAAGAATTATGTTTATTTTCATTAAATATTACCTAAGTTTTGTTACCTTATAATTATTTTCCTCAATATGCCAAGGGGCAAAGGCATACAAACAATAAAAGTGTTTTAAAAAATTTATCTTGTTAATTTGTTACCCCACCCCAAAAGAAAAAATTATCGACGCCCTTGTGGATAGGTTGGTATGTTCCTGCAAATTTCATCAAAAATTTTAAAACAGTGGAGTAGTTACAAACCTCTTTCTAAAATGGGGCATAGAAAGTCGATAATAATAAATAATTATCAATGTTTTGTCTTCTCTTTCTTGAGTGAAAGTGTTTCTAATTAATTGTTTTAAAGTCGTTTTAAATTTCATATGTTTTTAATTTTTCATAATTTCCATAATTCGATAATTTAAAAATATTGATTTTAGGAAAAAAATTTTTTTTTTTTTATTTTCTTAGTAGATATTATATTTTGTTTGGTACTTTTGTGTGATGTTTTCATTATTTAGTCACATAGGATTCTTCAAACTTCCGTTACATTTTGGTAAAATTGACAACTTTTGTTAAATACATTTTTGCATATCTATTTTTTTGTGACCCTGTATATTACATCTGTAATATTTCTACAGATTTAAACTTTTGAGTTGAGGGTACGCAAAACTATTTATGAAAATTTTTTCATATGATGCATTATTTTCGCACACGCTGTATAACATCGTTATACAAATTTTAGTCTAGCTTCAAATATATTTTAAAAATTACTAATCTAGGTTGTTTTAAGTTTTTATAACAAAAAAAAATACATAAAACCTAACTTTTCCACATTTTAAGAGGTTTGTGGCTCACAGTGCGGCGCACAGTGGTTTAAAACGGTTAAATTTCGGAAAAAACTTGAAATTTTGTACATATATTCAACACATATTTACCATTTTTTTCTTAGCTAAACCTCCCCCTCCACTTTGCTGTGTGTAGGATAAATATTGTGTAATATAAATAAAAAGATAAAGAATTACTCAATATTACAAGTTTTATTGATCATTGATTTTTTGGAAACACTACTTCCAACCTCATGTAGAATCAAACAAAAAGAAAAGTACTAATTTTTATTTAATTACTTTTTAGCCCCCCCTCCACTATTTTGTCAAATTCTTGTCGCTTACTTATTCCTATATAATTCATATTTTTTTGTGGGGTGGTAAAAAGTAAAAAAATTCAATGTATTTATCCAAAATTAAAATTTATATTCTATATAAACCTACAAAAGAGAGTAATTTAAAAAAATCTTACTTAACTCTTATTTTCCAAAAAAAAAGAACTTTTTATTGTAAAAGTATCCCACTAATATATATATTTTACGTACATCATAATTTTGAAATATAGTAAAACTATATAAAAAGCTAATAAATTGACTGATACTTTATACTATTTTTTTGGCTCTGGCCTAAGCCCAAGTATAAAAGGATCAGATGACGCAAAAAGCATGTTAAAATTGTCAATATGTGTGGAAAGTGTTGAGCATTTCCTTGAATGGTTTATGCGATATTAATATCATTATATCATAATTACTTTATCCTTTTTATTAGCGCTCTGCTCTAATTTTAATCCCCTATAACCTTTAGCAGGTACGCACCCAGCCCTCCCCCCCCAAGATTTTTTTAAATGTACTTTTATTGTAGTGTTCTTTTAATAAGCTGGATTTATATTTATTATAAAAATAACTTTTGAGAAACAATTGGGTTCAGCCCCCCCCCCCTATTTTATTAAAAGAAACTTAAAAATCCATAACAAGGCCACAATTTTAGGAACGTAATCCACAAATAGGCAGATATTGGCAGCTACAACCTATGCGGTCATAAAGTTAAGATATTGTAGTAGATAACCACAAAAAAATCTTATTGCGGGAGGCTACGGGAAGAACAGGGCAGAACTTTATACAGGGTGGATTCTTTAAATGGAACGGCGCGCGGCGGGTTAGAATTTGTTTTTACAGAGAAATCCAAAAACACGTTACGTCACACGTTACGAGGTATGGCAAAAAAATCACCCTGATTAGTCTGACATTTTTGAATTCTAAAAAATATTATCTTTTTGACAATACCACACACTAATACGCCCGTAAACATAGACAACAATTCCATGCAAGTTTAAATGCCTCAAAAATTTTAGGGCTTAACAAAAAACTGTTAAATATACCCCATAAAAAAGTAAAAAAAGAGGGAAATTGACACAACGTTTTTCGGTTTAGAGATGAATGAAGGATGGGTTGCAGAAGGAAAGAAAAATTGAAGATAAATACAAAATTTTAGTTTGGCATCCAATTTCTCAAAATTCAAAATAAATCTGAAAAAATCGATTATAGGTTTAAACTAAGAGGACATTTCTTACAAAATAATGGAAATATTAAAAAAAAATATTGATATAAATATACATAGTTTCATAACCACAAATCAAGGAAAAATAACCATACCACAAATCAATGAAGAATTTAAGCTTTGAAAATTTATTACCCTACTTTCTTTCAATCCAACAACAAGGCCTATGGGAGAATGACAGAAAACTTTTAATTTATACAAAAGATCCATCTCCTGACCCACATCAAACCAAATCCCTTAAAAATGCACCCAACACGATTCAAATGCAGTGTGTGTGAACAGGTGCTATCACCTGCAAAATTTGCTTAGGTAACTACCTTGATCACCTGACAAGGTCGTCTCAAAAAAGGAAAAAGGGTCTGGTTTAAGGTGCAACTTCATCCCCGCATGTTGAGTGCGGAAGAAAAGAAAGATTTCTATTGTTTGCCCTATTCTAGGCAGGTAAGGCATGCGGGAGACACATGAGCATATACAGAGTGGATTCTTTAAATGGTACGGTGCTTCCAGCGACTTTAGGGAAGAGGTTTTAAAAAAAACTAAAAGCGAGTCTTTAATGATTTGTTACGGACTTTGCGCCCATGATAAAAAACAATTTTGGGGCCCCCAACTGGAGGCCCAGGGCCTACCAAGTTTTTTTTAAATGAGAAGTTACCACTTGTGGCACCTTTTTGGAAAGCTTGTTAAAAAAGAAACGTAACGCACTAGTATTTTTTTGAGATCTGTCAAACAATGTGTAAAAAATTTAAAAAAAAAGATTTTTTTTTGTCAATTGTTTTAGCTTCAAATTAAACTACATATTTCTCTATTTACTAAGCAGAAATTATAAAGAAAATACCACCCAAGAACATTATTGGCGACTCATTTGGGGGCCCTCCAACATTTTTTTTTCATGAGGAAGCACCATTTGTGGCAACTTTTTGGAAAGCTTGTTAAAAGAGAAATTCGATTAAATAAAATTTTTTGACAACTGTCAACCCATGTGTTAAAATTTTTACCCTAATAATATCCTTGTGTGGTAGTTTCTTTATTCCACTTAGTAAATAAAGAAAAATATAGTTTATTTTGAAGCTAAAACAATTGACCAAAAATAGTTTTTTTTTAAATTTTTGACACATGGGTTGACAGATGTCAAAAGAATTTATTTAATCGAATTTCTTTTTTGACAAGCTTCCAAAAAGGTGCCACAAGTGGTACCTCCCCATGAAAAAATGTTGGTAGGCCCCGGGCCTTCAGTGAGGGCCCCCAAATAGACCGACAATAATGTCATTGTCAGGCATTTTCTTTATTTCGCTTAGTAAATAGGAAAATATGTAGTTTATTTTGAAGCTAAAACAACTGATAAAAAATAAATTTTTCTAAATTTTTGACACATTGGTTGACAGATATCAAAGAAAACTAGTGCGTTAGGTAAGCTTTCCAAAAAGATGCCACAAGTGGTAACTTCTCATTTAAAAAAAATTGGTGCTAGAAAGCACGGATAGTCCACCATAAAATCAGTTATTTTATGTTGAAAGGAAATGAAAATATCTCGAAAACTGTAGCTTTGAAAGATTTGAACATTATAACAAAATTCTTGGGTAATATTTACGAAAGGAAAATCTGAAAACCGCATATCAATAGCTGCTTTACTTCTAAAGTTATGATTTTTTTATTTATATTTTAACGTTTTTTCAAATAATTCGGAAACTAAAGTTCCCACGAATTTAGACTTTATAACAACATTTGTAGTCCATATTCATGGAAACATAAATCTGAAAATCGTACATCGCTACTTGTTCTTGTTCCAAAGTTACAATTTTATTATTTTATCACCTTTCTCTCCCCTTCAACCCCACACCGCTCTACCCAATAGAGGATTTTTTTACCAAATTTCGTTAAAATCGATTCAGGCGTTCTTTAAAAGATTTGCTTTTAGCTTTTTTAAAACCTTGTCCCTAAAGTCGCTAGAAGCAACGTTCCATTTAAGGAATCCATCCTGTATATGAAAAAAATAGTATTCATATTATACCGGGTGAATCATAAAATCTTTGACAGACGTTTGTTTTTTAAACAATTTATTACCAATTTTAACCCAAATTTTCGTCGGTCATTGGCAGCTAACCCAACCCAGTGTTTTTAATATTTCAGAAAAAATTTAAAAAGAATAAAAATATTTAAAGAATTATCTGAAAAAACTTGGCCTGCGACGCTTTATTACCATTGATTTTTACAGTTTTAATTTAACAAAATATTTTTTGCCGAAAACATTCAAAACTTTTTGCTTTCCGCGCATTTATGACATGACTGCTAAATCCCAACCTAGCCCAAATTATTGTGATTCAAGTAACTTTCACAACTCAAAGCTATTTATTAATTTTTTGGCCATCCATACATAGTATGAGGCTATTGGGATTGGCCAAATTTTTTTTTGTTTTCATTAAAAATAAGTTATTTGGGTCAAAACCTACATACATATGTCATACTATGTCATACTATGTATGGAAGGCGAAAAATATTCTTATAGCGTTTGGTTATGAGAGTTACTTAGAGTAAGTTTTTTATACATTCTTTGATTACCGATCCAAAAACTTTTTCTTGCACAGCAGTTTTCTTAAATAAAAAATAATTACTAATTAAATAAAATAAATATTAATTAAGTAAAATAAAATTAATTATTCCTGCTTAAAAATTTGGCTTTTGCCTTAATCGAGCAATATTTTCGTTGTTCGATACTTAGATTAAAAAGAGACAAGATACCTGACCCTTATGGAGACTTTTGTTATATTATTATATGGAACAATGTTTACCTTTCTGTTGTTTACAGTAAACATACCAGTGGCGTACCTACTTAAATATAAATTTACACATGGATTATATTATTAAAATTTTACTATAATACGAAATCTGCAAAATAATTTAAAAAACATGCAAAAAATAATTCTGTCAATTTCAGCTTTGGAAGCTTTCTAACAACAAATGTTTGTAGTATAATTTTATACAAAATAAATTTATTAAAAAAGAAAGAAAGTTTGTATATGATTCACAGCAATTTCAATTTTCAACACAATAAAATTATAGTTCATAGTTCATAGCACCTGGAACATCAAGAAAAAAATATACAGACCGCTTCAAGCTACTGCGAACATAGGGCGGAAGTCTAATTTGCCAGTGTACTTACATGCAGAGACACCGCACGCCTATCAGTGAAGCAACCAATACTCAGGCTTGCGATCACCACTTGCATGACTTTCCTTTGGTATTTAGTACGCCTCTAACCACGGTGCTGTGTGGAGCGTAGTCAATGAAACCGGAATTTGGTCAATAAATACGCAAATTTTTATAACGTAATTTTCTTATTTTTTGTCACTGATAAATAGGAGCGTTTTATTGTCAACTGCTCAGATTTATCAGTGACGACGTGTTACAATGAAAATAATAAGGAGAAACAAAATAAAAGCAAGTTCTCAAAATAAAATAATACATTCTAAAAATCAAAAAGATTCTCCCAGTCAAAAAAAAAATAAAGCAAATGTTCGAAAAGTCCTCCTTGCTCGGCTAGACAATATCCGAGCCTACTATAAAAACCCCTTCTAACGTTTCCAAGCATGTTAGGGGTGATAATTTGAAAAGCTTCTTCAAAAACAGATAGAAGTCATTAGCAGCAAGATCGGGAGATCGAGCTGGCCATAAAATAGTTCCCCGTGTACTTATAACCCGATTAGGAAATACATTATCAAGATATTCCCTAACAAGGCCAACATTGTGAGCGGAACAACCATCTTGTTGAAACCATGTTTCACCAAATCTTACACCTAACAACTGCCTAGCAGTTGGAATAATGTGCTGCTGCAGTAGATCCAAGTATCTAGGACCATTCAAATTGCAATTGCCGTTAATAAAAAATGGCCCAATTACGTGTTCCCCTATAATACCCCCCCCCCAAACATTTAGTTTTTGGGGATACTGTGTTCTTACGTCAAAATACAAATGCAAATTTTCCCTCGACCAATATCGAACGTGTGTTGGGTTATGACGATTTGACCATTTGACCATCTGCACTTTTTCGGTAACTTCGTAGACATCCATTTTTGGTTTTAAAAATGTATTATTTCAATTAAGAACTTACCCATCTGTTTCTCGAGCAAGGCAGAAATAAAACAAAATAATAAAAACAAAATGAATTTCCAAAAGATAACACTGCAGTGTGCTTCGAATCCACCTCGGTCGTACGGCACGGAGAGTAAATTGGACTTGATTCCCCCTATGTTCGCAGTAGCTTGAAGCGGTCTGTATAATATTACCTACTAGCTAGAAATTACGTTATTGTGTTTGTTAATTTTGTTATTTTTTCTGGTCATTAGCAGAAACTTACTTATACTGACTTCTTAGGATATGTAGAGACATCTAGAACAGACAAAAAGATTTAAATTTCAATTCGAAGGGCGAGCGCAGAATTCAATATTCTTACAAACCTGAACATATGTGAATTAACTTCTATTGTTGTTTGCAAGTCGGTTTAAGGACTTTACCTACCTTTATTTTATAGTCTTTATAAAAAACAAACTTCGAAAATATCTTATTTACGCATTAACTACTTGATCAAAACTATGCTTTATGTTATCGTCTTTATAAAAAAAAAACCTTATAAAAACGTTCGAAAATATCTCATTTGACGCATTGGTAATTTACTACTTCAAAAGAAAAACGTGTTTGTTGATATTTTAATCTAAGGATCTACTAATGTAAGTATATTTCATAAACTTTTTTTTTTATTTTCCGTGTACCTACCGGCATGTATCGCCACAGACTGATTTCACTTGCTCTCCTTTGTTTTCAAAACATTGGATGATTTGTTCCAAAATTTCACTTTAAATGCACTGAAATATTCTCCTACTGGTAAAAAACACACTATAAACATTTTTTGGCAAAATGTGGTTTGAAAACGACTTATAAACTGCTTAAAACATCCTGAAATTTCAAAATAAATAGCATGAAAAAGCTTATGTCAATAAACATGTCATCCGACCGTCAGAAGCCAATCACGACCTAAAGTGGTTGAGACAGAATTATCTGTCGTTCTAACGTCATTTAAAAGGATAGAAAAATAATCAAAATTTCTGACCTTTGATTTTTGTGATTTTACTTGTAAATAAACAGTGGTTATTATTTGCCAAGGAGTTTTCGTTGGACCAGATATCTTGTCTCTTTTTAATCTATGGTTCGATACGAGCATTGATGTATTTTTCCAACTTTTATTCAACAATTTTCCTTCATTTTTCCAACTTTTAAAGTATCTCTCACTTAATTTATACTCAATAAAAGGCAGGTAAATTTTGAAAATAAAAAACTTGGCAGTGCCACCTACATAAACGCTTCGTTCCCTCAATAAGAATAAAAAACACATAAATATCACCCTAATATATGGGATCACCTCCAACTCAAGCTCATAAAAGAAAAGAAAAACGTTTTTCGAATTTTATTGTCATATGCCCGGTGAGTACACCATGTCAACAAGAGCGGCAGCATAAATTAGGAAGTATTAAAAAAGAATTTTACCAAAAGAGGAAACTTTGGGGTTGTGGCACTTACTACTAGTTTCAGAGCCAGTCTATTAAGTGTTGTCATCCGGCCTGACTACCGGCGTTGACAGCAAAAATCCAACTTTATATGTACAAGGTGTCCCATTTTCGATGACAGAGACATGCGGTTTTCGCATTACTGTATACTTTTTTTGAGCTTTAAAACATATTATCACACTATTATCAGATTTATTCTGTTCCTTGTAGTTTTTGAGCTACAGGGGAAAATTAAAAAAATGTCTACATATCTGCGGCAACCTTTTTAGAAAAACTTTAAAAAAATTTAAATACGGACCAAAATGTTTTACTTTATATTTTGTTTTTTTTTCTGGTACGGCCCTGTCCCATTTTAATTTATTTTTTTTGAGACCATTTATATTTAAGTACTATATCGCAGATCTGGCCAACCAAGATATATTATATGAACATACCGGGTGAACCGAAAAAAACCGGAGAAATTGTTTTTGCTATAACTTTACCAATTTCAATAAAAAAAACTGTATTGATAACACAAATAAGCCTTTTGAAAAAAAGCATTCGCTTTGCCGCCATATTTAAATCCAAGATGGAGAAAATCAAATGCGCACCTTTTTTCAAACTTGTTTTTTTATTTAGGTATAATTTTTACAAAGTATTTAGAAAAAAAAATTGCAACAAGTAACAAAAACGCCATCTTGGATTTAAATATGGCGGCAAAGCGAATGTTTTTTTTTCAAAAGGTTCGATTAAAAACGGGTCTTATAAAAATTTGTTATTGAATGGGTTTGAAGAAATAAGGTTCGGATAAAAAATTGGTTTAACAAATTGCAGTTTTTATGGTTCTTACGATTGAAATTTTTATTAAATACGGTCTGATAAATTCCTGGTTTGATAAATCAATCAATAATACTTTTTTTGATTACTAATAGAGACATAAAACAACAAAAGAAGGTAAGTGGCATCAAAAAAATATGTTAAGCACAGTCTAAATGCATACGTACTTTATTTAACCGTTGGGTCTTAAGGCCACAGAATAGGTAAATTGGCTTGCATATATAACGGATCGCGATACGATACGTGTACCGGATCGAAAAGTTTCGCTTAACGTATCGAACCAGACGTTTGCACATGCGCATTTCGATACGGATGCGGATAATTTATGTATCTTCTTTATGTCTCTATAATTTTTTGAAATAAATTAATACATACAGTCCGTTCCATTTTTATTTAGACAAAACCTAAACTCAATGACCCACTGAACAAAGCCAGGTTTGAAAGTTGAGAGAAATCCAAAAGTCCTAGATTTTTGATGTTGTCACATTTGACGTTTTTAGGTTAGGTTTTTTTCTGACAGAAATTTTGGCGGAAAAAGTATTTGCTTACATTTTGACCATGGAAGACTCCTGAAAATAAAATTATTTAAAAATGCCTTACAATTGAGCTACCAATAAACCTATGTTGACACGCATTCGTTTTATTTTTAGTTGTTTTCACTTTCTGATACTGACATATTGTAATAAAATGTATCCTTATTTTTCGATAGATAAAGTTGGAAATATGGACAGACATTTTGAATTGATGCGTTTATGAAAGTGATGCTATTATCCCTAAAATAATAGATAAAAAAAAAGTGTGCAAAAAAAGTTTTATTAAGGTACACTGTACGGGAACTAACTATTTTAAACAGGAGCGTCAACGACTAGCAAGAGTCTTTCCAACTTCTAAATGAAGCTTCACTGACCTGTTTTGTTAATACTCAAGTATCCGTGTGTTTTTGAAATTGAGATTCTAAAAGCTACTCCTTTGCCCTACAAGATTTCACTGGTACACTTGCCCATAACTATGCCGCAATAATTTAATTTAAAAAAAATGTAGTAATTCCTAGTAATTCCAGCGAGCCAGTAAAGTTCTCTTGGTTCTTTGATAGACTCGGGGAAATGCCCGCGAAGCGCTAGGCCTTTTTTGGCGGGCGACCGCACACGCGGAGTGGGTTCATATTTGTTTTAAAACAATGTTTTTGAAAACACATTTTTGAAAGATAAACATAACCTCGAATGGTTTTCTGAAAACGTACAAATATTCTTCTGTCCCACTGCGGCCCGATTTAAAGTTTGTTGACAAAACACCTGCAGTTACCATGGAATCGTATAAATTCTGCGATCTATCGGCCAACACGTGAACTGCAGGTGTCTCCCAAATTCAATGAAGTATGATTGATTGATCGGTTTTCTTTTCCGGACTGCACAGGCTTTTAGAAAAAAAGAAACTTAGTTTTTATTTTCGCTAAAGCAAGGAAATATAAAAACGAAAAGTGTAATCCAGAGGAAATTGTGAATATTTCTCTGTTTTTTTTGTAAATCGGGTTTGTTCTAAACCGCAATTATTTTGAGGCTTTTGGGATAGAAGACAGCACCAGAGCTTTTATTTTGAAGAAAAAATAATTGAGAATTTTGAAAAATCCTTTAGACATTTTTGTTAAACATTTAAAACTGATCACGCCTGTGCGCTCTGGCAAAATATTTAAAAAAAAAAGAACAAGGCGTTGCCAGTTGTACTTTTTTTAACTTAAAATCTGGGGAGAAACTATAGCCTTAAGTCTTTATAACAATATTATTAGCACACATAATAAAAGTAAAATTAAAGAAAATTATGCGGCCAACTGTCTTTTTAAGGAGAAACAAAATTACCGAACGACAGATCGAAAATTCTCGGTGACATTTGACGTCAATTAAATCTGTACAAACTTCGGGTAGAAAATACTGTACTTCTAGTCTTTGAAAATAAAAGTTGCGTTTTTTCTGCAACGTTGCGGTGGAAAAAATGGCGTCGAATTGGAAAACATGGCGGAAATGTCATAGATACGTTTACATGTGCGACTTACATCAATTTTATAGCAATTATAAAAAAAATTATTAATTGCAAGAGTGACTCACCATTCAATATTTTTATTTATATAATTCGTTTGCCAATTCTATTTATATATTATATAATAATGTCCATTTGCACCGCAGAGTTAAAGCCAGAATTAAATTTAAGACCCCGATTTTCATTTGCACCGTATTTTAAAACCGGATTTAAGGGTCATTAAACCCGGTTTGGTTAACACCTCATTCGGCAAAATGGTCTTAGTTAGGATTATAATATTTAAAAAAAAATAAATAAAAGGTGTTTGTTTGTAGATATAGGTATGAGTTTACTTTATTAAAAAAACACAAAAAAATAAAAATATTTATTTAAATGATCAAAATAAACACACAAAGATCATTGCGAGCTGTAACTGCTTCCTCTTCTTTTTGTGATGTGTTGCTTTTTCCACTTTTTAAACGCCGAAAATTCTTATAGGGCTCCTTTAATAAAAATTCAATGTCCCGTCAGAATAAAAAATCTTCTAAAGATCATGACTACAACGAGTCTTGAACCATTTTGGCCACATAAAGGCACTGCTCTTGTAAAATTAAAAACAAGAAATTCTAACCAAAAAATTTAGCAGCCACCGCAACGCCAGCGACAAAAATCAGCGCTAGGGTATGTCCGCAAATTTAAAGTTTTAGACGATTATCGATAATAATAAAGGCTGATCTACATAAAATTTAATGAATTCTGATAAATTTCACAATATTTGCCCTATTTAACAAAAGAAAACGATTAAAATAAATAAAAGTAATAGTTCTCTCACAGTCTCACAAATGATTTTAGGAATAAACTTGAAAACTGTTTAAAAATCCGTTTTTAATCTCGTGTGAACACATCACCAAACAAAAAAAACATTAGCGTTGTCCAACGCCAATGCAACGTTGCGGAAAAAAACGCAACTAAACTTACTGCTGGCGTATGGTGGTGGTGGCATAAAATTTTACGAAATTTTCGTTGTTTTCCTTTGAAGAGAAAAGAACCCTCTTAGGAAACCAAGAATTGTTGGCAATATAAACGAACTTAATTTTTAACAAAACTACGTAGTTTATTTTACAAAATTCCCATCACATGTGGAGCTAGGACTTAAAACTGCCTCCTATCTTTATAAAATGCTTCACGTAGGAGAGACTGAAAGAATGCTGGTGTATTTGATTGTAAGACACATCTTCTCACAATAAAACTTCATACTCAATGCACATAAACGAGTGGAAGCTGTAAATTTTGAGCCATTTCCTTTATTCAGTCACGGATCGTATACCACCCCAATGTGTTTGACTGTTTTTGACGTCAGACATCCATATGCGAACGCTTTATTTTTGTTTTTGGTCCCTCGACATTAACTTTCCTGTTATACAAATCTCCTCTACGTTTCGTGAGAATTACCGCATAATAGATGATAATGAGGATCAATTAAAAAAAAAAAATAAATAAATACTACCCGACCACCAGTACTAAATAGAGTTTACTCATATAGCTATGAGATAATATAACGTCCCTGCCCTTGCATTTCCCGAGAAAAATGCATACCGATAATAACTCTCCCAATCAAGCTAGCCTGGAAATAATCCAAAGGGAAGAGTCTACCCGGCAGGCGTGTCGATTGCGTGCGTAGTGAGAGCAACTGACAACCATCTGAAAGCGAAAATTTAGGTTTTTTTAATATTTTTATTCACAACCAGGCGTTAAAGTGCACTTTAACGCCCGCATTTTAGGGCGTAATACAGCAATTTAATGCCCGTGGGCGTTAAAACAGTACTTTACCGCCCGCGGGCGTTAAAACTTATTTTAATACCCGCATGTGTTAAATTTAGGAGTTTTTTAATTATTTATGAAAAGCAGTCATTCTATAAAAACGAAACGAACGCAACAATAAAATTACCTATAGTAAAAAAATAATAACTATAATAATAATAATAACTAACTATAATAACTCCATAGGGAAGGCGGCTTGTATTGTTTCACTTTTTCGTTGAAGTATGCAAGTAAGGCGTCTTCTTTTACAATTAGGTTGCTTTCCGGAATGTTTTTACCAGTACACCACAAAGCATAATATTTATAGGTTTTTTCGTAGTTTTCTCGATTTGGCCGGCAAAAGATTCGTCTTCGCCTCTTCAGCGGCCACCATTATATCTCTAGGGATTACTTTTTCTTCAAATTCCATAATATTTTACAAGAAAAACGGTCAAAATACCGACTAAAACGCAACAATAGGGAGTTTTTGGTCAACATACAAAAATAACAACCTTTGTGGTTATCGTTATTTGAGAAGCCGTCAAGAATAAAGTTATTTCGGTTTATTTTCTTAACTATTTCTACGCGTACCCATAAAGCAATGTATTCTGCATCTTCCTTAATAAAAAAAAAGTAACAATTTCAAGCTTTTTTTGCAAAATTCGTCAAATACATAAATGCTTTGACGTGGATTGACAGAAGTAAATATAACAAAATAAAGATAACATCAAAAATAATGTAATTTTGGCGGTAATAAGCACACCTGGTGGTTATTAACTACGATTTTTAAAGTTATCTCTATTTTGATTATATTTTTTTCTGTCAATTGACGTCAAAGTTACAGTGTTTTTGGCAAATTTTGCAAAATCAAAGCTAAAAATTGTTACTTTTTGATTAAGGAAAATTCAGAACAAATTGCTTTATGGGTAAGCATAAAAATAGTTAGAAAAATAAACCGAAATAACTTTATTATTGACGGCTTGTCCAATAACGATAATCACAAAGGTTGTTATTTTTGTATGCTGTCCAAAAACTCCCTATTATTTGTAATGATGACTTTGTTAAATTAGACAAAATGTGCAGTTTTTGGGGGACATTTAAAATCTGGTATTAGATTAAAAAAATAAATATTCTATCCCGAGGTACAGGGGTTTTTCTAAAAATTGCAAAAAACTATTTTATCAAATACCTCAAAAGGTATAATTTTTACAAAAAAATCGTAAAGGAATTTTTTTTTAATTTTTGACGTTCAATTTGCTATTTTTTTTAAGAAAATTTACTTTGTCTAAATACGGACCTGTATTTTTTATTCCATTTTTCAACATCTTCCTTTTTTATGATTTTAACTATGTATCACATGTCCATATTTATTTACATTTTAATGGTAAAAAATGGTTATTTATGTATGCTTTTGCCGTTTTATCAAAGGTGGCTTAGAAAGCAAAAAGAAACAAAATTGCTTATAAAAGCCTATGTTGTGTAATACATCTGTCAAGGTAAGTTTAAATCAACATGGCAACGTTTTCAAAAGGTGAAAAATTAGATTTAATTTTTTGTTATGCAAAAGAATTTAGAAATGCTGAAAGAGCGCTCCAAATGTATCAAAATTCGTACCCCGAAAGGCGCGTACCAAATCGAAAAATTAAATTACAAGGATATAGCGAAATTTGCTACTACACGGATTGAGTACGGTGTTGCACGGATAATTTGAAAATTCCTCCAAACGGGGAGCAACCGGCAGAGGACGGGGAAGATAAACAAATATCAATAGAGATTTTGAGAGAAATTGAAAAAGAAAGTTTAGTTTTAAAAACGTGTTAAAATAATAATAAATACGGTTAAATAAGTTTAATTTAATTAAATACTAAAAACAGGCAATTGTTTTATCGGTCGTCTAAGCCATCTCTGACGTTCAATTTTTTTTTAAACCCAATAAAACTTAAATTTTACTTTTTTATCATTCAAGCTCAAACAAATATGGACATGTGATACAGCGTTAAAATCATTAAAAAAAATTCTTTAAAAAAATGGAATGAAAAATACAGGTCCGTATTTAAAAAAAGTGAGTTTATGTGAATATCTCGAAAACTAGAGGAAGCAAATGTTCTAAAAAACTACTAAATTGAAAAACGTTAAAAATGTAAAAATGATTTCCTTCACAAATTTTTTGTAAAAATTATACTTTTTGAGATATTTGATAAAATAGATTTCAGCACTTTTTGGAAAAACCCCCGTATCTCGGGATAGAATATATTTTTTTAAAATCTGAAACCAGTGCAAAAACTGCACATTTTGTCTAATTTGACCAACCTTGTAGTTCTTATAGTTACCGAGATAACAATAGACTTTTGAGCGCCAAACTTAAATATTTTGGTCTTAGTGGCGGGTCTGCAAGACTTTTGGATAATTATTCAGTTAAAAGACATCAAAGAGTTAAACTTTGTACGGATGTGTCATATTACGCAGAATTATCTCGGGGAGTAGCCCAGGGTAGTATTCTCGGACCTTTACTTTTTAGCTGTTACACTGCTGATCTAAAGAGATGTCTGCGTAATATGACGTCACACCAGTATGCTGATGATGTACAACTTAGATATTCTTTTGCATTATCGGAAGCTAACATAAGCAATCAATATATAAACCAGCATTTAATAAATATTCAAACTTTTTCCTCGAAACATGGTTTATTATTAAATGAAAACAAAACTCAATTAATGATTTTTGGCAAAGATCGCAATATCCTTAATTTAAATGTAGTATTACATAGTGTTACTTTGCAAAGCACTGATTGTACGAAAAACCTGGGAGTCTTGTTTGATAAGTCGCTGAGATTTAAAAATCATGTAGCTATGTTGCTTCAAAAATGCTACTTTAAACTTAAGTGCTTATATATGCACAAAGACTATCTTTGTAAAGAAATTAAACTGCGTCTGTGTGATTCGTTAATTCTGTCATCTGTAGCTTATTGCGACATACTTTATTGGCCTGCCCTTTATGATAAGGAAAAGCGTAGTTTGCAAAAGCTACAAAACCCCTGTATCCGTTTTGGTTGTGGTGTTCGTAAGTTTGATCATGTTTCTCATTTGTATCCCGAATGCGGATGGCTTAAACTAGAAGAAAGGTACTTTATGCATATTTGTTCTCTTGTTTACAAAATTGAAAAATCCTCGCAGCCTGAGTATCTGTGTAATAAACTTAGAAAAGGCTCAGATTTTTATGGCAGGCGAACAAGGTTTAATAATAAGTATGCTGTTCCTAGGCACAAAACTGCTTTGTATCAGTGTTCTTTCAGCTTTAATGCTGTTAAGACATTTAACTCAATTCCTGACGAAATAAAGCAATCTCTAACGATAAACTCTTTTAAAAAGGTCCTCAGGAGGCACATAAACCACAGCTAGGTAAAATATCTTATTATGATTTAAATGTGCTGGTACTTTTGTTATGCTAAGAGATCGAATTTTTATTTTGATTTTACTTCGTTTTCTTTATTTCAAAACTTTTTTCTCTGGTAGTGTGTTACTTGCTCGCTATATATTTAACTTTGAAATGTTGTATATAAGTGGTTAGATGGAGTAGCATTGAGCTAAATCTCGCCACTTATTACACATATATTTTGTGAAATATTTTTGATGTTTAAATAAAGACACTATTTATTTATTTATTTATTTAGTGGCCCATGGCAATTAAGACACCCACAAGTATATGGAGGCCACGGTCCAAAACTGCTTTTATAAATTCGGACTCGAAAAAAAATGGTTAAATTTTCTTTTCGCACAAACCCCATTAAGGACATGCGTGCAGTTTTGCTAAAAAGTATTTCCGTAGATCTTAACTATGCCCTTAAGGATTTCACCTTCTTAACAAACTTTTCAAATTAATGAAACAAAATTCCTTCCTAACGCGGGCCTACGAGAAATAATGAGTGCAGCTAATGATGACAGCAATACTTTATCCCGGTGGAAATTCTTTGCTGTTCATCCATCGAATTATCCCTTGGTTCATTAAAAGTGCGTAGAAATAATGAGAAAAATCAAGGAAGGCAGTAAATTTGTCACGGCCAAAGCCTGAAAAGGCGCACTTCTGATGAAGGGAAAATGCTCGAAAAAAAAAAGCTATTTATTTGGAATTTTTGCAAGAAGAATATCTATTTTCAAACTTTAGATTTTCGTTGAGCCCACCAGTGAAAAGGTCGGAATAAAAACAAATACCAGAATACTACACTAACTACAAAGCACAATATAATATTTAGGATGCAAAAATCAAAATACCTTCATCAAAAACATGATTTTAGTAAATGTCTGCAGATAACTAAAACATGGCTTTTTTGGTTACCGATGAAAAAAACTTTTTTTTTGATCGCGGGTGGGAAAAAAGATTTCTGCCCGTTTTTCACCCAAAATTAAATAGCATAGCATAGCATAGTAATATTAAAAAACCTAATTATTTTTCACCAAGTATTTAAGAAAAAATCATTTAAAACATTGTCAAAATATCAAACTGTCAAAGATTAAAATGTCGCAACAATGAACGTCACAAACCGAATTGTTATTTCATTTACCAGCCGCTGCGCTCGTTATTTAAACCAACGCTTGTAAAAAAAGCACTATTTTAGCCACTAGTTGTTAAAACAGCTATTTTTTATCACGGGTGAAAAAAAGATTTCTGTCAATTTTTTACCCAAAATTAAGCAATTTCCGCCAGTTTACACCAAGTATTTACGAAAAATTCATTTAAAAACATCGTAAAAATACACATCGCTATGGAAACCTTTGTTATTTCATTTACCAGCCGCCTTGATTTATAGTGTAAAGATGGTGTGTTGCGAGAAGTGCTCTTCGTTCGGGATTTTTAGAAGTATTTTCCTGTTTTTCTTAGATTTTTTGATAAAGGTATTAAAAAAATAGTGTTAGCAACTCGCGGCTAAACTGTGCTTTTTTTACTCGCGTTTTTAAATACCTCGCTGCGTTATTTAAACCAACGCTTGTAAAAAAGCACTATTTTAGCCACTAGTTGTGAAAACTACTATTTTCATAACACTTTTTTATAAAAGGCACTAAAAAGTAGAAAATACTTTTTAGCTTTGTGATACCATAATAAAAGCGATGGGCTCTAATTAACATTTGTTTGGTAAGTACCAAACTTGTGATGAGGCTCTTTTTACAAGCTTTTATTTAACTTTTCCTCTATGTATGTTTGTTCGGGTCAAATCTTGCAACTCAATTACATCAACTCAAACATCTAGGTATCCGATTGAGTTCAAATTTGGTAAGCATTTATAGTTCCGGTGATAATACAATGATATGGTATCATTAGACACCCCCTCGCCTCTTACGAGGGGAGTGGAGGGGGGAAAACACCTAAGTTTGTCCGATTTCAACCAAAATTGGTATACGGTTGTTTTTTTTTATTTTAAAAATTCAATATGACGGATTCAAGATGGAGGATTTTTGGTCATGTTTTGCTAACGAATTTTAACTGAATTATACACATCTGATTGTCTTAAAATTTGGTATGCGTTTATAGTTCCTGTTACAATACAATAATATGGTATTATCAGGTACCCATCACCCCCTAAAGAGGGAAGCGGAGGGGGAAAACATTTAGTTTCATTAAAATTGGCATACAGTCGTTTTTAGGGAAAAGGATTATGAATTTTTGATCCGATTTGAAAATTTTCAATATGGCGTATTCAGGGACGATTTAGCGTACAAATCTAATAATTAAAAAATAATTTCATATAAAAGAAAAACTTTTCAAATCAAGCTTTTATATAATATAAAGTGAACTTAAAAGTAGAAAATAATTTTAGCATGACATCATAATATTAAAAACGATGTCCAGCAAACATCGATCTACTGGTACTTTGACCCATGGCAACTGCTGGCACCGGCACCTTATTGGACGGAACCATCAAACGTGACCGTCTTTCAGCAGTAGGACGCCGTTCGAACGACTTTTGTGCGATCTGGATAATTAGCCAGTTTCAGAATACAGAATTTTGGATTTGAGTAGTAGAAGCGGTCACGTCTCAGGTCTCAGGCTATGCTCGTTTTATTACGCCCAGAATCGAGCCTCAGATGCCTTTACACAAAAAATAACTCATTGGGGTCATTAAAGTGATGCGGGTAATTTAACTCTCGAAAAAGGGGAAGTAAGTAGGCGGCCCTTATAAAAGCCGAACAAAAATGTGCATCACCGAAACAAAGGAAACAATTAAAAGTCTTAAAAGGATATTCTTTGTTCTTAAATGTTGTCCGAGTCTTGGAACTCTTGGCAATTTCGGATAATTTATTATTTAAAAGGGGAGAAACAATAAAAATAGTTGGAAACTAATTGAGAGACTTACCCCTAAATATCTTATGTCACAGGTAATGGGGAGTTTTTGAGCCGGCGATGGCTGCTGACATTTATACACAGAAACTAGGTGGAGCTGTCATTATCACTGTCAAAACATTGGTCCGATTAAATTTGGAATGAAGTGTAACCCACATAACAATTAAACATTCCTGTAATGTAATAGTCTTATACTTAGAGAAGAAAGAATGTGATAGAAATGTTACATTTTACCATTGGGAATATAACTAACACGTGCCGGCAATAAGTTACGTTCTAGCTCATACAGGTGATATAAACGTGATGAAATAATTTATATATATATATATATATAATATATACCTGGACATCGACTATAATTGCATGGATATGATTTTGTGATTCAAAACATGTCAAGCTGGCCACGAGATGGATATTCTAAGATATAGAGTGGATATATATATATCCACAAATCCACATGAATATCCACCAAATATGCTTTGGTCTTTCAGATTAGTTATCACAAGATTACCTAAATAACTTTTTGTAGCCTTATGTGTAATAATATTACCTGCTACATAGAGAACATATTGATTCCAGTGTCATCTACCTACAATAGATGACATTAACATAAATTATAATTCTAAATCATGTAAATCGCATTCTTTTCACAAGATAGTAATATTTTCTGCAAACATTCCAAAATCCTGACCAAAAACATTCTTTTTGGGAATATTCATAAAAATAACTTGATTATCAGGTTATCATCAAAGAAATATATAACTATCACAAACTCTTAAACAATATTCAACAGAAAATAGGTCTGCAACATTCCTGTCATATAAAAATCACTTTGAGGGAATATTCCTATAACATGAATATTCCTTCAATGTTATGTGGGACAGTTCGTTCAATTTTTATTTAGACAAAACCTAACATCAATAACACACTGACCAAAACCAAGTTTGAAAGTTGGCAGAAATCCAAATGCCCTAGATTGTTGTTGTTGTCACATTTGAAGTTTTTAAGTTAGGTTTTTTTCTGACAGAAATTTTGGCGGAAAGAGTATTTGTTTACATTTTGACCATGGAAGACTCGTGAAAATAAAATTATTTAAGAATACCTTACAATTGTGCTACCAGTAAACCTAGTTTGACATGCATTCATTTTATTTTTCATGGTTTGAACTTTTAGAGAATTACTTTGTTTATACGGCCCTCTTAAAGGGCTTTTATATAAGGACTGTTTAAAAATTTTTTCGTATAAGCACCACTAAAACCGGTTTAAGTACTAAATCAACTTTATTTTAAAGCGATTTAAGAAAGCAGTTATAAACACTTTAAAAAGGCTTTAGCGCATTTCTTACAACCTAAAGAAATACTCAACCCTGGTTTTCCGAAACATCTGTTGTTAACTAAGTTGTTTTATTTGTTTTTTCTTCTAACTGACATATTTAATGACATTTAATGAAGGACACATAAACCCTCGCAGAAAGCGGTTTAAAACCGGCCTTATATAAAAGCGCTTTTAGGTGTGTATAAACGTAGGAAATGACATGTTATAACAAAATGTATCGTTATTTTGTCTAAACAAGGCTGATGAAAATGTGGACAAACACTTTGAATTAGTGCATTCATGAACGTAATGTTTTTGTCCCTAAAGTTATAGATAAAAAAGTGTGCAAAAAAAGTTTGATAAAATTTTAATAACAAAAGGCCAAAATTTTAGGATTATAAAATCGACACATCAACTTTTATGGGTTTCTATAATTATATTCTTTTTCTTTTATAATGTATTTTGGGATTATATAAGCCGATGTTTTTAGGAGTTTTCTGCGAAATTTTATAGTCAAAACAACTTATAACATTTTATGGGTTTCTATGATTACACCCTTGTTGTTTTATAATGTTTTAAGAGTTTGTAAAAAAACATTTTTTCATGAGATTTTTGGATATTTTATGATCAGACCGACTCATAGAACTTGACAGATTTCTATGAATATTTATAATTTTCTATGAGTTGGTAAAAACATTTTTTTAAGCTTTTAAATAGATTTTATAGTCAGACAAACTTACAACATTTAATAGATTTTAATGTGTCCACCGCCAAAAAAACCTCAATAGATCTCATAAAAAACAGACCTGATTTTTATCAGTTTTTTCGACGACCTGAAAACTAATTAAAAAAGCTATACTTAGTGTACTACACTCTTCGTCCCAGGGACGTATATTTTACGTCCATTTTACGTCGGTACGTTCCGGGGCCAATTAGGGACGTACTATGTACGTACAAAACTGTACGTATGTAGTACGTAACAACATTTTACGTCCAGGAATAAAATGTCCATACTGTGCCACATCCCAAGGACGGACCATTACGTATACGTGTAGGTACCGTGGCTGTATAGGGAAATCTTATAAAATATTACAAAATCTTATAGAAACTTATCAAATCAATAAGATTTTACCTGCCCTAACTTATATGCCCTTTGAAACAAATATATGTCGCCCACCGGAACTTATAAAATCTTATAAAAAAAAACTATAATCACATCATCTGCCGTAAATACTTTTACAACAAAAAAATAGTTTTTGGCTTATGAAATCTTGTAAGATTTTATAAACAATGCCTCAAGCAATCTCATAGAAATTTATCAAAGTAACATCCCACAGCTCCTGGCGATAAATAAGTACTTCTACGAGAACAATTTTATATACAGACCGCTTCAAGCTACTGCGAACATAGGGCGAAAGAAGTCTAATTTGCCAGTGTACGTACATGCAGAGACACCGCACGCCTATCAGTGAAGCAACCAACACTCAGGCTTCCGATCGCCATTCGCTGCCGTTCGCCTTGTATTTAGTACGCCTCTAAACACGGTGCTGTGTGGAGCGTAGTCAATGAAACCGGAATTTGGTCAATAAATACGCAAATTTTTATAACGTAATTTTCTTATTTTTTGTCACTGATAAATAAGAGCGTTTTATTCTCAACTGCTCAGATTTATCAGTGACGACGTGTTACAATGAAAATAATAAGGAGAAACAAAATAAAAGCAAGTTCTCAAAATAAAATAATACATTCTAAAAACCAAAAAGATTCTCCCAGTCAAAAAAAAATTAAAGCAAATGTTCGAAAAGTCCTCCTTGCTCGGCTAGACAATATCCGAGCCTACTATAAAAACCCCTTCCAACGTTTCCAAGCATGTTAGGGGTGATAATTTGAAACCATGTTTCACCAAATCTTACACCTAACAACTGCCTAGCAGTTGGAATAATGTGCTGCTGCAGTAGATCCAAGTATCTAGGACCATTCAAATTGCAATTGCCGTTAATAAAAAATGGCCCAATTACGTGTTCCCCTACTATACCCCCCCCCCAAACATTTAGCTTTTGGGGATACTGTGTTCTTACGTCAAAATACAAATGCAAATTTTCCCTCGACCAATATCGAACGTGTGTTGGGTTATGACGATTTGACCATTTGACCATCTGCACTTTTTCGGCAACTTCATAGACATCCATTTTTAGTTTTAAAAATGTATTATTTCAATTAAGAACTTACCCATCTGTTTCTCGAGCAAGGTAGAAATAAAACAAAATAATAAAAACAAAATGTGCTTCGAATCCACCTCGGTCGTACGGCACGGAGAGTAAATTGGACTTGATTCCCCCTATGTTCGCAGTAGCTTGAAGCGGTCTGTATGTAGATATTGTGCAAGCACAAGGAGTGTTATTAATATTATAGTGGGTTAGGTCGTCGTAGTTTATATTTTAGGTTAGGTTATAGTTTAGTTTGACTGTATTAATCTCTATTACATTACTTCTACTACTATTACTACCACTACAACTGCGAAAGTTGTGCCGTCATTTTTTATTTTAGAATATTACAGGTAGATCCTATAAAATCTTTTAAACCTTTCTGAGGAATTGTCATATTAAAAATCATAAAATATTGTAAACTTTTATAAGCCTATAAACTCCTATCCGGGATTTGTGTTTCACTTTCACTAGAAATTATAAAATATCATAAGTTCGTATGAGCATAGATTGTGAAAACTTAAGATTGTTTTATCTGTTATTTGCTATGATCTTTTATGACGTTTTTTTGGCAGGGTAACCAACTGTCTTTTAGAGAAACAAAATTATCAAACGTTAGATCGAAAATTCTCGCTGACAGTTGACGTCAATTCTGTCAAATCTGTATAAACTTCGGGTGGAAAATACTGTAGTTATGCTTACCTTCATTAAGGTCGTAGTTACAATCTGGGGAATTGTTTTTAGCAACACTGTACGGGAAATCAATTTAACTATGTCGACCTGATTTTTTTGCAAAATTTTACGTCATTGAATTGGTTTTCCATGGCAACGCGGATACTTTATTTATGTTTATCCACAGTGAGACACCAGAGCTCTTTTAGCACCGGGTCAAAAACTTGGGGTTAGGTTACTTATTTTGACTTTTCGCGTTCTGTACCGCTAAAAAACCAAGTAAAATACTAAAATAAAAGAAAACCATTTATTGCAGAATTACCTGCTAAAAAAACGCAACCATCTACGTAATAACGTAACTGGGTGTAATGTTTAATGTTGCATTTACAGGTTCATTTATAATTGAATTGGAAACACTCCCGCTAGCTTATACCGACAACAGGTTAACTTAAAAGCCTGCAGCTTTAAAAATCGGCTACTTGCGCTAGACGAAACAATCGTATTCCATTTTGAACAGGAGCGTCAACGACTAGCAAGAGTCTTTCCAACCTCTAAGTGAAGTATCCGTGTGTATTTGAAACTGAGGTTCTACAATCTATCCTTTGCACTACAAGATTTCACTAGTACAATTGCACATAACTATGCCGCACTAATTTAAATTTTAAATCAAAATAAAAACAAAAGTATGTGGGGTTATGGGCGCCGAATGTTTCTATGCGAATTCCTAGTAATCCCAGCGAGCCAATAAAGTTCTCTTGGTTCTTTAATAGACTCGGGGTAATGTCCTTTTTCGGCGGGCGACCGCACACGCGGAGTGGTTTCATATTTGTTTTAGAACAATGTTTTTGAAAAAGCATTTTTGAAAGATAAACATAACCTCGAATGGTTTTCTGTCAGAAAACGTAA
The DNA here is from genome assembly GCA_963921995.1 of Oxystoma pomonae. NCBI lineage: Eukaryota > Metazoa > Arthropoda > Insecta > Coleoptera > Brentidae > Oxystoma > Oxystoma pomonae. Next base: position 89,768,745 of record OY998168.1, on the reverse strand, counting down.
AAATACTCTTCTGTCCCACTGCGGCCCGATTTAAAGTTTGTTGACAAAAAACCTGCAGTTAACATGGAATCGTATAAATTGAACTGCGTGTGTCTCCCAAATTCAATGAAGTGTGATTGATTGACCGGTTTTCTTTTCCGGAGTGCACAGTCTTTTAAAAAAAAAGGAAACTTAGTTTTTATTTTCGCTAAAGCAAGGAAACATAAAAAGAAAAAATGTTATCCAGAGGAAATTGTGAGTATTTCTCTATTTTTTTTGTAAATTGGGTTTGTTCTAAACCACAATTATTTTGAGGCCTTTGGGATAAATGACAGCACCAGAGCTTTTATTTTGAAGAAAAAATAATTGAGAATTTTGAAAAATCCTTTAGATATTTTTGTTAAGCATTTAAAAATGATCACCCCTGCAAACTTTCAGCTAATTCTGATATTTAGTTTTCCCTGTGCCTTCTGGCAAAAGATTAAATAATTAAAGAACAAGGCGTTGCCAGTTGTCCTTTTTTTACTTAAAAGCTGAGGAGAATAGATCACATCGCATGCTATTCGATATGTATCACATCGCATGCTATTCGATCGCTGTATTTTTCAACCTGCCCTTGATCGTGTGCATCGTTGCCATGTTTACTTTGGTACAAACGAACTACTTTTTCATGTTAAAGGTCTACTCTAACTAACTATTACGTTTTCTCCGCCGCAGTGCCGAATTAACCTCATTTTCGGAAAAAAACTTCTTTGAATCTCGCAGTTCACCTCTGTGGATTTTTTTAATAAAAATTAGTGGGGAAGGAAGCTCGGGCGTTCCTTTTAAAAGGAAGGTTCCACATAACACAATCCAAAAAAAAAATATCATAGAATTCATGCCAAACACCCGAAACTTCGAGCAGGAACTTTTTCCAACTATTTTACCTACAAAACGGGTCAAAAATTGTGAAAGCATCTCGTTGATTTTCTTGCCTTTAATTTCTGAATTTATCCTTTTAAAAAAAAAACAACACGAGTAATAGGCTTAGAAAATTGTGTGTTCTACGCAGGCGTCTCTCGAAAAAAGCGGTGTTCTCTCACTTGAAACCCGCCGGATCGGACCTCCCACTTTTTGCGAGAATGTGAGCAAGTGTCCAACGTTTAAAAATACATCACGGGATAGATCCCTACCGACTGGTGATGATTCGCTCAAAAAACCACACGTTCCCGTTTCAAAAATTGGGGTCCAGATTGCTTCATCCGCTCGTTTAAAATTTGCCACTTTTTATTTGATGATATCCATTTTCCCTATATGTTCTATTGTCCCTGGATTTTGGAAACGCCAAAAATTTTAAAAATAACGCGCTGTCATCTATCAAATAGAAATGAATTTACATGATAATAGCGAGCTTTATTTCTTCTTCTGTAACACTGATGGTAAAACAAATTATAACATATTTTCGCAAATTTTCAAAAACATTGTTAAAATAAAAATAACATAAAACAATTTGAGGTTAGAACTAAGCACAAAGACCGTGTTTAATAAAGTTTTTCATTATGCCTATTTCAATTACCTCCCCTCTTTTTTCGTATAGTGCGCAGATGCACAAGTCCCTAATAAATAATCTATAACTCACTCTTATAATAGCGCCGAAGTTTCCAGAAAAATAATGTTTTATTTTCAATCCAACATTTTTAGAAATATTACCAGTTTTTTATGAAAACTCGGAGTAATTTTGGAAAAGCCGCGGTAGTGATTTTAATTTCTTCTTTTTTGTTATTTTTAATTTATCCACCAAAATCGTTCTAGAATAAACGTATTTTGCCATCTCTCTTATCATATAAGATATTTGATTCTTATAGAGCGAATATTTATTGATATGTATTATCTTATCAGATTTTCGTTAAATTTTATTATTTTTTGGCAGTTAACGGTGACAACAAAATAAATAACGGTTTTTGATCGCTTGAACATCTGCTATATACATACGTAAGATCGTACAAAATCGTATAACTGGATAATTTTAGATCGTTAATCGCTACTGCTTACCTCAAAGTAATAATAGGGAGTTTCAGTATTTTCTTAAATTTTACACAATCTTTTAAATACCCTTCAATACAAATTTGACAACATAACATTAGAGTCAAGAGAGATTTACTAAATAGTACCCCTAGTCGAAGTGCCAGACCTTAAAATATAGGACCTCACAAAAAAATGGGCTAACAATTTAAAAAAAAAAAAAATTGCTACCTAGCTAGTGTGTAGCACTACAATATGGCAACACTGTAAACATTCAAATGTTAAATGTCTTTATTTAAAAATCCGTAAGTCCTACTTGAAAAATATTTATGAGGGCACTACGAGAGGCAAAACAAACATAAGTGAAGGTCACTGATTATGCACGAAAAATGTACCAAACAAAAAAATCCAAAACAAATATATCAATTTATTTACAAACTTAAATTAAAACATTGAGGTTATCTAAAAACTCAGTCAAGAAACCTTTCCTTACTCAAAGCCCACTCATTTCAAAGCTGTAGCTTTCATCAGTAGAGGTTGGTGCAAGCCAAGGTACACGCAGAGGTAAGAGATCCGAACTCGCTGTTTGTGATTTGAACGCAGTTAATATTTTGAAACTGACATTTCAACAGTGACAGAAATGTAAACAAAACTTTCATTTAAGTTTTTTAATAAATTTTACAAATAAAAACACTTAATCTACTACATATTTTATTATTACCCATCTAAATCGTTGTGTGACATCGAGTATTAATTGGAAAAATTAATTAACAAGGGTAAGTTTTAATTAGAGTGACATATAACCCCAACTTTAATTTACTCTACAGAGCGTTTGGTATTTAAACCCCGCGTGGGTTTAAATTTTTTAATTTTATTTTCTTCTAAATCGAAGCTTTCACTTAAAACTTAAACTTAGGTCTGTTCTAAAATAGACTAAACCCTTTTAGTAAATCCCACCGTAAGAGTTGTACAAATAGAAAGTGCTTAATCGTAATCGTGCTCTCAATGCGCATGATCAGAACGATAACGTCGTACAACAGCGACCACAGTCCGTAGAATAGATACGGTCTATTAATTTTGTCCCACTCTTCGACCTGATGACGACACAAAGATAGCAGCTGATTTTTGTCCGCCATTTAAAAACTGTAAGAAGGCTTGACAAATTAAATTAAATTTTCGGATTTTTCTTTTTTTTGTTTAAATGATTGATGCCAGGGCTATAATTTATTTTTGGCCTGCATGATTTGCAGTAAATAGAAATTAAAATCAATAATTGGTAATCAATTCCGTCAAGAAACCCATCCAATGAGTTGGGGTTAGTTCGAACTCGTCGTTCAGAAGTTAGGTTATGTAGTTGTTATTTTTCCTGTTTTGAGAGTGATTATTTTATTATTCCAGAGGCCAGACTTGTTGTGAATACTATAGGCAAAAAATCTGATTTTAAATTTAAAACTATAAGGTGCCTTGTTTTTTTGATTTTTTCATTGATGATGGAGCCTTTTCACTAACTACGACAAAAATAATGTAAATGATATCGTTGGGTACTTAATTTCGACCAAATAAAGAAAAGAAATGAGGAACAAATACTATTTTTATTACAAAAACTACATAACCTCAAATGTCAACAACAAAAATCAATAAAGAAAGCAGCTAATATCTTTGTGTCGTCATCAGGGGTGCATTCAGATTGAAGAGTCTGGGCGAAGTCCGGCGCAGAGCGTTACTCGATAGAGAGTGCACTTCGAGTGTGCCCGGCGATTCGTCCAATATGAACGGACAAGACGCATTATCATAACCTCACTGTTAAGATTTTAATTTTTTTTTGTAATTAATGAAGAAGTAATAGTAAATGCCTTTATAAATGAAGAACTACTCGTTGAGGATGATTTACCTTCACCACTTTTTCACTGACTTCACCACTCTTGATTGTTCCATCCCAAACAAAATTGCCTTCCTTGTCCAAAACCAAATTATCGGAATGTGTACTGATTCTTTCCATTGCCAAAAACTAGATTTCAAATTTAAAAGACATAAATAAAAAAATATTGTCCCTGAAATAAGGTTAGAAATGGTTGAACATTTGATCTGCGCATGCGGGACAAATTTTATCAACCTATTTCATGGGGTGCGAAAGTGCGCGTTTGGGTAGCGTCCTGTCAAAATCTACCGACAATCTGAACAGCCAGGTAAATTTTAACTAGAGCAATCTGAACGGCCAGAGCGCGTCCGGGCGTCACCCGACGTTCAATCTGAACGCACCCCAGGTGGGCAAAAAAAATTACCAGACCGTGTTTATTCAAGGGACCGTGAACAGCGACTACGTCTCACCTATATCTATGCAATATTCTTAAAGGTTGTCTCGTTATATTTTGACCCCCCAGTTAGCGCCGTTATTATTAATGTTAGAAAAAAGGTTAAATGCAAAGCTTGTATAACTGTTTGCATACTTTAAGAGTTACTTACCTGTCTAAAATAGGTAAATGTCATTGCAAATGTCAAATTTTGGTTGGCCGTTCCTTTCTGATCCCAAATATACCAAATATGTTACATTAGTTTGCGAGAAAAATGACAAAATCTTTACCATAAGGCCAATGTGCTAGAGAGAGAATAACCCAAGCTTTAATCTCTCTCTCGCTCAAAAAAAGAATAGGTTTTTCCTGTCTGTGGTTCGGTATTTTTGTTTCAATATATTATCCACTGAATCATGTTTGTACATATGCAGTTCGATACGAATGCGTATGGGGGTAGAATTAAAAACATGCTTAAACTCACTAATATTTGCTGAAATTCCCTAATTATTTTTTGGCAAATGTTCGTTGGCCTCGGTGCTCTGCCAAATATTAGGAGTAAAATGTACGTAGGGTACCTTCCGGGTTAGAAATTTTGGCTTTATAAAATCTAATCGATTATAAATGTTTCGTGTACGCAAATAGGATGAAAAGTATTTGAATCACAAGCAAAACAAGACCACGAAATCACAGTATTTTCCACACGAAGTTTATTTGACGCGAGAATTTTCGATTTGACGTTTGGTAATTTTTTTCTATCTAAAAAGACAGTTGGTTACAGTTGGGTCAGTGTCCCATAGTTTTCTTTAATTTTACTTTTATCATGTGTTATTAAAATTTAATAAAACTTTTTTTCGCACACTTTTTTATCCTTAATAATTTTAGAGATAAGCCTTGTCTAGCCACATTTTGTTAAGGTCGTGATTCTTCAAAAACCGTCAGAAAATCTCGCCCTTAAAAAAAATCTGACGATTTTTAAACCCAAGTTAATATTAACTGCTTTTTTGTCCGGACTTATTTGCTGGGATTCATTAAAATTTAGTTTCTTAATACTGTTCTAGGAAATCAAAATTGTGTCAATTTTCATTTTTCTAGGCAGTTTTTATGATAAACCTTTATTTTATTTAAAAAAAAAAATATTTATAAAAAATAATATTTTATTTAGTCTGTAAACAAACCTTTAAAACTTTTACCATACAAAACCATAGATAGCCCTGGAATATGTCGATGTCACTGTTCAGAAAAGTCACACAAATTCTGTGTAGTGAAGGGGCATGTGTAAGTCCGTGGGATTTTTAATGAAGGAGTTTTGTGACTATGTGGGAATGATAGCCCTTTAGTCACACAATCAAGTGTTACCGGGTGTTTTGTTCGCATCCGTGTAGAAGGGGTTGATATGACGTAATTTTCAAGATGGCGGCCAAAAATCATAAAAAATATAACCAAATAATAAAAAATAAATAAACCATATAACTCGAGGACGAGGATTCCAAAAAATTTACTTTCAAGTTCATCCGACATTGAATGACCTTGAAAATAAAAAAAACAATATTTTTGACATTTTATCTTCAAAAAACCTTATTAATTCGACGTTTTGTCAGACCAACTTCAAATGTACCTCAAACTATTAGGCATGTACGCCAAATTCGATCCTTAGAATTTGATGTAATTTGAAGTCTCATGACCTTGAAAAATAACCCAGTAAAATTAACAAATTGCAAAAATAACATACTAAAGGGCGCTATTCATCAACTATTCAAGCAAAGAGAACCAAATTTGGCAACAAAGATAAGAAGGTCAAGTCCAAAAAGTAAAAATGACTAGGTGGCCATCAATTCTTGTTGACTTATCTCCGCTTACTATAAAAAAAAATTAGTTGATGCATAACCCTGTGAAATTGAAAAACCCGCTTTTTGTAGTGTTTTTTCCAATTTACCACTACGCAAAAACTTAAAATGCCGGAGATGAAATTAACATCTTAGCTATAAAAACATACTTCATTTAAACCTCCCTACCATTTTTTTGTATCTGGTGTTCCAGATGTTGTTGTAACCAAACGTTAAATTATGGAGATTTTTTTAAAGAGAAAATGGAAAAAATCGTGCTTTTTGCGATTTTCAAGGTCATTTGAGGTTGGATGACCTCAAAAGTGATTTTTTGGAATTCTCGTCCTCGAGTTATATGAAATCGAGTATAATCACGCACCGTTTGCAAGAATTGTATTTTTTATGATTTTTCGAGCGCCATTTTGGAAAATGGCATCTAAAACACCTGATCCAGAATATGGTAATGTATATCTAACTTCTGCTAACTTTTTTATAGGTAATTTAAATGACTTTGTTAGCCAGACAAGTGAGTGGAACATAAAAGTCACATTCCGAAACTAAAAACAACAGGCATATAGGTCATTTTTACCGGGGTATAGCATAAACATATGGGATGCCAGATCAAAAAAAATGATAGAGGTTTAAAATTGCGTGTTTGTTTATGGTTAAGATATTACTTTCATCTCCGGCACCTAAAGTTTTTGCGTAGTTGTAAATTTTAAAAAAACACTACAAAATGCTGTTTTTTCAATTTTACATGGTATTTACAAGGTTAATCAAGGTCATGCATGAACAAAAAAATTTGTTCCTATTAAGCAGAGATAAGTCAACAAGAATTGATAGCCACCTAGCTATTTTGACTTTTTTACGTTATTGGATAAAATAAAATGTGGTTATAGGTCTCTATTTTGAGATATCAGCCGCCATATCGTCAAAGCTGACATTCATGCCTTATAATTTGAGGTACATTTGAAGTTGGTCTGATACAACGTCGAATTATTAAGATTTTTTGAAGAGAAAATGGCAAAAATCTTGTTTTTCGCGATTTTCATGGTCATTTAAGGTCAGATGACCTTGAAAGTAAATTTTTTGGAATCCTTGTCCTCAAATTATATAGAATCGAGTATAACCGTTCCCTGGTTGCGAAAGTTGAATTTTTTATAATTTTTGGCCGCCATCTTGAAAGATGTCGTCATGTCAACCCCTTCTACATGGATGCGAAAAAAAACAGTCGATAACACTTGATTTTGGGACTAAAGAGCTATCAATCCCACATAGTCACAAAACTCCTTTATAAAAAATCCCACGGGATAGAAATTATCGACATATGCCCCTACACTACACACACTACAAGTGAAAGCGTCTCAGCTCCCAAAATTGATAACAACTTGGTGTCGGGGATCGAGGTGTCACTTGATTGTTTACATTTTGTAACAGGTCGTTTTTCGTGTTTTTAAAAGTGAAAATCGTTATTTTTGGCTGTTTTTCGGTTTATGGGCTATAGTTCAGTTCAACGATCTGTCGCTATCGCTTGATTGACAAGTCATGGGGGGCAAACAAAGCGATTATTTTGTTCTTTTTTAAAAACGGATAAAGGCAGTTTGTTAGTGGATTTTTGCAGGAAGGGCCAAAAAACCGTGCTAAAAGTCACAGTGTTTGTTTTGTGTACATTGGTTTTTATTTGTGTTTTAAGGAATTTAGAGGAAGATTTGAATAGAAAACGCCGCTTCTGTGTTACCCCACTAAACCACCAGACCCAACCTAACCCAAACTGTATAATGAAAGACTATTTAAACAAGCTAAAAAGTGAGCATCCTCATGTGGCTAGAGATACATAAAAAAATGTTTCCTTATTAATAACTTAGACCAATCTACCGTGGAAGATTCTAAATTCAGTTCAAGAACTGTGAATTTACCATTAATACACAATATGGACATTGTAACATATTTGGTGTTAACAACAGGTTTTTACACAAAACAGCAAATGAAGCCATACAAGAGCCTTAAGGCAATTAAATTTTTTGAAGCAGGCTTATTCCAAAGCTGTGGAGCTTTAATATGTGGGAATAATTCGAGGAAAAGAAAGTATATTTCACTGAGTATCAAAAAAAAGATCTAATTAAGCTATTGAAAAACGGTACGTGTTAGGACTTTTCGAATATTTTTTCTAATACTACAAGGGTATTTACACATAAAAATAATGAAAAACCCGTGTTAGAAAAATCTTGTCGATCAGATAATTTAAACATAACTTTAAAGAAGGATACGCAGAGTGACAGTTTAACACCTTTCCTGTCCATATATTTTAACAAGGAACCAAAAATGGTGGCCTGTCAATTTTTTAGTCACGTTTCTAAACGGACATTGTAAGCAATTCAAAAAGTCGGTTTATATTTATAATGCCTACGGATCTGACCCCTATTTTACAAATACCCTATATAATATTTCTCAGCAATTTTTTTTAGGGGAGGCCGACAAAAATTAATTAAACGGAAAAAAAAAAAATAAAAGGCTTTAGACAATAAAAATTTCAACGAGTCTTTTTTTTAGGCGGAGCGACACCCTTCGACACGTGGGTAAGTCGTAAAAAATCTGCTAAAATAAAAGAAATAAAAAGTAGTAATTTTGATATACAGGGAACGCCATATGGCTATTTTATTAATTGGGATATTTCGTAAATTGGTGAAAGTTTAATTTGTTGGAATATTAAAGGTATTAATTTGGAAAATATGATTAGCCTTTCAAAGAAATTGTATCGGCAAAAAATCCAAAAAGTGCTCCGAGCCGTGTCTTAGTTTTTACACAATATGCCTTCCATTCAAAGTTCCGTAAATTCTGATATTTATTTGGTTCCAAAAAGTATGGATATCACATGACCCGTTTTGCCAAAACCATGTCATAAATGAGTCTAAAATTGTAATAATCAGGGGCGGTCCCAGCCATTTGAAAAGGGGGGGGCGGTTGCGATACGAAAAAAAATAGAATAAAAGCATAGCTTTCATGAGGAGCATATCAATATATGCAAATAAAACTTAGTAACTACAAGCGCGGATTTGGCCTCAAATCTAGGGGAGGGTACTCAGATTTTAAGTTGTTTATTTCATGCATTCTTACATGCTCCGAAAGTTTTTGAGATAATTACTTTAAAAATGCAATTTTTGAGTCAAATTAAACTAAAATCTTAAATTTTAACGGTATCATAGCGCCGCAGGCGAAAATTTTTAAGAAAACTGCATTCAAAAATGCATTTTTTTATTTAAAATTAAACTAAAACTGCAAATATATCCATGGTTTCAAAGCACAGGAGGCGAAAATTTTTAAAAAAATTAAACTAATACCGTAAATAACGAAGGTGTTCCAGCGCCGCAATTTATGCCGTTCTTTTGATTTTCTAAATGTTTTCGAAAAAAAATTTAAATCCAGGGTGGGCAGCGGTAATTAACCCCCTACCCCCCCTGAAATCCGCACTTGGGTAACAGCCGAATACTTTTTTTTGAGGCTAAAAAGCATCAAGTTGGAACATTACCTTTTTACCGTCCTAAGATGGAGCGCTAATTGGTTGAAACCTCTATGCCACCGCAGTGCACGCAGTGCAGCGTTTGTGTGTGATCGGCTTTACTGGCAAACATCCAAAAATGTTTTTATCAACGGAAAAATATCGCCACATTTGTTCATTGCCTCGAAAACAGTCAAACAGTTTATAGTATTTGGAAACGACTTGATGCTGGCTTCACGTTCTATAAAATTTGGTATGAATATGTTCAGGTCAAGAATTCCGAAATGATTTTGTCTAAAACTTGTTTATAAATAGCTATGATACTAAAAAACAAAAGATCAAAAGATCCTGGGTGGAAATAACGAAAATTCAAACTTGAATGAGTATCCCACAAGGAACACACAAAATATCAAAGCGAAAAGAGAAATGATTATACGATGTTTCGCCCTGGGTAACCAGCGTGGGCTCATCAGTAGTTTCACTGGTCACCCTCTACTATACATCATTAAACACCATCATACACTTAGATTTCCAACCTTGAACCACTCACAAATAGGCATCGTTCCGCACTGGTACTTACTTATCCGAATTCGAATTCGTCCTGGCGTGTTAATATTTCCAGTAGAATTATGCTCCTAAGGCAATTAATGATGTATAGTGGAGGGTGACCAGTGAAACTACTGATGAGCTCACGCTGGTTAACCAGGGCGAAACATCGTTTAATCATTTCTTTTTTCGCTTTGATATTTTGTGTGTTCCTTGTGGGATACTCATTCAAGTTTGAATTTTCGTTATTTCCACGCAGGATCTTTTGATCTTTTGTTTTTTAGTTTCTTTTCGGTTGAAGTAACTGATTTGGAGGTTTTTTAACTTCTTCTTTGTTTTAATTGCCTTAGGAGCATAATCCTACTAAAAAAATTAACACGCCAGGGCGAATTCGTATCAGGTAACTTGGATAAGTAAGTACCAGTGCGGAACGATGCCTATTTGTGAGTGGTTCAAGGTTGGAAAACTAAGTGTATGATGGTGTTTAATGATGTATAGTGGAGGGTGACCACTGAAACTACTGATGAGCCCACGCTGGTTACCGAGGGCGAAACATCGTTTAATCATTTCTCTTTTCGCGTTGATATTTTGTGTGTTCCTTGTGGGATACTCATTCAAGTTTGAATTTTCGTTATTTCCACCCAGGATCTTTTGATCTTTTGTTTTTTAGTTTCTTTTCGGTTGAAGTAACTGATTTGGAGGTTTTTTAACTTCTTCTTTGTTTTAATTGCCTTAGGAGCATAATCCTACTGGAAATATTAAAACGCCAGGACGAATTCGTATCAGGTAACTTGGATAAGTAAGTACCAGTGCGGAACGATGCCTATTTGTGAGTGGTTCAAGGTTGGAAATCTAAGTGTATGATGGTGTTTAATGATGTATAGTGGAGGGTGACCAGTGAAACTACTGATGAGCCCACGCGGGTTACCCAGAGCGAAACATCGTTTAATCATTTCTCTTTTCGCTTTGATATTTTGTGTGTTCCTTGTTGGATACTCATTCAAGATTGAATTTTCGTTGTTTCCACCCAGGATCTTTTGATCTTTTGTTTTTTAGTTTCTTTTCGGTTGAAGTAACTGATTTGGAGGTTTTTTAACTTCTTCTTAGCTATGATACTGTTCTGTATTTCCAATATCGTGGTTTTCGCGGTAAGTACATCATACGTTTGTTTATTGTTCTGCAATTTCTCGTTTTTTCTCTAAAGACTGCAGGGTTACTACCAGCATCTTTGCTGTCTACTTTTTCTGGAGCACATGCAGAAAAGTTCCCAAGAATTTTGATCTCTTTCATGTTTTTTGTAAATTATTAAAAAAACCGGGTTGGCTTAGCTGCCAAGAAAAGCTTAGTTGGGGTAGGAAATATCCTTAGTTCTGGATTTGTTGGTAAAATCATGTCATAAATACGACGCAGGCAAAAATTTAAAATATATATACAGGGTCGATTCTTTAAACGGACCGGTGCTTCTAGCGGGTTAGAATTTGGTTTTACAAAAAAATCCAAAAACACGTCAACCGAGATTTTTAATTTTCTTTAATCGTCCTATTTTGGATTTTTTTTATGTCATTTTGTTTACGAGGTATGGCAAAAAAATAAATTTTTTGAATAGGACACCCTGTATAGTTTGAAATTTTTGAATTCTAAAAAAAATTATCTTTTTGACAATACCACATACTAATACTCGATCTCTTATGGTTTCCAAGATAGAGGCATTTAAACTTGCATGGAATTGTTGTCTATGCCCTGTTTTACGGGGGATATTTGAATTATTAACTTCGAGTGATTTTCCGGATTGGAGTTTATTGAGCGAAATAAGATTATTATCGAAGAGCAATCGGGTTTTCGATCATCGCACAGATTGGAAAAATGATATTGCAAAAAACAAAATCATAGGGGCTGTTTTTCTCGACATCAAAAGAGCTTTCGAGTGTGTGGATGTTAATATGCTCCGTAAACTTCAAAAGTATGGTGTTGCCAATGATGCATTGCAGTTATTGACAACTTATGTAAAGCCCAGAAAGCAAAAAGTTAAATTTAATAATGAAATTTCGGAGGAACTACACATTAAATTTGGAGTCCCGCAAGGGTCGGTAATGGGATGTTTACTTTTTATATTGTATATAAATGATATCAAACTTCATGTTAAATTTTGTAAAATTAAGCTGTTTGCAGATGATGGGTTATTGTATATTTGTGGAGAGCCAAAAGAAGTCGAAACATTTTTGAATTATGATTTGGAAAATATATTTATTTGGTTATGTGCAAATGGGTTGTCAATAAATATAGATAGAACTAAGTTTATGATTATAGGATCAAAACAACAACAAGCAAAAATTAAAAAGGACAAGATAAAGTTTAATATTACAGTTAACGACAAATTAATTGAAGAAGTAGCGTCACATAAATATCTAGGTGTAACTATTGATAAAGAAATAAATATGAAACAATATTGTAGTTACATAAAAAAGAAAATTGCTAAAAAAGTTTATTTTTTGTATAGATTAGATAATAAGGTATCACAATTCTCAAAATTTGTAGTGTACAAATCAATTATAGCACTACATTATGATTACTGTTCGACGCTTTTATACTTTTTAAATGTTGAAGAAATAAAATCGTTACAAAAAATTCAAAATAGAGCACTAAGAGCTGTTTTAATGTGCAATAAACAAACGCCTGTTAGAGAAATGTTGCACAAACTGTCATTAATGAATGAAAATCAAAGGCTGACATACAATATGTTAATTTTTATATTTAAGTTAAAACATAACATGCTGCCTAGTTATTTAAGTGAAGAACTAACATATACGCAATCTGTTCATTCTCATAATACAGGTGCACGTGTAAATAACGACTTTTACATAACTTTGTCACAAAGCAGAATGAATACAATTTATAGTAAGGGGCTTATACTGTTTAATAATCTACCTGTTGAAATTAAAAATTTACAAACACTATAGAGCTTTAAGCAAAAATGTAAAAAATATGAATAACTGAAATGTAGGAAATTTTTAAGTTATTTGATTGTAGTTTGTAACTATTTTTTATATGGGTAAGGTGCAAGTTTAGTAAGTTAAGTTTGCTGATGATTGTAATCAAAACACTGTAAATTGAGAGCTTTTCAGAAGCTAATAAAGTGTAATATATATATATATATATATATATATATATATAATATCGAAGATTTTCATATACCGGGTGTCCTATTTAAAAAAATATTTTTAAAAATTTCAAAATATACAGGGTGGTCCAAATTCGAGGGGCCTCTATAGCTTTGGGCTTTTGCAGCATAGTTAGCCCAAAACTAATATACATGTTAAGGGCTCGATTTTCAAGAGAAGTCGAAAACTAAAAACCGCATTGCGATATGTCAAAGCTACAGGGTGATTCTCAAAAATGTGCGTTTCTAAAATCCCTCTACAACTTTTTTATTTGTAAAGATAGAGATTTTCATTAAAAACATTTTTTGAAGATTTTTTAAGGACAAATCTACCTGTTTTACCGATTTTTTCTTAAAGCCTTTAGTTCACGAGATATAACACAAAGATACATTTTTTAAAATGGAATACCCCAATTTTAAAAAAAAAAATTAGTTTTGTAATAAAATTTCCTGTTAAACGATGTGTCATACACCTATTTTTATTAAGTAGTTAAACAGATATCTGCAATTTTTAATAATTACCATAGTAGGCTGTGTTTAGTGTTAGTGTCTAGGTAGCTATGATCAAATAAAAACAACTACCATGATAAACGAGCCCAAGTGTCAAAAGTGGCGTCTTCGTCAAGATATAAAAATGTTTGAAAACTTTGAAAAGTACGACATGATAAAATGTTATATTGCAAGTAACGAAAATCGACAGACGGCGTTAAATCTATATTTCGAGAGATATCCGGAAAGAAGGCAACCTAGCTCAAAATTATTTTTAAAGTTAAAACGTCATCTACAAGAATACGGATCCTTTACAAAACTGCGGCCCAGGACGTATAGAAGCCTAGCCAGAGATAGAGAGTTGGAAGAACTAACGTTTCTAGGAGAAATAGAAATTAACCCGAATACTTCCACCAGGGCTATGAAAATTGTTAGATGTAGATTTTAGATGTTACATAGTTTAATTAATAAAAATTTTAAATAAAAACTTTTAATGATTTTATTTTTGTTTATTATTTAAGGATTGGTAATTATAGTAAACTAGAAGTTAAAGTTCGAGGTTGCTGTGTCCCCTCGTGTCGTAGCCAACTTGACTTTGTATGAAAAAAAAACAATAAAATTTTATTTACACATTTAGGGCGCGCACAGCGCCTACTATTATGGTAAATATCCAAATATGCAAATATCTTTTAAACTATTTAATAAAAATAGGTGTATGGCACATTGTTCGACAGCAAATTTTATTGGAAAACTGATTTTTTAGAAAAATTGGGGGTATCCCATTTAAAGAAATATAACTTTGTGTGATATCTCGGGAACTAAAGGCTTTAAGAGAAAATCGGTGAAACAGGTAGATTTGTCTTTAAAAAATCTTCAAAAAGTGTTTTTAATGAAAATCTCTATCTTTACAAATAAAAAAGTTAGAGAAGGCCTTTGAAATCGCACATTTTTGAGAATCACCCTGTAGCTCAGAAACGCTTTGAAATATCGCAATGCGGTTCTTAGTTTTCGACTTCTCTTGAAAATCTAGCCCGTAACATGTATATTAGTTTTGAGCTAACTATGCTGCAAAAGCCCAAAGCTATAGAAGCCCCTCGAATTTGGACCACCCTGTACAGGGTGTCCTATTTAAAAAAATATATTTTTTTTGTCATACCTCGTAAACAAACTGGAAATTAAAAATCTCACTTGACGTGTTTTTGTATTTTTTTATTCAACCAAATTCTAACCCGCTAGAAGCAACTTTCCGTTTAAAGAATCCACGCGTGCGTCATCGGGGGCCTTCCCCCCCCCCCAATGTTGCTTCTTGCTTTCATTTGGTATGAATTATGAAGGTTCAGTTGAGAAATTTAAGTAATTTTACAAAACATTTTGTATTTCTAATTTCTTCAAACCACAATAAAAAAATCTCAAAGTTTCAGGTAACCTGGGAATTGTTTTTAATATTAGTTAGGAAAATGGTCTTCCCCCCCCCTCCACCAATCAAATGCCTTCGGATCGCCGCACCGCGCGCCGATGCCTACTTAATATTTTTGAAGCACACTGTACGTAATCCCTGGTGTGAAGTAGCTGTCGTTTTGGGCTATAAAATCTGTGAGCCAAGCAATAAAAAGCCGAAATTTATGACCATCTCGTTTGGGCCGAAAACTCTTTTGAGCGGGACCATTTTTTTCCTGCCTATTTAACTCCCGATAAAAAAAAAGCTGATGAGGAATGAAAAATCTGTTTTCGTTTGAGCTAAAATAAAAAAAGGTATTAAAATTTTATTGGGGTCCACTTAGCCCCTTCACTTATTACATAGGGTATTTATTGTTTCTAGCACTCGCGCAAAGCCGTTTTCTTGCACTTAAAACTTATCTGAACTCCGCTTCGAGTCGTTCGTATTCTGAAAATCCTAGCCAAACAAAAAGTGCTAGAGTACTGAAATTTTACACACATTCTAATTATGTGACTCCCAATTGGGCTACAGAGCCCAATGTGCCAAATCTTAATTTTGGAATTTATTTTTTGTAGATAAAGTTTTTTTCTAAAAAAAAGCTCTTATTTCTTATTTCAAATTCACTTGGTTTGTTTACACTTTTATTTCAACCATAAACAAAAATAAATAAAACCCAGATTATCAGTTTACTTAACATGATAGTGGCTGGAAACTTTGTGAATAAAGTATCCTTATTTCTGAGGGTGCCACCAATCAACACCTGCTTAACTAAAAAGCCAGTTAACTCTTTTTCGATTTAGTATCCTTTAGCCTACTATAGCGGTCATATTGACACCCAACTGACAGAAAATCCGTGTTTTACCTGTCAATTTGGTTGTAAAAATGGCGGCAATCTTTGGCTAAAGGGCACTGAAGTGATGGATAAAATAACCTAAATGTTAATTTTTCAAAAAAACATATTCGAGCATAAAAAACTTATGGTCACCGTAGGCTTGAGTTTTTCTAAATTATTTATTTTGTATCTAATATTATGGTAATTTTCAAGTCCTATGGTTTATCAAACCAGGAATTTATTATTTAGACTGATTCACTATAAAAACTGCAATTTGTTAAACCAATTTTTTATCCGAACCTTATTTCTTCAAACCCATTCGATAACAAATTCGAAATTTATAAGACCCGTTTTTAATCGAACCATTATTCATCAAACTCATTCAATATCAAACTCGTAATTTGTAAAGCCCATTTTGAAAAAAAACCCAGAATTTGTCAAACCATTATTTTTCAAAATCGGAATTCGTAAAACCCGTTGTTTATCAGAAAATGTTTGCTAAATTGATTGCGCATCCGCATAATACATGAACAAGTGGCGCACACGCAGGTGGCGCGGCGCGGCGGCGCACAGAGGTCATTATTGCAGAATTAAGTGGAAAGTTAAAACGTATACTTTTCAAATGATAAACCGGAAAATAATGTAGAAAACAAAAGTAAAATAAATTATTCCTACACAGGGTGTTTGTTTAAATAAGGTACCAACGAGGGATCAAATTTATACAAAATTATACACAATAACAAAAGCGATCAGTAATTTTTAAGAAAATTTTTAACAAGAACCAAGGGGGCACCCACGGGTGTGGGGTTGGCAGCCCCCTTCGTGACCTAGAACATTTTCTCGATTTTTTACCGATTTTGCAGGATTAACATATTATTTAAAAAGTTTACATAATTCATAACATAAAATTCTAATTCAACTGTTTTATACGGTGTGTTTCAACAAAAACTTAACAGATATGTTTTTGAGTACTTAGAACCGGAAATTCAAAAAATCCTCGGACACATCCATTTTTCTTTCAAGGAGGACACTTTTTCGCTATTTTGGTATTTTTAAACGCAGCCTTTCCGAGGGGTGAGTTTTACCACAAGAATTTGAATAGGGAAAGTGGGTCAAGTGACACCTTGTTTTGAAAACTTTTAAAAACCTCTACAATCATATATAAATTTTTAAAATTTAGCGATTGTTTCTCCAGATAATTGCAATCAAATTTGCCATGAAAGAGAAGACACTGATTTTTGTACTTGTTCGAGCAAAATCTTGAAAAAAAAATAAAAATTACATTTTGCCCAAACCTTATAAAGGCACTTTCTAACCCTCCCCAACCTACCTCTTATAGGGTAGCTACCCTCATTGTAAATTTTTGAATGGAATTATGGGTTCGAAATCTTCGTCAATTTCATGAAGAACCGTTTTTGATGGTGAATGTTTAAAAAATCAAAAATGAGAGTTAATACCCTCTAAGAGGTATATTGTGTAGAGTTTTAGTATCATTTGTTTCAAAGATTTTAGTTTTTTAAACACCGTCAAAAACGGTTTTTCATGGAATTTCCAAAAACAACCCAAAATAAAAATTAAATACACCACCATTTAGAGACTCACAATAACACACAACCTTTCGAAAGAGGTGCCACATGGCCTATAGTCCCATTTAAGATTTTAATAATTGATGGCTAGCCATTTTTAATATTTTTGAAGACTCTTATTCAATTCAGTAAAGTGAGACTTTAGCCCTTTTAAATGAGATTTAACATGTGATATTTTATTGACGCTTAAAGAAAAAAAAAAATTTTTGGTGTTGTTGGCACTTTTTGGCAGCCAATTTTGGTATGGGTTTTTAGATAAAAGAATTATGCACAATAAAAACATAAACATAAATGTGAATAAATCCTGCCATTGACACGTTACAAAATGCAGTTCTGCAAAAGAAAAATTATGTTTACGGGACATTTACGATAAAATCGTTTTTTTCTAATATTCACGTGACATAAATATATTACGAACTTTTCATTTGTAAGTACTTACCCTAAACTGCTTAAAACCACCAGCTTAGTTTTAAAAATCACTGCGTAATTTTGGAAAATAATTTTTTGGGGAGTAAGCTTCACCAAACCGTTAAAGTTAACAACTAATAAAACAATGGACTTTGACGTTGCACCAAAGCCACATATGACAAGGTAAAAAAAATATTGTTGAATACAACAGCAATCGTAGTTTTTTTTAGTTTATTTTTTTGATTTATTAATTTCTAAAATAATTAAAATCAATCCTACTATCCTACTTATGTAATAAATGCAAAGGTTTATGTGTTGATATGTGTCTCTGGTTGTTCCTTATTCACGCAAAAATGGCTAAACCGATTTGGATAAAATTTAATAAGAAGATAGGGTGTGACCTGCTGGACTTTTTATTTGACATTTCGCTTACTGACAGCTGTCAAGTGAAATTGTTTTTGGATATTTAAATGAAACATCTGTATATTATGAAGATATCTTAACCAGGTGGAAGGTAAGGGAAGGAAGGGGGGTGGGTGGATGTCCCTTAACGTCCGACAAAAATGACGTGATTAGTTTATAAGGAAAGTCGATTTACATGATTTTTAAAATTGAACACCCTATATGCTTCCAAATTTTTCATATTCTAAAAAGATATGTTTTTAACAATATCATTTTTTATCTCAGCTTTCTAGAACCAATAATAGAAAGTTTGCCACGGGAAAGTTTTACAAAAAGTCACCCTGTACATAAAATTTTAAGAAAACGAAAATAGGCACTAATTTTTCGCCCACGAACTTTGTTTTTAGTTTTTTGATCAAGGGTGAATAATAAAGCTACAAACCAATAATCACAGAAAGTTTAGATACCATGTATAAACTTTTATAGCCTTCAGTTTATTAAGAAATTATAAACAAATCTTTTGTAAATGAGCTAGCAAAATTTAACTGAAATTTGATAGACATTGTAAGAAAAAAACGATTTTTTTTTAGTTCTTAAATTTTCTACTCCAATATATATACATATATGTATGTATGTGGCCAAAAATACTTAAATGACTTCGAAAGTCGCAAATAGACGCAAACTATTTTGGTCGGTTTTGGGAAAACGTCGGCTTTGATTTTACAAAAAATAAAAAATACCTTCCAAAGTTTGACAATATAAAAAATGCTTTCTTATTTTGTAGCATTTTTTAAAACTCACAAAAAATGAGTTAATTGAAATAAATTAATATGTTAAATTAACCAGCACACACCTCTATATCTCCCGACCATCATATTAAGGCGCAATTACACAGACGAACATGCTCAAACAAAAGCTCGTGCAAAAGATCTAAAATTGTTTTCGTGAACATTTTTGTGAGCTTTTCTTTGAACATTTTGTTCGGGTAAATTTTTGAGCAAATTATTGCTATCTATTTTGAAAACATATTTTTAAAGATGAGAATAAATAAAATTTCACATTAGTGATCACTGATCTCAATTCTTTAAAAAAATGGAACACCAACTTTTATTAAAAATTTTTATGAAAAAAAGCCGACGGAAAGCGAAACATTATTCTTGGCTATCAGTTTTGTCACATGGATTAGGGTTACTTATAATATTTTTTTTCTTAGGGTTTTTCCCGGATTTTTTTTCCCGAAGGTTTTTTTGGGATTTTCTTGAGTTTTTTTTTTATTTCCAAGGGTTTTTTCCTGAATTCAGAAAACAACCCAGGAAAATTTTTCTTTTCCAAAAAAATTTTGAGTTTTTCAAATATCGGCAAAAAACTCAAAAATTGCACTTTTAAGCGGTAATCCGCGCCTCACGTTTATGAGGAGTGGTGGGGAGTCAGAGTACTGTCAATTTAATGTAATAATCAAGGTCGATTACTGACACTGAACAAACAATATGCAAAGGAGCAAAATTCCGATTCAGAAGTCTAGTCTATTACTGCTAAATTATATTTTTTTAGACAAGGGTCGGGATCGTAGGGTTGTAAAAGTGGGTAATAAACGGGTATTATTTAGACCGAACGTGCTTTTGTTCATATATTTGAGATTTAATAAAATGTATATAGGTTTTTTAATTTGACTTAATTATTATTGTATTATGTTTTAAACTAGAAAGTAAAATAAAGAGATATTCTTTTAAACGTAAATTTTTATCATTACATTTTACAGGCAACAGCAATAAATAAGTGCCATTATTATTTTTTATTCTCGTTTTTTTACAACCACAAAAAAGTTACAAGTATTCTGGCATATCCCCTATAAAAATCAGGTCAATCGAAGTTGCTTATGAGGTAAAATGTAAATTTCGACATCAAATGGTTTTTCCGTCGGAAAGCACTTAATTAAAAATACCCTGTTTTAAAATTTAGTCTTTCTATTTTCAGTTAACTTCAATGAATTCCCATAAAACCATAAAATTTAAATTTGTAAGAAATTTCTATACCAACATTTCTTCAAACAAATTTTGCTTAAAGGCGCATTTACACAGACAAACTTTCCTTTGATGTTGAAATGCCGACAAACATTTACACGAGCCTCTTGAGCAAAATGTTCAAAGAAATGTTCGAGCAAAATCTCGTACAAAAAAACAGACGTAAATTTTGGAGAGAATGTTGAGCAAAATTTATTTGAAGAATTGGGGGTATAAAAATTTCTTTACAAATTTAAATTTTATAGTTTTATGGGAATTCATTGAACTTAACTGAAAATAGAAAGACTAAGTTTTAAAACAAGGTATTTTAATTAAGTGCTTTCCGACGGAAAAACGATATGATGTCGAAATTCACGTTTTACTTCATAAGCAACTTCGATTGATTTGATTTTTATAAGGGATATGCCAGTATACCATAATTGGCACTTATTTGTTGCTGATGCTGGGTTAGAAGGTAAAAACCGTAGACTAGTGAGAGGGGGTTTTGGTCAAATGAACATTGACACACTCTCTCTCTCTCTCTCTCTCTCCGACGAAAAACAAAGAAATTCGTTTTATTTTATTGACGCGTAGAACTTGCGTTTCCGATTTTTTAAATATTGAAATTTTTGGCGATTTTTACAAGCTTTGATTTATGTATGTTTTCGGTGTGTATTTATAGTTGCGGCGACAATACAATAATATGGTATTATTAGGCACCCCCTCCCGCTAACGAGGGAAGTGGAGGAAGAAAAAGATTTATTTTGTTCGATTTCAATCAAAATTGGCATACAGGGGCTTTTAGGGAAGAGAATTATCGAAAGGATGGATTTATGATAGTCTAAAAATTAAAAAATTATTTTAAATAAAAAGAAGCTTTTATAAAATATAAAGTGCACTAAAAAGTAGAAAATAAATTTTAGCATTCTCATATCATAATAATAAAAGCGACGGGCGCAAACTAAAACTAAAAATGTCCATCCATATATCAGAGAAACGTAGAGTAGTTTGGGTCGAGTTGGGTTGGATTTACTTCACAAAAAATTGAACTTACAATACCAGATAAAGAATTATTTATATTTACACGTCGTAGTTGTGGTGAGAGTATTTTTTGTAATCATGGTATTTATTGTCTTTTTGATACGTTAGTTATAAACGCCTTACCACTCATATCTCTTTATATTACTTCCTAGTTTAGTCTTTTACAATAATAATAAAGTCAAATGAAAAAACCTATTTACATTTTATTAAATCTCAAATATATGAACAAAAGCACGTTCGATTTAAATAATACCCGTTTATTACCCACTTTTACAACCCTACGATCTCGACCCTTGTCTAAAAAATATAATTTAGCAGTTATAGACTAGACTTTTGAATCGGAATGTTGCCCCTTTGCATATTGTTTGTTCAGTGTCAGTAATTGACCTTGATTATTACATTAAATTGACAGTAAATATCTATCTTCAGCATTTTCATAAACCTTTTGCTTTTTTAAGCAACCCTTGGGGCCTTAAACTAAGTAGGTAAATCTGGTGTGAGGAATTAAAAAAAAACAATCAAAGCTAAGGTTAAAGTAAAGTTACAAAAATATTAACTATGTTGGGAATTTGGAACCTTTGGTTGCACTAAAACAAAATTATGATTGTTTTCCACAAACCAAAACTACACTTTTTTGCACTCGACGCGCGTTTCGCTAACAACGTTAGCATCATCAGGAGACGATAAACAATGAACTAAATTAATCTACGCTCTATCTTATATACAATCCTTTAGTGGGCGGAGATAAGACCAATAAATATTGATTGATTACGATTTTTAATCCTACCTCCCCTCAACCAAAGAATAAAGTGTACTAAACGGGATAGGTCCTCTATCTTTATTTAAACTATTTCTGGATTTAATGATTTCCATACTTTCATATGCATTCAAAAGTCTTTGGTTTGGTACACTTTTTAGAAGTTTTAGGTTATCTAATGTGAATCTGTGATTGTTTTCAAAAGCATGCTCGGCCACACTTGACTTTTCTGTTCTTCCGTATTTTAAGTGTGCTAAGTGTTCTTTAAAACGTGTTTGAATAGAGCGTCTCGTTTGGCCAACATATTTTTTATCACAATCCATGCAACTAATTTCGTAAATTCCACTTTTTTCTAGAACTGTAGTTTTATCCTTGGGATTTCCTAGTAAGCTTCTTATTGTGTTACCGGATTGATATACTAATTTAAGACCGGTGTTATTAAATACTTTCTGTAATCCTTTCGTATAATTAGGATTATACGGAATTGATACAAATTTTGAGTCGCAGGTATCTTTTTGTCTGAAAAAGGTAGAATTCCGAAAGGTCTTTTGAAAAGAATGTCTATTTATCAGCTTATTTATTAAGCCTTCGTCGTAACCGTTTTCGCCAGCTATATTCCTAATCCTATTCTTTTCTGCTTCAAATCTTTCTTTGTTTAAGGGGAAATTTACTAATCTATATGTTAAAAAGTGCAAACTTGCAAGCTTATGTTGTAAGTAATGAAAAGAGTCATTTGGAATATACCTGTTGGTGGCCGTGCCTTTTCTGTATAGGTCAAAGTCCAATTTATTTTTATTTTTATACAAAAATATGTTTAAAAAAAAATCCCCTTCCCACCACTCCTCATAGTCGTGAGGCGCGGATTACCGCTTAAAAGTGCAATTTTTGAGTTTTTTGCCGATATTTGAAAAATTCAAAAATTTTTTGGAAAAGAAAAATTTTTCTGGGTTGTTTTTCGAATTTAGGAAAAAAACCCTTGGAAATAAAAAAACTCGCAAGAAAGTCCCAAAAAAACCCCCGGGCAAAAAAATCCGGGAAAAACCCTAAGAAAAAAATATTACAAGTAACCCTAATCGATGTGACAAAACTGATAGCCAATAATAATGTTTCGCTTGCCGTCGGCTTTTTTTCACAAACATTTAAAATAAAAGTTGGTGTTCCATTTTTTTAAAGAATTGAGATCACTGATCACTGATGTGAAATTTTATTTATTCTCATCTTTAAAAATATGTTTCCAAAACAGATAGCAATAATTTGCTCAAAAATTTACCCGAACAAAATGTTCAAAGAAAAGCTCACAAAAATGTTCGCGCAAAAAATTTTAAATCTTTTGCACGAGCTTTTGTTTGAGCATGTTCGTCTGTGTAATTGCGCCTTAACATTCTCTCCAAAATTTCCGTGAGTCTTTTTGTACGAGATTTTGCTCGAACTTTTTTTTGAACATTTTGCTCAAGAGGCTCGTGTAAATGTTTGTCGGCATTTCAACATCAAAGGAAAGTTTGTCTGTGTAAATGCGCCTTTACAGTTAATTTAAATTTTGTACTGGAAATGCATTGCGCTTCTTTTTCGTCTCGTCATGACCTACTATGTGAATAATAATATAATGGTTGAACCACAGGGACATATGTATTTAAAAAAATAATAAAAAAAAATACTTTATTTAAAGTTTCATTTTAGGGTTTTTGTCCTCCCAGTTTCGTTATTTCGCCCCCTGTGCGGCGTTTCGATCGCATACCTGGACCGGTATTCTCGTAACTAAATACGCTCGGCGTTTCGTACTCGCTGACCGTATGATAACGTAATATTCGTATACCACGTAACCAAAGTAACAAAAATGGTATTCACGTATATTGAACGCAAGACGTCGACGAAGTGCGTTCAGCACGTGGCGACCGTTTGAGAAACAGCTACCATTTGCCAGCTGTTTTGCCCTCCGCGCGTACGATTTTCCTACCCTACAATACTTTGTAGAGTGCTGCAGAAAATATAGTAGTTTTTTCAGTTTGCGTTTTTATTAATAATTAGAAAAATAAAAATCTCTTATTAGTAGCTTGGGGACGGGTGACAAACACGTACACATCAACCTTACTATTTGATGCTCGATGTAAGACAACTTTTTTTCCAAAAAATTGCAAAAAAAACTTTTCTTATCAAAATCGGCATCGAAATAATTGAGCATCCGTATAATACTAGAAATAGAAGCAATCAAAATTCTGTAAAACCAAGGGTAAAAAAAGCCATTGGTCAGCGGTGCTTTTTGTATCTTTCATCGGATGTGTACCAAAAAATATCTGGTTTTGTTAAACTCCTGCCCACATTAATTGTTTTCTTTCAAAAATAAACTAAAAGCTTTCATGAGATATGAAATTAGCAAACATGAAATAAATAGCTTGATTGATATAAAAAATAATTAGTAAACAATACAGGTAACTCCCATTATTTCTGTGTTTTCGTCTGTATTTTCTTTACTTTTCTGAAATATCACATTTTTCACATTAATTATCATTTTTATGTTTTTTATCTTTTGTCATTTTATTTATTCGTAAATGTACTAAAAATTACTATTTTCTTTTTTTAATTCAACAGTTCCATGAAAACATACATTTTTCCACGCGCGAGGTTTCTCTTGTGGATGTATGAATTTTGTGTTTGTTGTTGAATTGGTTAGGTTATTTTTTGGGTAACAAATACCTTAGAGTTTTATTTTCTATTTCTTAAAATGTAGAATACGCATGTTCACTATAATTAAAAGGTATAACTTACTAGATATATAAGTAACTATTGTGAAATCATTTTAACCATAAATGCTACATAATAAAGTATCAATATCAATATACGACCGTGCCGGAAACACCACTTTCCCTGACTGAGTGCCGGAATAAATTTAAACTTGCGGAATTTTTTTTGTAGGTGTGCAGTTAAGTCTCGGGGTAAACATTTTCCCGCACACTGTGCCGGAACGTGCTACTAGTTTATATCACAGGGTCAAAGGGCGGGTTTAACTGAGCTAAACCAAACCATCAAGTAATTTTTTAAAGGATCAACATGCACTTGTGCAAGTCACCATTTGATTTACCTTTTCTGAACTACGGATCGAAATCGATCACGTAAGGGCCTCTTTCTTACACATAGAAAAAGAAAAGGAGCGAAAAGACTAACAAGAAATAAAAATGCAAAATTCCATGATGCCAAGATGTGTTAAGCGAATTTGATTCTGTCTGCTCGCAGGGCAGCGCGTTCCGCAGAGCGAATACGAAAAGTCGTCGGTCAGCGTGCCGCTGAGCGCGCTGTTCGCTATTCGTTTCGCTTAGCGACTTCAAAACGTTACGTATTACGAGAATACCGGTCCTGTACAGGTAGCGTTCAATAGTTTGTGATTCCATTAGTTTTTAAATGCGCTCATGGGTACCGATTGTGGAAGTCATAGGAAGTGATCGTTCGCCTGAGAGAAGGGAAGCAGGTTCAACCAATAAACGCGCTTAAAAGCAGTGACGAGTCGATCGAAGAATCATCAATCTTTTATGGGCACGCGCAGAGCTGCCTCGAACAACAATTTT
This sequence comes from Oxystoma pomonae, assembly GCA_963921995.1. Lineage (NCBI taxonomy): Eukaryota > Metazoa > Arthropoda > Insecta > Coleoptera > Brentidae > Oxystoma > Oxystoma pomonae. The sequence goes on along the minus strand of OY998168.1, from coordinate 89,742,942 downwards.
TGAGCGAAGCCGTTCTCTCGACTAGACCCAGTAGTATGAACTTGTAGGAAAGCTCGTGTGAAAAACGTCTCCCGTATGATTTCAGACCACGCGATTGGATGAAACCATCACGTGACAGATCTCGCTAATGCGCATGCTACGGCCAACTTGACCGTCTCGTAAAGTACGACGCGGACATTATAAAAAAACTTCCACATTGTAATTTAATCGTACAAAATATTTAATTTTAATAAAAAAATAAATAGTTTACAATATTTAAATAAGCAAGCATTTATTTTTTTTTAGCTGATACACAGGATGATCGTGTGATTTTTACATTTACCTTAAGACATTTTTAACAAGGTAAAAGTTACATATTTATTAATTGGCTAAATTAAACTAAAAATTTTAGTTTAGAACAATCAAATTTACTTTAAAGTAATTGATACAATATATAAGTGTTACAGTATACTAGTATATTTTTATGTATATAGGGTATATTAAAAAGAATGCGAACCGAAACTTTTAAATGAAACACCTATTGCATTTTTGCATTCTGTTTTGAAATTTTAGGCATTTTTATATAACATACCCTATGTCGATCTTCACCTGTTTTCGAGATATCAACAGTTGAATACTATCATACTCTAGGTCTTCTATTTGAAATTTGATGTTGAATACTGATGCGTAATATCAAACTCGTAAAAAGCATCGATTATTCTTTGGACAACTATTCGCCTAGTATCTTGACAACCATATAAGGACATTTAGATACATTTTCAAGTTATGTCCGCGCTTTTATGAAAATCGACTACCGTGCGTTGTTCGCATGACTTTTGTGCGATGGATCACTTCTCAGGGTATGATCGTTCTCTTGCGCCCAGAATCGAGCCCCTGACGTCGGATACAAAACAAACCGTGGCCCGTGGGTGGAAAAGTGACACTTTCCTCTCTTGGTATGTGAATAACTATTGCCTTTTTGGGGAGCTGATGTAAGTATTCACCTGATTTTAAACTAAATGATATTCGCATATACACCTCATTCCAAATTCTCCGGACCAATTTCAATATGGCGGCTGAAAATTACACACAGAAGCTAAAGGGAAGTGTCATTGTCAATGTCAATGAAGGCTCGATCTGAGCCTGTACCTTACTTAAGTTTTTTAAAGCAACCAAAAATTTTTGCTCATCATCTACAAAAACATGCCCACGTAATTTTCCCCCCGGACTTAATTAAGTTTACCATTCTACTTTTAAACAGGAAAAAAACCAATTCAACAAAAAAACTCTGAAACCCTAATGGAAACGAAAACTAAAAAAAGCTTTTACATTGTTAGCTGTACGCAAGTGTTTGTTGGCTTCTCACTAATTAATTCTGCCAAGGTTTTAGGGAACAGAGATAAACTTGTTTGTTACATGATACAAAATTGGAAAAACGGGGAAATGATAAAAACTTGAAAAGATTGAACCGACTTTCAAGAGAAACAACACTAAAAGGTATAAAATAAAGTAACTTTTAATTTTACTTTATAGTTTAGGGGCATATGTCGATAATTTCTATCCCGTGGGATTTTTTATGAAGGAGTTTTGTGACTATGTGGGATTGATAGCTCTTTAGTCACACAATCAAGTGTTACCGGGTGTTTTGTTCGCATCCGTGTAGAAGGGGTTGATATGACGACATCTTTCAAGATGGCGGTCAAAAATTATAAAAAATACAACTTTCGCAACCGGGGAATGATTATACTCGATTCCATAAACCTCGAGGACAAAGATTTCAAAAAATTTACTTTCAAGGTCATATCGCAAAAAACAAGATTTTTGCCATTTTCTCTTCAAAAACTCTTAAAAATTAGATGTTTTATCAGACCAACTTCAAATGTAGCTCAAACTATTAGGCATGTATGCCAAATTGGGTCCTTGGAGTTTGATGCAGTTTGAAGCTTCATGCCCTTGAAAAATACCTCAGCATAATTAACAAATTGCAAAAATAACATACTAAAGGGCGCTATTCATCAATTATTAAAGCCAAGAGAACCAAATTGGTAACAAAGATAAAAAGATCAAGTCCAACAATTTTGTTACAAAAAATTTTGTTCAGCTATGACGCGTTTCAATATGGCGGCTGATATCTCAAAATATTAATTAATTATTTACGTTAAAAAGTAAAAATAACAAGTAGATTATATCTACAAAATTATTTGATACATGACCTTGATTGACCTTGAAAAAAAAACATATAAAATTGAAAAACCAGCTTTTTGTAGTGTTTTTTTACATTTTACAACTACACAAAAACTTTAAGTGCAGGAGATGAAATTAACATTTTAGCCATAAATAAACACTTAATTTTAAACCTCTCTACCATTTTTTTTGATCTGGCGTCCCAGATGTTTATACTATACCTCGGTAAAAATGACCTACATGCCTGTTGATTTTAGCTTCGGAACTGTGAATTTTATGTTCTACTTACTTGTCTAGCCAACAAAGTCATTTCAATTACCTATAAAAGAGTTAGCAGAAGTTAGATATATATTACCATATTCTGGATCAGGAAAAATCATAAAAAATACAATTTTTGCAACCGGTGCGTGATTATACCTTATTTCATATAACTCGAGGACGAGAATTTCAAAAAAATTACTTTCGAGGTCATCAGACCTCAAATGATCTTTAAAATCGCAAAAAAACTCGATTTTTGCCATTTTTTCTTTAGAAAAATCTCCATAATTTAACGTTTCGTTACACCAACATCTGGAACGCCAGATCAAAAAATATGATAGGGAGGTTTAAAATGAAGTGTTTTTTATGGCTAAGATGTTAATTTCATCTCCGGCTCTTAAAATTTTTACGTAGTGGTAAATTGGAAAGAACACTACAAAAAGCGGGTTTTTCAATTTTATATGGTATTTTCAAGGTCAATCGGGGTTATGCATCAACTAAACTTTTTTTTTCATTGTAAGCGGAGACAAGTCAACAAGAATTACGAAAATGGATAAAATAAAATATGGTTATATGTGGCCATTTTGATATATCAGCCACCTTATTGAAACACGTCATAGCTGAAATTTTTTTTTTAACAAAACTTTTGGACTTGACCTTCTTATCTTTGTTGACAAATTTGGTTCTCTTCGCTTTAATAGTTGATAAATAGCGCCTTTTCTATGTTATTTTTGCAATTTGTTAATGTTAGTAGGGTATTTTTCAAGGTCATGAAATTTGAAACTGCATCAAACTCTAAAGATTGAATTTGGCATACATGCCTAATAGTTTGAGGTACATTTGAAGTTGGTCTGACAAAACGTCGAATTATTAAGACGTTTTGAAGAGAAACTAAAAAAAAATCTTGTTTTTTGCGATTTTCAAGGTCAATTAATGTCAGATGATCTTAAAAGTAAATTTTTTGGAATCCTCGTTTTCGAAAGTTTTATTTTTTATGGTTTTTGGCCTCCATCTTGAAAGATGACGTCATAACAACCCCTTCTACACGGATGCCAACAAAACACCCGGTAACACCTGATAGTGTGTGACTAAAGAGCTATCATTGCCCTCCCCCCCTCATTAAAAATCCCACGGACTTACACATGCCTCTTCACTATTAGACAAGTTGCACAAATAGAGAGTGTTTAATCGTATATAATCGTATCTCAGTGCGCATGCTTAGAACGGATTCGTCGTATAACAGCGCCTACATCTCATCTATCTATACCACTACCCTTGCAGTATTTGTACGCAGCTAGCGTATCGTAACCATTTTGTTATCTGTGGGATTTCATAAATGCGTGATCCACAGTTTCACTCCTTCTATTTTCCATTCTATTGCCCTCTCACTTTTTTCGACAAGGAAGGAAATAAAAGTGAGCGGCATAAAGTAAAACTGTGCATCAAGCACTGAAAAATAATTGGTTTGGTTACATCGTACTTTATAAGCCCAACTTCAACTCTTTTTTAAGGGCGCTTTCACAAACGCATCAAAAATACGCCAACAATAAAGAATCAAAAATAGCTTGCCAACTTTAACAGTGGGATTTACTAAGATCTAAAATAGTACCCCTCACAGCCCAAGCAACAATTTTTTGACCATGACCACATACTTTACCTAAATGGACGTTAATTTGGGTGTATAAATTAGTAATCTTCAGACGGTCTTACATATTACGACAAAATTCCGTTGCTTTAACGTTAGATAATACTGAAGTAACATTGGTACCGTCTACCCAACATTTAGCCGACCTGCCACGCGTTGGTGCATTTTCTATTAAACCAGTGACGTCGTGTGGACGTTTTTATGAGACTAATGGCATTATATTCTCCTTCTCTGCCGCACTTATGTACGGCAGATCGCCCTATCTCTCTCTAGATTTTAAATAATTAGCTCAACCTAAAAGAGAGATGACATTATTCTACAAGTACATGGGCCAAAGAGAAAGACTGGTGCTCTTTAAACAGTAATGTTTGATCCACACAGCTTCACTTCTTGCCACTCACTAAAAATACTTTTTGCTTTTGCTTCCAAGAAGTAGGATCTTTGAAGTGTCCTGCCATATTTGAAAAAACTAAATTTTATTTCACAGTTCACCGACCATTTATTTAGAAAAATCGAATAAAAAGTAAGGTTATGGGGACTGTCAACTGTCATCGGCGGAATTGTTGGAGCGTTTTCCAGTCGCATGTTGTGTTGATAGTAACCAACGGTCGTGGCAAGTGGTTCATTTGGGAATGTTTGACGACTGTATTCCATTTACGTATATTTTTTGGGATTCTCATAATATTCGCCATTTTTGATGCCGTCGTTTATGTTCGAAGTGGCCGCCATTGTTTATATTTACTAAACACGGCAAACACTACACTACAAACACCATTGAATGGCATTTTGGAGACGTTTTATGTTCCGGGGGAGATAGGTATTTGAACATTGAATCCTAAAAAGAGGGCTTTAGTAGAATCCATTTTTTTACATTAAAAAAAGCAATATTTTTCGTTTAAACACAAACAAATCAAGCGCGAGTTTTTTCATTCCTTTTCTAAGCATATTTGTCAGTAAACCGAATTGGGTTTTTAAATTTTGCTGTAAGTATCAAATTATAATTTTTTGTCTGCCATTTTCTAAAGTATATATAAATAAGTTCATTTTAGTAATTGAAACTCCCAAAGTTTGAGATGGGCAACATTTTGGGTAGTGAAACACCACCAAAAAATCAATAACAAAGAGGGCGCTAGTGTAGTCATTTTGGGTCGTATTTTACGACGTAACAAGAACGATTACTATTCCGACTCCAGTCACTGCACAACGACGTAAAGACTCAAAAATCATCCACCATTTTGGTGTAAATCCGGGTCGGCATATTAACTAAAACAAGGTCGCATCATAACGTCGGGTCGCATTTAACAACGTCGCTACTCCGTTAAATTGCTGCTTGGGAGGTCTAACTATTTACACCTTTGGGTGATACTTAATTTTAAAACCAGAAAAGACATAAAGTTATTGATTATTTTTTATTGTTATTGCAAAATACCACTGAAAAACCTGCTTTTCTTCTCAAAATATACTATATTTTAGGCGAAAATGCCCTAAAACTAATTTTTTTTCACAGGTTTCAAAATGGCAAATGGTGAATACGCCAAAAATTTGGCACAGAATAGCTTCATTATACGTGTTTGAGGTTATAAAGTTGGTGATTTTTTAGACCAGCTTAAATTTATAGCCCCCAGAAAGGATTGTTTTGTGGCAATTGGTAATAAGTTCGTTTATAATTTCCCTAAGTAACCGTTTTTACAAGGATTAATTTATCTTATTTAATATCCCAAGTTCTTCATTAACCTATAAATCACCTCCAATTTTGTCCAAAAAAAGGCAACATTTTGAACCCGTTTTCAGCACAAAAAATATATTTAAGAGGGCACTACAAACATAAGTAAAGGTCACTGATTACGCACGAAAAATATACCAAAGAAAAAAAAACCCAAAACAATATTATTTATTCACAAACTGAAATTAATACATTGAGGTTATGAAATTAACTCTGTGTTTCGGACCTCCATTGCCTATATTTTATTATACACGACGTTTCGATCAGTACAATCTCTGATCGTCTTCAGGTGCAAACTACAATCAATTCCTAAGGCTACGTACTTATATACTGTGAAAAATCACTCAACCTTGAAGTTTAAGAAGTTGGCTCCGCCCAAGGAGGGGCTTCCAAATATTTGGGATTTCAACACTTGGTTTACTGAAAATACCCTGATTCTGCCCAATAAAGGCAGCTTCAAGGAATTTTCGTTTCTTCCAGTGTGACTCCTTGTGCAAAACCTTTGCTTCTGCCCACTTCATTCGGTGTTGTTTTGACCATGCATGTTCGGCGATTCCTGATTTCGTTGTTTCACCTTTTTGGGTATTTGTCTGATGTTCCTTAAGCCTAACAGATAGTGGTCTTTTAGTTTCGCCTATGTATGATTCACCACACTCACAAGGAACTTGGTAAATGCATTCCTGATTTTGTTTGTTCTCCGGTTTTGTTTTACTAAGAAGGCTTCGAATTGTATTACTAGATTTAAAAGCTGTTTTAATATTAAAGTTTTTCGCTACTCTTCGAATTTTCTCTGATACTCCTTTAACGTATGGAATTGTAAGGAATGCATTTGCCTGTTTTCGGTCTTCTAATCTCTTTCTTGTTTGTTGAGATTTAGAAATAGTATCTGTTATAAGTTTAAGGCTGTAACCATTCTGCTGCAGATCCTTCTAATGTTTCTTGTTTCGATTTCCACGTCATGAGAATTGTTACAAATTTGAACGGCCCTGTTATATAAAGTTTTGATCGTTTGGTTGTAGCAGAATGATTTGAACCTCGATTTAAATATTGTCCTGTGTGAGTGGGTTTGCGATAGACTGTTGTTCTGATGTCGCTTTCTACTCGTTTGACAAGTACATCAAGAAAAGGAATTTGACAATTTTTGACGGTTTTTTATGGCCCACCCGGTATATCGATCTAGTTTTTTTTTCGCTCAGACAGGAAAATATAAAAGAGAATAATGTAATTCAGAGGAAATTATTGATAATAATTCACCATTTTTTTCAAGAAATTGGGTTTGAAACCTTTGAGAAAGATGTTATCACAAGAGCTTTTTTTTATCGAAAAAAAATTAAAACTTTAAAAAATCCTTCAGATATTTCTGTTAAGGTCGTAGTTACAATCTGGGGAATTGTTTTGAGCAACACCATACGGGAAATCAATTTAATTATGACGACCTGATTTTTTTGCAAAATTTTGTTTTCCATGGCAACACGGAGACTTTATTTATGCTTATCCACAGTGGCACACCGGAGATTTTTTAGCACCGGGTCAAAAATTTGGGGTTAGGTTACTTATTTTGACTTTCCGCATTCTGCGCCGCTAAAAAACCAAGTAAAATACTAAAATAAAAGAAAACCATTTATTGCAGAATTACCTACTAAAAAAACGCTACCCAACTACGTACTAAAGTAACTGGGTGTAATGTTTAAGGTTGCATTTACAGGTGCATTTATAATTGAATTGGAAACACTCCCGCTAGCTGATACCGACAACAGGTTAACTTAAAAGCATGCAGATTTAAAAATCGGCTACTGGCGCTAGACGAAATAATCGTATTCTATTTTAAACAGGAGCGTCAACAACTAGCAGAATCTTTCCAACCTGTAAATGGAGCTTTACTGACCTGTTTTGTTAGTACTCAAGTATCCGTGTGTTTTTGAAACTGAGGTTCTAAAATCTATCCTTTGCACTCCAAGATTTCACCGGTACAATTGCACATAACTATGCCCCAAGAATATAAATTTAAAAAAATGGTTGTATCAAAATAAAAACAAAATTATGTGGAGTTATGGGCGCCGAATGTTTCTATGCAAATTCCTAGTAATCCCAGCGAGCCAGTAAAGTTCTCTTGGTTCTTTGATAGACTAGGGGTAATGCCGCGCAGCGCTAGGCCTTTTTTGTTTTCGAACAATGTTTTTGAAAACACATTTTTGAAAAACGTAAAAATACAGTTACCAGGGAATCGTATAAATTTTGCAGTCTAGCGGCCAACACTTGAACTGCGTGTGTCTCCCAAATCTAATAAAGTGTGATTGATTGATCGGTTTTCTTTTCCGGAGTGCACAGGCTTTTAGAAAGAAGCAAACTTAGTTTTTATTTTCGCTAAAGCAAGAAAATATTTTAAAAAAAATGTAATTCAGAGGAAATTGTGAGTATTTCTCTATTTTTTTTTGTAAATCGGGTTTGTTCCAACTCGCAATTATTTTGAGGCCTTTGGGATAGATGACAGCACCAGAGCTTTTATTTTGAAGAAAAAATAATTGAGAATTTTTAAAAATCTTTCACATATTTTTGTTAAGCATTTAAAAATGATCACCCCTACAAAATTTCAGCTAATTCTGATGTTTAGGTTTTCCCTGTGCACTCTGGCCAAAGATTAAAAAAATTAAAGAACAAGGCGTTGCCAGTTGTACTTTTAATCTGGGGAGAAACTATAGCTTTAAGAATTTAATTTTGATGTTAAGTTTTCTGTGCATGGGCACCTTATATACAGGGTTCCTAAGCAACTCCTTAGGGGGCCAAGCAGCTGTGTATAAGACGCAGACAAACGGAAAAGCACATTAGGCAGAAGAGGCATGTGGCGATGTTGTCACTACATCTTACATGTAGTAAATCCATTCCAGGTTGTTGTTTTCTAATGTTTTCCATTTTCATACCTTTAGGACTGGAATAAAAATTGTTTTTGCTCGACTTTAATACCAAACTGATGAAAGATATCGTAAAAAAAAATATTTTTCGGCTTTTCATTTTGTAACCATTGTCCTTACGCACTGTTTACAGGCTGGGGACTGAGATACATGCAAATGCCTAACCTAAAGCGTTCATACACGGTCGGAGAAATCGACTGAGATATTTCCGTAGAAACTTTATCAAACAAATAGGACGGGTTGACGCCTTCGAACGTCCAACCCGGGTTTTGCACTTTGATTCGAAACCAAAAAGGAGGAACAGTCAGATGTGGGGCCGTGCACAAATTACGTAACGGTGATTTTACCAATTTTTGACCCCCTCCCTATGTAATGTTTTGTAACGGTTTGGCACGCCACTCCCCTAATATTACGTAACGATTTCAACACCACTACCCCCCCCCAAAAAAAAAACTTTCCACTTATTTTCATTCCAAATGTTCTTAGTTTCACACAAATGCAAACGCTGTCGAAAACCCCCCTCCGCGGCGAGAAAATTGATATTTTTTTCTTAGAAATTATACTCTTTAGACCTATTTCTTTGCGTTCCCGAAATTACGTAATTTTTGAAAAAACATTGTAAGCTGCGCCATTTTTATTTCGTGCTTTGTTTTTCTAACAATTTGCGTTCGGCTAATTTAATTGAAAAATTTTTGCCTCCGGCGCCCTTTATCTTATTACTCGAAACCAAGATCCCCCGTTTTAGGAAAACTGATCCCGTCTCTGTTTCTAAATTTTTTCGAATAAAAGTAGAGTATGACCATGGGGGAAATAATTTTTTTCTACGGTATGACGAAAATTTCGAGAAAGTTGAAGAAAAAAATAAAAAAGTGGCAGAGCTCAAGTTTTTCGTAAAAAAAAACGTTTTTTGTAAAGAAACAGAGGAAAATAAATCTTTTCACCCCTTTTTGGGTGTTACAAATATTGGCAGCCCCTTATTTTTCGCTTTTACCCTCCCGCTAGTTTTGAAGAATTGGTTCGATACATGTTTTGAGATCATGTCATAAAACACCTCGAAAATATCAAATGTAGTGTAGGGCCAGCTTTATTTAAAATCAATAATATCGCAAGCAAAAAGCTCTGCAGGAAAAACAGTGCCGTTTATTGATTTCTTTGGCTGCTGCTAGCTGCATGGTTTGGCCGTTTCCGGATAGATGTCACTAGTAGAACAGAATGGAAAGAAATTTCATTAAAATCGAAGATATTTCTTTCTAATGTTAACAACCTCACGAGTTTATCGCTCAGTATCGTAAATAATGGACCCTGCCGCCTCGTTTAAGCAAGAAAAAGCTGTGGTTTGGACCTGAAAACATCTAATTTTTAATTAGATCATCTCATGGTGTGGCCGCCATCTAGCGGAATTTGCAGACATCTTGTCAACGGTTATTATTGCAACTATGATTTATGCTCACAATGAAAGAGTGGCGACAATTTTTTCTCATGAAAGCAGTCCGGAGATAATAACAAACTGGCACCATTGCTCAATATACCTGTTTCTTTTGTGCGCGCAGAACTTTCTATGCCATTTCTGTTTGATTTATTGAAATCCTATCCCTAAGGAAAATCTTAGGAACCCTGTATATCTGGGGAAAAACTCCGGCTTTTAGTTTATTTCTTACCTTATTGGAGGCAATTCCTCAACACTGGCCTGCGAGCCTCGTTTTTGAGCGCAGGGGATTTCCTCTTTGATAACGGTCACCAACTTTTTCATTTCCTTACTTTGCTCACAGCTGCTTTTGGTGCCGCTACTCACTTCTGAGGTGGATTTTCCCAAACTGACGGTTGCGGCAGAGTTTAAGGTCGCCTTTAATTAAGAAGGCACTTATAAAATTTTAAACAGAAATACGGCCCTCTGGACCTCAGTGTTTGCGCCTGTCCAGAAGACTTACGTGAAGTAAGCACAATGGACTTATATGTAAATGTTGTCCAGATGGGGAGTACTTTCCTTCTTATTTCAGATTTCTTTCTATCTACGAAGCCTGACGATGCTTGATTGACGAAAAAAAATTAAATTTTCAGGATTTTTTTGGTGGAAAAAATAAATTTTTGCTAGTGAGGGAGAAACATAATCATTTTGAAGTTCTAAATATGAAACGAAATTTGCTAAATTTTTTGCTTATAACCTTGCCGTTCTTCATATTCAAAATAATATTGAAGCTATTAATTATTTTGCGCAGCCCATACAAAAAAAAACACAGAATCAAAACGGAAAATTAAAGCAAAACCACAAAAATTTTCGCGCATGCACCATAACCTGTTTTCAACATCCCAAAAACGTGTCGGGAGATTTGAGAGGGAGAGTCGATGAGGTTTTCAAAGACTTGATATCACGCCCACCAGTTTTTTTAAAAAATTGTAACCCCCCGTGATACACCTTATTTAAAAGGATTTTGCATCTGCTTTACAATAATTTATCATTTTCTTAATTTGAACCTGTCGTTTTTGAGATTTTATGAGTTGAAGTGCAGAGAGTTTGATTTTTTTTCGAATGATTTGAAAATCATAAAAGATCCGATACTAAGAAAATATCAAAAAGATAAATGAGTGAGAGATAATAATGCATTTAGAAACCCACCTCTTAGCGCAGGTTACGCCCACTGTTTTTTATTTAAGTAAGAACTTTAGATTTAGAGATACCTTGTTGGAAAGAGTTTTACACCTGCTTTACAATGAAGACTTTATTTCTTACCCTTTTATCCTTGGAAGCCATCATCAAACTGGCGTGCTCACTGAGAGACAAAGTTGACCCACTGGACTCTGGACTAAACTGGACCCGACTAGAAAGGTGTCTGGGGGGTCTGTCTGAATCACAACAATACTGTAAGTACACAAAGAAAATCTTGCTAAAAACTATTCTAAAATATTGTAAGCACGTAAGTTAATTTGGGAATACCCGTAAAATATACAATGCGTAGACGTGGAATATAGCGCAATATTTTGTCTTGTTTTTATCTATAAAAAAACAAAGACTTCCGCTCGAGTACGGATATCAGAATCCCACCTCTGAGGTATTGCGTGAGCCTTTTTTATCAATTAAGGCTTACGGCGTCTACATCCCAGTGCCCATGTATACGTCCCACATAGCAAGAACAGTGGTATATTGCTTGAGTATTCTTGGAACTTTCTGAACACTCAAAATGGATGTAATCTGAACATCACGTTTTTACATATGTACACGCTGTATGTTTGACAGTTTGAGACAATGATGTGTTTGAAATTAACACTGTATTTCGGACTTCCATTGTCTATATTTTATTTATACACGACGTTTCGACTAGTACAATCTCTGATCGTTTTCAGGTCCAAGCTACAATCCATTCCTAAGGCTACGGTACTATGGGAAATCACTCAACCGTGAAGGCTTCCAAATATTTGGAATTTCAACACTTGGTTTACTGAAAATATCCTGATTCTGCCCAATAAATGCAGCTTCAAGGAATTTTCGTTTCTTCCAGTGTGACTGCTTGTGCAAAACCTTTGTCTCTGTCCACTTCATTCAGTGTTGTTTTGACCATGCATGTTCGGCGATTCTTGATTTCGTTGTTTCACTTCTTTGGGTATTCATCTGATGTTCACCACACTCACAAGGAACTTGGTAAATGCATTCCTTATTTCGTTTGTTCGCCCGTTTTGTTTTACTAAGAAGGCTTCGAATTTTCTCTGATACACTCCTATTAGGCTTTAATGTATGGAATTGTAAGGAATGCATTTGCCTGGTTTTGGTCTTGTAATCTCTGTCCTGTTTGCTGAAATTTAGAAATAGTTTCTGTTATAAGTTTAAGGCTGTAACCATTCTCCTGCAGATCCTTCTTAATGTTTCTTATTTCGATTTCCAAGTCATGAGAATTGTTACAAATTTGAACGGCTCTGTTTATACAAAGTTCTTATTATACCTTATTTGGTTGTAGCAGATTGATTTCAACCTTGATTTAAATATTGTCCTGTGTGAGTGGGTTTACAACAGCTAGACTGTTGTTCTGATGTCGCTTTCTACTCGTTTGACAAGTACATCAAGAAAATGAATTTGACAAACTCCATTATGAATTTAATGTTATTTCCCAGACAGCACAAATCTGTCCGAAGAATGTGTGGAGAGATTTTTCTGGACAATGCAGCAGTCCATTGGACAACCAAATCTGTAGGAAATTTTGTCCAAGGCATACCCAAGTAGCACACGTCGTCCTCAGTACGTCCCATTAAGAGCCGAACGTTCCGGGTCCAAAAAACTATAATATTGGTTTATACTTATTTCGAGATTGGTTTTGATTGGTTGCCCTTTTATTTGGTTTTTATTGGTTTTGTAAGTTATTTATATTAATAAAATACATTAATGCTTAAACGACTGGGGCGTTTGACGTGGGACCAAAAATCGGATTAAACCACTCAAACAGTTTTAGGACCTTCCGAGGACATCCATACTATAAAATTGATTTATACTTATTTCGTAACTGGTTTTTATTGGGTCCCATTTTAATTGGTTTTTATTGGTTTTGTAAGTTATTTATAGTAATAAAATTCATTAATGCTCAAACGCCCTAGGTCCAAAATGTACGTTCTGGGAACGTTTGACGTGGGACCAAAATTCAGATTAAACCACTCAAACAGTTTTAGGACGTCCCCAGGATAGCCTACTATAAAATTGGTTTAATAAGTGTTGTTTTTTGGCGTAGAACATGACGCTTGCGTTATTTCGAAATGTGACGTCACTGGTCCAACCGCAAAGTAATCGGTTTTTTCCATCGCCAAAATGCATTTTCAGTGACAGTTTTACAAACCTAACATAACTTTGTTTTTATTTCTTATCCCCGGCTTATAATTCCTGGGTTATCTTATCCTTTGTTATTTTCATATATAAACTCACCATTAAATAACCTACTTGACGAAAGTTGCTTGTCAGTATCCGAATCTTCCTCTGAATTTGGCACATTACCAAATCAGACTCCATCATTTTATTATTGAAAAAACAAAAAAAAATAGCCGGTGCACCATCCCAAGTAGCAAACATCTGTCCCAAAAACGTCCTTGAGACGTCCGCCACCGGACATCCCCGGGACGGCCTAAAGACGGCATAGGTCCCAAAGCGGACATACCTAAGACGTCCTCTGAAAAAGTCTCTCAGACGTTTTTGGTATACGTCCCAGGGACGCCTTTGTCGTACGTCCTGTGGACTAATTATTTTGTAACATTGGACCTTCCAGGGATATCCTAAAGACGGCGTAGGTCCCAAAGCACACGACGTACCTAAGACGTCCTGTGAATATGTCCTGCAGACGTTTTCTGTGTACGTCCCAGGGACGTCTTTGTCGTACGTCCTGTGGACTAATTATTTTGTAACATACAGGAATAGTACCGTCGACTCAAAGCGAACGCGCGGCGCGCTCTATGTGCGACACATCCAAGCTAACCATATATCAAATAAAATATGTAAGTAACATTTCTCTCACTGTCCCATGCAAAATATCTACTTATACCAGTATAAAGATATGTGTATGGCTCATGCGAGTCTAAGGTGTGTGCTATTATATATATTATTATTATATAAGTTTAGGATACTTAGGTGTGGTTTAAATTTAGTTTGTGAATACATGTATAACTACTACTACTGTAGATAGAAAATACCTTTCCTCTATCTACACTACTACTGCCGCTATTAAGGTCTTAAACGTACGTCCTGTAGACGCTTTTTGTGTACGTCCCAGGGACGCGTTTATCGTAGGTTCTGTGGGCTAATTATTTTGTAACATGGGACCTCCCAGGGACGTCCTAAAGACGTCGTGGGTCCCAAAGCGGACGTACCTAAGACGTCCGGTGAATATGTCCTGCAGAGGTTTTCTGTGTACGTCCCAGGGACGTCTTTGTCGTACGTCCTGTGAACTAATTATTTTGTAACATTAGACCTCCCAGGAATATCCTAAAGACGTCGTAGGTCCCAAAGCGGACGTACCCAAGACGTCCGTGAATATATCCTGCAGACGTTTTCTGTATACGTCCCAGGAACGTCTTTGTCGTACGGACTGTGGACTAATTATTTTGTAACATCGGACCTCCCAAGGACGTCCTAAAGACGGCGTAGGTCCCAAAGCGGACGTACCTAAGACGTCCTGTGAATATGTCCTGCAGACGTTTTCTGTATACGTCCCAGGGACGTCTTTGTCGTACGGACTGTGGACTAATTATTTTGTAACATCAGACCTCCCAAGGACGTCCTAAAGACGGCGTAGGTCCCAAAGCGGACGTACCTAAGACGTCCTGTGAATATGTCCTGCAGACGTTTTCTGTGTACGTCCCAGGGACGTCTTTGTCGTACGGACTGTGGACTAATTATTTTGTAACATCAGACCTGCCAAGGACGTCCTAAAGACGGCGTAGGTCCCAAAGCGGACGTACCTAAGACGTCCGGTGAATATGTCCTGTAGACGCTTTTTGTGTACGTCCCAGGGACGTCTTTGTCGTACGTCTTGTGAACTAATTATTTTGTAACATTAGACCTCCCAGGAATATCCTAAAGACGTCGTAGGTCCCAAAGCGGACGTACCCAAGACGTCCTGTGAATATGTCCTGCAGACGTTTTCTGTATACGTCCCAGGAACGTCTTTGTCGTACGGACTGTGGACTAATTATTTTGTAACATCGGACCTCCCAATGACGTCCTAAAGACGGCGTAGGTCCCAAAGCGGACGTACCTAAGACGTCCTGTGAATATGTCCTGCAGACGTTTTCTGTGTACGTCCCAGGGACGTCTTTGCCGTACGGACTGTGGACTAATTATTTTGTAACATCAGACCTCCCAGGAATATCCTAAAGACGTCGTAGGTCCAAAGCGGACGTACCCAAGACGTCCTGTGAATATGTCCTGCAGACGTTTTCTGTATACGTCCCAGGAACGTCTTTGTCGTACGGACTGTGGACTAATTATTTTGTAACATCGGACCTCCCAAGGACGTCCTAAAGACGGCGTAGGTCCCAAAGCGGACGTACCTAAGACGTCCTGTGAATATGTCCTGCAGACGTTTTCTGTGTACGTCCCAGGGACGTCTTTGTCGTACGGACTGTGGACTAATTATTTTGTAACATCGGACCTCCCAAGGACGTCCTAAAGACGGCGTAGGTCCCAAAGCGGACGTACCTAAGACGTCCTGTGTATATGTCCTGCAGACGTTTTCTGTGTACGTCCCAGGGACGTCTTTGTCGTACGGACTGTGGACTAATTATTTTGTAACATCGGACCTCCCAAGGACGTCCTAAAGACGGCGTAGGTCCCAAAGCGGACGTACCTAAGACGTCCTGTGAATATGTCCTGCACACGTTTTCTGTATACGTCCCAGGGACGTCTTTGTCGTAAGTCCTGTGAACTAATTATTTTGTAACATTAGACCTCCCAGGAATATCCTAAAGACGTCGTAGGTCCAAAGCGGACGTACCCAAGACGTCCTGTGAATATGTCCTGCAGACGTTTTCTGTATACGTCCCAGGAACGTCTTTGTCGTACGGACTGTGGACTAATTATTTTGTAACATCGGACCTCCCAAGGACGTCCTAAAGACGGCGTAGGTCCCAAAGCGGACGTACCTAAGACGTCCTGTGAATATGTCCTGCAGACGTTTTCTGTGTACGTCCCAGGGACGTCTTTGTCGTACGGACTGTGGACTAATTATTTTGTAACATCGGACCTCCCAAGGACGTCCTAAAGACGGCGTAGGTCCCAAAGCGGACGTACCCAAGACGTCCTGTGAATATGTCCTGCAGACGTTTTCTGTATACGTCCCAGGAACGTCTTTGTCGTACGGACTTTGGACTAATTATTTTGTAACATCGGACCTCCCAAGGACGTCCTAAAGACGGCGTAGGTCCCAAAGCGGACGTACCTAAGACGTCCTGTGAATATGTCCTGCAGACGTTTTCTGTATACTTCCCAGGGACGTCTTTGTCGTACGGACTGTGGACTAATTATTTTGTAACATCGGACCTCCCAAGGACGTCCTAAAGACGGCGTAGGTCCCAAAGCGGACGTACCTAAGACGTCCTGTGAATATGTCCTGCAGACGTTTTCTGTGTACGTCCCAGGGACGTCTTTGCCGTACGGACTGTGGACTAATTATTTTGTAACATCAGACCTGCCAAGGACGTCCTAAAGACGGCGTAGGTCCCAAAGCGGACGTACCTAAGACGTTCTGTGAATATGCCCTGCAGATGTTTTCTGTGTACGTCCCTGGGACGTCTTTTTCGTACGTCCTGTAGACTAAAGATGGCGTACATTCCAGTCGGACGTCCTGTGGACTAATTATTTTGTAACATTGGACCGCCAGGGACGTTCTAAAGACGGCGTAGGTCCCGAAGCGGACGTCCCGGGGATGTACGAATGTCCGGAGGCGGACGTCCCAAGGACGTTTTTGGTACAAATGTGTGCTACTTGGGTATCCATTGGATAATACAATTGTCAAAACGTTGGACACCTCTTGGACATCCTACTATACTAAATCCAATGGTTATATCCAGTGGAACGAAATTTTGTCCAAAAGTTAACCATTGGCTATCCCAAAAGTATCTTTATGGTTATTCATTGTTTGGAAAAAATGTATAATTACAATGTATATCCGTTGGTCTAATTTTCTTAGTACACTGGATATTTTTATTCCAATGGATATCCAGTGGACAGTTTTGTCAAAAGTGGCGATATTTTTAAAATTTGAGTTATAGGTGGTATAGGTATAGTCCAATTTTTTGATGAGCGGAGTGACGTCATTTTTGCCTCTGAAAACGTATTTCTTTGTTTTCAACAGTTCGTATGTCAAATAATTTGTTGTTGTCATTTTGAATATGTATTAAATAGAGATTCAAAAAAATGATGTCAGTTCGCTCATCAAAAAATTGGACTATACCTACATTTGAACCACTCCATCATCATAAGTCTGATTTTCGATCCACTTGAATGCAGTTCCTAGTAAAGGATGGCTATTAAAATACTAAAATACCAATTAGTCTAAAATAATGAAAAATACTTACCTATAATCATTTATAATAATAAAGTTTATACAATGCTATAATATACAAATAATTCGGCTAGATATGAGAGAAATGTTATTGTTGGTAATGAATAAGAAAAAACATGATACATTGGATATCCATAACAGTTCCGATAAAAGACATATTTATTAATATGCCAACTAGGCCCAGCGCGATTGACATAGATTTTTTGATAATGTTTAAGTCATTGTATAAAGTACATCACTTTTGCAGGATACAAAATGGATGTCCGCCCGATATAGTTTATTTTTGTTCCGATGGACCCAGAAAAATCATTATCCATTTGATATCCAAAAATTAACTAAAAAAAAGCAGTTCTTTGTGGATCAAAATTGGAAGTCCTTTGGACTCAGTTTTTTTGTCATCCACTGTATCAAAAAAAACCTTTGTCCAATGGTTGTCCATAAATGGTACATGGACAATGCGGGCGGTTTTGGACAAAAAAATGGTTGTCCAATGGACAATTTGTGCTGTCTGGGTTAGATGTCGAAGAAATTCTGAAAGTTGTAGGTCATTCCCGGTCCAGCCAATAAAAGTATCATCAACCTATCTTAGCCAGAGCTTAGCGGTATCAACCGCGTGTGATTCGAACGACTCCATGTAAATACTGACCACCACTGGCGAAAGCGATGAACCCATTGCCATAGCGTCATCCTGAGCATAAACATAACTAAATGAGTTAAGATTCTAGGCAACCAACTCTATCTTTCTTAAAAACTTGATCACTTAACATATTTTGTTGAAAGCTCGTTTTATATTTTAAACTGTTGTCGCTTTCAGTGAAGAAACTTGGAGAAAAATTGAGGTTAGAATAAAAATGGGGCACATGTGAGTCCACGTTCCGAGGTCTCATAAAATAAAGAAAAGTAAAACGAAGGAATCGTTATTTATAGAAACAAACTTTGGCAAAATCGTATTTTGTAGAAATCGAACTTTGGAGAAATATACAACAAAGAAATCGCAAAACAGATAAACCGTACAACATAAAAATTGGTAAGGCGAAAATCTTTTATCTGCCTGACAGGTGTTTGCATGCGAGTTTAAAATAAGGAAGGGCGTAAAAAGACATTTTTTATGTTTATGTTTTTATGCTAAATTTAAAGAAGTGGTGGGTTGATTTGGGTTGGTTTTTTAAGTGTTTTTGAATGATCTGGGTTGGTTTAGGTTAGTTTAAATTTAGTTGGAAGTCGGGTTGGTTTAGAAAAAAATAAGTTGATCTACGCCCTTTCTTATTCTAAGGGCACATACAACCAGCTGTTAGGCACAGAACAGATTTTTGCTCTACCAATTTCTACGTTGTACGGTTTCTCTGTTTTATGATTTCTTCGATCAACACCGTACTTAACTAAAAAGCCTGTTAACTCCTACCGCTTCAGTGCCCTTTAGCCTATTGTGGCTGCCATTTTTATAACCAAATTGACAAGTAAAACATGGATTTTCTGTCAGTTTATTGTCAATATGGCGCCGATCATAGGCCAAAGGATACTAAAAGGAAAATGAGTTAACTGGCTTTTTAGTTGAGAACGGTGTTGCTTCGATGTACGTATACATGTATATAGCGTCTGTGTATTTTTCTTTAGCGTCTTAAAGGGAATATTTCCACTGCGAGGGAGAAGTGAAAAAAATGCTATTTTTACGCGTTTGAAATATTGTTGGCAAAAAAATAAACAAAATTGTAACAATTAGGAATGTTAAACACTGCAGGCGATACTTTTGGCAAAAACAAATTATTCTTTAGAAACTTTTATCTTAACTTTTTTCCGAATCAACTGTACAATGCAATATTCAGTCCCTGTCTCATCAGATTCCAAGATGGCTACATGCGTTTTTATTATTCGTTTTTAAGAAATTGATGAAAATCTGATTGTCCTGTGTTTGAAGTGGGATCCTATATAGATATATGTATACTTACGGGCTCCTTTTTTTCCTCACAAACAACTTCTTCTTCCAAAGAAACTTTCGTATCGAATGAATGAACGATTTCTGGTCGAATAGGAACAGCGTCGTGAGCCCAAGTGTCCTAAAAAAAAATCTCATATCTTTATAATAACATCGATTCATAAAAATGTGTTCAGGGTCGTCCAATTTGTAAACTACTATAGACCCACCGATCACTTCTGGACGTGTATTCTTGAACAGAGAGCGGCATAGATCGATCCATGGCGAATGCTCACATGGAAGGAAAACGTTATATTCTTGATCAATGATCCGATCTTACGCTTGCGCAATAAAGAGGTTTTTTTTCATGTTTTGCTTCCTAAACTACTTTTCGTTCGTCGGAGATGATAGAGAAAAAGACCGGATCGTATGATTCGTATGAGTTTGAAGAATACACGTCAAATTCGTAAGGTCTTTCTCTCATGCGATGGGATCTATCACCTCCCACGATCAAAAAGCAGTTTAGGAAGCAATATATTTTTAAAAAAACACCTCTTTATTGAGCAAGCGTCACTATAGATTCGGCACTGTTCCCCGGTTTTGTCAAAGTCAGCCATTAATCACGTGATGCCCCTTTAAAAATCGGGTAAACAAAAGGCGTGTTTCTGCGAGCTTAACATAGTTACTATTATTTTCTCTTTCTAAATGCATTCGTCTAAGAGAGATCCAGCATACTACACCATCACAAAAAATATATATAAAATTCGCAGTTTAAAGAGGCAATGCAATGTACTTTTATCTCTCTCGCACTTGCACAGTGTGGATAGGCATTGTCTCTCTCAGTTCAGCCTGAAGATCGGGCCAGATCGGCTGGAAGAGAGACAGTTATTTGATTTGAGAGAGATGACGTAATCTGTAATTAAATGGGTTTATTTTTAAAATTTCGGCAAAATAGTTGTTTTTCCTCGATTCAGAAGAAAAGATTACTCCATAAGAAAAGCACTTTGCTTAATCTGAGTCTTTTTCCACTTTGCCAAACTTTTGATTTAAGTTAGCATTACGTCTTATGTAAAAGCGGTTTGTTTACCCTACACCGGCCATATTGGATCGGCTATATTATTTTTGTTAGACTCCTCTATTATATAATTCAGCAACGACGGCTTGAGCCCTACAGTTTAGTGATGGGCACATCGAAAAAAAACATCGATGTTGAACATCGATGTCAACATAGGAATATAAACATCGATGTTTCTGAACATCGATGTTTTTTTTTCTTTTCTTACCCCCATATCCACGTTAAAAAAAAGTCTGATTAGTTAAGCTAATCTATGCTCTCTCTTTGTTCTTTCAGAGAAAGAGAATGAATTAAATAACTAATCTCGATTAAGTAGCTACGATGCATTTAGGGGTTAGAGAGTATTCCATTTTTCAAAGAAAAACGGTTTTATTTAAGATTTATTGTTAATTTTACACAATTCTTATAATAAGCATGCACACAAGAGATTTATAATAATCGGTACATGATAAACAAAACCTATTAAATATCTATGCTTAAAAAAAACACAAAAAATATGAGCAGTATACATTCAAAAGAAAATATACATTATATATATCATTGGTTTAGATTAGGTAGCTACACATATTGGCGGCAAGGCCGACCGACATCTCAAAAATAGGCAATTCCTGGTTTTTGAGCCACAGTGGATATACAGTAGAAGTGCAAACTTCTCAGACATATTATTTCCCATATTTTTTTTGGATCGATGTTCGATGTTGCGATGTTTAAAAAGAATATCGATGTGTTAAAAACATCGATGTTGAACATCGATCTCAACATCGAAACTCAATATCGATGGCGAAAAATCATCGGAATATAAACATCGATGTTTCTGAACATCGATGGTTTTTTTTTGCTTTTCTTACCCCCATATCCACGGTAAAAAAAAAGTCTGATTAGTTAAGCTAATCTATGCTCTCTCTTTGTTCTTTTCTGTGGGACCAACAGAGAAAGAGGATGGATTAAATAACTAATCTCGATTAAGTAGCTACGATGCATTTTGGGGTTAGAGAGTATTCCATTTTTCAAAGAAACGCTTTTATTTAAGACTTATTGTTAATTTTACACAATACTTATAATAAGCATGCACACAAGAGATTTATAATAATCGGTACATGATAAACAAAACCTATTAAATATCTATGCTAAAAAAAAAACACAAAAAATATGAGTAGTATACATTCAAAAGAAAATATACAGACCGCTTTATGCTACTGCGAACATAGGCCGAAAGAAGTCCAATTTGCCAGTGTACGTACATGCAGGGATACCGCACACCTATCAGGACCGGTATTCTCGTAACTAAATACGCTCGGCGTTTCCTACTCGCTGACCGTATGATAACGTAATATTCGCATACCACGTGACCAAAGTAACAAAAATGGTATTCACGTATATTGAACGCAAGGCGTCGACGAAGTGCGCTCAGCGCGTGGCGACCGTTTGAGAAACACCTACCATTTGCCAGCTGTTTTGCCCTCCGCGCGTACAATTTTCCTACCCTACAATACTTTGAGAGTGCTGCAGAAAATATAGCAGTTTTTTCAGTTTGCGTTTTTATTAATAATTAGAAAAATAAAAATCTCTTATTAGTAGCTTGGGGACGGGTGACAAACACGTACACATCATCCTTACTATTTGATGCTCGATGTAAGACAACTTTTTTTTCCAAAAAATTGCAACAAAAACTTTTCTTATCAAAGTCGACATCGAAATAATTGAGCATCCGTATAATACTAGAAATAGAAGCAATCAAAATTCTGTAAAACCAAGGGTAAAAAAGCCATTGGTCAGCGGTGCTTTTTGTATCTTTCATCGGATGTGTACCAAAAAATATCTGGTTTTGTTAGGCTCCTGCCCACATTAATTGTTTTCTTTCAAAAATAAACTAAAAGCTTTCATGAAATATGAAATTAGCAAACATGAAATAAATAGCTTAATTGATATAAAAAATAATTAGCAAACAATATAGGTAACTACCTTTATTTCTGTGTTTTCGTCTGTATTTTCTTTACTTTTCTGAAATATCACATTTTTCACATTAATTACCATTTTTATGTTTTTTATCTTTTGTCATTTTATTTATTCATAAATGTACTAAAAATTATTATTTTCTTTTTGTAATTCAACACTTCCATGAAAATATAAATTTTTCCACGCGCGAGGTTTCTCTTGTGGATGTATGAATTCTGTGTTTGTTGTTGAATTGGTTAGGTTATTTTTTGGGTAACAAATACCTTAGAGTTTTATTTTCTGTTTCTTAAAATGTAGAATACGCACGTTTACTATAATTATAAGGTATAACTTACTAGATATATAAGTAACTATTGTGAAACCATTTTAACCATAAATGCTACATAATAAAGTATCAATATGAATATACGACCGTGCCGGAAACACCACTTTCCCTGATTGAGTGCCGGAATAAATTTAAACTTTTCCGCACTGAGTGCGAAATTTTTTTGTAAGTGTGCGGTTAAGTCTCGGGGTACACTTTTTCCCGCACACTGGGCGGGAACGTGCTACGAGTTTATATCACAGGGTCAAAGGGCGGGTTTAACTGAGCTAAACCAAACCATCAAGTAATTTTTTGAAGGATCAACACTTGTACAAGTCACATTTGATTTACCCTTTCTGAAATACGGCTCGAAATTGATCACACAATGGCCTCTTTCTTACACATAGAAAAAGAAAAGGAGCGACAAGGCTAACAAGAAATAAAAATGCAAAATTCGATGATGCCAAGATGTGCTAAGCGAATTTGATTCTGTCTGCTCGCAGGGCAGCGCGTTCGGCAGAGAGAATACGAAAAGTCGTCGGTCAGCGTGCAGCTGAGCGCGCTGTTCGCTATTCGTTTCGCTTAGCGACTTCAAAACGTTACGTATTACGAGAATACCGGTCCAGTGGAGCAACCAACACTCAGGCTAGCGATCGCCTTTCGCCGCCATTCGCAGCTTATGTTTAGTACGCCTCTAACCACGGTGTTATGTGTAGTGTAGTCAATGAAACCAGAATTTGGTAAAAAAATAAGCAAATTTTTATATTTTCTTGTTTTTTGTCACTGATAAATTAAAGCATTTTATTTTTCAACTGCTCAGCTTTATCACTAATAACGTGTTACAATGAAAATAATAAGGAGAAACAAATAAAAACAAGTTCTCAAAATAAAATAATTCTAAAAACCAAAAAGATTCTCTCAGTCAAAAAAAATTTAGAGCAAAGGTTCGAAAAGTCCTCCTTGCTCGGCTAGACAATATCCGAGCCTATTATAAAAACCCCCTCTAACGTTTCCAAGCATGTTAGAGGTGATAGTTTGAAAAGCTTCTTCAATTTTAATCCGAAGTTCTTCTAAATTATTAGCCCTTTCATGCCCGTAAACTTTATTTTTGATATAACTCCACAGATAGAAACCATTAGGAGCAAGATCGGGTGATCCAACTGGCCATAAAATAGTTCCCCGTGTACTTATAACCCCATTAGAAAATTAATTATCAAGATATTCCCTAACAAGGCCAACATGGTGAGTGGGACAACCATCTTGTTGAAACCATAATATGCTGCTGCAGTAGATCCAAGTATCTAGGACCATTCAAATTACCATAATCCCCTACAATACCTCCCCAAACATTTAAAAAAAAATACAAATGCAAATTTTCCCTCGCCAATATCGAACGTGTGTTGGGTTATGACGATTCAATAATGGAAAAGTGCTTTCATCTGTGAAAAGAATAGATCTCAGAAAGTTTTTAGCACAATTAGCCCTTTCCATCATTGTTTCGCAAAATTCCATACGACGATAATGGTGCGTTTTTGACGCTTTGTAAGAATGATAACCATTCTTTTTGAGAACACGTAAGACGGTGGCTGAAGGCGTATCAACTGCTTCGGCAGTGTGGTGGCTAGTTAACTTTCGATTTTCCTCCACTGCAGCGCGAATCATCACACCTCGTACTTCCTGCTCGTCATTCAAAACAATGGGTTTTTTATGGTTTCTTGGCGCTACACAACCAAACTTTTCCAAATTCTGCACAAACCTATAAATCATTGATAAACTAGGTTCTTGGCGATTTACAAAATTGTCCGAAAAAAGTTCTTGAATAAGTCGCAATGGTCTGCCTTGATAGTACCATTTGACCATCTGCACTTTTTCGGCAACTTCGTAGACATCCATTTTTAGTTTTAAAAATTTATTATTTCAATTAAGAACTTACCAATCTGTTTCTCGAGCAAGGCAGAAATAAAAAAAAATAATAAAAACAAAGTAAATTTCCAAAAGATAACACTGCAGTGTGCTTCGAATCCACCTCGATCGTACGGCACGGAGAGTAAATTGGACTTGATTCCCCCTATGTTCGCAGTAGCCTGAAGCTCATTGTATTATATATATCATTGGTTTAGATTAGGTAGCGACACATATTGGCGGCAAGGCCGACCGACATCTCAAAAATAGGCAATTCCTGGTTTTTGAGCCACAGTGGGTATATAGTAGAAGTGCAAACTTCTCAGACATATTATTTCCCATATTTTTTTGGATCGATGTTCGATGTTGCGATGTTTAAAAAGAATATCGATGTGTTAAAAACATCGATGTTGAACAAAAAACATCGATTTTACCTTTGGCGATGGCTCAAGAGCATTGTCAGCTCTCCACTCTGGTTGTGCCAAGTCCGGAGGCTGAGGATGGTAGTAAAAATTAACTGTCAAATATGTCACCAAAGCGTCGTAAGCGCATTGAACCAAAAAATTTACGCTTTGCTTTTTTAGATAGACTTTCTGACATTCGTCCATTACATTTTCCAACAGTTCTTCTCGAATAGAATAAATTATATTGGCAGTTTCTTCGGACTCCAAGATTTCTTTCCTTTAAAAAATAATTTAGGTAAGTAGGGAAAAGTGGCCAAAAGAGGATTTTATTAATGCTCTAGTTATACTTACGGTAAAAGTGACTCTGCATCCATTTTGGTTTTTCTTTTGACGATCGTGTGTCAAACTGGCAAGCAACACTTTTTTCAAAATAAGATTTTTTTTACGTCGTAACTACATAGGTAGCGACTGTGGAACAACTTAAATTTAATGATTTAGTATCCTGATGATCACCAATATCGCCACTTGTATGGGCCGTATGCATAGTCGCTGCTCAACGCTCTCTCCTTCCTCGCCATAAAAATTTACATTATCCAAATAAGAGGAGAGGAGAGGAGTCTTTGGAATGACTACCCAACTAGCAGTTTGTCGACGACTCAACGTTGTGCACCGCGTGCCAACGTTGCGTCGCAACGTTTACTTTTACTCAAACACCACCCACTTTTGCACCAATTTGGTGGATGATTTTTTGGTTGAGTCAACGTCCCGATCGCGACTTCAGTTGAAGTAATAGTTCAATGGGTTTTGGAGTACAATTATTTGTTCAAAATATTGTTCATTACATAAAATGATAAATAAAGTATTCGAGTACAAATT
Organism: Oxystoma pomonae; assembly: GCA_963921995.1. Lineage (NCBI taxonomy): Eukaryota > Metazoa > Arthropoda > Insecta > Coleoptera > Brentidae > Oxystoma > Oxystoma pomonae. The sequence goes on along the minus strand of OY998168.1, from coordinate 89,716,786 downwards.
AAACTATTTCTAACACCATAATATTTTTAAAATAAAATGATATTCTATGTCATATATCATGTTTTGCAGCATCAAAACATGCGAACCAATGCCAAAATATATAAACAGACGGTAGTTTACTGTCAAATGTGCAGGTCGTAGCTTTAAAAAACAAGGCGCGCCCTCGATTAAGATGATTTTATGAAATTAAAAAAAAAATCATGATTTAAAAATCACTTCGAAAAACCTCTGAAGGAGTTGCTTAGGATTCCTAAAAACAAAATACGAATTTTTACATGCAAAAAGATCGTAGTTTATTGTAGAAAAAAAATAAAATATAATTTTTAATGTTTGTTTACATATTAGCATACAATGGTTTTTACAATCAATTATGGCCGCACTTATTAGTTTCTATGACAACCAAAGGAGTCCCGTATCTCGTCCGCTTTAACTACTTAACTTTGTTTTGAACTGATCCTCTAACTTAAAAGACACGAACACGCCTCAATTTTTACCCAATCGAAATTGCTCCACAGTTTGGCTTTCTGCTGCTCACCTAATTTCCGTCCTTGTTGTTTACACATGAACTTCTAGAAACCTAGAAACTTTACAAAACACTTTTGACGATAGTATGACAGACAGCAGTCCTCCAAAATTGGTTTGTTGCAAACGTAACAGAAAACTTGGTTAGATGAAAACAGGCGCACCCGCGTCTCCAACAAACTGGCCAGAAAACGTGGGGCAAATTGATCAATTTTCGGTTTAGCACACACTGATTTGTAGTCGGCGCCTTCACAACTAAGGAATTACTGTTAGTAAAATAGACGGTCATAAATAGTTGTGATGGCGACTGAAGTTGTGACAAACGTTTATGCGTCGTATAATAGTCGAAGTTGTCGACGGTCGCCATGATAACTATTCTTTATCCGTAAAACAACGTTTAAAATTAGTGCAATTCTAATTTTTACAACTTGCACAACTAAAAATTGCAGCAGTTAGTAAAAATATAAGATTTCCTATTCGTATTCCTTAATGACAATTAGGAATTGTCTTATTGCCATTGCCTTTAAATAAATAACAACAAGTCATTCAATAAGAAGTAAATGAAACCTAATTATTAATTCGATGGCAGTGTGTTTATGATAATGGATAGGAACTCCTATTGATAAAACCGCAGTATCTTTCTATGCAGAACAACTTTATTTGCTGCTAGCTTCCATTTGCCTCCGGCAGTAACTCACATTTTAACTACCTGACTTAAGTAATGCAAGGGTTACTCATAGGTGCAATTGGTCAATAACATGTTAAAATATACCTACTAAGGTGTTACATTTAAAACATCAATTATATTTAAACCAGGTTTAGTAGTGATGTGCAATTGGCACTTATTATACACAAAAAACACAATAATTAAATTTTTCAAATAAAATGAAAAACTTTTACAGTAGAGTAATGCAGTATTTATTTGGGACCTCCGCGGACGTAAAAAGTAAAAGATAAACAAATATGACGTCATTGGAAATGGAAATAATTCCGAATATATCTACACCTCTTTCAATTTTAATATGGCCGCTGACAATTAAACAAAGAAGCTAAATGTCATTGTCAGTGTCAAAAAACTGGTCCGCAGCAATTTGGAATGGAGTGTGTACATTTATTATTTTTATGACAGCTGTGACCTCATAACAATATTGATCTGAAAGTTTAAGTAAGTACAATCTAGAAATTCATAAAAGTAAAAGACGTTGGATTACATACATATTTAAATTCAAATTCAAAAGTAGCTTTATTGTCACAAATTAGGAAATTATTGACAAAGCCATACTTAAATTAAGTAAATAAAGAGCAAAAAACTTACAGCTAATAGTAATAATCGAGTTCTCCCAGCTAAATTGAAATGGTTTGGGACAATCATACCGTGCGCTATAGTAACGCACGTTGTGAGTTCTGGTAGCCCCAAATTTTCAACCCACGATCGTGTGTTGACCACGTTTTCTCAGTGTACTTACTTAATACAATAGAAACATTTGAAACTATAGTCATTACTAAAGATAAATTATTTTCTTGACTTAATTACTAAAAAATTCATCTTTGGATATCAAATTTTTTTTTTCGAACGCTGGAAATGTTTACAATCAATCTCTCTTATGTTTAAAGGCAAATGATTAAAAAATTTTTAAAAAGAGTTGAACGAGGAATTGGCAGCTGTAACATTAGGGGGCGACGAACACTGTATTCCCATTCCCTGACTAACTCATTTTTATATTTTTGGAAGACCAGACATATACTTTCCACACTGAGAAAAATGGTAGGCTACGAGAACTCAAATATGTGTTCTCCTAGACCCAGCCATGTTGCCAATAGAGGACAGCACAGACCTCTGGGCTGTGAGAACCAAGTCCAAGGGATTGCAGGGAAACACGGTTCATGTGTTGTGGTAGCCCAAAATATGCGTCATGATCTGGGCTGGGAGAACCCTGGCTTTAGGCTACCAGAACTCAGCACCTGAGATGTAGTAACTCATGATCTGGGCTGGGAGAACCCTGCCTTTAGGCTACAAGAACTCAGCATCTGGGTTGTGGTAACTCATGGTGTGGCCTGGAGAACCCTATCTTTGGGCTACCAGAACTCAGCATCTGAGTTCTAGTATAGTCAGTCGGGGTAACTTTGAACCATTATGTGTAACTTTGAGCCACTTGGAAAATTCAGTTTAAATACATGAAAAGTTCCAACATATAATTTTCCAAGTTGCTCAGAGTTACCCACAATGGTTCAAAGTTACCCCAAATGACTGTACTAGTATTTTGAAAAAATTATTTTATTTTTATAAGAAACTACAAGGTTAAAAATATATAAGTCGACGAAATAAATTCGAATGCAAAGAAAAAAAATCTTATTATAATTTTCATGTCCAGCACGAACGCTACTAGAGATAAAAAAATACCGTCAAGCAATGTGGATCGTGTTTTTCTCAAAAAGAAAAAGATTTTGTGATTTAAAAATAAAACAAAATCCAATGAAGCCTTGACTCTCAAGTCGCCCCGGCTGACTGTATACAAAATATAATAAATAAATAGCTAACTATACAACGCTATCCCTTATAAACAAGTATAGAATTTTTGACTCTTGGTCTAAGATTAAAAGGCCATTCAAAAGAAATCATCACTTTTTCTGACAAATTTGATATTAGAATACTGAAGCACCCTGTATTTTGTGTAATTTTTATAGTTAAGCAGGCTTTACCCTTGCCAACAATGCTGAATAACTCAAAAACTAAACGAGATTTTTTAAATTTCTCTTAAATTAGAAAAAAGCACACAGTAAACAGGGTGTTACGTTGAAAATAACAAAACATCTCTATGCAATTTGTAAATTATAAATATCAAATTTCAGATAAGATAATAATAAGGTTTATAAAGGATAATCCCTTACATAAAAAAAAATCTAAAATATCTCATTTGAAAATGTTTGACTGTGAAAAATTTAAACAAAATCAAATATTTTAATACAAATATGGTGTGTTAAAAACGAAACCTAAAGGCTGAACTATAACGCTAAACCCGTCCAATTTGCTCAGGAAAATGACAGATATATATATATAGTTGTAAATTAGGCTTAGGAAAGAGTTAGCGACGTTAGTAAATCTCAGCCAAACTGTTTAAAATACAAAACAGACCCTATACATTTCGCACTCATATTATTTAATATTTTTCACTCGTGAACCTGCCGCTACACCGGCCAGGAAACCTGCACATATGACCTACACACTACATCACAACTGGAAATAAAGCTAGCAACCGCCAGCCAAAGCAACCCGCAAGCCCGAATATGTTCAAAACTCGACATTCGGCAAGTACCGCCGATAATCGGATTCACATGTGTAAATCCCTGGGTTTTACTAGACGGCGGAAAAAATAAACCATGATCATGAGTTAGAACAATTCAGGCCCTGAGTTATCGTAGCCCAGACCGTGAGTTACCACAGACCCAAAAAGTTAATACATGAAACTGCTAAATTGAAATGGTTTGGGACAATCATACCGTATGCTATAGTAACGCACAGTGTGCGTTCTGGTACGTTCATATTCTATGTTCAGCAAAGAGTGGCCTACATGATGTTCGTCTTTTAACTCGACATATGATTCTTAATGCTCTTTTATGCAATATAAAGACAGATTTAAAAAAGAAAATCTGCACAGGAACCCCAGAAACAAATTCCGTAAGATAGGTGGGACTCAACTAAAGAAAAGTAAGCACTTCTGGCTGTATCAAAGCCCAGATTTTGCGATATCACTCTCAGTACATAACATCCAGAGGCAATTTTACTTTTTAAATAAGAAATGTGTTCCTGGAACTTCAGATTTTTATCAATGTGAATTCCGATGAACTTGTTGGAGTCAACATTGGAAATAGCTTCATTTTCCAGCAAAATATGATTATTTAAGTCACATTTAAAGCTTGTTATGTTTGTTTTAGAGATGTTAAAAGATAGCCCAGCCTAACAATGTCCGAGTCATGCCACAGGACTCTCTGGTCATCAGTAAACGCCGTAAACTCTCCATCAATAGGAAGGTGCAAAATGTCATTGATAAAAACCAAAAATAGAAGAGGCCTCAGAATAGAACCCTGAGGCACGCCAACGTTTATATCTTGTTCAGAAGAATTTACATTATTAAAAATAACTGATTGAGTTCTCTCAGAAGTAGGACCGAGTCCACTCCAACTCAAAACCCCTCTCACACCACATAAAACTTTTTCAACAGTATTTTGTGAGCCACACAGTCGAATGCCTTGGAAAGATCACAGAATACTGCTGCTCTACTACAAGTGCTCCAAAAAGTAAAAAATATAAATAATTTACCCAACTTTTCATATTGATAAATCATATCTAAGCACAATTTTATTCATAATCATAATGTTGAACACATTAGATACTTAAAGTAAATATTTCAACGCATCCGTATCGGTATACGTAACGCGTTCGAAACAAAGTCAAAATACGCTACATTTTTGACTTGCTCATGCCATATTTCGAACGATGCCTGCTTCTTTGACGGGTGTGATGACAGAATCTCGTTGCATACGGAAGGATGTACGTATCGTTAGGGACCCACGAACGTACGCAACGATTTCAATCAGCAGTCCTGTCATCGCACTCTTTAAAAAAGCGGGCATCGTTCGAAACATCGCATAAACAAGTCAAAAGTGTAGCATATTTTGCCTTTGTTTCGAACGCGTTACGTATACCGATATGGATGCGTTGAAATATTTACTTTAAGTGTCTATTATTGTTAATAGAAAAAGTGTTTACCCAAGATTTCATAGTTATAATTTACAATTCATAAGCACAGTGCGTACTTTTAAATGTTTACCTTTATACACTATCAAGATGAAAAAATCTCAATTGGTCAAGTCAGAAGCAAAGAAAAAATTTTGGTTAGTTAATCTCAAAATACGATTGATTTCAGCTGACATTAGAAAACCGAAAATTGGGAAGAAGAATACACAATCTATTGGAGCTTAGGTAAAGAAAAACATTTTTTTTAACAATGTCATGATTGTTTTCGCTAACAACGTTAGCATCATCAGGAGACGATAAACAATAAACTAAATTAACCTACACTCTATCTCATATACTATCTTTTAGTGGGCGGCGATAAGACTAATAATTTGTGATTGGTCACGCTTTATAATCCTATCTCCCCTCAAAATAAGAATAAAGTGTACTAAACGGAATGGGCCCGCTATCTTTATTTAAACTATTTCTGGATTTAATGATTTCCATACTCTCATATGCATTCAAAAGTCTTTTTTTTGGTACACTTTTTAGAAGTTTTAGGTTATCTAATGTGAATCTATGATTGTTTTCAAGCATGTTCGGCCACACTTGACTTTTCTGTTCTTCCGTATTTTAAGTGTGCTAAGTGCTCTTTGAATCGTGTTTGAATAGATCGTCTCGTTTGGCCAACATATTTTTTGTCACAATCCATGCAACTAATTTCGTAAATTCCACTTTTTTCTAGAACTGTAGTTTTATCCTTGGGATTTCCTAGTAAACTTCTTATTGTGTTTCCGGATTGATATACTAATTTAAGACAGGTGTTATTAGATACTTTTTGTAATCATTTCGTGTTTTTAGGATTATAAGGAATTGATAAAAATTTAGAGTCGGAGGTATCTTTTTTTCTGAAAAAAGTAGAATTACGAAAGGCCTTTTGAAAAGAATGTCTATTTATCAGCTTATTTATTAAGCCTTCGTCGTTACCGTTTTCGCCAGCTATATTCCTAATCCTATTCTTTTCTGCTTCAAATCTTTCTCTGTTTAAGGGGAAATTTACTAATCTATATGTTAAAAAGTGCAAACTTGCAAGCTTATGTTGTGAGCACTATGGTTATGAACCCTTGGGTAAACACAGATACTGTTAAATTATGTATTAACACTAAAATTGTGTTTAAAAAAAAAATCTAAAAATATGAATTATCAATATGAAAAGTTGGCTAAATCCACCATTACCTGTAAATAAACAATACACAAAGGATGTTGATCTTGTCCGAGATCCATCACTGACAAAGTCACACCTTCAGAAATAAGGATACTTTATTATTATTATTTAAGTTTCCAGCCACTATCATGTTAAGTAAACTGATAATCTAGGTTTTATTTATTTTTTGTTTATGGTTGAAATAAAAGTGTAGACAAACCAAGTGAATTTGAAATAAGAAATTCGCTTAAAAATTGAAGTTTTTCATCCAGAAAATAAAATCAAAATTCAGTTTTTCAGATACCTTAAACAGATACCTTAAACAGTTGTTGCCATATTGTGCTAAATAGCAATTTTGGTTTTATGGAAATCATAGCCAAATGAAGAATACTAGATAAATAAGATTTTGCATACCAGCCTAAAATTTCACTTCTAAATGCACTACAGAGAGCTTTTTTAGAAAAAAAACTTTATTTAAAAAAATTAAATTCCAAAATTAAGATTTGGCACATTAGACTCTGTAGCGCAATTGGGAGTCACATAATTAGTAAGTGTGCAAAATTTCAGCCCTCTAGCACTTTTTGTTTGGGCCGGATTTCCAGAATACGATTTGCCCTGGGGGTCCTGGCTCTTAATTAAGTTGTTATATATAATGTAATATCTTAAGTACCAAACCTTTGACTGCAGATCAACATCCCGACAAGCGTTTTATCTCAGGGAAGTGGATCTTAATATTAAGTACAACTATCTAAACACAATTGAGTTCTTCTTCTTTTGCTTATAGTTCCTTCCTCATGGCTCCCTCCATTCTTCGTCGTAAGAATTCACATTACACAAGTAAGAATTTCGGAATACCTATGAATACGGCCTTTAGGACCGTGTTAAATCGAAATCCACTCCGCTAGCCTACCGGTAAACACCGAAATTTGTTTTGCTCGCTCGTGCCGGTGTTGCCACATTCATTTTTTTAAATAATGTAAACAAAATACATAACCCGTTTTTCTTCAATTTTTTTTTCCAAAAATAATGTCAAATCTTCAGTTAACATTAGCCATAATTAAACCGCATGTAGTAAAAAATCCTGTATTTTTAAAAGCTATACGAAAACTAATAATTTCCTCCCGTTTCAAAGTTGTCAGGTCGAAAACGAAACCTATTACTTTGGAAGAAGCTGAAAGGTTTTACGAGGAACACAGTCACAAGTTTTTCTATCATAGGCTTGTTACTTTTATGACCAGGTAGAGCCTATTTGGTTTCTAAAAAAATACGTGTTTCATTTCTTGCGACAGGACCTTGAGTGCACCCTTTTTTGGAAGGTGTACAAAATTTGAGGATAGGTTCATTGAATAAACAAATTCACCGCCAGGAAAGACACCGGTGTCCGCTGCATGTTTAGTTTATCACGCCAGGGCGGACTCTGGTGTCCACCATATTGGGGGTCAATATTTTCCTGAAAATGTTTAATTTTTCAAATATTTTAGTGTTAAGTATTCTTTTTGGAGCTCTAGAATGTCCTACTAACCATTTTGTTTGAATTTTAAAGATTGTGTCTGATATGGAGTGTAAAAAGTTTGCTTGCCTTTTATAGTGATGACGCCTGAGCAGAGACCGGTGTCCGCTGAGCCGCTCTTATGGGTGGCATGGTGGGAAGTTTTGTAAAAATTGGCTTGGCAGTGAATGTGTTAATAAGGCAGCTAATTTTAGGGAAGTAGATAATCTCTGTTTTGACCCAGTGGACGCCTTGAAGTCTTTAAACTGTACAATACATAAGGTGACCAACTGTCCTGGTTTGGCCGGGACAGTCCCTATTTTTAGATATTTGTCCTGGGGAAAAAATCCATCCCAGATAGTCCCGATTTTTCAGCAAAAGTTCCAGTTCTCCCCGGTTTTGATACCACTGTATTTTTTAACTTTAAAATCACTGCAATTAAAAAAGCGGATGTTCTCTGCCATCTATAAATTTGAATTGAAAACTTACTTAAATTATTTTTCTTTAATAAGTATTTTGGAAAATACATCTTAATATTATTAGGGGTGCATATAAGAAAAAATACATGATATACAATACATTGAATCGCCGGAGAGTCCTGGTTTTACCCCTTTAGGAGTTGGTCACCTTATAATACAGCATGTTTTTTTTTTATTTCAGTGGACATTCCGATCTATACATTTTAACCAAAGACAATGCTATAAAAGACTGGAGAGCATTAATGGGGCCCACAAAGGTATACAAAGCACAATTTGAGTCTCCCTATAGTATAAGAGGCAGATTTGGATTGTCAGATACAAGAAATGCTACTCATGGATCAGGTATTTCCATGTTTTTCTTTAATAAACTTGGTTGTTTAAAAATTAATATTGAAAAGAAACTCAAAAATGCCTTTTTACAATTTTTTAGACAGTCCAGAATCAGCTAAAAGAGAAATAGGAATATTCTTCCCAGAATTTGATTATGAAAAATGGTTTCATACTGAAGAACCCAAATTTGTGTCAAATAAAATTAGGTTTGTAGAGAATCAATTTTTGCATGTAATAGACCAAAGATGAAACTGAAAATCAAATGATTAATGACTTGATTATTAAGATCAATAATGCCTTGTTTTAGAGTGCATTGTTTAAAAATAGAGAATAAAACACTATAATACTTTTGTACAATAAATAATTTATTTATTATTTACACATAATTTCTTTAAGAACCTAATAAGATCGTGTCAGTCTAAACTCATGAAGCTTCTACCATGTCCATTTTGACAAAAACTTTTGGCCTTTGGAATACTTTTATGCCTTGGTCTAGCCTATTTAATTCAGCTTCTATGTCCATTTTTCTCCTGCGCATTTTAAGAGTGTCATTTCTTACAGGCATCATGTTTAGTTCTTGAATTCTTTCAGCATAACCTGATATCAAAAATAAATTTTTGTAAACTTTAATCATTTTTCTCGCATTTTTTAAACTACCTATTCAAACATATTTTTTCAACAAACAATTTTATACTATGTTCGCTCTCTTATTGCAACAATAAACTAAGAAACAAAAAAGAACTTACTTTTTCTTAAAACCTTCAATGTCTCTTTTCTTTCATCTTCTGGTAACATCACATGTCCTGGTGGGCAATCTTCATCCATATCTTCCAAAGAACACTCTTTTCGATCTCGCAAATATTTTGGCACTTCACCCTTTTTGTAGTGAGCTGGGGCTTCGGCTAAAACTTTTTGTTGGATTGGCTTCACAGGTTTGGGTTTAATATTATGCATGTTTTTATTAATAAAGTCTTTTTCCTCTGATATTCCTAAAAACAACAATGTTTTATGTAAGAATAAAGAAATTTCAAACCACTGGGTACAGGTGATTATTTAAAACATTTTCAATTGCTTACCTAAAAAATTTAACCTATCAATAATATCACTAATGGGTGACTCAGGATGTGGATCATGGTCTCCCTGTCCGCCTTGTTCATTTTTTGGCCTCTTAGGACTCTTTTCTGTCCTTTTTGTCTGTGTTTCTGTTCTTGTTGGGTATTTTATTATACCTGTTTCATACAATTTCACCAGATCTTCATCTCGTTCAGTCTGTACAGCACTTTCTGTAAATGTACACTCAGGTTGAAACAGCTTCTCTGGTTCTTTTTTATTCTTTTTAGTATATTTACTTTTTGTTAACGGCTTGGATTTCACTTTTGACTTGCTAGTTGATTTTGAAGGGTGTGTGTTTGGGTTTGAATTGCTCCATTTGGCAGATTTTTCTTCAGAATGGCTTGATTTAAGATTTGAATTAGCTAACTTTGTATTTTTTTCTTCAGATATACTCAGTTTTAAATGTGTCAAATCAAGATTACTTGTTCTTGTCTCATTCTCTCTAGATTTTATTTGGCGAGGGATATTTTTAAATTGTGCAGGTTGAGTGGGTTTAATTTTTCTTGCTTGAATCACCCCAGCCTCCTGTAAAATGCCTTGCATGTGCTTGATGGAGAGGACATTTTCCTTGATAAAATCTCGCCTGTGAACAGGTTCTAAAATTAGAATAAAAATTTCCCCCTTGATTGACTTCTTTCCTACGAAACCCCAATTTATTTTTTTTAAAGAAGTGTTCAGAACAATATTGCACACTTTTTTCAAGGATGTCTACCTCTACAACTTGGTAAATGGACGCCCCAAAAAAGCTTTAAAACTAAAACTTAGTACTTACTGGGTTCTGGAAATATACCGCGCAAAGTCGTGGAAGGCATACTCAGTCATTAAAGTCCCTTTTTTAGCTGATATCCTAAAAAATTTAGATCTAATTTCCTACCCCCTGCCAGTCAGAAAACAAAAATTTTCTTGATTGACAGCAATGACAATAAACGTACTGGTAAAGTTAACGCCGTTAACAATTAAGGAAAGTGTAAAAATAAAACTACCCCCCAAATACCCTCGAAATTATTGAATTTCAATAATCAAAACAAAGCAGCGCTAATGTAAACAAAAATGGATTGTCAACATGAGGCCCGAAGTCCATGCAGTAAACTTGAAGAAGACGAAGAAGATCGTTAACAAGAAAACAATTGTGAAGGTAGGACAATATCGTCGAATTACAGTGGTGCAGTAAAGTGGTTTTTGTTTGTTTTTGTGAGCTGCTATTCTCTTTTTTTAAGGGTGGAATTTATAGTAGAGTCTTTCTCCTTCGGCACAAAATGCATTTTATAGTCGTCGAAGGAATGCTTAAGGATGAGTGAAGGACAAGGTAGGTCGCGAGCTACCCTTCCTTGCAAGGTTTTATAGGTAGGTCAGTAACGAGAAGGTATTGGGTAGGTTAGAAATTTAGCTGATTTTAAAGTTTTATTTTACACATTTTATAAAAATTTTAGGACAAAACGAAAGTTGTTAAAATTTTAGAAGTATTAATTATTTTTCTTAAAAAGTTTAGGATAGTTGAAATTTTAGGATTTAAGGCATCGATGTACTAACACGTCGATGATTTAAGGACATTTGAGGACACTATAATTGTAAAACATGAAAACCATTTTTACATGTTTAATAAGTAATAAGTGCTTACAAGCGCGGACCTGGGCTCAAATGTAGCGGGGGGGGGGGGTAAACAAATTTAAAATTTTTATTTACTCAAAATTTGATGCCGCAATTTTGACTTAAAATTAAACTAAAATCGTAAATATTGATGGGGTTTTGGGAATTTGAATTGTTGTACCCTTAATTAGTTTCTAATGCTACATTTACATTGACTTCCAAGTCAAATTCAATGTGACATTTGCAAACCAGAGCATTTACATTGAACAAATTTTGAGGTTAAATTTGCCGTGTTTGTTTTTTTTTAAAGTGGTTTTAAACTTGTTCTTTACTTGAGATGGACGAATTATTGCAGATTTTGATGTTCGGCTGTTTGGCAACAATTATAACTGCCATTTGTATAAAGAAGAAAAAAAAAAAAGTGATAGGTAGAAGAAGTTACAGGAGAATGTGGATCCGAGAAATTTACCGTAAAAGGCGTGCTCAGGGGCTCTACCACAACTTAATAGCAGAGTTAAAAATAAATGATCCCATTTTATTTTTTAATTTTGCGAGAATGACTCCAACTTCATTTGAAAAATTATTAAACCTATGTGGACCATTTCTACAAAAACATTCCCCAAGAGAAGCTATTAACCCAGGACAACGTTTAATCTTGACTTTACGATTTTTGGCTACCGGCGACTCATACCCAAGTTTGGGTTATGCATTTCGAATTGCACCATCAACAATTTGCAAAATAATTAAAGAGACATGCAACATAATATGGAAAGTCATACCAATTAAACCGTTATCAAAAGATGACTGGTTAAGGATTGCTGAAGATTACTATAACCTTTGGCAATTACCAAACTGTGTAGGAAGTATAGATGGGAAGCATATTAGAATTAGATGTCCAGCAAATTCAGGCTCTCGATTTTTTAATTATAAAAAATATTTCAGCACTATTTTACTGGCTATTTGCGACGCCAAGTACAATTTTATTTATGTTGACATTGGGTCCTATGGGGCTCAAAGTGATGGAGGTGTTTTAAGAAATAGCCTATTTGGACAAAAGCTGGCTTCAGGAGAACTAAATCTTCCAGGAGGAAAAAATTTGCCAAACACTGACATTATGGCACCATTTTACTTTGTTGGTGATGAGGCCTTTCCTCTTCAGATGAACCTCTTCCGACCATTTAGTAAAAGAAGAAATGTGGCCATGCCTCAAGATGAGAAAATTTTTAACTATAGGTAGGTTAATGTTGTTTTTGTGTTACTGTTGCACCTTTAATAAAAAGCTTAGCAGGCTGTTAGTCACCTAACTACTGGTAACCAACCTAGTACAAAATTATAGTGTTTTTATTCTTGATTAAAATGTGTGTTTTCTTTTTAATCAGATATAATAATACCTATTAATTTTTTAATAGGTGAGCATGGTATTAATTCAATAATATAATATTATCTTTTGTTTTTTCAGATTATCCCGTGCTAGAAGGACTATTGAAAATGCATTTGGGGTAATGGTGGCTCGTTTTAGAATTCTGCTAAGGGAAATAAATGCAAAACCTGAGACTGCAGATTCAATTGTAAAAGCACTAACATGTCTTCATAACTATATAAAAAAAGAAAATGGAGACTTCTATTGCCATAGTACCTTTGTAGATCGGGAAGTAAATGGTGAAGTAATACCTGGCCAATGGAGGCAAGAAATTGAAGGTGATGGAGCTTTGGAAGCTGTAGAACTTCGCTTTGGAAACAGAAATGCTCCAAGATCTGCATGGAGGGTAAGAGATATGCTTAAAGAATATTTAAATGGAATAGGTAGTTACATTTGTCCTTGGCAAAATGAATATATTAATAGGACACATTGACACGATTTCTAATTAAGTACTTTAAACAGTGTGTACACTTAAGTTCACAGCATATGGGAAACTCTCAGGGAAACTTTTTTATTATTAACCTATGAAAAAGTTATTCCTCATAGAAAGTTCTGGTCTGAAACCTAAAATGCAACCATCAGATATTAATTTTTTTCAGTAGTACCTATACAAGGTGGGTATGTCAAATAATATGAATTTTGCTCAAGAATAAAGTAATTTCAGTTGTTATAATATCGAAAATTATTTTTAAATAAATATGTATGCATGTATTTATCACTCAATTAATTTCCCACCCAATACCATGGCAATTTTTAAAAAAATCCCATATTTTATTCTGCAAACTTAAGTGGGGCATCACTTAATAATAGCATGTATAGGGTTGCTTAAGAGTCTGTTTTGTTTTATTTTACTTTTTAAAAAAATTTTTATAAGTTATAAGTGTTTTACCATTAGATATTTGCTACTTAAAAATAACATTTTTATATTTTACCATGTAAGTATTCAGCATTTTAACATAATCACATATTCGAGGGATAGGACACTCCAAAATTTTTGTGAAATACATGTATTTCACTTTTTTTTTCGTTATTTCAAAGTATTTTAATGTATTTCAAACCAAATTTGTACACCTATTTCAGGGGCGTCCCACCCCTCGGGTATATTAGTTTAATAATAAGATATAGGTTTGCCTAAAAGTGTATTTATTTCTACCATTGCCTGATCCATGTTTACAAAGTTTCTACTTTTATAAACATTTTGTATAACTGTTTGTTTTACCATTAGATAATTATGTATAAGTTTATAATAAAAAAAGTATTTGCTAATTAAAACGAATCTTTCTATATTTTTCTATATACTGATAAGTAGGTAGGTATTTAGTATTTTAACATAATCACAAATAACTTAAAGAAATGAAAAAACAAGTTTTTTGTACTTCAGTGCAATCGAAATCCAAGAAGTTCATTTTGCACTGAAGTACAAAAAACTCTTGTTGACCACAGCCATCTTCCTTTGTTACTTAAAGAAATACCTAAGCTATGAACTAAAATATCATTTTTCCATATACCTACTTTAACATAATCACAAAAAACTTAAAGAAATAAAGTTATGAACTAAAATAGAACAACATTTAGGAACATATATTTTTTATGACATATTGCTTTGCAGTGAGCCTCAACAAATATTTAAAAAAAATAAAAATGTTAAAGTCTTAAAAATATAAAGAAGAAACAAAACTTACAAACAAATAGAACACAACATCTTTTTTAATGACGATCCTGTCAATCTTTGGTAAGAAAAGAATATTTTCTAATTTGTAACTATCTTTAAATCTAAAAACTTATCACTGTTACTTAAAACTCATTTTTCTTAATTATTTATTTTTTTCTTTTCATTTGCAACATTCTTATAATTGTTTCATCAATAAATTCCTCCTGTCTTTCTTTGGAAAACTCTCTTAACTCTGCACATAAATAGTTTGCAAAATCATCTATTTTGCTTTCAGTCTTTTTTGTTTGTTTAGAAACTGCTTCCTCCATTGTGTTGCTAACTTTATCCAAAATGCTTACAAAAGGATCCACAGGAACCTCCGGTGCTCTGCGCCTTTTATTTGCCTTATCTTTATCACAAATATTAGCAGTGTGAGGAGGCTTTATGTTCCTTTTATTTATAGTTTTTGGTGTGCTTTCATTTCTACACAAATTGGTGTTCATTAATATATTTTGACAATTCTCCGAAGGCTTCTCAGTTTTACTATTAGCAAAAGAAGCACTGTTTTCTTTTTGCATTTTTTTTCTTGCAAAAGGTAAATTTCTTGGTAAATTTTCATTGATCGAAAAATTTCTTTTCAACATTGTATCTTGAGAACTTACCATTGTTTCCTCAGTATCACTATCAATATTTGAAAAAGTACCCATTGGAATAGGGTGATTTAAATTGAAGCTACTGGTTGTATTTTCAAACAAACTGGTTGTTGTGCTAAAAAAAAGATAAAGCTTTATATAGAAAAAGGATATTTTATTTGAGATAATTTTGACAAAAAATAGGTATGGTTTAGGTGTAAACGGTTATAATTATTTAAAGATGTGAATTATTTATTGCGTTCCTGGATAAACCCGCCTTAAGTTACCTAAGAACATCACTGAAAATACAGTAAAAATAAAACATGCAATAACTTACCTCCTGGGAGAAATGTTGTCAAACATGTATTGAAAAAAAGACATATACGGCCATTCTACTAATTGTGAAGCTGGTGCGCCACTTCTCGTCATGGCTTCAATTTTATTTTTCTGCCGGTGGTACTTCTCCCTTAGCGACTTCCACCTTTTCTTGCACTCTTCAACTAAAAAAAAATAAAGGAGCCACCTGACATGGAAATAACCTGCTTTTTCCCTTTCTTACCAGTCATGTCCAATGAACGGGCGATATTTTCGAATGCAGTCTCCTTTAATACCCGATTGCTGTAGGCCCTCGATTCAGGGTTATAAATTGCGGGATAGTTGCAGACCATCCTCAGAAATAATTCGTTATTTGTTTCATACTCTTCTACATCCGAATCCATGTTGCTTTACGAAAAACGAAATTAATTTATATTTAACCCAAACAAATTTATATTTCTAACCTTAAAATTGATGAATTTGCTTGCCGATCGCAAGCCCTCGACCAAATTCGACCTTGACTTCAAACTTGAATTCGATTTTTTTTAAATATAAATGATTCTGTGGGTTCCCATATGGTAAGCTGTCAAATTCAACATTAAATTTTAGATCGAATTCAATGTAAATGTAGCATAAAAATGCTAAAATTTTTGCGCAAATGACACTTAGAATACCATTTTGGACACCAAATCGCAGGCATTGATAAAATTACATTAAAAAGACCATTTTGATGGTGAATTAAAAACAAATAAAAATATCAAACATTTTTATAGCGGTCATGAACGAACGAAATCGTAGGCGAAAAATTCCAGGATCTTGTATTTTATTCCCTATATATTTTATTTCTGCTGTTATTTGATTGCGCCAATTGTATATAACGAGGCTTCTCGGGGGGGAGGTGTTAACCTCCAACCTCCCCCCCTCGGTACGTCACTGAATTAACATTGCATAATATTTATCTTATTTTTATATCAAAATCCTTTTCACTCTCTTGAAATCAAAATAAAATATCAGACATTCATACAGTATTTAGAACTAATATTTAAAAAGTTAATTTATCTGCAAAAAACCTTAAATCTAATAAGAGTTAATTTCCAAGGGTAAAACTGGTGCACAACTGAATCGGTGATGCTGTTCTATTCCACTTTTTCAGTTTTCATGTTCCATTGGAAAACTGATAATTTCGCTTTCTATATTGGGGCCTCTCTTTCATATTATTTATTCAAATGAGATAATCGGCATCTTAAAGGACCAAATAATGACTTTTGCAGACGATAATATGGGGGTCTTTAGTGAAGACAATCTTGACAGCTCTGTGTGAGATCAGTAAAAGGCTGTATATAGATACTGCTGAGGATTGGTGTAAAAGTAAAAATCTAATGCTGAATGTAGAAAAAACACGAATCATAAATTTCAACGAAAAACAGTATCAATAAACCACAAAAATGCAAATATAAAAACTGAAAATTATGTCTCTTTTCTAGGAATTGTGTTGGCTCAACAATTAAGTTGGAAGCCTCATATATCACAACTGTCAACTCGGTTGGGACAGTTCTGTTATGCCATACAAAATATAAGAGAAACTGTTAGTTTCCAAGCAGCTCTAGCTGCATTTCACACCTTTGTTCAGTCCCGAGAGTGCGGTATGGTGTTATTTTTTGGGCCAATTTTAACGAAACTGAGAGTAAAACTTCAGAAAAAATGCATTCGCTCATTATGTGCACTAAATAGCAGAGAGAGTCGTAGGGAACACTTTGTGCTGCAAAAGATCCATACTGTGTACAACCTTTACATTCTGGAATCTGTGTGCTTCATACTTGATAATTATTCTCTTTTTCAAAATTTAGCGGCTGAACACTCGCATGTAAAAGTAAAAATCTAATGCATGATACTATAGACAGAAAACAAACTTAAAAACAGAACTAACAAAATACAATTATATCCAAACAAATGTTAAGCACAGCATTTTAATAGTTTGGAATCATTTGCCAACACAACTGAAGCAAAAAAACTCTAGATATATAAAAACTAATTCTTTGAAGATCAGTGTGTATGTCAATTTATCTATTGTATTTGTTATTGTAACTAAACCTTAACTAAACCTTAACTGATAAAGACTAATTAAGATCTCTTGATTAGAATATCAATTTAGACAATTTTTTAATAATTTTATTATATTTATTTATTTTAGGCACACTTTTATTGTTGTATTTATTGTAATTAATGACGGGATCAACACTCACAAAAGGGTATACAGACCACTTCAAGCTACTGCGAACATAGGGCGGAAGAAGTCTAATTTGCCAGTGTACGTACATGCAGAGACACCACACGCCTATCAGTGAAGCAACCAACACTCAGGCTTCCGTTCGCTGCCGTTCGCCGCCGTTCGCCTTGTATTTAGTACGCCTCTAACCACGGTGCTGTGTGGAGCGTAGTCAATGAAACCGGAATTTGGTCAATAAATACGCAAATTTTTATAACGTAATTTTCTTATTTTTTGTCACTGATAAATAAGAGCGTTTTATTGTCAACTGCTCAGATTTATCAGTGACGACGTGTTACAATGAAAATAATAAGGAGAAACAAAATAAAAAGTTCTCAAAATAAAATAATACATTCTAAAAACCAAAAAGATTCTCCCAGTACAAAAAAAAATTAAAGCAAATGTTCGAAAAGTCCTCCTTGCTCGGCTAGACAATATCCGAGCCTACTATAAAAACCCCTTCTAACGTTTCCAAGCATGTTAGGGGTGATAATTTGAAAAGCTTCTTCAAAAACAGATAGAAGTCATTAGGAGCAAGATCGGGAGATCGAGCTGGCCATAAAATAGTTCCCCGTGTACTTATAACCCGATTAGGAAATACATTATCAAGATATTCCCTAACAAGGCCAACATTGTGAGCGGAACAACCAACTTGTTGAAACCATGTTTCACCAAATCTTACACCTAACAACTGCCTAGCAGTTGGAATAATGTGCTGCTGCAGTAGATCCAAGTATCTAGGACCATTCAAATTGCAATTGCCGTTAATAAAAAATGGCCCAATTACGTGTTCCCCTACAATACCCCCCCCCCCAAACATTTACTTTTTGGGGATACTGTGTTCTTACGTCAAAATATAAATGCAAATTTTCCCTCGACCAATATCGAACGTGTGTTGGGTTATGACGATTTGACCATTTGACCCTCTGCACTTTTTCGGCAACTTCGTAGACATCCATTTTTAGTTTTAAAAATGTATTATTTCAATTAAGAACTTATCCATCTGTTTCTCGAGCAAGGCAGAAATAAAACAAAATAATAAAAACAAAATGAATTTCCAAAAGATAACACTGTAGCGTGCTTCGAATCCACCTCGGTCGTACGGCACGGAGAGTAAATTGGACTTGATTCCCCCCAATGGTCCTAAGCTACTTTTGTATACATTGAGTTAAGGGTTTAACTGAAATGAGTGTTCTGGAATGTTCCATTCAATCTGCACTCAGACTGCACTGACATAATTTTTTGACAGCACCAAGTCAGTATTAGTGCACTACGAGTGGCGCACCAATTTTATCAATGGAAACCCCTATAATGAAAGTCATGAAAATGGACTAAGCACAAAAAAATTACAACTTTACTAGGACCTGAAGCTGAGAAATTTTCTAGTTGTGTCTTTGGCTTGATTTCTACACAATTAATATTAAATCACGTTTTTTTTGACCCTTTAACTTTGTACTTTATTAACAAAAACTTACGGAAGCGGAAGAAGCAGCGATGCAGATTTTACCGGAAAAGTCCCCAGATGCTTATGACAAGGAGTTCAAAATGTTTGAGTCTTGGACGAATTCACGGAACATAAAAGGTATCGATAAAAATGTTCTATTGGCTTATTTTTTACATCTGCAAAAAAATTAGCACCATCGTCGCTATAGGGACCAAATACTCGATGCTTCGCTCGACTATTCATCTTTATAAATAAATAAGACATTTCAAAATATGGCAAACTAACGAGCTTTTTGAAAAGCAAATCACAAGATGATACAAATGAAAGAAGTCCAAGACATTGGAACGACCTGAAATAGAGAAGTTTTTGAACGACGAGTACCATTTTAATATCAATGTGAATTCTACTTGTAATAATAGTAACAAATAAATAGAATACCACTTTAAATATGAACGTGAGTTATAATCCATAACTCACTAGTGAGTTATGGATTATAACACACTAGTGTGTTATTTGCTAGTTTACTTGTTTAAAATGTCATTAATAATGACAGTCATAACTGTCATGTGTTGGATAAAACTATAACCAAAACAAACAAGACGGTCTTTATTTTAAGGCACGGATGTAGAAATCAACATCCGTGTTTTAAGGTCCAGTTATAGATTAGTGTATTCTTTGGGAGTTATGGATTATAACACACTAGTGTGTTATTTGCTAGTTTACTTGTTTAAAATTACATTAATAATGACTGTCATGTGTTGGATAAAACTATAACCAAAACAAACAAGACGGTCTTTATTTTAAGGCACGGATGTAGAAACCAACATCCGTGTTTTAAGGTCCAGTTATAGATTAGTGTATTCTTTGAAAGTGGAGTTACCCCAAAATTTTGAGGTAAGGTAAACAGCAAAACAATGGGATTTATATCCCGAGTTAATTTAACTCTCTAGTAATCCGCTATCGAAAAACCGACCCTAAGTGGTATCTTTAGCACTGGGTGCAAATGGCTATAAATTTGAATTTCAATCTTGGTCCCTTTACTGGGCTGCTGAATTTACCTCTGTATTTTTTGCTAACTTCCTATTCTCACATGATAATTTTCTGCCAATCATGAGCGGCCACCACAAATCACAAGAATTGTGACGTTTATTTTTGAGGTTATAAAAACATTCAAATGAATCTTTCAGTTTTTAAGACGGTTTTATAGATTAAATTAAGTAATGTCGTGGATAATAGACAATTCCCTTACTAGATTTCAAAAATTTTGCATAAACGTATTAAAATGCGGTTCAATTCCTCGACATATTGCCTTTATTATGGATGGAAACAGAAGGTGAACTGAACAGATTTATGTTTTATTTAAAATATTTATCATCCCTTGTAGTCATTTCATAGTCATAGTGTAGATAATCTGTACCTATATGTCCCAAATGAAGTAAACTTATTATAGAAAACCAGCTTTTAAAATATGCTAAAAGCCAGTGCTTGTCAGCTACTCAAAGGTTTTTAGATAATAAGCAATAAAATTCACACAATAACTCTAAAACAATAATTATGAATTACGTACATAAGTATAAAACCATGCTGAAAATGAATAGCACAGTAGACAATCACAATTTTTTACAGAAACTCATTCCTAACCTTTATATACCAGTAAAAACATGTCAAATTTTGGAGGAAAAATTGTCGTGAACTGGTTGTTTTATATGGGTTATTCTAAGGTGTATTCATGGTCTTTAAAATACATGAATACAAAAACAGAGACAAAAACAAAGTGATAATTTGAGTTAATTTTTTCTAAATTATATTAGTGACTTGTAGAGCTTTGTATCTTTTGAGATTGGTAAATACAATATTTTTCTGTCAACAACTTGAACAAAAATATTGCTGTGGAGTGTGCAAGTGACAAGCTATAATGCATTAAAATTACTTTGGGCATTTCATACCCCACCCTCAACCCCAACACACACATGATGCAATAAAAATGTTCTTTATGGCCAACAAAAATTGAAACTATACCCACAAAAGACCACCCAAGTTTCTTTTTTCATGGTGGTCCTGAATAGTCTGCAGGTTACATTTTGGTGGCAGAAAAAACTACTGTCACATTTTAATTCAGAACACCTTCCTGAACATATATCTACTAATCTTGAAATCAAACCTACTTTTTCACACGTTTTTTTTGTGTGTTTTTGTAGATTTTAAAATCGATCAACATAAAATATGATTTCATCACAAAGTAATCATTTGTTTTTCACAGAAATAAAAAAATATGAAAAAAATATAAGAGCTTCAGATTTCCAACAGCAATTTGAGAAAATATCTGTCACTGTTTAAAATATTTAGGGCGCTTGTAGTTTTCAAGATATGATCTGCTCTGCTAGCAAAAATGTTAGCAGTGCAAATGACTTAGGTACATTAACGAAATCAAATTTTTAGGAATTCTTATCATATTCTAAGCATTATAGGCTAATTAAAGGCCCTATTATCAAAACAAATTTTGTAAAGATTTTTCCTTTTTAGTCCACTATACCAATTTTTCTTACACCTTAATTGACAA
The DNA here is from genome assembly GCA_963921995.1 of Oxystoma pomonae. Taxonomy (NCBI): domain Eukaryota; kingdom Metazoa; phylum Arthropoda; class Insecta; order Coleoptera; family Brentidae; genus Oxystoma; species Oxystoma pomonae. The sequence continues at coordinate 89,695,039 of OY998168.1, read as the reverse complement.
AAAAAAAAAGTTGTCTGTTGTCTGTTTGTATACACGATAACTCAAGAACGCCTTAATCGATTTTAACGAAATTTATTACAAAAATCCTCTATCGGCTGATCATGAACTGATTAACTTTTGAGTGGGGTGGTGGGGGGTAAAATAGTAACTTGGGAACAAAAGCAAGTAGCAATATATGGTAGCAATATTTAGGTTTCCATGAATATGGACTACAAATTTTGTTATAAAGTCCAAATTCATGGGAGCTTTAGTTTTCGAATTATTTGAAAAAACATTAAAATAAAAGTAAAGCAGCTATTGATATGCGGTTTTCAAATTGTGGTTTTCGTAAATATTACCCAAAAATTTTGATATAAGGTTCAAATCTTTCAAAGCTACAGTTTTCGAGATATTTTCAATTTTATTTAAAGGAAATAGAAAAGTTTAATAATGGGGTGCAAGCGTGGAGTTGGCACCCATATTTTTATTTTTAAATAAACTCTTAAATTTTATATTTTTGTTGCTTTAAAGCTTACACATAGATACATATGGGTAATAGATATATAACTAATCTATAACTATTGGTGAACAACAGACTAAGTGTTCTTGATGCATACAGGCACTACAGCACCTAGGCATATTCATTTTCTGTACTGTTTTATGAAAAACTTTTTATACACATACAGGTGTCCTACACCTAGGTGTCTATTTTTTAGTTGATTATTCATATAATATATTTTAAGTTAGTACTTATGTTTAGTTAACTTGAAAAAGTAAAATTTATAGAATATATATTGTATGTAGATACTTTTTGTGAAATAAATAAGAAGGGTGGACAAATGAAAATTTCTCCTGGAAAATCATGGTCAATCAATTAAAATAAAAAAAAAATCAAGTTTTTTCAAAGTTGATGCAAATGGGGGTAACTATTGTACAAATGGCCCAAATTTCATAAGTGGTACTTTGTTAAATGTGACATGACATGAGCTTTCTTATTTTTATAACTGAAAATTACAGTCTAGTCCAAACAGTTCCAGCTCTTTTTTAAAGATCTAATTTTATCCATCATCTTGGTTTTTTAACATTCAACGCTTTTTTTAAAAAATAGTTCAATTTAGTCTTTTAACTTTTCAAAAAGCAAAAAAAAAACTTATTAGAAAATTAAAACAATCAAAGATTTGAACGTCCCTCGGAATGTCCACCCTATATAATAATAATCAACTTTTAATGCATTTCGAACTTTTCTTCCGATATGTCGATTTTATTTTTAAATCATACCTTAGAATTTAAATGGGGAAAGTGGATCGAGTTGCACCTTATTTTGAAGGTATTGTTATTCTCCTTATAGATGTAGTACGTTCTTTGGAATCAATCCATTACTTTTTGAGATATTGGCTTCTAAAATTTATATGGTTTTGGTTGATATTTCCAATTACCTATTTATGAATTATTTACATCGTTTATCCAAAATATTTGTAGGTATGGACCATGTTGACTTGGCACAATAATATTTTATTCCTTTTTCTTTCTCTCTGTATCAAATATCTCAAAAACTAATCGGTCGATTTTAAAAAAGTTACCAGATCTGTAAAGAGAATGAGAATACCTTCAAAACAAGGTACTAATCGACCCACTTTCCCTATTTAAATTCTAAGGGTGAAGATCACCCCGTAAAGGGGGATGGTTGAGCAGATATTTTGATTCTGCCAAAAAGTGTTCCCCTTGAAAACAAAATCGATGTGTCTGAGGATTTTTGAAAAAAGACACTCTAAATACCCGAAATCGCCTCTGTTTCGTTTTTGTTGGGACACACTGTATAGGTCTTACAAGTCAAAATTTATGTATAGATCTAAATACAATATTTCTACTACTACTCAAATTTTTCTTAGGTATGCTAAGAAGACTCATGTGGAAAAAGGTGAGGGACATTCCAAAGGCTTTGAGAAATTGTCAGAATGTTTGCTGTGGTGTCTTGAATTAGGTAAGGGATGTATCATCTTTCATAATTGAATACTTTGTTTGGAACCAAACAATTTAAATTGAGTTGCCTTAGGTTTTACCCCTGCCAGGACACACTGAATACCCTTGGGCAAATAAACACTGTGTCGCTGGTATAGATTCCGGGACATTCTGGGCATCACAGGTTGCGGACTCGGTCGCTAAAGTCGCTAAAAGTACATATTTTCAACACTAGTCTCTAAAAAGTACATATAATTGAACAAAAAATTCTGAAAAAATTACTACTTTCATTTAAAATGTTTGGTTTTTTAAATACATTTAGGGGATTAAGCTAAAGAAAAATTTAGTGCACATATTGTTAGATAGGCTCTAGATTTTAATTTAAAATATCCTGTATAGTGTTACATGTCTAATTTAAAATATCCTGTATAGTGTTGCATGTGTGTCTAGTACACATACAATGCAACAATGATATAAAAAGGATGAAAAACTGATGTTTGTTAAAGGCAAAACCCTACTAACACCACTATTGTTTATTCTGTTGTAATATCAATAACTGGATATGATCCTCTCTGAAATATTGCACATAGCTTATAGTAGAAAAAAATATTTTTACTTGATTTGGATAAAACTTAAATATGTTATTGGCATGGCGAAAATCCAATTTTTTTTGTTTAGGTTCACCTTTTCATATGTACAGAATGATTTACAAGGCCGATCAGTTGCGATTTAGTGAATACAGGTTTAATCAAAATGAAAAATCAATATTTTTTTAGGAATTAAAGAAGTAACAGTCTACGCGTTTAGTATAGAAAATTTCAAACGCAGCAAAGACGAAGTAGAGACTCTAATGGAACTCGCCAGAGAAAAGTTCACAAAGCTTTTCGAAGAGGAAGAGAAACTGATGAAAGAGGGAGTATGTATAAGAGTAATCGGGAATCTTACACTACTACCCGATGATTTGAGAAAACTCATCGCTAAAGCTGTTTTATTAACTAAAGACAACAACCAAGCTTTCCTAAATATTGCTTTTTCCTACACGTCAAGAGACGAAATCGCGCACAGCATAAAAACTGTAGTGGAAGGTGTTCAGAATAACCAAATAAGGTTGGAAGATATAAACGAAGAACTTCTTTCTCATTGTCTGTACACGAACCAAAGTCCGAACCCGGAGATTCTAATTCGGACTTCGGGCGAAGTCAGATTTAGCGATTTTCTGCTGTGGCAAATCTCCAATTCAGAGATTCATTTCGATGAAGTCTTATGGCCCGAGTATTCGATCTGGCACCTATTGGCTGTAGTTTTTAAGTACCAAAGGTGTTATGATGATAGGGTGAAATTTTTAGAAGAAATTAATAAGAACAAAGCTAGTCCAAGCATTGAAGTTTCTACATTTCTTGAAAGGTTGCATGAAAAACGGGTAACGCAGTTAGAAGTTTATGCCAATGCCTAAAATTGTGGTACTTTTTTAGTAAACTATTAAAAACATAATTGAGATTTTTTTGCATATTTTTGCAACAACGTTTATAAATATTGCTTTTTTCTACATGTCAAGAGATGATATCGCACACATCATAAAAACTGTAGTGAAAGTTGTTCAGGATATAAATGAAGAACTTCTTCCTCATTGTCTTTACATGAACCAAAGTTCGAAACCGGAGATTTTCTCCTGTGGCAAATTTCTAATTCAGAGGTTCATTTTGATGAAGTCTTATGGCCCGAGTATTCAATTTGGCAGCTATTGGCTGTAGTTTTTAAGTATCAAATGATGAGAGGATACCATTTTTAGAAGAAATGAATAAGAGTAGTGATATTTATACATTCCTTGAAAAGTTGTATGAAAAGACTAATGCAGTTATAGCCAATGGAGAAAATGTGATATATTTTAGGTAAGTTATTAAAAACGTAATTAGGATTTTTTTGTTTTTTTGGCAAAAACGGAGGTTTATAAAAAGAAAAGTTGCGTGTAAAAAAAGCATGTTTACTAAAAGAAAATAAAAGTTACAAATTTAAAGAAAAAGTAGGAAATCATTTTTATAACTTATTAACTAATTCCAGTAAATACCCAAAGACTTTTCAAATAAATCAAGTTTGATGCAAAAAAAATAGAAGTAGTGGAAAAGAATTGTTGTAAAATTTTCAGTAATTTTAGGGTCTTAAAAATATGGTTAAAAAAAATACATTATTTATATATACTGGAGAACAAAAAAAATGCAACACCAGAAAGGAAAAATATTTGCTCTTAGGAAATGATTACATTTCCAAGAAGATTCCTCCATATATATATATTATAACCATATAATCATCAAAAAATTAATAATGAGTGGCTCCTCCATGATTATTTATGCACTATTTATTTATTTACAAGTTTGGGGCGTTAACAGGTGTTGCCACCCAAAGCAATGCCCACTGAATGAAAATACAGTGGTAGTTATTTTAAATCTAACACTTCAATGATTAAGATCACCTAATTTAGTTCACTGCATCACGCTAATCAGAAACAAGAAACAATTTTAAGCTAGGAACACACGATGCATCTTTTTCATGCATCAAATTTTGTAATAACAGGTTAAAAGGAGACACAATCTGCTTGCGTCTTTTTTTTTATCTTGATGCATGAAAAAGTTGCATTGTGTTCCTAGCTTTACACTACAGAGATCACTAATCTAATGTTCTTATTTTCACATTGAGCTTTTGCTTGAACGTAGCTAGCGACATATTAAATATGTCATGTTCATAGACCAAATCGTTATAGGCCTGACGCATTCTGTGAAGTGGAGAGTTGAGTCCCAGGTTGATGAAACAGATGTTGGTTTGTCAGTAGCCTAGGAGGAACATTGAATGTTACAAGTGACAGTAGAGCAGAATCATACATATTGTTCAGAAGTTTAAATAAAAATATTATATTAGCTTTGATTCTTCTGCCCTCAAGAGATATTATGTTAAAACCCTCTCCTCGTTTGGGAAATGCTCTCGACATAATATATACCACTAACTCTCCAGCTTAAAAAAGGCACCTTGTAGTCTTTCAAGTCTCATTTTATGAAATTCGTAGTATGGTTGCCAGACAACACTGGCAAAGCTAAGGCGACTATGAATGAACGCATAGTAAAGTGCTTTGATAGCAGCTTCAGATCTGAAGTCTGCACAAATACTAGAGACAAAATCCTTAACTTAAGAGATACAATAGCACTTGTTAATATTTATTTCTTATTGTTCTATTGGGCATTGACAAAATAAAATGGTCTATATCATATTAAGGAACACTCATCCAAATCCTTACGGCATGCCAGAGTTCATCGAAGTTTCCAGGGGGACGTGGTAATCGATTAAGATTGCACCTTATCATATCCCATACGTGTTCGATAGGCGACAAGTCAGGCGATCTTGCTGGCCATTGCGGTCTGACACTATCTTGTTGAAAGATCGCATTTGGGATAGTTTGTAGGTAGGGATGTATGTAAAACTGACTGCAGCACTTGTCAGATTGTCGTTAATGAGGACTAGATGTGATCTGCTTCCTAAACATATAGCACCTCATACCATGATACTTTGCTGTCTTTTTGTACAGGGTTCCTAAGATTTTCCTTAGGGATAGGATTTCAATAAATCAAACAGAAATGGCATAGAAAGTTCTGCGCGCACAAAAGAAACAGGTATATTGAGCAATGGTGCCAGTTTGTTATTATCTCCGGACTTCTTTCATGAGAAAAAATTGTCGCCACTCTTTCATTGTGAGCATAAATCATAGTTGCAATAATAACCGTTGACAAGATGTCTGCATATTCCGCTAGATGGCGGCCACACATCTAATCTAATTAAAAATTAGATGTTTTCAGGTCCAAACCACAACTTTTTCTTGCTTAAAGGAGACGGCAGGGTCCATTATTTACGATACTGAGCGATAAACTCGTGAGGTTGTTAACATTAGAAAGAAATATCTTCGCTTTTAATTAAATTTATTTCCATTCTGTTCTATTAGTGACATCTATCCGGAAACGGCCAAACCATGCAGCTAGCACTAGCAGCCAAAGAAATCAATAAACGGCGCTGTTTTTCCTGCAGAGCTTTTTGCTTGCGATATTATTGATTTTAAATAAAGCTGGCCCTACACTACATTTGATATTTTCGAGGTGTTTTATGACATGATCTCGAAACATGTAGCGAACCAATTCTTCAAAACTAGCGGGAGGGTAAAAGCGAAAAATAAGGGGCTGCCAATATTTGTAACACCCAAAAAGGGGTGAAAAGATTTATTTTGCTCTGTTTCTTTACAAAAAACGTTTTTTTTTTTACGAAAAATTTGAGCTCTGCCACTTTTTTATTTTTTTCTTCAACTTTCTCGAAATTTTCGTCATACCGTAGAAAAAAATTATTTCCCCCATGGTCATACTCTACTTTTATTCGAAAAAATTTAGAAACAGAGACGGGATCAGTTTTCCTAAAACGGGGGATCTTGGTTTCGAGTGAGAAGATAAAGGGCGCCGCAGGCAAAATTTTTTCAATTAAATTAGCCGAACGCAAAAATGTTAGAAAAACAAAGCACGTAATAAAAATGCGCCACTTACAATTTTTTTTCAAAAATTACGTAATTTCGGGAACGCAAAGAAATAGGTCTAAAGAGTATAATTTTTAAGAAAAAAATATCAATTTTCTCACCCTCCTCCACTGGGACTACAGGGGCCGTGCACAAATTACGTAATGGGCATAGGGGGGAGGGGGGTTAGAAAACGTTACGTAGGGGGAAGGGGGGGTTTTCGACAGCGTTTGCATTTGTGTGAAACTAAGAAAATTTGGAATAAAAATAAGTGAAGTTTTTTTTTTGGGGGGGGGTAGTGGTCTTGAAATCGTTACGTAATATTAGGGGAGTGGCGTGCCAAACCGTTACAAAACATTACATAGGGGGGGGGGGGTTAAAAATTGGTAAAATCACCGTTACGTAATTTGTGCACGGCCCCACATCTGACTGTTCCCCCTTTTTGATTTCGAATCAAAGTGCAAAACCCGGGTTGGACGTTCGAAGGCGTCAACCCGTCCTATTTGCTTGATAAAGTTTCTACGGAAATATCTCAGTCGATTTCTCCGGCCGTGTATAAACGCTTTAGGTTAGGCATTTGCATGTATCTTAGTCCCCAGCCTGTAAACAGTCCGTAAGGACAATGGTTACAAAATGAAAAGCCGAAAAATATTTTTTTACGATATCTTTCATCAGTTTGGTATTAAAGTCGAGCAAAAACAATTTTTATTCCAGTCCTAAAGGTATAAAAATGGAAAACATTACAAAACAACAACCTGGAATGGATTTACTACGTGTAAGATGTAGTGACAACATCGCCCCATGCCCATCCTTTTCTGCCTAATGTGCTTTTCCGTTTGTCTGCGTCTTATACATGGCTGCTTGGCCCCCTAAGGATTTGCTTAGGAACCCTGTATAACGTTCAACAGCAAAGTCTACATTTCGTCTGTCACCTCGAAATCGCCTAACCCTCATGCGTCCATCATAGCCGCCTAAACAAAACCTAGATTCGTCGCTGAAGCTTATGGTATTCTATTAGTCATTCCAGTTTTGCCGAGCTCTGCACCACTCCAAGCAGCGAGCCTTATGTTGTGGGATCAAAAGTAGCACCAAAAGCGGACGGTAAGCCCCATACCAAGCAATCTTTGATAAACTGTCATCCTTGAAAACACTCGTCCTGTAGCTGCAACTAGAACATCTCTTACTTGGCGTATACTGTCCCGTTGATTTCTGAAAGCAAGAAGTCTGAGATGCCGCAAATCACGACCTTGTAATAATTAGGGCGTCCAGAACCCGCACTACTATAAGTCTCATCATTGGAACACCTTCTCCAAACTCTTAACACTGTTGCTGGATTGGCTTTAACCCTTCTTGCAATTTCCCATAAACCAAAACCAGCTTCTTTCATGCCCACGATGCGTCCTTTCTCACGCCCACGATGCGTGCTTTCTCGAAGTCGTTTAAATGATGAAATTGTTGGCGACCGCGAACTCTTGGCATTTTTATTTTTTAAGTAAACTGTAAGCAATCCAAAAAGACCAAAAACTACGAGAAAAATGATTTAAAATTTTCAGAAAAGGTCTTTTATGTGTTGGTTGTTTTTCAAAATGAAAAGAAAAAATCTGTGAAAAAAGACTAGAAGACAAAAAAATTTTCAAATATTTCTTTTGAAATAAGCTATACACACAAATAATTATCCATATAAATGGTGTTGAATTTTTTTTTATTCTCCAGCATATTTATAAGAACTATCCTACAAACAATTATTGAAATTTTTGTGTACCTACAACACTAGAGATCTGTGCACAGGATTTATAACGCGGGACAAAAAAGCATGAGCGAAAAAATAGCGCACGCTGCAACAGATCCAAAAAAAAAAATTAAACAGGATCATAACACTGTTTGGTTTTTACGCCGTCATATAAGCACTGTATATGACGGTGCTGTGTTTATGATGAAAGTGTGGACAAAAAAACCTCAAAAACTATTCTTAGTTTATGCAGCAGTTATAGTGTACTTTTTGATAAAAATTAATTACCTACTTTACAAATTAATTTTTTATCAATGTTTACACCTACTCAATTTATGGAAGGGAAAAATTATAACTATAATGGATTAATGTTTAACGATATTTTATTAACAGTCAAAACTCAATAAACAACATACAATAATAGAGAAAAAATCTGTTTTTTTTTGTGATATTATGTACAATAACTACAATTTAATAAAAAGTATATAATAACATTTAAAAGCACAAAATATTAGTGTACTATTTGCCTAGCACCCATTCCAACTTCTTGGCGCTGACTTCTATTTCCCTCTTTATCATATTGGGCAAGAGGGAATTATATTAGGCACTTCTACAACGCATCGGTATCGGTTTACCTAACGCGTTCAAAACAAAGCCAAAAGACACTACATTTTTAACTTTTTTACGGCATGTTTCGAACGAGGCCTGTGAGAAGAGCTCCACTCATTGCATACGGAGGGATGTACGTACCGTTACGGTCAGCTGTTCAGCGGGTCTCGTTGAAAACATAGATAAGTGAGAAATGTAGAGTGTTTTGGCTTTGTTTTGAACGCGTTAGGTATAGCGATACCGATGCGTTCTTTAACAGAAGCCGTCAGCGGCAAGTAGTTGGAACGTGAACTAGTCGTTACACGCAAAAATAATCCTCTTTATATTATTGCCGCCCTGGACATAATCGGAATGTAAAACGTTTTTCTTTTCATATAAAGCACAATGTCATCCACAAAAATGCTCATTTTAAAGCAAAAAAACATTCTTATGGGCACAAAGCATTTTATTTTTCTTAACGGTACTTAAACCAAGTGGTAGTTGACGGAATATCTTCTACAAAACGAGGGGTTCTAAAAAGAAGAACAATACTGCTTAATAACTACGAAATTAAAACACTGATTGGGTCTTAAAATTACGCTTTGCCGGCCACAGGGGCGCCGCTGGGCTTGTTGTTCTTATCCAGGCCAGTTTCCTGTTCCAATTGACGACCGAGGTATTCCCAGTTGTGAACCATTAATTTTTGCACGGCCAGGAGAGCTTCGTAACGGACGTTGGGGTCTTCGTGGGCCAACAGCTGCATTACTAGTTGTTTGCCACCTAACTGTTCGATTACACTGAAAAGATAATTTCTGGTAAGTAAAGCTGGGTTTAGACAAACCAATAAAAATTAAAATAAGAAATAATTTTGAAAAGAAAGGATCGACCACCCAAGTAGCATATGGACGTCAAACGACGTCCTCTACTCGTTGGCTTAAAAACCCCGAGGTTGGCAAGCGGACTACAAATCTCAGTCCATACGACCCCAATCCGACCTAAATGGGGAATACAAATTCGGGTCGGCTCGACGTCGCTATAGTATAGTAGTTTACCTATGACGACGTGATAATACGTCCGCCAGATTACGTAATTTTATATTATTTAATTGATTACCTAATGTGGTACTTGTTTAGTAAATTTTAGGTGAAATATATATTAACGAATTATAACTCACAAAAATAAATGGCCACCTTTTTATTTCATTAACAATAAAAGTTATGTTATTAAAAAGGGCACTTTACCGAGTAATCTAGAGCGAAATATTTCTGCGAGGGTCACTATACTGACAAAGTTGGTCAAGATGGAGCGAAAAATATCTCCCCCCCTTCCAAATTCGCACAAAATAGCAAAAAGAAAATAATATCTAAAAATATATTTTCTTTTAAAGCACTATTTCGGTTGTAATGAATACTAAAATCACTCAAGAATAATACTAAACGCATCTTTAAGGCATTATTAAGTCTCTTTTATTGTTTTTTTTTCAAGAAAAACAAGAAAAAAATTGATGCCCATAATGGCTGCCCAAGCTTGCAACTCCAAAATGGCCGAATTTGGGCTGGTATAGTACTTTTACCAATTTATCACCTCCATTCTTCGTTGGGCATGTAACCAAAACTGACTTAAAAGAAGAATGACAGTTCAGCTGAACATAACCTAGAAAAATATTTCCGTTTTTTGTTGTTTTTTCCTTAAAAACATGGATTATTTTAAAATTGTATTCATTAAAGCACTGAATGAGCTCGACCCTGTCCCGCAGATGTGGGAGGACGATAACAATTGTTGGTTCCCCATCAAAAAAAGCGAAAAACAAACAATATCAGTGTGACCCTTCTAATGCTCCAGATAAAGTCGACTGGAAGAAATATAAGTGCGAGCTGAAGGTCCATCAGATTTTTGGTTGGCAACAAGCCAACAAATTGTGCAATTATATGTCCTAGATGCAAAATTTTAGGTTAAGTATCCTTCTTTTTTGGTAGATATCCAAATAAGGGCCCTGAAATGCGACATCGATTAATGTAACAAGGCCGACGATGTTGCGTGGTCGATTTAGGTATAGGAGTTAAAACAGTCGGCTTTGAAATGAAAACTCCCTCTGGGCAAATATTTGTACAAATTACGTTGCCTATTTTGACGTCGTTTAAGGTTCGCATATGCGAACCTGACTACATAAACGTCGGATTTTATTACAAAAGACTTTTATCATTTCACTTACTAGTAGACAACTTTATTTTGTACCTAATATGACGTCACTTTATGACAGATTGAGTTGGAAGACGGATAAATGCTACTTGGGCAGGCCTCCAAGATCTACAGAAACCTACAGGCCTGTTTCATCCTTGTTAGGAATCATCAGGGTAACATAGTAGTATGTGGCGTATGAAGCATAACATAAGCAACCACACCCAGCGAATTTAAACAACTTTCATCGTCAAATAACGCGGGATGTTGGTATGGCTATATGCAGCGCGCCGCCGGTCGGAATAAAGTGAAAAGAAATGTGTTAAAAGGATCAATAAGAATGAAATTTGCGAGCAGGACATAAAATACGGAACTTGCGAAAATGTATCAGTTAATGAAAGACCATTCAAAATACAACGTTCGCAGCAACTCCACCCCCAATTTGAGTTTATACTACATCGCCTTTAAGGCTTAGCAACGATCACTCCGGAGGAGGCTTTTTGCGCAAAACAAAGCCAAATAAAATTTAAGAAGAGCAGATTTCTTCTCCGTGAAAATAATAAATTGAAATTCAAGAATCGGCACCCAGAGGGTCTTTGCTAGTCTCCAAAAGGTGGATCACCAGCTTGTAGTTCTTTTCGTTGAGCCACTGTGGGTTCTCTCTATAGAATTTACTCTTGTGGACACGGGACCAAAACTTTGGGCTCATTCTTTTTTGGCTTAAAACTAGCATTGAACTAAATTTGTGTAGATATATTACTTACTGTTTTCCACGTGGATAGTGGCGCACATATTCGCCAATGTCGAAGCTAGCAACGCTCAGGACCAGAGGGTCTTTGCTGGTCTCCAAAAGGTAAATCAGAAAGCGCAACAGCTCGTAGTTCTTCTCGTTGAGCCGCTGTGCGTTCTCTCTCTAGAATTTACTCTTGTGGACACTTTGGGCTCATTCTTTTTTGGCTTAAAACTAGCATTGAACTAAATTTGTGTAGATATATTACTTACCGTTTTCCACGTGGATAGTGGCGCACATATTCGCCAATGTCGAAGCTAGCAACGCTCAGGACCAGAGGGTCTTTGCTGGTCTCCAAAAGGTAAATCAGAAAGAGCACCAGCTCGTAGTTCTTCTCGTTGAGCCGCTGTGCGTTCTCTCTCTAGAATTTACTCTTGTGGACATTGGACCATTGGCTTAAAACTAGCATTGAACTAAATTTGTGTAGATATATTACTTACTGTTTTCCACGTGGATAGTGGCGCACATATTCGCCAATGTCGAAGCTAGCAACGCTCAGGACCAGAGGGTCTTTGCTGGTCTCCAAAAGGTAAATCAGAAAGCGCACCAGCTCGTAGTTCTTCTCGTTGAGCCGCTGTGCGTTCTCTCTAGAATTTACTCTTGTGGACATTGGACCAACACTTTGGGCTCATTCTTTTTTGGCTTAAAACTAGCATTGAACTAAATTTGTGTAGATATATTACTTACTGTTTTCCACGTGGATAGTGGCGCACATATTCGCCAATGTCGAAGCTAGCAACGCTCAGGACCAGAGGGTCTTTGCTGGTCTCCAAAAGGTAAATCAGAAAGCGCACCAGCTCGTAGTTCTTCTCGTTGAGCCGCTGTGAGTTCTCTCTCTAGAATTTACTCTTGTGGACATTGGACCAACACTTTGGGCTCATTCTTTTTTGGCTTAAAACTAGCATTGAACTAAATTTGTGTAGATATATTACTTACTGTTTTCCACGTGGATAGTGGCGCACATATTCGCCAATGTCGAAGCTAGCAACGCTCAGGACCAGAGGGTCTTTGCTGGTCTCCAAAAGGTAAATCAGAAAGAGCACCAGCTCGTAGTTCTTCTCGTTGAGCCGCTGTGCGTTCTCTCTCTAGAATTTACTCTTGTGGACATTGGACCAACACTTTGGGCTCATTCTTTTTGGGCTTAAAACTAGCATTGAACTAAATTTGTGTAGATATATTACTTAATGTTTTCCACGTGGATAGTGGCGCACATATTCGCCAATGTCGAAGCTAGCAACGCTCAGGACCAGAGGGTCTTTGCTGGTCTCCAAAAGGTAAATCAGAAAGCGCACCAGCTCGTAGTTCTTCTCGTTGAGCCGCTGTGCGTTCTCTCTAGAATTTACTCTTGTGGACATTGGACCAACACTTTGGGTTCATTCTTTTTTGGCTTAAAACTAGCATTGAACTAAATTTGTGTAGATATATTACTTACTGTTTTCCACGTGGATAGTGGCGCACATATTCGCCAATGTCGAAGCTAGCAACGCTCAGGACCAGAGGGTCTTTGCTGGTCTCCAAAAGGTAAATCAGAAAGCGCACCAGCTCGTAGTTCTTCTCGTTGAGCCGCTGTGCGTTCTCGCTATAGAATTTACTCTTGTGGACATTGGACCAACACTTTGGGCTCATTCTTTTTTGGCTTAAAACTAGCATTGAACTAAATTTGTGTAGATATATTACTTACTGTTTTCCACGTGGATAGTGGCGCACATATTCGCCAATATCGAAGCTAGCAACGCTCAGGACCAGAGGGTCTTTGCTGGTCTCCAAAAGGTGGATCAGAACACGCAGCAGCTCGTTGAGCCGCTGTGCATTTCCTGTCCAGAATTTATTCTTGTGGACAGTCGACCAACACTTTGGGCTCATTTTTTTTTGGCTTAAAACTAGTGCTAAAACAAATTTGTTTAGATATATTACTTACTGTTTTCCACGTGGATAGTGGCGCACATATTCGCCAATGTCGAAGCTGGCAACGCTCAGGACCAGAGGGTCTTTGCTAGTCTCCAAAAGGTGGATCAGAATGCGCAGCAACTCGTAGTTCTTCTCGTTGAGCCGCTGTGCGTTCTCTCTCCAGAATTTACTCTTGTGGACAGGGGACCATTCCAAACGGCCCGATTTAACCTGTAATCAGATGTAAAATTAATAGTTGTTTACAACCAATAGGGCTAAGTGTCACCTTTCCCCCGCGGTTTGTTGAATGTATCTGATTTTATCTACTACAGGAACAATAGTAACAATTTTAATCCATAATCTTGAGCGTTTATATCGCAGGATTAAAAGTTAAATCCCTAATCTCGAGTGTTTACATGAAGATTGGATTGAAACATTGCGCATGCGCAATTTTGATGTTGTTCTAACCTTAAACTGTTTTTTGTTATCGCTTTGTAATAAAATTAAATTGAAATCAAGATGTAAAAAACACTTGTACAAAGGAGGAAACTATATTAAATAAGAAAATCTTAAAATAAAATAATTAAACCTTAAAAAAGACACCATAACCAACAAATTCTTGGGTGGAAAGATAGCAATTTCTTCTTTTTCTTGAAAAATTTCGTGCTCCAAAACCAGAATTTATTTTGGCGGATTTACTTGACTGGACTCGATCCAATCCAAAGTTTCAGGATTGGATCGAAGTTTTCGGTACGCGGTACAGTACAGTCCAGGTAAAGTAACGAAAACTACCGGAGGGAGTTAAAATATGTAAAACTCGAAATATCCAAACCTTTGACCTTAGAAAGAAATGTTAGCTTGTTCAGCAAAAAATCAAAAAAGTGCTCCGAGCCGTGTCTTGGCTTTTACAAAATGTGCCTTCCTTTCAAAGTTCAGGTTATTCTGATGTTTACTTGACTCCAAAAAGTATGGATATCACATGACCCATTTTGAACATCACTTCGACATTTCCTGAGCTAAGATCACTGACAGAAAAAAAAAGAATCTCTACTCTTAAGGTTTTTTTTAGTATTAATTACCTCAGTGGCATATTCGTCAAACGAGCTAAGGTCCTGGACAGAGGATTGTAGTTTTTCAGACAAAAATTCGACGTCAGCAGTGATGTCCTCGTCGTCAAACTTCCGTTGTTCCAAAATTTGAAGTTGTTTCAATACCTAAAATGTATATAAAAAATTTCAGAAGAAAAAAAAACAAAGTTTAACACATGACTGACATGGGATTCATTTGGAGTAGTTTGCTCGCTCCCCCAAAATTTTTGAGGTGGTGTTTTAATACAAAGCGGACGTCTGACGAAATGCTGATACATTTTTTGCATACAATTATTTTTGACTACACGTCTGAGTCATGGGGCCCTACGCCGTCTTCGTTGGCCTCGAATCAGCCCTTGGAATAGCATACAACACAATTAACACTACTCTCTCAAGCTGGATGGAGAATAAGTTCCACCCTAGTGGTCGCAGTAAACAGTGTCAGACAGATAATATTTGAAGAAAAATACAAAACTGTTACTACATACATGTGAGACGTGGGGCCTTAACCGTTTTGTTTTACGCAAATCAAATTAATACCCTTCGGAGTGAAGGTGCTTCCGCAGACTGACAATTGGTTGTGGATCAGATCCAACTTGAATAGAGTTCCTAAGGTTCCACTCTAAATTTAACCCTATATGGAACACTTGTCATGACTTAGAGACGTCTCAAAACACCGGATTATGTGTTTACCTCCGCAACATATGACCTTTATGTACATGTCGATCACACTGTATTGCTAAAATGAAGACTATTGAAATGCTGAAATGACAGAGTTTTGTTATAATGTCAATATTTTTTATTGTCAGAAAAAAACTAACAAACAAACCTCCATTTTCGGCCCTGCAATATCCCAACTTACCATAAAATTCGTTTCTAGTATTTTGTAGATTTTCTATAGTAATTTCACCCCATTTTTCACCTAAGGCCTCTTTTAAGTCTTCGTACCCTGTTTCTACGTAAACTTGATCCCCCAGATATCCCCATAGATAGAAATTATTGGGAACAAGATCGGAAGACCTCGCTGGCCAAAGAATCGTTTCGAAGCGTCCAATCAATTTCTTGCCAAACACAAACTAAATACAACATTTACGAAAGCACAAATTATCACTTGAGTTATAGAAGACGACTAGCTGCTTATTCTTGACCGACCGTGAAGTGAGGTGAGCGAAATTCCCCGTGGAAAAAGGTGGTGAAACAAGCTCACCTCACGTCACGGTCGTTCAAGAATAAGCGTCCAGGTCTATAAGGAGAGCGGCCACTCATTTTGGGGTTGATAAAAGGACGATAGTACAATGGAAAAAGCGCTGGATACAAAATAATTATTTTGCCACATAACGATGTCCCCAGGTTCCTTACTAACTATTAACAGAAGGATTAAAAAAATCTGAAATTTCCTGTAGAGTTGCTGCAAAAAAAATCCTTTTTTAACAGAAGAACAAAAACAGGCTAGGTTTATTTTTGCATTAAATGAGTTTCTTCATGATGATGACTTTTGGGAAAGGGTGGTCTTCACACATGAAAAGATATTGCAACCAAATTAATAAAGCTGGACATTTTTCAATGAATATTTTTGGCAAATCGAAAGAAGATTCAACAGTCAAAGATATGTTGAGATTCTTGAGGATGTTATGTTGCCATCTGTGCAGATGTTTTACGAAAACAACAACTTCGTTTACCAGCAGGACAACTGTCCCGTGCACACGGCTAATGTTGTACGCCAGTGGTTTGAAAACAATAATATTGAAACTCTTCTTTGGCCATCTAAAAGCCCTGATGTCAACCAAATAGAAAATATATGGGGCCGACTTATCAAAATTATTTATCAGAGAAACTGGAAACCACAAAATGATGAAGAGTTAAGCGATGCAATTTAAGTTTTTCAATGCCATGCATTTGCATAGTGTTATGGAAAAGAATGGTGCGCCCACCAAATACTAAATTTTGTTAATTAACGTCATTTTATCAACCCCAAAATGAGTGACCGCTTTCTATAGACCACGCGTCTTCTGTAACTCGAGTGATGATTACTCTTTGACAATAAAGATTGTTTTTAAATATATTTACGAGGGGCTAGCCACTGTTGTCAATTATGTCACAAATCTTACCTGTTCGCAGACCCTGCGACTTCCTAAACCTCACCAAACGCCGTCAAACCCTGCTTTGCAGACCCTAGAAGACCCTGGGAATCTTTGGATATCCCTCGGCAGTCCCCAGCAATCACCGGCCATTCAACAAAATTGGCAATCATGTCACATTTTTTGAAGTAGTGGTTACCCCTTCATATATTTATTTCATCATCATTAAATGATTATATCCGAGATTAAAACATGGATTTGAGAAACAAGAAACTAAACTCAAAATATCTTTGCGCTGCTTAGTCGGGTAGTAAGCTTATCTGTTTTAAATTCGAGTATTTTCTTGATTTAGAGGCCTTTTTATTTTTGATTTATTAATATGACATAAAAGTCAGAAATTACAAGCTGGTGGTATGTTTGAGTATACACTAATAAAAAGTCAAATTTTGAGATATTGGGAAAAATGCATGTATGTGTTTTTTGTGAAAACAATAGTACATTACGAATACGTTTTCAATGGGTACATTCCCTTTGTTGCGGAGGCATAACAAAAACTACGTAAATTTACCTTGCTTTGCACCATAGCGATGCAATGTTCCTTGGCGACCTGCTGATCCTCTGGTTTTTCGATGAGGTTCCTAAACACGGCCAAAATGATTCTGGTTACCTTCTCTTTCACCGAGTCGCTCAAAATGTCGGCCAGGATCGGGATCGCGTTGAACTTGTTCATTTTCTCCGCCAACAACGAGTTAAAAGTTAGGACCCATAGGCAGAAGATTAGTTGGTATTGAACCTAAAAGTAGATACGCATAAAGTAAGAATAAAAATAGTATATTATACAGGAAACACAAAGGTGAAAACCAATTATATACCAATTCCTCGAGGTATTAAAAGGCAGTTTACTTCTGGGGTTTACACACAGTTTTTTACTATTTCTAGAATAGTTTGGGGTTAAACTAAAATTCCGATCTAAAATTCAGGTAGTCTAGTTCAAATAAAGAAAATAATTGGCAGTAAGGAATATTATGTTGTACATGTGACTTTAACATATTTTAAAAGAAGTTTTTTGAGAAATTGTAAAGTAACATAGAGTAACTTGTCATTCTGTAGCTTTCTTAGGTTTCTCAAGTATACGTTGGAACAGTTACTATAGAACCAATGTCCACTTAATACACCAAGGATTGTAAAATGTTTACTGCCTCCTTTATTATGCAAAGGATACCTGACTTTTACTGTTACGTCATTAATTTCCCGAAAATCAACGCTAACCCGATACGGACGTAATATAATGGTGTTTTATCTGTTAATTTATTGAATTTTCAAATTATTTTCTAAAGAAGAGGCCCTTTTTAGTTCCGGTTCAAGAGTTGGCACTTTTCAGTGGCGGCTCGTCAGATGAGGCGGGTGAGGTGGCGGTTCTTTGATTTTTGTATATTAGGGTGATATTATCGCGTTGAACTTGTTCATTTTCTCCGCCAACAACGAGTTAAAAGTTAGGACCCATAGGCAGAAGATTAGTTGGTATTGAACCTAAAAGTAGATACGCAAAAAGTAAGAATAAAAATAGTATATTATACAGGGAGCACAAAGGTGAAAACCAATTATATACCAATTCCTCGAGGTATTAAAAGGCAGTTTACTTCTGGGGTTTACACACAGTTTTTTACTATTTCTAGAATAGTTTGGGGTTAAACTAAAATTCCGATCTAAAATTCAGGTAGTCTATTTCAAATAAAGAAAATAATTGGCAGTAAGGAATATTATGTTGTACATGTGACTTTAACATGTTTTAAAAGAAGTTTTTTGAGAAATTCTAAAGTAACATAGAGTAACTTGTCATTCTGTAGCTTTCTTAGGTTTCTCAAGTATACGATGGAACAGTTACTATAGAACTAATGTCCACTTAATACACCAAGTATTGTAAAATGTTTACTGCCTCCTTTATTATGCAAAGGATACCTGACTTTTACTGTTACGTCATTAATTTCCCGAAAATCAACGCTAACCCGATACGGACGTAATATAATGGTGTTTTATCTGTTAATTTATTGAATTTTCAAAATATTTTCTAAAGAAGAGGTCCTTTTTAATTCTAAAACCCGGTTCAAGCGTTAGCACTTTTCAGTGGCGGCTCGTCAGATGAGGCGGGTGAGGTGGCGGTTCTTTGATTTTTGTATATTAGGGTGATATTTCCTTTTTATTCCTTATTCTGCCTTTGCTTTATCAATGCCTTGCATATTTCATCAAAGCGGCGCGGAGGGAAAGCCGCCTCTCAATCAAAACTATTTCCACGCTGTCGTTTGGATATTTTAAATCCATGATCCAAAAAAGGTACACTAAACGAAAAAAACGTCAGTAGTCATTTTGACAACAAAAGTGTCATTTTATATGCACCTAAATTAAAGAGAGGTAAACGATTGTACTATCGAAAGTGCAGAAAATTATTCGAGAGATCACACTATATTTCAATTTTAAAAATAACTTTTTTCGTTTGTTGAAATTTTCAAATTTAATTTAAAAACATTAGTGTTAAATTATTAAAATTCCTCAGTGAGTTAAAGCTAGGGGCGAGTTCGTAAATAAATAAAATATCGGAACTTAATAGGGGCTTATAAGGTTAATGTTAAATTATCAAAATTCCTCAGTAAGTTAAAGCTAGGGGGGAGTTCGTAAATTCATCGGTCGATCCACCGGCGAAACCAAAGCGTGCTTGAAACTTTTCCGATTCCATCAAAAATGTTCTTCAAATTTTTCGATGGAAACAATAGTTACCATCGATATTCACTGACTTTGGAGGTATGTGAAGATTTTTTGGTGGATTAATATAAAAAAACGACTGTTTACTATTTGTTTTTGATTTTTGCTTTAAATGTAAACGTAAATAAAGTGGTTATTGGGCAATCGTAAAATTGTCCAAAGTTCAGATAATGACTCATGACAAAGAACGGATCTTCTGTTTTTGTATCGAAAGCGCACAAAATACGGAACCCGGAAAAATGTGGAAAAAAAACGGTGACGGGTTCATTTAGATTTCAGATCCCACTTTTAATTGTCTTTTGCCACGGTAGGCTAGGAAATTTTCTGAATAGAGGAAAAAATTAGAACTCAAAATTTTTTGGCATTCACAAGCTTAGAAAAGTCCACCTCACATACCTTAACATACTAAAAGTTCCCATTCCTACCTTCTCGGGAATTGTCATTTCTAACCTCCAAAAGAGTTTTTCTTGGATAACTCCTAAACGGTGATAGACTGTCAAAAGTGACTAACGGGAAAAATGTTGCAAATTTAATTCTTTATCAATAACTACATAGTGATAGTGTAGGTTAAACCACTCCTTCTACCAGAAAAATTAAAAAAACCCAAACAAAAATTATGCCAATTTGAACGATTTCTTGCATATTCCTTTTTAGCATTTTTATCAAGATTTGTTTAACCTGCGAGTACCAAACTTGGCGGGGTTAATCTAAGAGCAATGAACTAAATTATATCAGAAAATTAAACTTTTCCAGTGGCGTAATTTTCTTAACTAGAAAATGTCAAAATGTACCAAAACTCCTTGATACGCCACTGTTACTGACATATACAAAAAAAGGCCCCGCTTTTCACTGGGACACCACCAAAATTTAGTTCATTGTTCTTAGATCAACCCTGCCAAGTTTGGTACTCGTAGGTTGAGAAATCTTGGTGAAAATGCTAAAAAGAGATATGCAAGAAATTGTTCAAATTAGCATCATTTTTGTATGTATTTTTTTTAATTTTTCTTGTAGAAGGAGTGGTTTAAGCTACACTATCACTATTTACTTATTGATAGAGAATTGAATTTGCAACATTTTTCCTATTTGTCACTTTCGACAGTATGTCACCGATTAGGAGTTATACAAGAAAAGCGCTTTTTTGGAATTTTTGGAGGTTAGAAATGACAGTTTCTGAGGGGGTAGAAATTGGAACTTTTAGTATGTTAAACGGTGAACCTTCTTAAGCTTGTTAATAAAACAAAATTTTCGGTTTTAATTTTTTCCTCAATTTTTCCTCTATTATTTGACATTTACTGATTCTGACGTCATCCACCTATTGGTGCAATCGAAGTCAACAAACCGGCGGATTACTGTGGACTTTAAGAACTTGCCATAGGTAGAGGCCCTGTATACAATTTTTGACAGTTATTGTTTTACCAAAGGTAAGCAACTCGATTTGTGTGTTGGCAATCATTGGAAATAAGTAATTTTGTCAGTGTCACATTTTTGATTAATAAACGTAGGTACGTCATATTGCAGTATAAGAAACTGTACAAACACTCGCGCCTACGACTTTGTATTGTTCCATTGTCCAATGGAAAAAGAAACGCAAGAAAAATGGAAAGAAATCATGCATTTACCAAATTGGAAAGTCAATCAAAAATAGTCGAATTTGCGAGGTAAGTAAGGTTAGTTATATTTAAATAATATCATATATTATTATTATTTTAAGAAAATAAGTAACAAAAAGATAGATCAATAAAATTTTTATACTTTACCTACTACTAACATTTTTAATATCTGTGTACACTTAATTAAACGCATACATGCAGTCACAAAATTGACCTTTCTAAAAGTGTATAATATATACGGACTACCAGCTAAAATGCCTAAAAACTTCAAAAGTACGACAATTTGTCATATTGTTTAAAAAAGGTCTCTAAAACTGAAAATATTTTTTACTTAAATTAAAGGCAACCTTATTTTTATATTAAATTTTGCATAATACTAAAAAAATCGGCAAAAATAATTTTTTAGTAAAGTCTTTATTGAACAATATCAAATTATCACTCGAGTAACGGACGAAGACGGTTCTATAAAGAGGCCGGTAATCCATTTTGGAGTTGATAAAATAACAACAATACAATGGAAACAGCGCTGAATTGAAAACAATTCGACAAATAGGAAACTTGGATTAGGACAAAAAGGATGGTAAAATTAATACTAATTATTTTAACTTAAAAAAGAACTAACATAAATAATTTAGTATTTAATAGGATCACCATTTTTCTCTATTACAAGCTGCAAACGTCTGGGCATTGAAAAGGCTAAATTTTAAAAATGCTGATGGTCTTCTGAAAGCTGATCCAATGCGCGATAAATAGCATCGCTTAACTCTTTAGCATTTCGTGGTCTTCAATTCCTTTGGTATATTATTTTAACGATTCGACCCCATATATTTTCCATTGGGTTAAGGTCAGGGCTGTTGGATGGCCAAGGAAGTGTTTCTATATTATTATTCTGAAACCATTAGCGAACAACATTAGCCGTGTGTACTGGACAGTTGTCCTGCTGATAAACGAAGTCATTATTTTCATGTAAAGCCTGTACAGATGGCAGCATAACGTTTTCAAGAATTTCAATATATCGTTCACTATTGAATCTTCCTTCGATTCTCCAAAAAAAAACCCAAACCTCTACAACTAAACCAGCCCCACATGTTTACAGAAAAATGTCCAGCTTTCTTAATTTGGTTTGTATATTCGGGTTCAAATCTAGAATTTGGTGGACGATAAACTAAAATTCTCCTGCTGCTTGAAGATGATTGAAATTTTTTCGTCAGTGAAAACCACCCTCTCCCAGAAGTCATTATCACGAAGAACGTTGTTCAGTGCAAAAATCACTCTGGCCTGTTTTTGTTGTTCTGTTAGAAAAGGCTTCTTTGCAGCAACTCGACAAGAGACTTTTGATTTCGTTACTCTTCTATTTACTGTTGCTAAAGAACCCGGAAATAATGTTACATTAGCTGCTTCAACCGACGTTGAAAAAGGATTTTGTCTGAGATGGTCAATAAGTCTCTCATCTTGCACTTCAGAACTTACTTTTGGTCGTCCTGATCCATCTTTCCTATCCGTGGAATTATTTTCAATCCAGCGCTTTTTCCATCGCATTATCGTCATTTTATCAACTCCAAAATGGGTGGCTGCTCTTCTTACACACCAGCCGTCTTCTATAACTCGAGTGATAATTTGAACTTTTGTAAATGTTGATATCTGTGGCATTTTTAAGGATCTCACACTGAATTTTAAGCTGTCAGGCATACTAAGCTGGTGGTGCGTTATAATAGTATACACTAATGGAAAGCTAAATTTTGCGCCATAGGAAAAAATGCATGTATGAGTTTTTTTTTAAATCAAGTGTACCTCATGTTTTTTCATGAAAGTTTGACATATTTTACTAACCAAAAAAGTCATCTTCATTCAAAAACTGTCTCAGGAAAATATAAAAAGAGACAACAAAACATCAGTCCATTTCATAAAGTCGGTTTTACATACAAATATGAAAAAAACTAGAAAAAGGGGACAATATGAGTTGCCCACTCAGATTAATAAAAAAAATGAGATATAACAGTAAACAATATTACCCCGATCAACCAGCCACAATGTTTATTTCCGAAAAAATACATGGTTGCCAATTTACTGCGGGGTTTCCCTAGAAACAAAACAATTCATAAACTTCTTGAAGCTCTTTTGATAATATTATTGATTATTTGACATATTTTTATATAGGATAATTTTTCTTATGCTAATAACTTAATTCTTAGTCCTAATTTTTAGTCTCAATAATTAACTTTTTTTAATTTTTAATAAGTAGAATTTCGAGATTTATAAAAAAGAACTCAAGCCGGCAACGTTTTTTCGACGAGCCGCGAATAAATGCCGACATGTTTGGTTGCAGCTGACGGCGTTGTTGTTAACGGGGGTTGGTGTTGTTCGGTGATTTTTGAACTTTATTGTGACTATTTGTGAAAAAAGAACTGTATCAAGCTATTTTGAGGACCAACAAAATGGTTTACCATTGCCTGGTATGCAATAAAAGCGGATATTCCAGCCCAGAACTAATATTTCGGAGGTAAGAAAGATCCTGTCATTTTACGTTAGTCATGGGCGTAGTATGAGGTAAAAAACTGCGTAAAAAGCTTATGATTATACTATTAATACATCAAAAATCTAAGACTAATACTAATCTTTTTTAAGAAACAAAAGTACCAGATAATTTTGCTCCTTTTGCAGCATGTAAAATATTTATTTATTATAATTTATACATAACAAGAGAAGACAATTAGACCAAGTGCTGATAGTCAGGTACTGGGGCAGGTATTTTTTGTATTTTAATGGGTACCTGGGTACTTTCTATAATGTGAATAAAACCGTTTTGGAGATATTTACTCTGAGCCAATCTTATTTTTATTTTCATTAATATTTATTATTTATTTTTTTGCCTTTTGACTCCTGTTTCCTGAAAAACTACTAGTAATTAATTTTTTACCTCTTCCTTAAATTTTTCTTGTGTTCTGTATTCAGAAATGAACATGCAGCCAATATGTAAAGAATAAAATTTGTTGGCCTTAAAATTTTCATAATTAACATCACAAAAAGTTCTCTTAACTTGATAAATAAAGTTTATATTCCACTAAAGAAAACTAAAAGAGACATTATTATCATAGTGAAAAAAACGTTATAAAACGGGTTATTAACCGTTTTTTTTTGCTATGAAAATATTTTTTTTAACTTTTGTTTTGTGGGATACTGCACAATTAAAAAAAATATATAACAGCCATCTTGAATAATTGACCTAAAAATAATTTCAAGTGCTCTTTGGTAAACTTTTGATCTGTTCGTAAATACCTACATTCCTCAAACTAAACTTTATCCTTGAATAAATCTATTTTTTGTGGTTATGCAAGTTCTGGCAGTTAATTCTTTTGAATAAGAAAATCCGACCAACCCTACCTTATATCTCGTTTTCACATTTATATATTTAAATTAAAATTAACGCCGCCACTGGTAATGGGAAAAGCAATTTTTGACAGTGTTGCCGTTTTATTGCTCTATCTCTTTTCTGTTCATATAATCGTCCAGAAGGGTGTTGGATTGTAAACATTAGAGGATTTCAATAGGGAATGTTTGGTCTCTCTTTAGTTATTAGTCTGAGGTTGCCCACCTCTGGTAAAACAACAACTGTCAAATGTATAGAGGGGCTCTAGCCGTAGGCTGTTACCTGGAAGTTGACTCTACCAGCCAAAACTGTCAACAGAGTCGAGATACCATCAACTGAGACAAATGCAAATCGGTATTCGTCGATTCGTAGCATCATCTGCAGACATCTGGCAACTGACTGAATGTATTCGTTGTTCTAATTAAACGAAAAATAAAAAAAGATTAGTTGAAACATCTGCATTAAAAAAACTATTGCAAAATGCAGTTTTTAGAAAATGGGGGAATGACAACTCGATTAGTATTCGTTGTGTATATATTAATGTATATAATGGTCTATTTATGTTTACAGCCTTCTTTAAGTAATTTGTAATTTCAAAAAGCTTTATTTATGCATATTGATTCTCTTTCCCCGAATTTCCAAACTGTCCATACTTACTTGTTGAAAACACACCTATTTTGTTTATTGAAGCTCTCTTTCTTTAACTTTATTATTGTTTTGTATCAAAATAAAAGTAAACTTAAAAATAAACAGAAGAAATAATCATGCGACCATTTTGACATGCTAACAGCTACATGCTTGAAAATTAACCAGATATTCGTTTCATTAAATAAACTCTAGCAAAATTATAAAAATACTTAACGTAGCCAGCACCTTTACTAATATGATTTTTATCGGTAAAATGCAGTACCCTTTTACCAAAATATCACCTCTTTGATTTAATGATACTGGATACCTCTTGACAATGTACGTATATTCAAGATACCGTGTAAGTGTAACAAGCAATAGGTACGGTACCGCCTTTATTATCAAAGACAGGGAAATTTTGGAACTTTGCAGAACTAATAAAATCTGAAAATTGTATCCTACGGTTCCATGAAAACGGGGTTAACTAACTGTATATATGATCTTATCTAAAGACGTAAAAGTACGTTAGTGTCATTCACATGTCATTTTGACAAGTTTGAAAATTCTATTTTTTTCATTTTACAGTTTTTTCAAATTATCCGATTAACGGCAAGAATTACTTGAGTAATAAAGAGTAAAACATTTAAAATTATTTAATTTGTAATAAGTAGACAGCACGCCACTGTCAAATAGAAAGAATTCGAGATGGCATGACTTTAGGTTGACGGATTTAGATCGTTTTCAAGCAGTACGACTCCGATACGATCCCCAAAAAAGCGGTATTGAACTCTGGCAGGGCGAAAACGTGTTCAGTTACAGTGGCGTGCTGTCTACTTATAATATATAGTTTAAATGTGTTTTTTACTCAAGTAATTCTTATCATAACTTAAATCATAAAATTGTAACTGATGTGTAAGAAAATGCTATTTCAGAATAAGTTGTTGTACCGAAGGGTTTTTATTCGCCTTCGAGTAGAAAAATGAAAATGAAATCTTTAGTTAGCTCCAAGCCGTAGCTTTTGGTAAGCTTTTGCACTGCCATTAGTCGGATAAATAAATAAATGAATAAAATTTTCAAACTTGTCACAATGACATATGGATGATACAATAGTAGTTTTCACAACTAGTGGCTAAAATAGTGCTTTTTTACAAGCGTTGGTTTAAATAACGAGCGCAGCAAGGTATTTAAAAATGCGAGTATAAAAGCACAGTTTAGCCGCGAGTTGTTAATACAATTTTTTTAAATAGATTTATCAAAAAATGCAAGAAAAACAGGAATACTTTTAAAAATCTCGAATGAAGAGCACTTCTCGCAACACACCATCTTTACACTATAAATCAAGGCAGCTCGGTGATGTTTATTGTTGCGACATTTTAATCTTTGACAGTTTGATATTTTGACGATGTTTTTAAATCATTTTTTCGTAAATACTTGGTGAAAACTGGCGGAAATGGCTTAATTTTTAGGCAAGAATACGTAGATTTTTTCAATATTACTATTTTCCGCTATTTCTCTTTAATTTTGGGTAAAAAAACGGACAAAATTTGTTTTTGCACCCGTGATCAAAAAAAATTTTGTGTTTGATGAAGGTATAAAAAAAATAGTCGTTTTCACAACTAGTGGCTAAAATACTGCTTTTTTACAAGAGTTGGTTTAAATAACGAGCGCAGCGAGGTACCTAAAAACGCGAGTAAAAAAAACACAGTTTAGCCGCGAGTTGTTAACACTATTTTTTTAAATAGCTTTATCAAAAAATACAAAAAAAAAAATACAGGAAAATACTTTTAAAAATCTCGAACGAAGAGCACTTCTCGCAACACATCATTTTTACACTATAAATCAAGACGGCTGGTAAATGAAATAACAATGGTTTCCATAGCGATGTGCCTTTTCACTCGGTGACGTTCATTGTTGCAACATTTTAATCTTTGACAGTTTGATATTTTGACGATGTTTTTAAATGATTTTTTCGTAAATACTTGGTGAAAACTGGCGGAAATGGCTTAATTTTAGGCAAGAATACGTAGATTTTTTCAATATTACTATTTCCGCTATTTCTCTTTAAGACAGCGACAATAAATATCAACTCTGTGTTTCGGACTTCCATTGTCTATATTTTATTTATACACGACGTTTCGATCAGTACAATCTCTGATCGTCTTCAGGTGCAAACTACAATCAATTTCTAAGGCTACGTACTTATACACTGTGAGAAATCACTCAACCTTGAAGTTTAAGAAGTTGGCTCCGCCCAAGGAGGGGCTTCCAAATATTTGGGATTTCAACACTTGGTTTACTGAAAATACCCTGATTCTGCCCAATAAAGGCAGCTTCAAGGAATTTTCGTTTCCTCCAGTGTGACTCCTTGTGCAAAACCTTTGCTTCTGCCCACCTTATTCGGTGTTGTTTTTACCATGCATGTTCGGCGATTCCTGATTTCGTGGTTTCACCTTTTTGGGTATTTGTCTGATGTTCCTTAAGCCTAACGGATAGTGGTCTTTTAGTTTCGCCTATGTATGATTACCACACTCACAAGGAACAGCCTGAAACTTATAACAGATACTATTTTATATTATTTTTTCAACAAACAGGACAGAGATTACAAGACCAAAACCAGGCAAATTCGAAGAGTAGCGAAAAACTTTAATATTAAAACAGCTTTTAAATCTAGTAATACAATTCGAAGCCTTCTTGGTAAAACAAAACCGGAGAACAAACAAAATAAGGAATGCATTTACCAAGTTCCTTGTGAGTGTGGTGAATCATACATAGGCGAAACTAAAAGATCACTATCCGTTAGGATTAAGGAACATCGGACGAATACCCAAAAAAGTGAAACCACGAAATCAGGAATCGCCGAACATGCATGGTCAAAACAACACCGAATGAAGTGGACAGAAGCAAAGGTTTTGCACAAGGAGTCACACTGGAGGAAACGAAAATTCCTTGAAGCTGCCTTTATTGGGCAGAATCAGGGTATTTTCAGTAAACCAAGTGTTGAAATCCCAAATATTTGGAAGCCCCTCCTTGGGCGGAGCCAACTTCTTAAACTTCAAGGTTGAGTGATTTCTCACAGTATATAAGTACGTAGCCTTAGAAATTGATTGTAGTTTGCACCTGAAGACGATCAGAGATTGTACTGATCGAAACGTCGTGTATAAATAAAATATAGACAATGGAAGTCCGAAACACAGAGTTAATTTCAAACACATCATTGTCTCAAACTTTCAAACAGACAATACATATGTAAAAAAATGTCATGTCGTTGATGGTTTCAACTATTAATTCAATTTGACAACAACAAATTATTTGACATGCGAACTGTTGACAACAAAGAAATACGTTTTCAGCGGAAAAAAGGACGTCAGTCCGCTCATCAAAAAATTGGACTATGAGGAGGCGGTAATAGTTTGAAATGTGGCCCTAGGATAGAATTTTCAGCTTTTATTAGTTCTGTAAAATTCCAAATGTTTAAAACACTATCCTTAAAAATACAGACGGTATACCTTGGCTTATACAATTTTTGGACGTTTTCTAACAGGCAGCCACTAAAAATATATTTTTTTGTAAATTATTTCAGTGGCAGCCTGATAAGAAAACTTGAAAATATGTCTATTATGTTTTGGTCCTTTAGAGTTATTCCTTGTGGGATATCCATCCAATCTTGAATTTTCGTTATTCAACCCAAGATCTTTTCTTTTTGCTCGATATCCTTGAGTCTATTACGTTTTCCCACATCCTAAACATTGTTTAACTGCTTTTAAATCTTTATGAAATACTCATTTATCCTGACCAAATTTTAAAAAAATCCCTGACTCCCCATAGATGGCTTTGATTAAAAAAATAAAATGTTACTTTAAAAAAAATACATTTCAATTTTAGCCTAAGTAAGTGGTCCTTTTTAATTTTAAACAAGTCAATATCTTACTTTTTTTGTTACTAAGTTTTTGTGCCTATGACTGATATGGGCCTGGTAAAAAAAAATTTGGATTTTACAATAAAAATAACTATAAAAATGGCAAAACTCCACATTGATCTGGCTTGACTCAAACATAATGTTTTTGAACACAATCCCAGCTCCTATCTCCACCCCATAACCACCCATCACCTCACCCAAAATTTATTACCCTTTGAGGTCCAAACCCAATGAGCTGTTAAGTTATCATGTATGTAGACATCATACAACACTGCAACATTAGTGTTACAAAATCTTTTGGTCAAACACCTATAATACAATTTGAAGTTTTAGCTTGACGGCTCTTTTTCAAAGATATTAACTTAAAAAAATCCAGAAGCAAATAGTTATTTTACCTGAAAAAATCCCTTTTACGAAAATTTTGGAAAAAACTTTCATTTTTATGTATGATACTTCGCATGCGGTAATTTTACCTCACTAGACTGGTAAATCATTACCTTATTTGTTAAAGAGTGTAGTAGAGCGCACTTGATCGCACGCGACTGGGGGTCTACAATTATTGTATGGCGCATTTTTCAAGATTCTGCACAAAAGTGTTAAAAGTAGATAGTATATATTGTGCGAGGGGTTATCAACTTCTTGCAATACATGTACAAATCATTCTAATTCTCAGATTAATAAAAAAAATGAGATATAACAGTAAACAATATTACCCCGATCAACCAGCCACAATGTTTATTTCCCAAAAAATACATGGTTGCCAATTTACCGCGGGGTTTCCCTAGAAACAAAACAATTCATAAACTTCTTGAAGCTCTTTTGATAATATTATTGATTATTTGACATATTTTTATATAGGATAATTTTTCTTATGCTAATAACTTAATTCTTAGTCCTAATTTTTAGTCTCAATAATTAACTTTTTTTAATTTTTAATAAGTAGAATTTCGAGATTTATAAAAAAGAACACAAGCCGGCAACGTTTTTTCGACGAGCCGCGAATAAATGCCGACATGTTTGGTTGCAGCTGACGGCGTTGTTGTTAACGGGGGTTTGTGTTGTTCGGTGATTTTTGAATTTTATTGTGACTATTTGTAAAAGAACTGTACCAAGCTATTTTGAGGACCAACAAAATGGTTTAGCATTGCCTGGTATGCAATAAAAGTGGATATTCCAGCCCAGAACTAATATTTCGGAGGTAAGAAAGATCCTGTCATTTTACGTTAGTCATGGGCGTAGTATGAGGTAAAAAACTGCGTAAAAAGCTTATGATTATACTATTAATACATCAAAAATCTAAGACTAATACTAATCTTTTTTAAGAAACAAAAGTACCAGATAATTTAGACAATAAGACCAAGTGCTGATAGTCAGGTACTGGGGCAGGTATTTTTTGTATTTTAATGGGTACCTGGGTACTTTCTATAATGTGAATAAAACCGTTTTGGAGATATTTACTCTGAGCCAATCTTATTTTTATTTTCATTAATATTTATTATTTATGTTTTTGCCTTTTGACTCCTGTTTCCTGAAAAACTAATAGTAATGAATTTTTTACCTCTTCCTTAAATTTTTCTTGTGTTCTGTATTCAGAAATGAACATGCAGCCAATGTGTAAAGAATAAAATTTGTTGGCCTTAAAATTTTCATAATTAACATCACAAAAAGTTCTCTTAATTTGATAAATAAAGTTTATATTCCACTAAAGAAAACTAAAAGAGACATTATTATCATAGTGAAAAAAAACGCTTAATAAGCCGTTTATTAGCGTGTTTTTTTTTGGACAAAAACGTTATAAAACGGGTTATTAACCGTTTTTTTTTTGCTATGAAAATATTTTTTTTAACTTTTGTTTTGTGGGATACTGCACAATTAAAAAAAATATATAACAGCCATCTTGAATAATTGACCTAAAAATCATTTCAAGTGCTCTTTGGTAAACTTTTGATCTGTTCGTAAATACCTATATTCCTCAAACTAAACTTTATCCTTGAATAAATCTATTTTTTGTGGTTATGCAAGTTCTGGCAGTTAATTCTTTTGAATAAGAAAATCCGACCAACCCTACCTTATATCTCGTTTTCACATTTATATATTTAAATTAAAATTAACGCCGCCACTGGTAATGGGAAAAGCAATTTTTGACAGTGTTGCCGTTTTATTGCTCTATCTCTTTTCTGTTCATATAATCGTCCAGAAGGGTGTTGGACTGTAAACATTAGAGGATTTCAATAGGGAATGTTTGGTCTCTCTTTAGTTATTAGTCTGAGTTCTAATTACACTCGCGTGCCGGCCTCACGGAAGGTCTCGGGTTCGAATTAACTTTTCAAAAAATTAATCCTATAATGGATGGAAACTCCCAGAATCAAAAAAATACACTCGCAATACGACTTTACGGTCGCATTACAGTAATTTCCATGCATTACGTAAGCATTATGGCGCATTAATTGTGCATAACAGCACGTTACTTGCACATTGAGGTGCAGTAGGTGTAGAGCACAATTATTTTTTGACGTGAGACATAACTGTTGGCATTACGACATTACATTCTAAAGTCACGACATAACGTCACATTACCTCATCATTATCGTGTCTGCGTGTGGTTGAAGATAAAGCTAATTTTATACAGAAAAATAACAAATAGGAAATAAGATATAAGTGTGGTTTATACAGGCATAAATAACTATACGTTATTTTTTTCCTGTATACACGCCAACAGGGTTTGTCATAAGCTCAACTCTTATTTAATTTTATATTATGTCTTAACTTACGTTTTTCTTTCTGTATAAACCGAGTTTTACAATTATTTTTTGATGTAAGACATTTTTGGCATTATGACATTATTGCTGAGCTGGTTGTAGAGCACAATTATTTTTTGATGCGAGACATTAATTTTCAGTTGTTGTTGTTGTTATGACATTACCCAAAGAAAAATGTCGGTAATGGGCAATAAATGGTACATATTACTAAGAAGTTGATAACCCCTCGATATTGTGTGTGTATACCGAAATCTCGGAGGTTGAGCCCTGTTCGTCAAATTTACTCTCCGAATAATGCTCGATGGGTTCTCCTTTATAATGCGGCTGATCGGCGAGCTCGTGGCACTGAAAAACCGGACAAGATAACCTTTTTTAAGAACATGTTTACGTGATAACGTTTGGTATTCTACCCGCAAACCTGAAGGCGTTTTGCTTGGAAAGCTAAAGACACTTATTAGTCGCTGCAGATTTTTTTTTGGATAATGCTCTAGGCCACTTCAGGCAACAAATAGGTACGGGACTAAAGTAGCCAAACAGCACTTGCTCTTGGCCAAGATTTCATTCTTAGCACCCTTTTTTGTAGTAGTCGACGAACCATTTGCCGTAGAAATAACGGGATTTTAACAATATTCTTTTCCTAAAGTGCATAAAATAGTACATAAACCTCGGTACTAAAGCGTATTTTAATCCCTTAGCGAATTGTATCCCTCACTACGGTCGAGCTACAAACCTTTCGCCGCGGGATTAAAAGTAGCACTCTAGTCCCTAGGTTTATAATGTATTATAATGTTTAAGGTTGTTAAAGGGAGACAGCAGGCTTTAAATAAGTATTTTAGAGAAAGATGGAAATAATTTAAGGCAATTGTTTAATGCAAATTTCTGTTATGTCATCTGTCTGTCATCTTGAGTGGTGTCGTGCATATGATTTTTATTTTGCCATTTTTATACAAAAAACAGCAAATATTGTAATTTTTCAAAGCATAAAGTGTGTCATAAAGTGGTATTAATTTCTTTCAATTAAAGTTCTTCAGTCTTTAAATTTACCAAAAAACGTGTCCTACTATAAGTGTATTTAAGCACATCCACACATAATTTAACAGGTATTTAACTAAATTATTTTTAGGTCCATCATAGCTGTACCATTAGATAGCCATGTATACCAAACTTTTCTTACACAGTAGTCCTTGGTAAATATCGTCCAGAATGTTTTAACAAAACCGCTGTTTACAGGAGATTTAAATTTCGATAAAGTTTCAGCTGGGGAACAATTTTTTATAAAATCGCTTAATTTTTAGGTAAAACTAATAATATTAGTTCGGGATAAAAGTTGTCCTGAAATGGCCTTGCTGCAAGTGAAAGTAGTAACTAAATCTAGGCAAAAACAATATTCTATTAAAAGGGATGGTCAACTCGCAACCAATTAACATAACGCTGCTACTAGGCACAACCGAGATTTTTGAAAGAAATGGAAAATAACAGAGATATTCCTAAGAATATTGATAATAATATAAATGCACATTATATAAAACATTTTTTACTAAAAAATAACACTTTTAAAAAACTGTTTTTTCTAAAGCTCGAAGAAAGAATTACAGATATATGTAAAGGTCGAAAAGGGGATTCTTCCACCGTCCACCATCTTGAATTTAAGATGGCCGACAAAGGTATTATTAAAAAAATCATTAGAAATTTGCATATAGCTGTTGGAAAACTATCAACTGCGAAAAGTACTTTTTTTGGGTTTAAAATGAACCCCCCCCCTCAAGATAAATTTCGTAAATCACATATAGGCCATATTTGAACCGCAATGCATAGCGTACCGTCGAGTTTTATTCGGACCCACTAGCAGCGTTGCCGTTTCGGTACAGTTGTACTGAATTCAATACGTTTCTAACCAATTCAGTACGTCAGTACGTTTCTCTTAAAAAAGGGGCAAATTCAGTACGAAATCACAAAGTCAAAAATTTCGGTCAAAATAGTCATATTCCTTCCATAATATTCCTAATTGTACGTAATAAAAAACGAAATATAATCTAAACATACCGAGGGTGACGTGACGATAGAATAAATTCGATGTTAATATTTTGGTGACTGCGCTAGTTAACAATAAATTTACAGTTTACGTCAAATTTGATTACACTGAAAAAAGAGGTGAAGTATTCTCTATTACTATTCCAAGGGCGGGTTAAATAAGTACGACTTTTTCGAATTCAGTACGTTTTGGGCAAGAAATTCAGTACGTTTCATTTGACACGCGCAGCAACGCTGACCACTAGTCATTCGCCTTTCGATTTTCATACTTTTTTTGCGCCTTTGCATATAGCTGTTGGAAAACTATCAACTGCGAAAAGTACTTTTTTTTTGGGTTTAAAATGAACCCCCCCCCCCTCAAGATAAATTTCGTAAATCACATATCGGCCATATTTGAACCGCCATGCATAGCGTACCGTCGAGTTTTATTGGGAACCACTAGCAGCGTTGCCGTTTCGGTACAATTGTACTGAATTCAATACGTTTCTAACCAATTCAGTACGTCAGTACGTTTCTCTTAAAAAAGGGGCAAATTCAGTACGAAATCACAAAGTCAAAAATCTCGGTCAAAATAGTCATATTCCTTCCATAATATTCCTAATTGTACGTAATAAAAAACGAAATATAATCTAAACATACCGAGGGTGACGCGACGATAGAATAAATTCGATGTTAATATTTTGGTGAATGCGCTAGTTAACAATAAATTTACAGTTTACGTCAAATTTGATTACATTCAAAAAAGAGGTGAAGTATTCTCTATTACTATTCCAAGGGCGGGTTAAATAAGTACGACTTTTTCGAATTCAGTACGTTTTGGGCAAGAAATTCAGTACGTTTCATTTGACACGCGCAGCAACGCTGACCACTAGTCATTCGCCTTTCGATTTTCATACTTTTTTTGCGTCTTTGATGACTCGTGAAAAAGTCAAATTTTTGTAGGCCAATTTTGCGGTTTTTGAAGTATTACTTAGAAACCACTTAACCTAGCAAAGAATTAGAGTGCATTTCAAAAACCTCTCAAAAGTACGGATTTTTGGTGTTTAAAAAGTTATTTTTATAAAGTTATGGGCAAACCTCAAAAAACACGTAAAAAAAGAATTGATTTCAAGAAAATATTTTATTTTCAGTACACAAAAGTATTGATAATTAATCACTTCAAAAGACCGCTATATCAAAAATATAACAAAATTTGTTTGAGAAAAATCGATTAATAAATAAGTGAGTTCTGATATTTTGAATAATACCCCTTTCGGACATCTTAAAACCAAGATGACGGATGAAGCAGGAGTCTCTGAGGAATTATTTTTTTTACAAAATCCAGTACCCTGAAAAGCTCTTTTATAAGCTTTCTGTGCAAAACTTTTAAAGACATGAGCAGTATAATGTCAAAAAGCACAAATTTTTTTTATGTTTTGACCAAAAAAAAAATAGTGATGTAGCAGAATATATTTGTTATAGGAAAACTTTTTAATAATTTTTGGATCCTAAAAATGTAATAAAGGAAAACATTCAAGCAAAAAATCGAAAAATAACAACCAATTTTCTGGGAAAAAGTGGATTAGTTTTATTTTAAAGTAATTTTTATAAAATTTAACCTTGTTAGAATTATTTTCTAACGGCCTAATCACATAATCAAAATTATTGAAAAAAGGTTAACTAAAGCGATAACTAAAGTTTAGGAATAATCTTAATTTTTTTAAACTTCTTAAGAACTTCTTGTAAGATTTGCCTAGATTGAGAAAGTATTAGCACATGTACAAAAACACAAAAAATAATCGAATTTCGGATCTTTTACACACAACAAAGACGCACAAGCTTTTGAGGTATAAAATATGATGGGTAGGTAGCCCTCAACATTTCTTGGTGGGATGTGCCTTTTTCCATCCTCTTGCCCCTCGAAAATGTGGTCAACGGCACGGCACACCACTCCAAAGGTGGGCAATTTGTATGATTTAAGACAATTAATTACCTGAATAAACTATCTCGAATTTCCATTGTCTTTATTTTTTACTTCTTCACAACGTTTCGAATGCTTATGTATCTGCAATCGTCATCAGGTGAATATTAACAAAAACTAAGACTACCTAATCTTATATACTAGCATGTGTTCAGTGAACCTTGTTTACACTTGATTGGTTTCGCAGTTGAAATCTGTTACCTTAGTTGTTAGTGTTAGTGTAGGGGCATATGTCGATAATTTCTAACCCGTGGGATTTTTTATGAGGGAGTTTTGTGACTATGTGGGATTGATAGCTATTTAGTCACACAATCAAGTGTTACCGGGCGTTTTGTTCGCATCCGTGTAGAAGGGGTTGATATCACGACATCTTTCAAGATGGCGGCCAAAAATTATAAAAAATAGAACTTTCGCAACCGGAAAATGATTATACTCGATTCCATATAATTTGAGGACGAGGATTCCAAAAAAATCCAACAATTTTGTAAAAAAAATTTGTTCAGCTATGACGCGTTTCAATATGGCGGCTGATATCTCAAAATCGAGAACTCTAACCACATTTTATTTTATCCAATTATGTAAAAAAGTAAAAATAACAAGATGGCCATCAATTCTTGTTGACTAATCAAGTAAAATACTAAAATAAAAGACAACCATTTATTGCAGAATGACCTGCTAAAAAAACGCTACCCAACTACGTATTAAAGTAATTGGGTGTAATGTTTAAGGTTGCATTGACAGGTGCACTTATAATTGGATTGGAAACACTCCCGCTAGCTGATACCGACAACAGGTTAACTTAAAAGCATGCAGATTTAAAAATCGGCTACTGGCGCTAGACGAAATAATAGTATTCTATTTTAAACAGGAACGTCAACGACTAGCAAGAGTCTTTCCAACCTCTAAATGGAGCTTTACTGACCTGTTTTGTTAGTACTCAAGTATCCGTGTATTTTTGAAACTGAGGTTCTAAAATCTATCCTTTGCACTCCAAGATTTCACTAGTACACTTGCACATAACTATGCCGCAATAATTTAAATTAAAACAAAATGGTTGAATCAAAATAAAAACAAAATTATGTGGGGTTATGGGCGCCGAATGTTTCTATGCGAATTCCTAGTAATCTCAGCAGGCCAGTAAAGTTCTCTTGGTTCTTTGATATTCTCGGGGTAATGCCCACGCAGCGCTAAGCCTTTTTCGGCGGGCGACCGAACACGCGGAGTGGTTTTACATTTGTTTTAGAACCATGTTTTTGAAAACACATTTTTACATAAAAATACT
The DNA here is from genome assembly GCA_963921995.1 of Oxystoma pomonae. Taxonomy (NCBI): domain Eukaryota; kingdom Metazoa; phylum Arthropoda; class Insecta; order Coleoptera; family Brentidae; genus Oxystoma; species Oxystoma pomonae. The sequence continues at coordinate 89,657,917 of OY998168.1, read as the reverse complement.
CTTATGTCCCACTGCGGCCCGATTTAAAGTTGACAAAACACCTGCAATTACCATGAAATCGTATAAATTCTGCGATCTATCGGCCAACACTTGAACTGCGTTTGTTTCCGAAATTGTGTGTGATTTATTGATCGGTTTTCTTTCCCGGAGTGCACAGGCTTTTAGAAAAAAAGAAACTTAGTTTTTATTTTCGCTAAAGCAAGGAAATATAAAAAGGAAAAATGTAATCCAGAGGAAATTGTGAGTATTTTTCAATTTTTTTTCTATTTCGGGTTTGTTCTAAACCGCAATTATTTTGAGGCTTTTGGGATAGATGACAGCACCAGAGCTTTTATTTTGAAGAAAAAATATGAGAATTTTGAAAAATCCTTCAGATATCCACCCCTGCAAAATTTCAGCTAATTCTGATGTTTAGTTTTCCCTGTGCACTCTGGCAAAAGATTAAAAAATTAAAGAACAAGGCGTTGCCAGTTTTACTTTTTTTTACTTAAAATCTGGGGAAAACTATAGCCTTAAAAGTTTCTGACATAAGTTGTGATACACCCTGTATAAAACCTGGCGATAAAAAAAACAATAAAAATATTTTCAGTGAAATGCAACTTTTTGAGATGCAATGTATTGAGGATGGAAAAAGGTTACCCATCCATCTTAATTTACACCATGAACTCTGAAAAATGTTGTTGCGGATAACACGTGAACACATAAAAACACCCAACTTTACCGAATCGCTACCGACAATATGGCGTAGCGGCGGCAAATGTCACTTTTTACCTCTTGAGCGACCTGCGCAGCATCCGCCAGAGACATGCCGAAGAGAATAGTGTTCGCGCCGGCAATTATGTTGAAACAACTTTTTTTCTCTTTTCTCTGAACGAGATGGGAATTTGGAAAGTTCTGGTTGCTCTTTAAGGCCTAGACGTGGGGGACAAATATTCGGTACTGTGGATGTAGACATATGATTGTTATTTTCGGTTAATTTCGTTATTTCCGTGGTTAGTACGAGACGTCCCATGCGTTTGGCAGTTTTTTTGTCATAAGTAGTGTTGTGCGAGTGTTAAATGGTTAACATAATTTTGTTATATATCTATAGACTAACTTTCTACCAAGCTGTGTTAGCTACTGCTAAGCCAAATTTGTCAAGCATTACTTGTATGTACAGCAAAATAAATTTTAAAAAAGTAATTTCTAAAATTAAATATATACAAACCTAAGGAAAAACAAAACTTCAAATGAACCCTGACATTTCTGACAAGAAAGATAAATAGGCAATCCCCACATTTTTGTCAAATATACAAAAGATTGAGTGATACCTTTTGCCTAAAAATTGCCCAAAAAATACCATAACATTTCAAAAGCTTCCCAGCAAACTCCAAGTTTTTTATTGTCTTCTAGGCTAATTGAAGTTGAAACAAAAATTTAACCCCCACTTCTGATGTCAGTAAGTACCTCTATATTGCCTGAAAATTCCATACCAATCTACTTCACTTTAAATACTATTATCCCAAAAATTCATGCATATATTATATATATATATATACAGTTAAACCATATAAGTATAAGATACTATAGACTAAGCTACATAGGAAAAATAGAGGAAAAAATTAGAACCCAAAATTTTTTTTCATTAACAAGGTTAGGAAGCTTTAACATACTAAAAGTCCCCATCCCTACCCTCTCGGGAACTCTCATTTCTAACCTCCAAAAAAGCGTTTTTCTTGGATAACGGTGACAAACTATCAAAAGTCACAAATAGGAAAAATGTTGCAAATTTAATTCTCTATTAATAAGTAAATAGTAATAGTGGAGCTTAAACCACGCCTTCTACCAGAAAAATTGAAAAAACCCAAGGAAAAATGTTGCCAATTTGAACATATTCCTTTTTAGCATTTTCGTCAAGATTTCTCAACCTATGAGTACCAAATAGTGAAGGGGCATGTGTAAGTCCGTGGGATAGCTCTTTAGTCACACAATCAAGTGTTACCGAGTGTTTTGTTCGCATCCGTGTAGAAAGGGTTGATATGACGTCATCTTTCAAGATGGCGGCCAAAAATCATAAAAAATACAACTTACGCAACCAAGCAATTATTATACTCGATTCCATATAATTCGAAGACGAGGATTCCAAAACAATTTATTTTTAAGGTCATCTGACATTAAATGATCTTGAAAATCGCAGAAAACAAGATTTTTGCTATTTTCTCTTCAAAACATCTTAATAATTCGACGTTTTGTCAGACCAACTTCAAATGTACCTCAAACTATTAGGCATGTATGCCAAATTCGATCTTTGGAGTTTGATGCAGTTTGAAGCTTTATGACCTTGAAAAATACCCCAGTAAAATTAACAAATTGCAAAAATAACATACTAAAGGGCGCTATTCATCAACTATCCACGCGAAGAGAATCAAATTTGGCAACAAAGATAAGAAGGTCAAGTCCAACAATTTTGGTAAAAAAATTTTGTTCAGCTATGACGCATTTCAATAAGGCGGTTGATTATCAAAATGGCGACCTATAACCACATTTTATTTTATCCAATTTCATAAAAAAAGTAAAAATGACAAGGTGGCCATCAATTCTTGTTGACTTATCTCCGCTTACTAAAAAAAAAAAAAGTTTAGTTGATGCACAAACCCGCTTTTTGTAGTGTTTTTTCCAATTTACCACTACGCAAAAACTTTAAGTGCCGGAGATAAAATTAACATCTTAGCCATAAAAAAACACTTTATTTTAAACCTCCCTATTATTTTTTTTTTTTTTTTTGATCTTGCGTTCCAGATGTTCGTGTAACAGAACGTTAAATTATGGAGATTTTTTTAAAGAGAAAATGACAAAAATCGTGTTTTTTTCGATTTTAAACATCATTTGAGGTCGCATGACCTCGAAAGTAATTTTTTTGAAATTCTCGTCCTCGAGTTATATGAAATAGAGTATAATCACGCACCGGTTGCAACAATTGTATTATTTGTAATTTTTAGACCGCCATTTTGGCAAATGGCAGCTAAAAAACCTGATCCAGAATATGGTAATATATATCTAACTTCTGCTAACTCTTTTATAGGTAATTTAAATTACTTTGTTGGCTAAACAAGTGAGTAGAACATAAAATTCACAGTTCCGAAACTAAAAACAACAGGCATATAGGTCATTTTAACCGAGGTATAGCATAAACATCTGGGACAGCAGATCAAAAAAAATGGTAGAGGTTTAAAATTAAGTGTTTATTTATGGCTAAGATGTTAATTTCATCTCCTTGCGTAGTTGTAAATTGTAAAAAAAAAACACTACAAAAAGCTGGTTTTTCAATTTTATATGGTATTTTCAAGGTCAATCAAGGTCATGCATCAACTAATTTTTTTTAAATATTAACCAAAGATAAGTCAACAAGAACAGAATTGATGGCCATCTTATTTTAACTTTTTTACGTAATTGGATAAAATAAAATGTGGTTATAGGTCTCTCTTTTGAGATATCAGCCGCCATATGAAACGCGTCATACCTGACCAAATTGTTGGACTTGAACTTCTTATCTTTGTTACCCAATTTAGTTCTCTTGGCTATAATAATTGATGAATAGCGCCCTTTAGTATGTAATTTTTGCAATTTGTTAATTTGCTGGGGTATTTTTCAAGGGCATGAAGCTTCAAACTGCATCAAACTCCAAGGACCCAATTTGGCATACATGCCTAATAATTTGAGGTACATTTGAAGTTGGTCTGATAAAACGTCTAATTAATCAGATTTTTTGAAGAGAAAATGGCAAAAATCTTGTTTTTTGCGATTTTCTTATTCATTTAAGGTCGGATGACCTTGAAAGTAAATTTTTTGAAATCCTCGTCCTCGAGTTATATGGAATCGAGTATAATCATTCCCCGGTTTTTTTTACAGTGAAATGCGGGGCCTTTTTTTGTATATGTCGGTAACAGTGGCGGATCAAAGAGTTTTGGTACATTTTGGAATTTTGTAATTAAGAAAATCCGACTACGCCACTGGAAAAATTTAATTTTCTGATATAATTTAGGTCATTGTTCTTAGATCCACCCTGCCAAGTTTGGTACTCGTAGGATGAGAAATCTTGATGAAAATGCTAAAAAGGAATATGCAAGACATTGGTACACACACACATTAAATTGGTACTTAACTGGCATAATTTTTGCTTGGGTTTTTTCAATTTTTCTGGTAGAAGGAGTGTTTTAAGCTACACTATCACTATCCACTTATTGATATAGAATAAATTTGCAATATTTTTCCCACTTGTCACTTTTGACAGTCTGTCACCGTTTAGGAGTTATTCAAGAAAAACTCTTTTTTAAAGGTTAGAAATGGGGACTTTCTAATTTTCTCCTCTGTTTAGAAAATTTATATATAAATTGCCTATCGAAGTTGGTCGAAACTCAATTACAGGGTGTCCAGCAAAAATTCATCAACAAATTCCCAGGTTTTTTCCCGGTGATTTTACACTATTTCACAGTCCTTTTATTTCCAAATCTAGGGGCGGTTGGGATAATCAGGTTTCGAGTTGTTTATTTACCTTAATTTTTTTTTCAATAACATGCTTGCATCGCAGCTTTTTTGAAACGGCCACGGCGATTTAGTATACGTAGGTATTGGGTCGAGTTAGTATGTACAAAAAAAAATACTTTTTTATGTTTAAAAGCAAGGGCGAATCCTCGGCCGGATCTAGTTTCAATTTTAAATTTGTTGCAAAAACTATGTGTTGCAGGCAAAAATTTGGAAAAAATTACGGTAAAAATGACCTTTCAATTCTTGCTGACAAAAATTGCGAAACCGAAATTGTAACAATTAATGATATTATAGTGCAAAAAATTATACATAAAACCACTAAAAACAAAGGAACATTGTTAAATTTCTCTCTTGTTTCCAACGGAATTTTCAATTTCTTAGTTTGCTTTTTCTTTTGGATAGAAATTAGAAATAGTAGTGGTACCCAAGTAACACAAGGTGCTAAAAAACTTTTGCAAAAACGTTGTGACAGCAAAACTCCTCTACTATTGTATTTTTGCTGTTGTCTGCCACAACGTCTTGAAAGTGTTGATAAACGTCGCCTAGCCCAATTTGCCTATCATTTTTTGGTCACTGCAATGACCATGCATTGTAGCACTTTTTGCAACCGATATAGCTTTTTCAGTTAACTTAATTAAAAAAAAACCATTTCTTACAAAATCCAAAGAAAAAATGGCAAAAAAAAACAAAAAAAGATTTTTATACAAATAAATGGTTGATGCGGTTTTGAAAAGCCAAGTATGGATGTATGGATGATGGGAATATTTATACACACACTTAATATCGGATTTTTGGCTTCATCCATGGACCAAATTAACATGCGAAGGCCAGTTTACTGATATTTACCACGAAACCTCACCAAAACACGCGCGCCTCACACATTAAAAATATTTAAAGTTTTTTTTTTAAATTTAATTTTTAGGTTACATTTTTTTGTTTTTGGATTGGAGCCAAAATAACCAAAAAATATTTATCTCCTCTCCGCCTTAAAACTAGTTTTAGTTTCAAAAATCTACTCTTTTTATAGAATTTTTGATTATATTTTGGAAAAAATAATGTTTTTTTTTTCAGGTTACTTTAGCAAATAATGTTTTTTTTTTCACTATTCCCCGACGGCTAAAATTACTGTCCTTTAGCTGAAAATGTTTTTCTCCAACTATTTTTTCAACTTACTACACAGAAAGCGCATTATTGTCGAAACGACCCGAAAAAACCCGACAGCTAAACTTGCATTATAGCCAAAAATCTTATTTTCTGTTTTTACAACTTTATAATTTGCTGCCCAAAGAATAGTATTTTTGAGCTAAGTTTAACAAGTACTTTTGCTTTTCATACCAGTATGGTCATCAAAATGGGTTGCGCTTACATTATGAAAGCAAAAAGTATTACAAAAACTAAGCAAGCGGATTTACAACCAAAAAGGTGCTGACAAAACGTTTTCACAGCTTTACTTTGGTCATAAATTCTAATGTGTACAATGTGTGTTACTTGGGTAGTATAGGGGCGGCCCATGGGACTGGCAATTAGGCCTCTTCATGGGTCCTTTCTGCCATACCCCGTTTTTTACTCCTACTTCCGCTACAACTCTCTCTCTGGGCCTTCCTGTCTTCTTTACGAAGTTCAATATGTCGGCTCATTTAAGCGAGCGCAGCTCTTCTTCCTCTATCGTGGGAAATCCCCACTTCAGCTGCCTTGATCTCGCATATTCATCGCACTCTGCTATCAAGTTTCATTTGCTATCATTTTCGTCAGATTGTGCCCATTCAGCCTTAGAGATGGGGTAAATCGATCATTTTATACTGAACGAATCGATCAGTGACTCGTTTCTAGAATGTTCGATTCTTTTGATCGTTGTTCCATTCCTATTTGATTTACTCGTTTGATTCATTCTGTCTTCGTCGGTCATTTGACTCATTTGACTGATTGAATCATATCGAGCAAACATGATTCGATCATTCAATACTCGCAAGTGATCATAGTGAACGAATAGTTCATGCCCAATGAGCATTTTTGTCTATATAAAAGTTACAGCATATAATATAAAACCTTCATAAAATAACCAAAATTTATATTATTTAGTGTTGGTGAAAATTTTATAACTCTAATATATCTCTTAAATGAGTAAAAAAGACTTGAAAAACAACTGTTCAACACCAGCTTATAAAAATTTATGTTACATAGTAATGGATAGAAAAACAACATATAGATTTTATAAAACTTCCTTATGAGCCCTCAAGTATAGAGATTATTATAAAAAGGTTTTACAACTGTTCTAACAACACTACATAACAAATGAAAGGTTTTTATGGATTTGGAAATATAGATTTTCCATCTTTCTTCCCTTTGCTGGTTATGTATTATTCTTTTTCTTTTTACAATAAAAAAACTTATAAAATGGTGTTTAGCAATCTTCTAAAATAAATAAAAATGAAAGTGAGATAAGCTGAAGCAGGAATATGAATATTTATATACTAGTCAAATAAAAGCTGTTTTTCACGTCATCCTTCTCTGAAAATCAGCTGCGGTCCCGTGTGTACTGTATAGTTTTCGAATACACTCACGTAAATTTCATGGGCTCCAAAAATACTTGAGAAAACGTGAAAAAAAAATATTCATTTAACTATCAGTTTTTTTTTCATACGCGTTTTTTTCTTTCTTGGACAAATATTGAATTTCATATGTTGTTCTTAACCCTAACAAGCAATATTTCGATTGAAACACATGTTGAAACCCCATAAATAACGTTTTTAATTAGGTCAAAAACCTATTTTTGTAATCCAAAATGGCGAAAATTTCCGACAATTCTATAAAAAAAACAATACAACTATACCACTGTTTACCTCGTCAACACTATTTTATAACCCTTTTAAAAAATGATGCTACTTGGAACAAAGGGCTACAGATGGCGCAGTGTTGAACACTGATGGTCTGTTTCTGCGAGCTTAACATAGTTACCATTGTTCTCTTTTCCTAAATGCATTCCTCGAGAGATCCAGCATACTACACATACCAGGAAAAATACCCGCCTCCACACACTTCAAGCCCGCATAACTATCAGAGGTAACTATCTCAAGAATATAGTTAGATTGCGGGGTCGAAGGGTGTACAGGCGAGTATTTTCCGGGGTGTTCACATTTGCCGCCGACCAGCAGTATCGGCGTATGCGCTCGACGTTTCACGGTGCGTTTTTGCGACCTTTACACGGTTACTATATTGTTCTCTTTTTCTAAAACACGGTTCCCATCTATGCGTTTCTCATTCGTGGGTCCCCCGAATCAAAACACGTATCATGTGGTCTAAGCGAGATTTGCCTATACAAGTTCATCTCGAACCACGTGATGAGTTTTTTGAGTCAGGGTGACTGCGCATCGGAAACGCTGGTGGGAATCGGGTGTAAAATGCATTCGATCCCGATATCTGTCATCGGCAACTATCTCAAGAAGATTTGGATCTCTTGTCTCTCTCAGATTGATGTAATTAAAACAAGATAATAATGGTATGGTATCTCGCAAAAACGCGCCTTTTGATGTCGCAAAAACGCTCCTTTTGATTTCGCAAAAACGCGCCTTTTGATGTCACAAAATTAACCTTAAAAAATCTTGTTTGTTTTGTTATTATAATTGCCAAAATAAATTAAAATTGTTTTTTTTGTTCTAAAAACAGTGGTATTATAATCACTGTATAAAGAAATTAATAACAACATTATAGAAAAAACCTTATGGGCAAAAAAGGTTCATGAATGAGTTCATAAGAATATTACAGACACCAATTTATATAACTATTGTGTGTGAGTTCCCAAGTTTTTATAAGTGTCTCTCGAAATATTTTCAATCTTATCTTATATAAATTTGTTGTTGGTTAATTAAGTTTTTTTAAGTTTAATTGATAGTTACTTACGGTTTTATAGGTGGGTTGACAGAAAGATTATACCAATTTATATAACTTTTGTCACTGATGACTTATATTTTTATAAATATGTTGGTGGAAACATTTTTAACACCAATTTATATAACATTTGAACCGATGACTTTAATTTTTATAAAGATGTCCGTGGAAATATTGTTAACGCCAGTTTTATGTTACTTTAGGGTACCATCAATTTAGAGCCTTTAATAAAACAAATATACAAACTCAATTCTTGTAGGAAACTTCTAAATACCCTAGGGTATCAATGGAACCCTCTTTATAATAATTATATAAATATCTGTCACCAGAAGTTTCTGAAAATGCTCATTGGGTGTTCACGAATCACACATCTCTAGCCAGCATCTCTGTCAGCAGCCCAATGTCCTTTCGGGTCTTGCCTAACAGTCATTTAGTTCTGGCTGCATTAGGACCATCCACGAATAGCTTGGACTGTCTGCACTCTGACTCTTGCCTGCAGAGTGCCTATTCTGGGTTTCATAGGATGGGATCGTTCGCCTGAGAGAAGTTTTAACCAATAAACGCGCTTAAAAGCAGTGACGAGACGATCAGAGAATCACCAAACTATTATGGGCACGCGCAGAGCTGCCTCGAACAACGATTTTTAGGCGAAGCCGCTCTCTCGATTAGACCCAGTAGTTGCGACTTGTAAAATTTGGCATTACGGACCATGTCAAAACTGAATTATACAGGTATACAGGGTGTTTTCAAATTCAGTGCAAAGATTTTAGGCTCGAAATAAGAACATTTTTTTCCATGAATGTCTGCAAACACTTTTTTACTGATCTACAAAGCGTTGACTTTTCACAATTTTTTTAGTTTTTTCTTTATAACTCTTACAGTTTTGATATTTGCGCCAAATTTAAAACATGGGCAACTGCAGCTTAAGGCTTACGTAATCCAAACATACTGACTGATCGTGAGAATCTATAGGGAGATACTTTTTTAGAGGTGAAGTTCTTCTTTTCCCCCTAAACTTTTACGTGGTGCACCGCTGATGGTTTCTGAATTAATACATTAATTACCTGTTTAGTTTAGAAACTATTTTTTCTCATGTAAGTTTTTCACATTTGTGACTGTTATCCAGAAATTAAATTATTAAAATCATTATTGGTAACTCGCTAGATTCAATTAAATTTTTAACAACAGGGGAGAGCACATAAGAATATTTAGTGTTTTGGGCCGTTTTTCTCAAAATATCGCAAAAAATCGTAGTCAAGTAAAATGTTTTATTGGCTTATGATATAATAAAACAAAATTGTGCATATTTGAGCATGTTTTTGAAAATCAGTATGAATTTTAAAATGTTTGAAATTTTGATGTTAGTATAAAAAAATTGAAAAAAATGTATTTCAAAAAATATAAAAAAGCAAAATAAGTTTTAAGAAACACTGTAAAGTATATAAAATAAATTAAAAAATTTAAAAAAAAATGGTAAGTCTTAATTAAGTGTTTAAAGGGTCCGTCTCTTATAAAACAATGTTCACAAATATATAAAATGATCTGTAAAATCACGTCACATCAAAAAGGACAACGATTATATAATTCATTGCTTATGATTTAATTAAACCGTGGTATATCAGCAACAAACTAAGTACAGCAACAAAAATGTTAGTTTCAATTTTTTTCTTAATATCTTAAATGTAATTATATGTGTAAAATTTCCGGTTTGACATAAAATTACCGGCTTTTCCCCGGCTCCATGAAATTCCCGGATAATTCCCGGTTCTCCCGGTTGCTGGACACCCGAAATTACCAAACGAACCGCTCGAATGCGCACGCGTTACAAACTTGCGCAGACTCAGATTCGATGTGGACCATTGGTCGGGCGATTTTCTTGCATCTTGGGCCTTTTTATATCTTATAATTATACAAGTTAAACCATCGAGAACTGTCAAAAAGCGGGCATACCTACCTGGGATTTTAACTGATCTTTTAACCAGGTCAAATAGAAGTGCAAATCGGAACGTTCCATGGGCGTGTGAGACCAGCAAGCGATTTTGGCGATAATTCTCGAGGTCATGTTAGTTATAAAACCGTCTTGTCGGTTGAGCAAATTTAAAAATGGCCCCCAGACCGATTCCTTCTTCCTGTTGGCGTACTCGTGAAATAATTCCACTCTGCCGCGATCTTCCTGTAAAAACGACAATGTTATGGGAGTCCAAAAATTGGTTATATGCTACACAGGGAAACTGGTTCGTCCAAAGGTTTGCGAAAATACTTGCGCAGTTGTGTTGAAACCCCCCCCCCCCTCCCCCGAGAAGCCTGGTTATGGTCAAATCTTTACTTCAAATCAAGTTTTTTTTTACCCCCCCCCCCAGTTACCAAGGTGCGAGTCTCTTGACCTGACCAGCGCCGGTATTCTCGTAACTAAATACGCTCAGCGTTTCGTACTCGCTGACCGTATGATAACGTAATATTCGCATACCACGTGACCAAAGTAACAAAAATGGTATTCACGTATATTGAACGCAAGGCGTCGACGAAGTGCGCTCAGCGCGTGGCGACCGTTTGAGAAACACCTACCATTTGCCAGCTGTTTTGCCCTCCGCGCGTACGATTTTCCTACCCTACAATACTTTGTAGAGTGCTGCAGAAAATATAATAGTTTTTTCAGTTTGCGTTTTTATTAATAATTAGAAAAATAAAAATCTCTTATTAGTAGCTTGGGGACGGGTGACAAACACGTACACATCAACCTTACTATTTGATGCTCGATGTAAGACAACTTTTTTCCCAAAAAATTGCAACAAAAACTTTTCTTATCAAAATCGACATCGAAATAATTGAGCATCCGTATAATACTAGAAATAAAAGCAATCAAAATTCTGTAAAACCAAGGGTAAAAAAAGCCATTGGTCAGCGGTGCTTTTTGTATTAATATCTGGTTTTGTGAGGCTCCTGCCCACATTAATCGTTTTCTTTCAAAAATAAACTAAAAGCTTTCATGAAATATGAAATTAGCAAACATGAAATAAATAGCTTAATTGATATAAAAAATAATTAGCAAACAATATAGGTAACTACCTTTATTTCTGTGTTTTCGTCTGTATTTTCTTTACTTTTCTGAAATATCACATTTTTCACATTAATTACCATTTTTATGTTTTTTATCTTTTGTCATTTTATTTATTCATAAATGTACTAAAAATTATTATTTTCTTTTTTTAATTCAACACTTCCATGAAAATATAAATTTTTCCACGCACGAGGTTTCTCTTGTGGATGTATGAATTCTGTGTTTGTTGTTGAATTGGTTAGGTTATTTTTTGGGTAACAAATACCTTGGAGTTTTATTTTCTGTTTCTTAAAATGTAGAATACGCATGTTTACTATAATTATAAGGTATAACTTACTAGATATATAAGTAACTATTGTGAAACCATTTTAACAATAAATGCTGTATAATAAAGTATCAATATCAATATACGACCGTGCCGGAAACACCACTTTCCCTGACTGAGTGCCGGAATAAATTTAAACTTTTCCGCACTGAGTGCGGAATTTTTTTGTAAGTGTGCGGTTAAGTCTCGGGGTAAACTTTTTCCCGCACACTGGGCGGGAACGTGCTACGAGTTTATATCACAGGGTCAAAGGGCGGGTTTAACTGAGCTAAACCAAACCATCAAGTAATTTTTTAGAGGATCAACACTTGTACAAGTCACATTTCACTGAAATACGGCTCGAAATCGATCACACAATGGCCTCTTTCTTACACATAGAAAAAGAAAAGGAGCCACAAGGCTAACAAGAAATAAAAATGCAAAATTCGATGATGCCAAGATGTGCTAAGCGAATTTGATTCTGTCTGCTCGCAGGGCAGCGCGTTCGGCAAAGAGAATACGAAAAGTCGTCGGTCAGCGTGCCGCTGAGCGCGCTGTTCGCTATTCGTTTCGCTTAGCGACTTCAAAACGTTACGTATTACGAGAATACCTTAGATTAAGGACCTTAGATTAAAAAGAGACAAGATATCTGGTCCAACGACGACAATTTTCGTGTTATTTATTTTAAAATTTCATGATGTTTTAAGCAATTTATAAGTCGTTTTAAAACCACAGTGCATTTAAAGTGATAGTTTGGAACAACTCGTCCAATGTTTTGAAAACAAAACGACAGCAAGTGAAATCAGTCAGTGGCGGTACATGCCGGAAGGTACACAGAAAATAAAAAAAAAGTTTATGAAATATACGTAAATTAGTAGATCCTTAGATTAAAATATCAACAAAAACATTTTTTTTTGATAAGGTAGTTCATTCCCAATGCGTCAAATGAGATATTTTCGAACGTTTTTATAAGGTTTTTTTCGAGGTTTTTTTTATAAAGGCGATAAAATAAAGCATACTTTTGATGAAGTAGTTAATGCGCAAATAAGATATTTTCGAAGGTTTTTTTATAGAGACTACAAAATAAAGGTAGGTAAAGTACTTAAACCCACTTGCAAAGAACAATAAAAGTTAATTCACATGTGTTCAGGTTTGTAAGAATATTGAATTCCTATCTCCTTCCAGTAGAAGTAAGTTTCTGTTAATGACCAGAAAAAATAACAAAATTAGCAAACACAGCATATTTTTTTGCTAGTGGGTAATATTTTTTTTCTTGATATTCCAGGTGCTATGAACTGTGTTTCTTTGTTTTAATGTTTGGCATAATTTTATTGTGTTTGAAAATTGATATTGCTATAAATCATATACAAACTTTGTAATAAATTTATTTTGTATAAAATTATACTACAAACATTTATTGTTAGGAAGCTTGCAAAGCTCAAATTGGCAGAATTATGTTTTGCATGTTTTTTAAATTATTTTGCACATTTCATATTATAGTAAAATTTTGATTATATTCCATGTGTAAATTTATATTTAAGTAGGTACGCCACTGGTGTGTTGACTGTAAACAACAGAAAGGTAAACATTGTTCCATATAATAATATAACCAAAGTCTCCGTAAGTGTCAGGTATCTTGTCTCTCCATGCACCATAGACACTCTGAGTCTTCGGCGATTCCCAACGTCTCTAGGTGCTTTTTCAATATCAAATCACTTTGTTTTAAAAAAATTCTGACAAAACCAAGACAAATATAATTTTTTTAAATAGTAACCTTTAGACCCTCTATCACTTTCCTGGGGGGGGGGGGGTTAGGATAAATTAGAAAAGACAAAAGCGCGCATGGACTAAAACGAGCTCAACCAAAAGCGAGCATTTTCCCAATTTTGCTTGTGAATTGGGTTAAAATAACATTTTCAGTGCAATAAGGCAGAATTTAGAGAAAAAATATTATACAGACAACTTCAGGCTACTGCGAACATAGGACGGAACTAGTCCAATTTTCCGGTGTTCACCGCACACCTATCAGGAGCGTAGTCGATGAAAATGGAATTTGGTCAATAATATGCAAATTTTGATAACGTAATTTTCTGGTTTTTTGTCACTGATAAATTAGAGCATTTTATTTTCAACTGCTCAGATTTATCATTAACAACGTGTTACAATGAAAGTAATAAGGAGAAAGAAAATAAAAGCAACTTCTCAAAATAAAATATTACATTCTAAAAACCAAAAAGATTCTCCCAGTCAAAAGAAAATTTAGTGCAAATATTCGAAAAGTCCTCCTTGTTCGGCTAGACAATATAAGAGCCTATTATAAAAATCCCTTCTAACGTTTCCAAGCATGTTAGGGGTGATAGTTTAAAAAGCTTCAATTTTAATCCAAAGTTCTTTCCAAATAATTAGCCCTTTCATGCCCGTAAACTATTTTTTACAGATAGAAGTCATCAGGACCAAGGGTGATCGAGCTGGCCATAAAATAGTTCCCCGTGTACTTATAACCCGATTAGGAAATACATTATCAAGATATTCCCTAACAAGGCCAACATTGTGAGCAGGACAACCATCTTGTTGAAACCGTGTTTCACCAGATCTCACACCTAACAAATGTCTAGCAGTTGCAATAGTATGCTGCTGCAGTAGATCCAAGTATCTAGGACCATTCAAATTGCCGTCAATAAAAAATCGCCCAATTACGTGTTCCTCTACAATATCCCCCCAAACATTTAGTTTTTGGAGATACTATGTTCTTACGTCAAAATACAAATGCAAATTTTCCCTTGACCAATATCGAACGTGTGTTGGGTTATGACGATTCAATAATGGAAAAGTGCTTCCATCTGTGAAAAGAATAGATCTCAGAAAGATTTCATCGCGATTAGCCCTTTCCATCATTGTTTCGCAAAATTCCATACGACGATAGTTGTCCTCCGGAAAAATTTGATGCGTTTTTGACGCTTTGAAACAATGATAACCATTCTTTTTGAGAACACGTAAGACAGTGGCTGCAGACGTATCAACTGCTTCGGCAATTTGGTGGCTAGTTAACTTACGATTTTCCTCCGCAAACCATCACATCTCCTACTCCTGCTCGTCATTCAAAACAGTGGGTTTTGTAAGGTTCCTTAGCGCTACACAACCTAACTTTTCAAAATTCTGCACAAACCTATGAATCGTTGATAAACTAGATTCTGGGCGATTTACAAAATTCTCCAAAAAAATTTCTTGAATAAGTCTCAATGATCTGCTTTGATAGTACCATTTGACCATCTGCACTTTTTCGGCAACTTCGTAGACATCCATTTTTAGTTTTAAAAATGTATTATTTCACTTAAGAACTTACCAATCTGTTTCTCGAGCAAGGCAGAAATAAAACAAAATAATAAAATCAAAATAAATTTCAAAAAGATGACACTGCAGCGTGCTTAGAACCCACCTCGGTCATACGGCACGACGAGCTTATATGTTGCTCCATGCTTTTATGTTTTGAACAAGTGTTGTTGTCAATTGAGCCTTGTCTTGGATACTACTCCAACTTGTTTGCCATGCTTCAAATGTGTTTTCGCGCCCCTTTTCTTAGTACCTCTGTTTTCCGTGCCTTTCTTTCCTGTGGATCCTGTGTTTGAAACTCTGTGATTATTTTTTATATTTGCATGATCTCCCTTTGATCTGGACTTCCACTGATGTAACTCCGGCACATGCCGTTGCTGCTTCTACTGATATCATTCAAGAGCAGCTTCAAAATATGTGCTAAAAGTCATGTTTTGTAAACCTAAGAGGTACCCAACTGATCAACTTTTTCAGGTATCTAAGCAACTTACTATCAGGGAACTGTTTTGCTATCGTCTTGTAATTTTTACTGTAAAAAATCAACTCTTTCAAAGAATGGTTAAGCATTCGATAATAACTAGAGCAGTAAGTCGTACTGATTTTTACATACCTTTTCAAAATTTTAGCGTTACTCAAAGACATATAAACTACATAGGTCCTATTCTAATTAATACTATTCCTAATAACTTGTATAAACAAAAAGTTAAACAACTGCCTAAACTTAAAATCAAACTATGGATAAGAGACAATTTTCATACTATATCCAAAAAAATTTCCTGGCTATAAAACAAATTCAATATTTAATATTATTTTTTTTTTGTTACATATACTTTAAGTAATTGTGTTATATTTTAGTCTACTATTGCTGAGCTAATGTCGCTAGTATAAGGATTAAATTTAGTTTTTTTTTGTATAATTTAAGAGACACACACATATCTCTGGATACATGCTGTTTTCTTAAATGACATACATTGTAAATTACGTTGTATTAATACTTAAATTAAATAAATAAATAAAATAAATAAATAAAATAAATATGCGCAGATTACTCTTAGGAGAGTTCTTCTTTGACACATTTCCAATTTTTCCTTTCGTTCGTTGCCGCGTATAGCAGAATGTATTGTCAAAGTCGATACTATTCTTCTGAAGTAGCTAGGATTACACCTAAATCTTGCTTTTATTTATCTACGGTCCAGCTGTTTGAGAAAACGACTACTGTAGTTTTCTAAGGTGAGACTTCTAGTCTATTTGTTTCCTCCCATTCGTTAATGCGCTTGGCTTTTGTTATAATATCTGTGGTTGTTTCGCCTTTTATGCATTCACATAATTCGTCCGCAAACGCGTACAGCCTCTCTCGGGCAAGTCAAGTAAGTCGTCGTATAGAATTTTCCACAAGATCGGGCCAAGCACCGAGCCCTGTGGGACTCCTGCGCCTTCTATTCTTGTTCGTCCTTTTTCTCTTTCTATTTGTTTTTCTTCAAACTAAGACCTCGTGTTAAGTAACTTTAAGGGAACAAAAAAGAAACGGCTTTTAAGCTCTTTGTATTTTCTTTGGAATGCCTGCAGACACCAAGGCACGTTTTATTATGTCATTGATCAACCCATGACGAAGTAAACGACCCGCACTTTTAACGCAACTTAGCCCGTGTAGGCCATAAATATCTACATTTTTGCCGCAAGTGCAGGTGTGTACCTCACACACAGGTCTCTCAACACGTAAGGCGATGGAAACACGGAAAGAAGTGATCAAATGTTTCCCAACTAACCATTAACCCATAACAATGTGAAAGGATTTTCTGTTTGCCACAAATAGGTATAATATAATTCAATAAATCTAATAAGTGAAAATCTGCCAAAACGTTTACATACCGCGAGTTTGGCACTTTTCGTATAGAAGCTGCCTGCAATGGTGCAGTGGTACAAGCTTGGCCTGGCAACCCGAAGGTTGAGAGTTCGAACCCCGTTGTCATCTTCCACTTTTTATTTTTTTCTTCTTCTTATGGTATATTGCGATAGGTCATGATTTTTAGGACACAAAAATATATTTTTTATTGTATTTGAAGCAATATTTTATGATTTAATTAGTTTTTACCGGACTGTGTCAAGGTGGCGACTGGTAAAAACTTTTTTTTATGATTTTATAACAATTTTTGAAAAATTTTATGACATTTTTTGCAATAATAATTTTTTATGATAGTGCTTAAACAAGAAGGAATACGGTATGGGGAAAATAAAAAAAAATGTCTAAGCAAACACTGGCATGATGATTTCAAAAAACTAAATAGAAAACAAATAACATCACTAACCAAAATGAGAACAGGACACTCTCTTGCTGCAAATTACCTCCTTATGTGAATGTGGTCACATTGAGGATCTCAACTACATATTTTTTTTATTTCCCAATATATAAAATGGATGATTTTGATCTATATCAGTCTCTTGGCAGCATTGGAATCCGCTCAATAACGGAAGGTTTGGGTCAAAGAAATTTAAATAAAATAAAAACCACATAAAAATCTTTAGGCAAATCACAGATCTCGGCGCAAATTTCGGAAATGTAGACCGGGGTTGCCGAGTTTCCATAATTATCCCTTATTTTATTTCCTATAATTATGTAATAGGTATAGCAATAAGTAGCATAAATACAAGAGATTATTCTGATAAAGTAAAGTTTACTTAATATGTTTTGTTTTACCTTTTAGAAATCAGGGTTAGGACATTCTGACAACCAGCCCAAAAGTTATTGAATTATTGTGGCACGGTTTGCCATCTTAGGTCCGACCGATCCGACGGGTTTTTGTTTGTTTTTTGTGTTTTATGCAATTGTTATTTACTATACTTATATACGGGCTTGGCCATTTAAAAGGGTTCACCTGGATTTTTTCAAAAACTATAAAGAATTGGAGAAAATGCTGAAACACGTCGATTTTGTTGGTGAAGGGGAGACTTTTTTATAAAGTCGACGTGTCCCGGGATTTCTCAAAAAATTAAAAAAAAGATTTCAATAAAAAAATATTTTTGCATTTGTCATGCAACTATGAAAATGAATATCTCAAAAACTAATCGATTGATTTTCGAAATTTTTACACGATTGTCAATACATTCAGGAGACCTTCAAAACATGGTATAACTCGACCCACTTTCCCTATTCAAAATATAGAGGTAAAGTTTACCCCTCAAAGGGGATGCGCGCTATAAAAATTTCAAGATAGCTAAAAAGTCTATCCCTCACAAACAAAATCGACGTGTTTCAGCATGTTCTCCAATTCTGTAGTTTTTGAAAAAATCCATGTGAACCCTTTTAGATGACCAACCCTGTATAATTGTTTTAAGACTTATAAAAATTCATAAGAAGTGTGCGTTAGGTGAAAAAAGTGCTAAAAAGTCGCCGGAACTATCTTTTCACGGTAAACAACACATCTCTATTAAATCGCCACATTTTAAATATTGCTTTAGAATAGAATACAATAGAACTTTATTGCCAACAAACTTTGCAGAAACAGGTTCTACAAAAAAGGCAAGTTCAAAAGAGAATTATACCAAGTATTTCTGAACATTCAAACTGAGCAGACACAAAGCAGCTTGAATTGAAAGTCCATCCTTTGATTTACAATTTGTGCTTAAATGTTTATAAATTTAATTTTAGGTATCTCTATTTGGTTAAGTTTACTATGTTAATTAATATATTTTTTTTTTGTAATAACTTTTAAATAAAATTGTTATAATTAACTATTTAATTTTTACAACATTTTGAAAACACTTTAAACTGACAGAAAACAAGAAAAAATCTAAAAAAGGACATAATACTATACTTATATATATATTTTATGTATATTAGTTAAAAATTTTGTAAAAAAAAAAAGTTAAAATCAATAAAAATTAAAATCATACAGGACTATCCTGCAAATATAAACCTACAAGTCTTTTAAATCTTTTCAGATTGTTCTCTCGCCTGAGATCCACAGGAAGACTGCGGAAAGCTTTTATTGCCATGTATCCTGCTCCCTTTTCGTAAAAAGAAGTTTTATGTTTTGGTATAACCAGGTACTCTCTATCTCGTGCATTTGGTTGCTATAACAATCCCTGTTTTAAGGCAATAAATAATAATTTTTTTTGACACCAAGTGCAGAAAATACAAAGAAGGAACAGTCAAGATATTCAAGTTTTTCAAATGAGGTTTGCAAGTTGCCCAATCAGAACGCGGCTCTACAATGTTGCCATGAACAGTCCTCCGAAATTTTCTTAGATTTGGTTACTGATTTGGAAAATTTGCTTTTAATATATGGAATATGTCTTCTACTTTATTTTAATTTCTTTGGTTTTGGTGCTCTAGATAAAAAACAATTAACCAAATAGATTTATTTTTGAAATACATACATCCAAACAAAACTATAAAGCAGTCACTTCTCAGAAAATTACAAAAAGTATAAATGTAGAATGTATAATGTCAAAATTTTTGTTTGTCCATTTAAAAAAATATGTAAGTTCTTAAAGAAAAATTTTAAAACTTTGTATAAATGATCTCTTTCCTAAAATCAGCGTCCATACTCAGTTTTATCATTTTTATTATGTAAATATGTAAACAAGATATGTAATTGCATGCAATGTAAAAGCAAAAAATGGCAAGAAAAAAAATATTTTTCACTATGAACTAAGCAAATCAGATTTATTGATACATCTTTTGGCAGAGGGAAGTTCAAAAAAACAGCCACATTTTTAGGAAAACATTTTTTCACAGTTAGGGGTTAAATTTTGCACACAATCACAAGGTTTGTGTGATTTAAGGATCTTTTTATCCCTTGTCAATTATTTTGCCTCTAGGAAAAAACTGAAATTTTTATACCTGAAGGGTATATAATATGTTATTATAATAATATTATACACGTAATTGGCTAACTATTTATTTATTGATTTAAGTATTTTTTTATTTTTATAAATAATAGAACATATTAACAAATTTTTACAAAAAAATGATGGATTACCTCTGTCGTATTTTTTTTCTTGGCATAAAATTCCAACATATCTCTTGTTTATTATTTTTCAATCACTTGCTTTTATTTCTAGGTCAGAGGTCTCTTTTGATAAATTTTGTGCGGCTTTAAGAAGCTCCTGGGCCATATTTGCTTCAATAAAATCTGTTTTTTTTAAGGCATTGACTAGTTTTATAGGAATCATAAAACTAGTCAATGCCTTAAAAAAAAACAGATTTTATTGAAGCAAATATGGCATTTAGCAATCTATTCGCAGCCTCATATTTATAATTTTTCTGCTTCTGGACACTCTTAAATTCTTGTTCTAGATTCTTTATATCTTTCTTTGATTGCTCAGTTTTTTGGCATTCTTTTTCTTTGTGTTTCTTTTTTTCTGCCTCACATTTTAATCTCTTTTCTTCCTCCAAATTTTTTGGTAAACACCATGTTATTTACATTTTTATCAAGGTAAATTAAAATATAATCTTTAATGCACAGTAAAGCATCCAACATGGGCTCTGACAGCTTAATCTTATCATTAGTAATAACTCTGCCGGATGTAGAAAATCCCGTTTCCAGATGCACATTTCCATGAGGAATGGAAAGGGGGCATTTTAGGATTTGCGTGTATAAACCCAGCTGTAGATTTTTGAAACTTTGAGAGAATTGTTAAAAAAAAGTATTATCGACATGTCTCTACCATTAATTAATTGTCCTAAGAGCATCTGATTTTTGTCATATTTCAATTTAGAGATTTTTGTGTTTATCTCCAACTACATGTTGATTAATTACGTACAGACCTCTTATTACAGGGACATCTTTGTTGCGCGCTATGCAAAAACCTGTGTCATAATTTTTTTTTAACATAAGAACTAATCATTGTCCATTTTTATTATCCATAGAAAGACATGCATCCTGGAACTTTCCCATTTTATTTCACACCAAAACTCACCACAAGTGACCTTTAACTTGAGTTTAACTTTCAGATAGGTGTTTAAATGCAAACTTCTAATTGGCCCAAATTCAAAAATGCCACATAAATTGTTTCATCTCATTTGCTGAGGGTCAACTAAATCGGATGCTTTCGACAACGATCGCGAGATCGTATAAAAAGCTCCGCCTTCGTAATGGAAATATATCGCGCGTACAGAAACACAGGGTGGGCTTCTGATTTTTAAGTCAAATGAAAAATATGTAAAATATGTAGAGAAAACTGAAAAAGTGGATGAATATGTAAGGGTGTCAGAAAATTTGGTCAAATATGTAAATATGTTTCGAGTATGGACGCTGTAAAATAAGAAAGTTAAAAAAAAAGAAAACAAAAAAAAGGAAAGAAGAAAAAGAACAAGAAAGAAAAGCACAACTGTTTGAGAGAAAGAATTAGCAAATAGACCAAGAAGGAGAGAAAAATAAATAAAAATAGAAAAAAAAACATTGATTCTGGGTGGCTTAATGCTGTACTTCCCTAGAGTCAACCGAGGAGAGTTGGCAAATTGTCTTTCTAAAAAGACAGTGCCAATAACTAGAGCTGGACTGAACTCGCTTTATAGCATCAATTGTGGATCATCCTTTGCGGAATCCATAATAATTTTCAATTAGACCTCCTTTTTCCGTTTTTTATGGAGTCTCTCGTTTATTATAGTTTCGAACAGCTTTTTGATTATGTCAACCCACTAACTACACAACAAAAATTTTAAGTGAATCCTTGCCAAATATAACCCAGCTAAAAAAAAACATTTTTTTTCATTTGTATTTATGGCTGTGGGAAAATTTTCAAACATACAGTGAATAAAAATAACTACATAATTAAATATAATTCATGGGTAATAAATTATTGTAATAAACTGCAAGAAAATATCAAAAATTTTAAGGAAGCAGTCAAAATAATATTTGTACTTAGAATTTTAAATTGTAAGTGTACAGAGTTCAAATACAAACTGTAAACCTTTTGATTGGTAATAATAAATGTTAAAAAATAAACTCCTCATAGGAGTTACCACTTCTTTCTTTCCAAGTTTTGAAAAAATTAAAAATTTGCATATAAAATAGCACCAAATGATATTTCAGCTCATTGTGATCAAAAAAGATTCTACTCAGTTTCAGGATTGAAACAAAACCAGATAAAAAAACCTGATGTTTAAAAAAATATCATAATAGGATGATTATCTGGAAAGTGTCAGAATTCAAGACAAAATATGTGATATATAATAAAAGTTGACCTACACAAGAGTAAAGACAGCAAAAAAGTGTGAAATATTTTAACTAAAAAAAGTTCAATTTGTTAAGTATCCAGGGTGGATTTTTTAAACGGAATGGTGCTTCTAGCGGGTTAGAATTTGATTTTATAAAAAAAATCTCAGTTGACATGTTTTTGGATTTTTTTATTCGACCAAATTCTAGAAGCACCGTTCTGTTTAAAGAATCCACCCTGTATATTTTATTTAAATATATTATATATTACTAAATTTTGACGGGTAATAGGTAGCTGACACAAAATAATAAATTTTCAAATCCAACACAATAATAAGATACTTAAACTCACATGTGATAATACTCTTGTGGGTAACGTTATTTATTGTATTTTTGTTAAAAAATCTGTTCTGTAATCTATTTGCAATAAAAATGCTATGTAATAAAACCTGTTTATATAATGGTAGTAATAATTGATAAATGTATCCCAAGGTCCTTTAATTTTTTTTTTAAACAAACATTTTTTTAATAACAAACCTGCAACATATCATCAACCAAAACCAAAATGTACTGCAAGGTCTGGTCTTTTGACACATGTCCAAGTAAATTCAGTAACGTTTGAGCACACTGCATTTTGTCCTGTTTCAGCAGGGCATCTCTTTTATGGCTATCAGTCACATCAAAAGCCACAATGAAGTTAAAATCCTCCTGCGAAATCATTTGACCCCTAAAAAATTAACATTTGGGGCCCACAAAAATATAATATAATAAATGGAACCGTCAAAAAAGTTGTTCTATTGGGTCACAAAGATCCTTATTTTAACCCCACACTATAACTAATGGTCAAAATTTTTCTTTTGGTAGGTACTGAGGTGGGTATACATGAGGAAAAACATTCAAAAATGTTTGAGTGGTGTAGAGAAATAAGCTTAAAAATAAAGAATCATTCATACAAGGCATAGGCTTAGTCACTTGATTAGTATTTGGTTTTGTTATAGTGTTAGTCATAGTTTTAATCTTAAAAATTGCTTCCTGTTCATACTTGTCTTTGTTATGGTCATAACAAACACTAAACAAATGCATTTAACCTCACTTTTTCGATGTTTTGTTTTATTTAGTACTTTTATTTTTTGTAGTTTGTTTTTAAAGAAAATAAGGTTTAATAGAAACAATTTTTTTTTGGAACCTACTAAACACTTTTAATTTGCCTGTACAAAATTTTTGAAAATAGTTCTTTAGAACTGTGACTAAGCCTATGGCAAAGCATAATCAAAAACATAGCTTTAAACACTTTCATAAGGAACAGTAAGCAGTTTTAACAAAGACCAAGCGTATGCCTTGTATGATTGTATGAACTATACTTAAGTCAGATATTCTCCATCATAAAAAGCTTGACTTAACTAAAGTATCAGTACCTATAGCTGATCCTGTAAAATAAACTAATACAACTTACTGATAGTAAGACTGCCAATTAACCTTTTGGTTACGAATGTCAGTCGCTTTCTGTTGCAGGACACTTGTAGCAGCAAGCATATCTGAAATGCAATTCATTGCATTAAAAATGAAACCTTTTTAATTACCAATGATCGCCAGAAATTTTGAATTACAAAAATAAAACAAAATAATAAATTAATTTTAAATACAATGGCTCAAAAACTGAAACCCAGATCATCCAAAAATAGTTTTTTGAGAATAGGTTAACTTTTTTAAACTGCTGGAAGGCCAACAAAACAGTGAGTCAATATAAATCACAAAATAATAACAGTATGCCAACTGCAGTAAAACTTATTTTTATTTATCAAATGGTTTCAATTTATTTATATTTAATAATAACAAGCTGTTCTTGGGTTTATTGGACAAATTTTTTCTTAATTTTAAAAATTTATTTTTGATTGAAAACATTTCTGCTTTTTTTAAGATCTGCATGAATGTTTTTACACTTTTTTTTGACGAAAACAGTTATCTGGGACTACATGGATATTATTAACACTAAGACAGAGGCAAACAAAAATTATAAGTTACAAGAATAACAAATTTCAAAAAAATTAATTATCAAAAAATTTAAATTTTAAAATATTTGGACACAGTAGGATGAGAGTGGAAAGCCTGACTCAGATGGTGTAAGTTATCACTGCGGTTGCCTAAAGTTTCAGCTAAAGTTGCATAGATTTCCAGTTCCATCAATTAGAACATGTTCTATTTCATGTGAAAAATTGTGGTGGCCTATTGATTTTTTTTAGTATTTTCTGTTTTCTGAATATATATGGTTTTGTTTTAGGTATATTTAGTATGTTTTCATACTGTACTCAATACATATCAAAAATCAAGCATCTTGTTCTTTCAAACATCACTCTCTTTGTCAGAACAGAGAACATAGTCTATGGAAGAAAAAGAAGACAATCTTTTCAATATCGATTGAATAAGAAGTGAAAACACAGTAATTTTTTGTACACACTAACCCCTAAATGCACCATAGGGACTTAATCGCGATTGGCTATCTAATCCATTCTTTTTCTGTCTTGATCTCACATAAATGAACATAGAGGAAGCATGGATTAGCTAAACTAATCCAAATATTTTTACTGTGCATCTGGGGTAAGTTGCAAGGTTATTAAGCTGAAAGTTCCCCGGTTCCAAGTTTTCAGTTGTGTCTAAGAGTTGAGACCCTATTGGCACAATAATTATTAAAATTTAATTTTAGCTATTATTTTTTGAGCAAAAAATAAATTCTTAAAATAATAAATTAGAGTAAAATTACTGGCCTCAAAGGCATCATACTTGTACTTCATGAAAACAGAAGATCACGTGAGTATGGACTGCAGAAAACACGCCTAGATTTTAATTATTTCGCTCTTAATTTATATATTTTTAATTGGTAGTGCCGAGATCCTCTGCTAAATTAAAACAGCCTTTACGAGGACTTTAAAGCCAGTTTTAGCCAGAAATTCAAGAGTGCCAGCGAAAAGAATACCAGGGTTTCAAATGAACACAGTATTTTCAATTGAATAGTCAGCTGATCATCGGAGTTCTTTGTCTTGCTGAGTGCGTTAAAGAAAGATGCAAATCAGGTGAGTTGATCTTGGAACCAAAGGAATTTATTAAAAGGAAAACTGTTTCTGGTAAAAGTAAATATTTTACCTATTTTGTCGTCATCTAGAGAGGTAATTATCTCTTTTAATTTTGGATCGGCAGCCGCCAAGTTGGAAGCCATGTTTTTCACTGAAAAATTACCACTTTTTCGCACAAAACCTCACGAAAAACTAGGAAAATATTCACAAGACCGAAAGAAGGAAAATAGGGATGGAAGTCTTGTGATTATTGACAGATGTTGCCAACCTAATTTCACATTAAACGTCACGCGTCACGTGTTTTAGAAAGAGAAAAAAGGTAATCTCATTATGGCGGCACTGACTATACCCGCGTAATTTGAATATCCATTAAGTGCCGGTGGAGAAGTTTCGTAATGATGTTTTATTTTTTTAGATTTCCAAGATGGATTTTCAGCAGCCAAAACCAAAAAAATGCCACCATGTGAATAAACAAAATTTACCCTTGCCAATTAAACTTAAAAAGGATGGAAGTGTTGCCAAGATATCTGCCTGTTTTAATGGATTTTCTGTAATCGTTACAGACGAATATGAAATGAAAAACTTAATCTCAATGGGCTCATTTGGCAAAGCAAACTGTTCAAGAAGTTTTCCCCAATTTACGAGTCACAAACCAGAAATCCTTAGGGATAGACAATTAAAAAACAGAAAGAAGTTATCTCAAAAAGTTAAGCATAAATCTAACTTAGAAAAAGTTATAGTCGTATCAGATAGTGATCAGGAAGATCTGACACATTATTTTACCAATTTAAAACCACAATATCAAATCGATAATTCAGGTTTAAAGGAAACAGTTTGGCTAGGCTTAGAAGAAGCATTTTTTCTTGTAGAAGCTGTAGAATGCTTGGAAGTTTTCTATGAATCAAAGCTTTTGTCAGCTGATGAGCTTTGGAATTTATTTAGTAAAAACCAGCCGAATTTTATTCAGAATTATGTGGTTTATTATTACTACAGATGTAAAAATTGGATTGTAAAACCGGGGGTGAAATTTGGAGGTGATTTTTGTAAGTCCTACAACTAATAATTGATTATACCACCTCTCTATCACTTTTTTTCACACCTTCAAGTAAAAAATACTGTATTTTTTCTTTTTTAGTATTGTATAAACAGGGTCCAGCTTTTTACCATGCTAGTTTTGTAGTTATTATTCAACAGGCAAGTAAGCACTCCACATCTTGTGACAATATGTCCATTTTTGGGTTAAATCGACTTTGTGAAACAGCAGCAAAAGTAAGTTGGTAATATTGAAAAATTAACTTAACACAGCAGTCAAATTTCTGACATTTTTCATTATTTTCAGGAATTGCTAATCTGTACAATACACTGGCCAGAAAACATAGAATGTAACTATAAAAATCTCTCAAAAGTAAAAGTTCAGGAGTTGCTTTTAAGGAGGTGGACTTCAACAACTGAAAGAGACTCGTAAAATGCTTAACTAATTTGATTTTAATACACTAGCTACACTATTATTAAAGACAAATTACATATTAGATCCAACACGTGTTTGCTTTGTTGGTATCCCTGTTCTTCTAAATTCACTCCTTTCATGTAAATATTCCTCTGTGCATCTATTTCTAAAGTCTTCATCATTGTACCATCTTGTAAGACAGTCTTTTAGTTGGGTGTTTTCTTTTCTACATTTGACAACCATTAGAATATTATTACTTTTACAGCATTCTGAAAATTCTTCTGCCTCTTTAGCGCATTTTTCGGTGCGGGCAATGTCTCGCATTTTTTTGGGTATTAGAATGTCCTTTTCCACTTTTCTCAGAAATCTATCATCTGGGTTTCCTAAACAAAAAAAACAATTTAAAAATAAAATAAATAATGACATACAGAATTAGAACTATTCATATTGATAATTTATAACCTAAGCACAATTTTATTCATAATCATAATGTTAAAAACATTATTGTTTCCCAAGTTTTCATAGTTATAATTCACAGTGAATAATTTTAAAGTTTTTTAACTTTAAATGAAAAAATCCATGGCAAAAGCAAAACAAAAAATTTTGGTTGTTTGATCCCAAAATAGGAGTGATTGATTTCAGCTGATATTAGAAAATAGAAATTTTAGGAAGAAGGAAGAATAATAACATATTGAGGTTAAGTTTCAGTTAGGTAAATAAAAACATTTTGGTAATTATGCAGTATATGGTTTTCTGTCATTTTTGATTTTTTATGAAAAATTCTTTATGGGGGCACCTACAAGGGTCCCTAGGACCCCAAATCTGCCTGCATCCAATTTTTTTTTTTTAGGAAAAAAGGGTTCCTGGGGGGGTTGTAATGTGTTTTTTTTTTTATTGTTTTGGGTTGGGTTGGATTAGGTTGGGTTGGACTGTGTTGGATTGGGTTGTTTTATTGAAAAAAAATTAAAAAAAAAACCGACCGGCGCAGGCAGATTTGGGGTCCTAGAGATCCTAGTAGGTGCCCCCATAAAAATTAAAAAAAAAAAAAAAATGACAGAAAACTGTATACTGCATAATTATTTTTTTTTTGATAAATTTGTGCAAGAACACGCATCCAATAACTTTATTTTCTGAAACAATTTAAAGTCAGGCACTATTTGTGTAAGGACGGATTTAATAATGGATAGCACTATTCCAATATTTCTCTAATATGTCAAATATCAAGCATCTTGTTCTTTTATATATCACACTCTGTCAGAACAGAGAACATGCTCTATGAAAGAAAAAGAAGACAATCTTTTCAAAACATACTGAGTATGTTTTGAAAACTTACTAAAGGCGGCTTTGGAGTACAATAAGGCCATAAGGTAAGTCATATCAGGTATGCGGTAAGACGCAACGAAAATAAACAATAGCAAAAGCATGCTGTCCTCGATGCTGCCTGTACCACTTGCAGCTTACAGAATACTGTGAACAGCAGCATTCTTTTCTTTGCATCTTACCGCATACCTCATACCGCTTACCTTACGGAACTCTGAATCCGCCTTAATGTTATGAATTATAAATATGAAAAGTTGCATTAGGTAATTTTGAAACCCATAAATTTCTTTACCAAGTCCATGGGGTCCGCCCCCTAATTTAGGAGATAACAGCGTTTTTTCGGATTTATTTGACTGCATAATTACAGATTTAAAATAAAATTTTCTTTCAAGTTAAATAAAAAAAAACACATTTTAGGTTAACTTTTAGCGATATGAAGTGAGCTGTCAAAAAGATAGCTGAAGCAGCCCCACCTAGAGGAGAATTTTTTTTCTCCTGACAGAAAAAAATTTGTCCTCTAGGTGGCGCTGGCTGAAGTTCACCAAACGCACTCGAATCAAAAGGCGGGACTTGTATTTTTGACACCCGTGCCCGTGAGCGTTAACAAATTTCTCACTTCTCACCTGCTTTGAACCATGTAAAAACTGAGACGCAAATACTCACCGATGACCATTCACCTCACAGGCCATCAAGAATACGGGCCGTGGTTTATAGTGTTTATACCTAGACTGCTGTGGAAATGGACATAAGAACGTCAGGAATTTGGCATAACTGGATGAATTTATTTAGATATTCAGAATTTTTGCAAATATTGGTTTCCATTCAATTTAAAAAGGGGTCTAGACCCTCCAAAAATTGGCTAGAATGATTAGTGATTTACAATGGCGAAAGACGCCAGCGCCAATCAGAAATCAATTCCCAAATGGAGAGCTCCTCACCAAGTAAAACTAAATAATACTTCCGAAAAGTGATTTTGATTTATGATAGTATAGAAGATATACCTAATGTGGTTAATGTTTCTATCAGCGCCACATATGGGTAACCTGACTACTTAGGTCAGTTTTCGATCCGAACATGAGCTTTGTCGCAAGTATATGATCACACGTAAAAGTAAGAACACTCCGCGGAAGTTAAATTAGTTAACAGTTTATTGATGTATAGGAAGGGGAAGAGTTGACTGGTTGGTTCTCCAGAACAGTCAAATTATTCATGAACTCACTATTTCTAAACTGACCCTAGAGCATAAACGCGTTCGATTAACGATCGCAAGTCGAGTGCTCAAGTTCAGATTCGGAATCACCCTCAGGGTGCTTATTCTTGAAATTGAGAGAAGGGATTGCTCCCGATTACTATTATGAAATATCTTATTTGCCTGCGCTTATTATAGGTAATGTGTTTGATCCCGAGCAACACCGTTCTAAACTAGTTGAGAACGGTGTTGTCCCGAGTTAATCTTCAGCTGTCTCATTCTTGCCCAATTGCTCTGCGTTTGCTCTAAGGATTCCTTTACGCTAAGGATCTCTTAACAGTCCTAAGTAGCTGATTTGGTTTGCTCAGCTTTTCTTTTTAGTCTAAGGAATACCTAAATTTAAGATGCCAGATATCGAGCCTTAAATCATCCTTAGGAGAGAATTCTAACCTCAAACGGTCGAAAACGGTAAAAAAAATAAAAATGGAATTTTTAAATGAGGGTTCTAGATTTAAATTTCGATTTTTGCAACGTTTCCGAATAACCAAACCAACAGTTCGAAATATTTTGCAACTCATACAAGACCAGTTGGAGTTAGATGGAGGACGTTTCGGGTAAGACTATATGACTT
Organism: Oxystoma pomonae; assembly: GCA_963921995.1. Lineage (NCBI taxonomy): Eukaryota > Metazoa > Arthropoda > Insecta > Coleoptera > Brentidae > Oxystoma > Oxystoma pomonae. The sequence continues at coordinate 89,628,001 of OY998168.1, read as the reverse complement.
ACAAATTAGGACCAGTCAATGCAGAGACAAGCCCACAATGGATGATGGCTTCAAGTTTTTACGGTCACATATTTTTATGCAAGTTTTTTTGTTGTTTATTAGTTTAATTAAAATAAATATAACTGTTTATTCTTAAGAAACAATACAACTGTCTCTTCAATTAACTAATTATACTGAGAACCCTACGATTATGTGCCACTGGGAGGCATCTTTCTAGCATTGGGGATTTTAAGGTCAATATACCGGGTGTCCCAAGGTTATTAGAATATTTTGAAAACTATACAATGGAAACTTCTCAACCTTTCTATTCTAACATAAGTCCATGTAAACTATCTTTATGAAATACTCTCATATTTGCAGTTTTGCCATTTGCAGGAAAATTTTCTTATTTTAAATTAAACACCCTGTATATTTTTGCATTTTTGAATTCTACAAAATATTTTAGGTACATTTTATGTATAATGTCCTATACCTATGTTCAACTATTTTAAAAATATTGACAGGTGAAAATTGACATTTTTTTTGAGAGCCCGTAACATCGAAACGGTTAAGGATAGAGCAAAACGGTTTTTACATTCCATCTTGGTTTTTCACAAGCTATCGTTTTATACTATTTTTAAACCAGGGTTAAACTAACCTTGGGATATTTTAACCCTGCTTTTAGATATAAAACGATAGCTTGTGAAAAACCAAGATGGGATTGTAAAAACCGTTTTGCTCTATCCTAAACTGTTTCGATGTTACGGGATGTCAAAGTTAAAAAATGTCAATTTTCACCTGTCAATATTTTAAAAACAGTTAAAAACAGGTCTTAAATAAAAGTTTCTTTGAATAATGGAAAACCCTCTAAAAAAGCAAAAAACCAACATCGATGTTTTTTTCACAATCGATGTACAATACAAAAACGATGTTTTTTTCGATGTGCCCATCACTATATTAAATTAATTTAAAAAGGGGTTTTAAACCTCCAAAAATTGGCTAGAATGATTAGTGATTTACAATGGCGGAAGACGCCAGCGCCAATCAGAAATCAGAAAACAAAGGTTAGCTTTGTGAAATCAAGTCATCATAAAAGGTGATTTTGATTTGTTATGATAGTATAGAAGATATACCTAATGTGGTTAATGTTTCTATCAGCGCCACCTATGGGTAAACTGACTACTTAGGTCAGTTTTCGATCCAAACAATGCCTTCGATAAGCTCTGTCGCAAGTATATGGTCACACGTAAAAGGAAGAATACTCCGCGGAAGTTAAATATAGTTAACAGTTTTTTGATGTATAGGAAGGAGACGAGTTGACTGGTTGGTTCTCCAGAACAGTCAAATTATTCATGAACTCACTATTGCTAAACTGGACCTAGAGCATAAACGCGTTCGATTTACGATCGCAAATCGAGTACCCAAGTTCAGATTCGGAATCACCCTCAGGATGCTTATTCTTGAAATTGAGAGAAGGGAGCGCTCCCGAAGACCATACTAGGGAATGACAAAAAAAGTACTAAAATCCAAATTAATAACGAGTTTTAAAGGTTTATTCTACTCCCTGGCAGTTGTTCTCTTACACTTCCGGCCACATAAAATGCGTACGCCGATTTTATATAGTGTATTATGGACCCCGGTCAAGGCTACAATTGTAAGAATAAGAAGAAAGTATCAATAAGAATGAACTGTTCGACGAAGTCGAGGCACTGACTTGACCCAACACCGTTCTTAACTAAAAAGCCTGTTAACTCCTATCGCCTCAGTGCTCTTTAGCCTATTGTGGCTGCCATTTTTATAACCAAATTGACAAGTAAAACATGGATTTTTTGTCAGTTTGGTGTCAATATGGCCCCGATCATAGGCCAAAGGATACTAAAACGAAAATGAGTTAACTGGCTTTTTAGTTGAGAACGGTGTTGCTTGACCCAAGTCAGTACGCCTCAGCAGGATCAGCAACTGATCAACTTTCTTGAAGACCACCCATTTGCGATGGCCCTAGAGGTGAAAATTGAGGCACATTTTCCTGGATCCATAAGAACGACGAGCAGACGGATAAGCCGTTCTAGACTTAGACGTCGCGTTGCTGCCAAGAAAATCTTACTTAGTGAGGAAAAGAAACAAGCCAGGTTAATTTTTGCACTATTCACTACAAGAAGAAGAATTTTGGCAAAAAGTGGTCTTCACGGATAAAAAAATCTTTCAGTCCCACTATGACAGCAAACAAATCCATGGAAGATTTACGTCTGAGGTTTATGTTGATATGATGAGAAATATTATCCTTCCAGAAACCATTCTTCATCCAGAAGGTTTTGTGTATTAACAGGATAACTGTCCTATCCATGCCGTACGCATTTCTAAACTGTGGTTCCAGCAAAACAACATTTTCCCATGGACGGCAAAAACTCCTGACGCCAATCCCATGGAAAATGCGTGGGGCCTTATAGCAAAAAAGTTAACAGGCATGAATATTGTTCCCAGAAATTCCAACCACTTAATGGCGATAGTCAGAGGGTACGACGAAGAAAATTTAGCAGATTCCATGCCACGAAGACTGGCAAACATTATCGAGGCTGACAGGGCAATGACACGCTACTGAAGAAACGTTTTCTTGTTTTTTTTTTTTTTAATTTACGTAGTGTTTTAATAATTTCTTTTTGATTTTGAACATTTTTGGTTGTCTGCAAAGACTTATTGCTTTCCTTACGCCGAACAGTTCCTTCTTTTCGATATTTTTTTCTTATTCGCGCAATTGTGGTCTTGTTTTGTCCATAATTAGCTTTAAGAATAATTTTTTATAATACAATTTTGGATAATTTCAAAAAATTGTTTTATTCTTTAGTATATTAGTTTTTTAGTAAAGTGTGGCCAGTCTCTTTATGTTTGTGTTTACACTGTCAAAGTAGTAGTAGTAGTGGTAGTACAGAAGGGGTGGCGCAAAGCCTGGCCAGTAGGCCTCCCTGAGCCCTTTCTACCCTACCCCGAGCCTGCCCCTAATCCACCGCCTGCACCACTGGTCTGGCAGTCTGCTCATCTGGTTCCACTGTTCTTTTTGCAAAGTCCAGTATTTTGTCCCATTTGAGCGTGTGCAGGTCCTCCTCATCCAGGGTTGGGAAACCGAATACCTGATATCTCGTCCTCTGGTATGCCTCACAGTTCGCTATAACGTGTCGAGATGTCTCTTCTGCCCACCCGCAGGCCCGGCAGGTCGAGTCATTCTCCACCGCGATTCGGGTCATGTGCTTTCTTAGTCGGTTGTGACCTGTTATGATTCCTGTCAGCAGACCAGCGTCCCTTCGCGATCTCCCCAGAAGCTCGTCGGCCATCTCGTTACCCGGCACCCCTATATGTCCCGGTACCCACATAAGTGTCACTTATTTGCCTTCTTCCAAGGATTCTAGTGCATCCGCACATTCCTCCACCAGGGTGTTGTTGATCTTGGGCGCCCTTAGTGCCTTTAGGGCCGATTGGCTGTCGGGGCATATATAAACATGCTCCTCCCTACGGTTCTTTATTTCTTCCATGGTTGCAGCCATTATTATGGCATACACCTCTGCCTGAAAGACCGTAGATTGCTCTCCGAGCGGGTGGCTCTTTCGAACCTCCTGGTCTTCCACGTAAAACACCGATCCTGTGGTTTGCTTCTCCGACAGTTTGGACCCGTCGGTATAGCAAATCACGGCGTTCTCCTCAAACTGTTCGCGGAGGTTTTCACTCTGCCATAGTTCCCTGTCTGGGATGACTACTTTGTACCTCTTGTTGAATCTCCAGGGGTTTTTTGGTATTTATGTTTTAATCGCTGCCATAGGAATTTCTCTCTCGGCGATTTGGGCAATCCTAAGTTGTCCCGCAGCTTCCCTTCTTCCTCTCCATTGACCTGTATCTCTCAGCCGGAGGTGGGTCGCCATCGCTTCTTTTCTGATCCAGATCGGAAGCGGCGGCAGTCCCAGAATGGTTTCGAGTGCCTGTATAGGTGCCGTCCTCATAGAGCCGGTTATCCCTCTGCATATGGTTCCCTGTAGGCTCCTAAGCTTGAGGGTAGTAGTGACCTTCTCCACTGCTGGCCACCAGACTATGGATCCGTACTGGATCCTTGGTCTTAGTACTGCCGTGTACATCCAGTGGAGGTTTCTGGGGCTCAAACCCCAGGTGCAGCCAACCATTCGACGCAGTTGCCACATCGTTGCCTGCACCTTATTGGTCACTTTCGCAACGTGTGGTGTCCAGGTGAGCCCCTTGTCTAGGGTGACCCCTAAGTACTTCAGTTCTGAAACCAAAGTCAGGGGTCTCCCGTACATCTTGGGTGCTCTAAATCCCTCCATTTTCCTCTTTCTTGTGAACAGGATCATCTCTGTCTTTCCTGGATTGACAGAGAGACCGTTTTGTTGAAACCAGTCTTCTATGATTCGTACCGCCCTTTGCATTCTGTTACAGACGGTGTTTAGGTGGTGGCCTACCACCTCCACGACACCATCGTCGGCGTATGCGTGGGCGTCGAATCCTTCCTCTGTTAGGCGTTGTAGGAGAGTATCTATCAGACACCACAGGTGTGGGGATAAGCAGCTACCCTGTGGGCAGCCTCCCGTTGCCTCTATGTTGACCCTGGACTCTCCTAGATTGGCCTGGATCTTTCTCCCTATTAGTGCAGATTTTACCCGTTCGGAGATAGGAGACTCAGCTCCTCTTCTCTGCAGGGCTGTTGTTATTACCTGCACTTTCGCCTTGTCGAAAGCTCCTTCGACATCAAAGAATACTGCCAGGGCGTACTGTTTGAATTGAAGGGCTTTTTCTGCCTTATGCACTACTGCGTGTAGGGCCGTGTCGGTAGACCTTCCCTCCACGTATGCAAGTTGGTTTCTGTGGAAACGTTGGTTGGTTAGAACTCCCCCTAGTAGGTGTCTGTCCACCATTATTTCCAATGCTTTCATCAAAAAAGATGTTAGACTTATGGGTCTGAAGGATTTGGCCGCCGTGTAGTCTTTCTTTTCGGCTTTCGGAATAAAGACGACGGTGCCTTTTTTCCACTCTGTCGGTACATATCCCATCGCTATGCTGGCCCTAAAGATTCTCTTTACAAAAGGAAAGAATATCTCTTGGCCTTTTTGCAGGAGCGCCGGGAATATGCCGTCAGGCACCGGGGACTTGTAGGGGCTGAACTCGTTGATTGCCCAGGAGATGGTAGCATCCGAGACCACTTGGTCCGCCAGTCGCCAGTCAGGGTCTTGCCCCTCCCGGGGTCCGGCGGTCCTCTGCGCCCCCCGTTTACCGCCCCCTCCCGGGAAGTGAACCTCGAGCAGGTGTCGTATTGACTCCTCGCATGTGGCGGTCCAGCTCCCGTCTGGCATTTTTAACGATGTTAGAGTTTGTTTATTCTCGCTGCTTAGGATTTTGAGAAGTCTGGAGGTGTCTGAAAATCTCTCCGCAGTATTTCCTCCAACTGTCTTTTTTGCAGTTTTTTACCTCTTTCTTGAACTCCTTTCTAGCTTCTCTGTATATTTCCCAAGAGTCATTCTCCCCATCCCTGATCGCCTTGTTTAGTGCCTTTTTGGTTTTATGCGAAGCCTGTCTAGCTTGCTGCTCCACCATGGCAATCGTCGGGTCGACTGGGTTTTTAGGGGGCATGCCTCTTCGAAACTTGTTGTCATGACAGTTTTAAGCCTGTCGACTGCCTCTTCTAAGTCCTCACAGTTGCCGATGTTCATTTCTAGGATACCCTTATTCAGGTCTAGGGTCGCTAAGAAGTGTCTCCAGTCCGTATTACGCGGGTTCCTTTTTTGTTCCTGGATTTTCTCGTCACTGTCTATCTCGTACCTGATCATGCGGTGATCGGACGTAATAATCTCCTCTGTTACTCTCCAGTTGACAACGTCTTGGTATGTACTCCACGAGACCAGTGTTATGTCGATAACTTCCTGTCGAGTCTTATCGACAAACGTTGGTTTGCACCCTTTATTCACTATTTCCAGTTCCCTGGTGGTCAGAAACTCAAAAAGAGCCTCCCACTCGCTTATTCACATCGCTACTACCCCACGGTACGTGATGTGAGTTGGCGTCGCACTCTACTGGAAATATTTTACTCTCCTCGCACTGTCAAAGATCTAATTTGTAATTAGAAAACGTCAAAGTCAGTTACAATAAGCAACGCCATTAGCAAAACTTAAATTCAACAAACCTGCATCTAACTTCTGCTATACGCATTTTATGTGGCCGGAATTGAACTAGGGCTAGAACCCATCATTCCCTCGATATATCACTTGATTTTGACTACTCTCTAATTCGCTCCCCGGGAGAATTTTGCTCCCTACACCTCCCCGACAGTCAAGGATAAGCACCCTGGGGTGAAAAAATATCAACAATTTTGAAATGCAAACATCTCTGAAACGAAAAAGTTTACAAAACTATATTTTATTAACAGCCATTTGCACCAACATATTTACTTATTTAGGGGTCACCTAGAATAAGGTGGCCTAGGTTAGAGAAGAGTTTCGTTTGTATTTAGAACTCCCCTAAACTACCTTAAGTGATCCCTAAATCTTGGTCCCCTAGCGCTCCCCTAACCAAAAACTAATCTAGATTTAGGTGCCACCTAATGCTAGGTGACCCCTAAATATGTTGGTGCAAATGGCTGTAATTCTTGTTCAGAACAACAAATTCTACCTACAGTTAAAGTCTTTCTAGGAAATGTTGAATCATCCTGTATAACTTAATAATATATTTGGAGGTATAGGGCGACCAAATCATCACTTGACGCGGGCGGCCTATACCCTATATATTAGGACGGCCCTAATCGTAATTAAAGAGTTTTTAAACTACAAACACAAATTACCGTAACCGCGTAAATAATAGAATAGAAAAGGAAACAACAATTCCTGTTTTTGCAAATTCACTTTCACAAAAAAATGAAAACCTAACTAAACAAAAAAACGAATTATCACCTATGTACCAGCTGCAGCTTTTGCACAGAAATAAATCTGGTTGGTTGCAAAAAATAACCAAGCAGTTAAAGATTTTCGTTTTACAATTGGTCGTGGTTCTGGTTGAACCAGAACCGCAACCGGTGCTTTCATTTTAAAACAATGACGTCACAGTTGCAACCCGGTTATGAAATTTTAGAACCAGCCTGGGAGGTTGGTCCGGCCCTTTGGTTGTAAACATAACCCCTAAAATTTTGCAAAATTATAGATAGTCTTTTTTTGAGTAAAATCAAAGATATCTTAATAATATTTTAAATGACGTCATTATTTTAGCACCGCTGTCAAAATTTATGTCAAAATAATTTCAACCAGAACCAGGACCAATTCTTAAATCGAAAATCCTTTTTGTCGCGGTTACGGTTAACCTTGGTCCTAAAAATTCCCAGAAGTATAAGCAAGCGAAGGAGACCTCGATTGTGTAATATCTTTAAATATTGTTTAAATTTACAGATAATTGTTTATGTTTACATGTGTATATAATCAAAATTTTTTAATTTTTATCAATTTCCGGATTATATTTAAATTTTCATATCAAAAATGCTATGACGTCATGTATTTGCTGACAGGAACAGAAAAAATCGATGTAGACAGCGCATTCTGTCATGTTCGATGCCTTGAGAATCGGAACCAGCTTATTTTGCCGGTTCAGAATGGATGCGGTTGTCAAGGTATGGATCTTCACAGGATGTGCTGTCTAAGTCCATTTGTTCTGTTCATGTCAGCTAGTCGATGACGTCATAGCATTTTTGATCTGAAAATTTAAGTATAATCCGGAAATTCATAAAAATGAAAAACTTTTGATTATATACACATGTAAGCATAAGCAATTATCTGTAAATTTAAACAATATTCGAAGATATTACACAATCGAGGTCTCCTTATTTTGCTTATACTTCTGGGAAATTTTAGGACCAAGGTTAACCGTAACCGCTACAAAAAGAAGGATTTTCGTTTTACAATTGGTCCTGGTTCTGGTTGAACCAGAACCGCAACCGGTTCTTTCGTTTTAAAACAATGACGTCACAGTTGCAACCCGGTTATGAAATTTTAGAACCAGCCTGGAAGGTTGGTTCGGCCCTTTGGTTGTAAACATAACCCCTAAAATTTTGCAAAATTATAGATAGTCTTTTTTTGAGTAAAATCAAAGATATCTTAATAATATTTTAAATGACGTCATTATTTTAGAACCGCTGTCAAAATTTATGTCAAAATAATGTCAACCAGAACCAGGACCAATACTTAAATCGAAAATCCTTAAGAAAACAGCACTGGACCGGTATTCTCGTAACTAAATACGCTCGGCGTTTCGTACTCGCTGACCGTATGATAACGTAATATTCGCATACCACGTGACCAAAGTAACAAAAATGGTATTCACGTATATTGAACGCAAGGCGTCGACGAAGTGCGCTCATCGCGTGGCGACCGTTTGAGAAACACTTACCATTTGCCAGCTGTTTTGCCCTCCGCGCGTACGATTTTCCTACCCTACAATACTTTGTAAAGTGCTGCAGAAAATATAGTAGTTTTTTCAGTTTGCGTTTTTATTAATAATTAGAAAAATAAAAATCTCTTATTAGTAGCTTGGGGACGGGTGACAAAAACGTACTCATCAACCTTACTATTTGATGCTCGATGTAAGACAACTTTTTTTTCCAAAAAATTGCAACAAAAACTTTTCTTATCAAAATCGACATCGAAATAATTGAGCATCCGTATAATACTAGAAATAGAAGCAATCAAAATTCTGTAAAACCAAGGGTAAAAAAAGCCAGTGGTCAGCGGTGCTTTTTGTATCTTTCATCGGATGTGTACCAAAAAATATCTGTTTTTGTTAGGCTCCTGCCCACATTAATTGTTTTCTTTCAAAAATAAACTAAAAGCTTTCATGAAATATGAAATTAGCAAACATGAAATAAATAGCTTAATTGATATAAAAAATAATTAGCAAACAATATAGGTAACTACCTTTATTTCTGTGTTTTCGTCTGTATTTTCTTTACTTTGTACTAAAAATTATTATTTTCTTTTTTTAATTCAACACTTCCATGAAAATATAAATTTTTCCAAGCGCGAGGTTTCTCTTGTGGATGTATGAATTCTGTGTTTGTTGTTGAATTGGTTAGGTTATTTTTTGGGTAACAAATACCTTAGAGTTTTATTTTCTGTTTCTTCAAATGTAGAATATGCATGTTTACTATAATTATAAGGTATAACTTACTAGATATATAAGTAACTATTGTGAAACCGTTTTAACAATAAATGCTATATAATAAAGTATCAATATCAATATACGACCGTGCCGGAAACACCACTTTCCCTGACTAAGTGCCGGAATAAATTTAAACTTTTCCGCACTGAGTGCCGTAATAAATTTAAACTTTTCCGCACTGAGTGCGGAATTTTTTTGTAAGTGTGCGGTTAAGTCTCGGGGTAAACTTTTTCCCGCACACTGGGCGGGAACGTGCTACGAGTTTATATCACAGGGTCAAAGGGCGGTTTAACTGAGCTAAACCAAACCATCAAGTAATTTTTTAAAGGATCAACACTTGTACAAGTAACATTTGATTTACCCTTTCTGAAATACGGCTCGAAATCGATCACACAATGGCCTCTTTCTTACACATAGAAAAAGAAAAGGAGCGACAAGGCTAACAAGAAATAAAAATGCAAAATTTGATGATGCCATGTGCTAAGCGAATTTGATTCTGTCTGCTTGCAGGCAGCGCGTTCGGCAGAGAGAATACGAAAAGTCGTCGGTCAGCGTGCCGCTGAGCGCGCTGTTCGCTATTCGTTTCGCTTAGCGACTTCAAAACCTTACGTATTACGAGAATACCGGTCCTGGTCTCGTTAAGCCTCCACAATAGTAACGTATTTCGGTTCGGTTCTTGGAATTTGGCCATCCAAAAATTGGCAATGCTGATTTTAGGGCTAATTTTACAATCAAAGGTAAAACTCCAATTAAACCATGGTTTAAACTTAAGTTTAATCTTTGGATTAAACCATTGGTAAATAAGTTACTCAATTTTATAAGTCGCAGTTAAACCACGGCCAGGAAGAAAAGAAGAGCTGTTTGATTAGCTGCAGGATTAGGAGCACAACAAGTTTTTTTTAGGGTTGATTTTTTTAATCATATCTTTAAGATGTCACCAACTAGAGCCATCACCATTCTCAACTGAATGGTATTGCTAGAGCCAAACCCAGCATATATAGTAGTAGTTTTTGAGATGTCAGCCTTGGTTACAGACAGACATACAACCAGACGCTATAACAAAAAATGTTCAGAATCGTCAGAATCGCAAAGATATACAGTAGGTATATATATATATATATATATATATATACGTGTGAGCTTGTTGTGAAAATAAAACTTACTGGTCTGTGGGATGTTCCAACTTTTGTCGCATTTCCTCGTGCTCAATTTCGCATGTCCCTTTAGATAACCTAAACCTACTACATCGTCGTATAATTTTATCATCATCTTCATCCAGATGATCAAAAATAAATTCTAAGTCATCGATCATAGCAATTTCATTAATAGTTACAGTTTTTTTTTACCAAAAAGTAATTTTTAATAACTATTTTGAGGTTAGAATCTTTCATTAACTATTAAACTAAAGTTTAACAAACACCCAGACCGCCGGTAACGGTTAAACCGAAGTTTGTTGGTAAACTGCACCTGTAAAACGTAAAAAAGTCGACATGGTTTAAACTGAGGTACAATGGCGAAGGGCGCGAAACGTGAAAACATACTAAATAGGGGGAATAATTTTAGGCATGCAGTTTTCGCGTGCATAACCAATTTGGTGGGCACAAGAAATCACACAATGTGTTTTATAGTAAATTTGAACTGCAGTTTTGATGCGCACAACCTCATAAAAAATTACTGGAAAAATGCAAAAAAATGTAGGCATCACCGAATGATCTTAAAATGTAATAGTAAATAAAATAACCAAAAGTTATCAAATGCAAATGAGGATTAACTTAACCTAGGATTAAAACCAATAACCTGACCTTAGTTGACCATTTCGCTGATAGTGGAGAGCTGTGCTGAGCCACCACAATTTTCAACATTTATTTGCAGCTAACTTTCCAAATCAAACGTCATTTCGACAGTTCGGCGTGAGTTTGCATTTTCCTCGCAAAAAAAATTTATCCTGTTTTTCATATTACGCCAAGAATCTGTTTAAGATTTTCCATACATTTCCTTGAATTTTTTTATAGTCTTGGTGATAGTTCTCCGAGGTTTTTTCTTTTAGTAAAATCAGAAAATGGATAGGTAAATTTTTTTTTAGTTTAGTTTAAAGGGTAGTTTTATATCGTTAAGTAGGTATAGGCTGGAAACTCGGCTTTCGTGCAAATCTGCCTTGTATTGACTGCGAACTAACTACCTTTGTTTTGGTTTAGTGATGTGTCTATGCTTAAATTTATGCATTTTCCATAAAGGTTCAGTCATGGTTCTGTAAAGCATAATTATGAGTTGGTTAAACCTGCCATTATTGTCTCCTTAAGCCCCATTTACTCATGTGATAAGCCTGAATTTTGTGCTAATTCTGTATGTCGTTTTTTCCCCTTACCAAAAAATAGAAACAAATTACACTTTACGGTCTAGTTACTCATTTAATAAAATTTAGTGCTAATTCTGTATGTCTGTCTCTTTATTTTGATAAGGAGGAAGAATTAGCACTAAAGTTATGCTTAAGCATAATTATAAGTTGGGTAAACCTGCCTTAACTCTAAGAACAACAGCATTTGTAGCATAGTGTATTTTTCCTTACATCTTCCTGTATACTTTACAGAACTATGGCTCCAGCTTTACTGTATCAATTGTTACTTTACTGTAACATAGTAGTTAATATTTGATCAAGTATTTGATTTACAATTTTTTCTCAATAAATGGGAAAACCAGGAAAGTGCATTTTTTCGTTAAGAAAAATTTTATGGCTTCCTTTCGCCACACTTTGCTATCTTTCCTACCCAGTTTTACACATTTATTGCACATTATTTTCAATTATTGCAATGTAATGTAAATATACCCCACCACTGCTAATCTCCCCCCAACCATGAAAAAAATATCAAAAATAAAGCAGTGTCAAATTCTTACACATAGTGAATTCCCCTTTAGTAAACAAAATTGCTGGTAATAAAAAAATGTCTTGTTTGTACCCCCAAGGTGGTAGAGGCAATAAGGGGTTCAATTGGTGTAAATACTTGTCTTTTTACAGGCTACTTCGTTTGGGTGGTGGTATGCCAGGTTTAAGTCAAGCTCCTCCACCTTCGGATGCCCCTGTTGTGGACACTGCAGAACAGGTTTACATTTCATCATTAGCTCTGTTGAAAATGTTAAAACATGGAAGAGCTGGTGTTCCCATGGAAGTTATGGGTTTGATGCTTGGTAAGTTGTTGTTAATATTTTGGATGTATTTTTTTATTTGAACTAAATTTTTCAAAGGTTTGTTTTGACACAAATCTGTACAGGGCTATTTACCATATTTTGCAACCCCCAATAAAATAAATATATACCAGGTGTCCCAAGATGACTAACCTATTAGAATATTTTGGAAACTGTACAATGGAAACTTTTCAAACTTTCTATTTTAACATAAGTCCATGTAAACTATCTTCATGAAATACTCTCATATTTGCAGTGTTGCCATTTACAGGAAAACTTGGCAACAACTTTCTTATTTTAAATTGAACACCCTTTATATTTTTGCATTTTTGGATTCTAAAAAATATTTTAGGTACATTTTATATTAAAAACCTTGATGAGTGCCAATTTAAACTTAAGGTTAAGGAGTATCTTATTAAGCATGCATTTTACTCTTTCAATGATTACCTCAAAAGTAACTTTGTTTTTGATTAGGTGATGTTATTTTAGTGTTGCTGTGATGTAAAAATTGTAAAAATTAAAAATTATATTTCTTTAGCATTTTTTAAAACTAGTTTAACTTAAAATTTCGTTTTATATATACATTAAATGTTTAGGTATAAATAATATTTTTTGTCCAGTTCTTATAATTCTTTTAATGATATTCTTGTACTAGGTATTTTATTTTTTGTATTTTGACTTGTAAAAACACTATGTGTAATAATTACCAATAAATAAACTAAACTAAACTATGTATAATGTCCTATACAGATGTTCAACTGTTTTTTTTTAAATATTGACAGGTGAAAATTGACATTTTTTAACTTTGACAGCCTGTAACATCAAAACACTTAAGGATAGAGCAAAACGGTATTTACATTCCTATCTTGGTTTTTCACTCGGTTGTTACCAAGTCTTCCTGCAAATGGCAACAATGTAAATATGAAAGTATTTCATAAAGATAGTTTACTACGACTTATGTTAGAATAGAAAGTTTGAAAAGTTTTCATTGTATGGTTTCCAAAATATTCTAATACTGCCGTCAGAAGGACTGGTTGGTTAAAATAAAAAAAAATAAATATATATTTTTTATTTTCGACTTAAAAAAAAATTATGAAACCACATGTTTACAACTCTTTTATAAAGCTAACCCTGGAGAAAAAACATGACCATTTTTGTTATGTAAAAGAACGTTCTAATGTAAATTATATAAAGTTTTCTCAGCTCCGTTCGGAGTGCAAAAGGCTGTCTGATCTATGTTTCAATGATTATATTAGAGGTTTTAATAGGAAATTAAGGCAAGATCCTAAATCATTTTGGAAGTACATAAACGACAAGCGTTCTAGCCATAGTCTCCCTAGTGCTTTATTTTATGGTAACCAGTCTGCTTCAAATGGCCAAAATATTGCTGATCTGTTTAGAGAGTTCTTTCAAACTGTTTACACTGATAATCAGGGTTCATCTTATCTTACTCCTGATAGATAGGTAGATAGATAGATAGATAGATCTTTATTGGTGTTGTACATACAGAGTATTTCCACAAGTCAAAAGTAACAAAATAAAACAATATAAAAAGTCATATTAAAAGTTAAGTTAATAATAAAGATTAATTATAAAAAACATTAAAATTTGTTAAACCTGACAGATTACAAAACATTTATTTTAAGTCAAATTAAAATTTAAGTCAAAAATAAGGATAGTATACACAACACATTAAAATTTTATAAAACCTAACAAAGAACAAAACATTACTTTAAAAAGATGGTTCCTATGTACTATAAACAAATACCTACAAAAGGATTATTATTTACATTTTAAACAGTAAAAACACACCCATCAACAAAGTATTGCGGTTGATGTTGATGCTGATAACATTGCATGTTCTAAAACCTCAAAAATTGACATTTTCAATGAAATTTTTAAGCTTCCAAATAAGCTTAATGCAGGAGATGATGGTGTACCAAACTATTTATTAAAAGAATGTATTTGCATTATTGTTTTGCCACTGTATATCTTTTTTAATAAATCTCTAGACTCTTCTGTTCTTCCTGATATCTGGAAAGGCATTATTGTTCCAATATTTAAGAGTGGTAGGAAGGACAATGTTAAGAATTATTGTAGCATATGCATTCAATTGGCAATACCAAAGTTGTTTGATTGTCTTTTTAGTAGTCAGTTATCCTGGAAGTGCAAAGGCCTTATTTCCCAAGAACAACATGGGTTTTTACAAAACAAATCAACTGCAACCAACTTAGTGACCTATCAGTCTGATATCTTACAAAATATGGAAACGAGAAAACAAACAGACGCAATATATACAGACTTTTCTAAGGCTTTTGATCGGGTTGATCATCAAATCTTGCTTAGAAAATTACATCAATTTGGATTCCACTCAAACTTTGTCTTTTGGTTTGAGAGCTCATTAATGGGTCATGTTCAACGTGTGAAGATAGGCTGCTATTACTCTGATAGTATTTATGTGTCATCTGGAGTCCCCCAAAGCGGGCACTGGTCGCCTATATTGTTCAACATTTTTGTAAATGATGTTGTCAATTGTTTTATAAATAGTAAGTGCTTAAAGTTTGCAGATGATTTTAAATTTTGGAGAACAGTTGAAAGCTTTTCGGATCAAAAACTATTGCAAGAAGATTTAAATCGCTTATGTAGATGGTGGGAAGATAATAAATTATTTTTAAATGTAAAAAAATGTAGTTTTATAAGTTTCTCCAGGAAATCTAATAGGATTGAAACTAGTTATACTATTAATGATCAGCAGCTCGAATATGTGTCGTCAATGAAAGAATATGTGTCGTCAATGAAAGACCTAGGTGTAATCTTGGATGAAAGATTGTCATTTGTGGAACATATCAATGAGGTTTCTGTGAAAGGTTCGAAAATGTTGGGTTTTATTGTGAGGAATTGCAGGTATTTCTCGGTTGAGACCACGAGAATGGTTTATTGTTCTTTGGTTAGGTCGTCAATAAATGGTTTGTTTGTTTGCCCCAATCCCTTAAATCAGGTTGGTTTTAGTGTGCCCTTTCCACAGAACTTCTTATGGCATGAATAATTCTGTGCAAAAAAAACTTAACTTAAAATTTTGTTTTTACGTTTTCGTCACGCTAGTAGGAAAAATAGCCTTCCTAACACGCGCTGAAAGTGTCTTTTCCGCTCTTGATTGCATGGGCGAACTCCGCTACGCGTCGGGCGGCCAACTACAATCGCGTGCGGAAAAGTAGCACTTTCAGCACTAGTTAGGAAACATACTATGTCTGTATTACACCTAGAACGTTTTAGAGACTTTATTACAATTCAAAGCTTCTCTTCTATTTTTCCACAAATCGAGTTTAGGTCGCTCACGGGTTTTTCCTTCTGAAGGCAGAATAGGTTACTTGGGACACCCGGTATATAAATAATATAAACTACAAACTTAAGTGACATTTTACCTACTTGTCAAAGTTCTCAACTCTGTTTATTATTTTAAATGTAACATGTTGACTTTATTTTTAATGGTCTTTGAAAAAATAAAAAAAAATATATTTGCGCTACTAACTTTTTTAGGCTGGGTTGCCAGCAGGGCAAGCCTAAAATTAGCCTTTAATAAAATCATCATAATTTTATACACATTTTTACTACTTTCAAGTGTTTAAAGCTATGGTTACAGACTTTAGCTAAGTTTTATGCATATTTTCCCCTCTTCTGCAACTTCCATCTGGATGCTTTGTAATCACCAACCATTGATATGCTAAACTGGATAGGCCACATCACAGACACCAACTGAGGCAAAAATTTACCTATCTATCAGATCAGTCAGTGGGGTCACCAGGGTTTTCTGTAAGGGAGGGCAAAATGGAGCCAGAAAAATTTCTGGGGGCACTCGGGGGCAGTTGTTTTTACATTATTATGTTGGTACCCCATTTAATTTTACTTATATGTAAAAGGCATTGTGTGGTAATATAGAGGTAAAAAATATTTTAATTATTGTAATTAATTTAATCTAACTTAATAGAATAGAACTTTATTGCCAAGAAATTGTGCAGAATCAGGTTAATAAAAAGCAATGTCAAAAGAGAATTATACTAATGGTTACTAAATCGTATAGATGCGCAACCTTCATATAAATGAAGCCGATTTTCTGGCTCGACCAGCAGAGCGGCGCTGGACAAATCTGGGTCGAGATTTTAATATTTTAGTTTTCAAGTCATTCACGCGCATATAGACCATGAAAATGTAAAATGACTAATTATAAAAAATCACTCTTAATTAAAGTCGTATTTACTTTTGTTTCTTTCGGCCCTTTTTAACAACCCCTTCACTTTCAAACACCCTCTCAACATGTTTTGTGAAAAAATGAAATCATGGGTAGGTGACAGCTTGGTTTAAAGTTCTTAAAGAAAAAACAAGGTAGGTAGCCAAGACAACCCTCTCTGCACAGGAAGACAAGTGACAGATAGATAGATATTTTATTTACGTATATAGCAATTACAAATACAAAATACATATTATGTCGCTAGATTACTTTAAATGATAGAATAAAATAAATAATTTTAGCTAAAATTGAAATTATTAAAGTTAAATTGCATTCATAACAATAGTATTATTTAGTTTTTTTTACGTAAGTTAACATAATTAAACCTAAGTATATATATATTTTCGAATCCTAGTTTCAAAATTTGAAAATATAATATTATAGAAATCAGTTCCCGTATCATGGATCAATTCATTTGCCAATCTGGAAATTCTAGTTAATGGGCAGTTTAACGCATAATTTGTCTGGTGAAATGGAACTTAAAAAGTTTCCCTCTCTCTAAGGTCCCTCTGAGGAACATGTAGTCCAATTTGACTTAAAAGATATGGACAGTCAATGAAGTTGTTAACTATTTTAAAAATCAAACAGAGATCATAATAAGACCTTCTTTGATCTAATATACTTAATAGTAATGATCTAATATCATCATATATAATTTGTTCCTGGGGGATTCTTTTGCGGAGTCTAAAAACCGAAGCCGATATGCCTTAGGAATTTGTTTTGAACCCTTTCTATTAGATTTTTATATTTTTGATAGAAAGGACACCATACAGGAGAGGCATACTCAAGTACTGTTCTGACCAGGGCACAGTAAGGGTTCTAAAAATAAAGCCGAGTAATTTCATTGCTTTGTTTGTAATTATTTCTATGTGATTACTAAATGTAAGTCTTGTGCCCAACCAAACTCCTAAATTTCTTATTACTTGTACTCTTTGAAGCTTTGAGCCATTCAAAAAATAATCAAAATTCTTGGGTGCATTAGATCTGCTAAATGTTATCACTTTGCATTTTTCGACATTTAAGACTAGCTGATTTTTTTTATACCATAAAACAAATTCATTCAAATCTGATTGCAGTTCTTTGGCATCATTTACACACATGATTACTTTAAAAGCTTTTAAGTCATCTGCAAACTTTAGACAATCAGAATATTTTAAAGCATCCCTAATGCCCTTTAGAAATAAATTAAATAAATAGATAGATGACTCCCCTGTAAAACCCCTGATGGAATGTTGGTCGGTTTAGAGATGCGCCCATTTTACTGATTGTGTGCGGCCAGTGTAGAATGAACTCACCCATTCAAGAAACATGCCATGGAGACCTGATGACTGCAAGATCTGTAAGAGAATTCTGTGATGCTGATCATTATTCAAGACATGTTTAAAATGAGGTGAAATTTTGTCTGCCACAATGGACTCAAAGATCTTAGCAATTAGTGAAACCTTAGAGATAGGGCGATAGTTTTTAACATTAGCCTTATCCCCTTCTTTAAAAATAGGGGTGACATAGCTAGATTTCCAGATACTGGGAAAGATTCCTGAATTTAAAAAAAAATAAAAATTTTACACAAAATATTAGACAATACAAATTTACAATTTTTTAACAGAATAACAGGCACACCGTCAGGACTTTGACCTAAGTTGTCCTTCAATTTTACTATTTTGTTAAAAACGTCAATTTCTTTTATCTTACATAAGTTTATATGAGCAGCAGTATCACAGTTGGAAAGAGTTGCATCACAGCCAATATCACAGTCGTCATTTGGAAAACACAGAAATAAAATGCTTACTGATAAGTTCTGCTATAACCTATACTTTCATCATCATTCAATAACATGAGTTGTGGATAGTCTAAGCCTTCTTTATGTGATTTGACAAAGTCCCAGAATGTTCTTTTATCATAAATATTGTTTTTAATTTCACAAATATAATCTGTCTGACACTTTTTAGATAAGGACCTACATTCCTTATGCAAAGCATTATAGTCTGATAATTGATTTGATGGCTTATAGTTTTTGTGAGTCACCTTTTTATCAATAATTGCAGATTTTAGTTCATGTGACATCCATTTCGGGAATTTGGGTGACTTATATCGACACAGTGGAGTAAAAAGTTCTATACAACTGTAGATAATTTTGTAAAATATATCACTCAGGTCATCAATAGATATCTCTTCCCAGTTGAATGACGAAAAGTACAAATTCATTCCATGAAAGTTTCCCTGCTTAAACTTGTAATAGTAGTGGTCTTGCTTATTTTGTGTGGGCCTATTTATATTCGTGACACAAGTAAATGCTGGGTGTGGCTTATCTAGCTTGAGTAATGGGTGGTCACATAATTTTACTATTAAATTGGGATCATTGCAAAATGCAAGGTCTAGATAAATACCAAAACAGTTTGGATTTTTTATTGTCTGAAAGAGACCTAGAGAAGTTATACAGTCAGCCACTACTCTATTTTTGTCATTAATCTTTCCTTGGGGTCTGGAACTATGTTCATCATTTATCCAGGTGAGCTCTGGTAGATTGAAATCACCTCAAAGTAAGACAGCAGTAATATCTATGGAATCTACTACTTGCAATATTAATGTGCAATAATCTTCATATATATCACTACTTGATGAACCTGGAATATAGGCAAGGCCAACAAGAATTTTTTGGTTATCATATTTTACAAGCAGGAGCAGATGTTCTACTGTTCCTATTGTTGTGTGTAATAATTTGCATGTTAAATTGTGCTTAACTGCAATGAGAACACCACCATGGCTGTTACATTTGCCTGTTTTTTGTGTTCTGTCTTGTCATATAACCATCCAGATCAAGCTCGTGAGAAGATATACTTTCATCCAAGAAACTCTCTGCCAGTAAAACTATGTCAAAATCTTCGGTAAGTACACTGCACATTAATTCGTTCAGTTTCGTTTTAATGCCCGATTAGATCTGAAGATTTGTGGTCCTCTGTCGTTGAATTTTCTAAAGATCTCTTTCTTAGGGAAGAACTGTGGATTATTTATTTTTTTATAGTATGATTGTGCAATCCTCTTCTTAATCTAAGGTTCACCAGACCTACACCGTTAGACTCTGGCTCCTACAATAACAATGTATCTCGCAAAACGTATCGCCGGAATTAGGCGTTCTCTTTCTCTATATAAATTTAAAAAAATATTTGTAGTCATCCTAACTCGCACTTTATACAATATTTTTGCCTCAAAGAGTAGGAGAAAAAAAGATACAATGTGTCGGAGCCAGTATGCCATGTGAAAATGATTACATATATGTAGTATATAAGCTCGTGTTCCCCAAATTATGAAAGCATAGTAGGATGAAGCCTTGTTGCCAACTTGAGGTTACTTTCTTGTTGGTTCTGAAATTTCATAAAAATCTTGGTGCTTTTTTATCACTATAAGTAGCTATATTCAAAAATATCATGAAAACAATGTTTATTTATTTAAAAACTATAATTACAAAACAAAAGATAAAAATAAACACATAAAAATATAAAAAGCCCATATTTTTCCAATACTCCCAACGATCCCTAATTGCAGCATTGCATATCGACCGTGTCCAAATATTTCTGATTTCGAAACCTTTTGTGTGGTTTTTGTGTTTTTTATAAACTTGTGAAGTTAAAAACTATAGGATGGTGCGGGAGTGCATCGTGTGTAAACGATTGGAACAACCCAAATCAAGGGATTTCCTTTCAAAAATAAATGTCAAAATCAGCTGTAGTTTTGTTGTGATAATTACCGGTCAGTGTCGTCCTTTACCTATATTCAATTATTGGTATTACTGTTTTTGGTAATTATGCAGTATACGATTTTCTACCATTTTGATTTTTTATGAAAAATTGTTTATAGAGGCACCTACTAGGGTCCCTAGGACCCCAAATCCGCCGGCGCCGGTTTTTTTTTAAGAGAAAAAAGGGTGTAATGTATTTTTTTTATTGTTTTGTGTTGGGCTGGGTTAGGTTGAGTTGGGCTGTGTTGGATTGGGTCATTTTAGTTTTAAAAAAAATAAAAAAAAAACAACCGGCGCCGGCGGATTTGGGGTTAGGGACCCTCTAAAAAATTTTTCATAAAAAATCAAAAATGGCAGAAAACCTTATACTGCATAATTACGCTGTTTTTTTTAATATGCTTTTTTGTTGGGACCAGCACCCTGTTTATATACCCTCTGTGCAGGTGTGCTCAAGGCTATAATTTCTTAACAAAGGCAAAAGTAATATATCAAAATATTATTATGTTTTATTGTCTGTTTATTCTGGTATTTTGGTATTTTAGTCCTAAATTTAGAAAAGCAGGTACCTGACCACAGACCTAAGGGTTTCAAGTTCTGTGTACCTCACCTATGTAAAATAACAATGGGTAAAACGAAATTGTTAAGTATAGTAAAATATTTTAATTCTCAAAGCTTTAATTGAATATTAGTTTTTAAAAAAAAGTACGTATTTTATTATATTTTTACTTTTATCTTAACATATTTTTATATGAAATATTTTAAACTTATAATTATGCAAGTGATTTAGTATATTTCATCAGGGGTTTAATTTAAACATCAGGTTTTGCCTTTTTCCTTCAGTTGATAGAAAAGACTATCAAACAACTGTTGCCCTCAACCTTGTATTAAAGTTATCTTTAACAACATAACACAATTAAATTGGTGGCGGGTTTTTGAAAGGGTGTCAAGAAAGGGGGGTGGATTTTTATAACTTCATCCAAAAGACGTGTGTGAAGTAAGTCTCAGTAAATTACAAAAGCATGGTTACCGATGCAAAAAAACTCGCTTTTTTTTTAATCACTCGCTGCGCTCGTTAATTTAAATCAACGCTCGTAAAAAAAACGCTCTTTTAACCGCTAGTTGTGAAAACTACAAATTCCTGCTTTTGTGAAATGAACCCATTTTTTACATATTTATTAATTTTTCGCCACTACTGGTAGAGTATGTAAAACAAATGGATGTATCTAGGACATACGGCTACAAACATATACATGTTTTATCGCAGTGTTGCCGAGCAACGTTCTGAAAATCATTCTGTCCTTTTTTGGCACACAGGCTAGCTTGGGGGCAAAACAAATAAGAATTTATGAATGGGATTCAGGGTCTATGGTTTTTAGGTCTGTGGTTCACTCCAATGAAAATCCGGTTTTTGTGCCTCACTTCCCCTATACCTAATGCATTGTCGGGGTCTATCCAGTTCAGTATAATACATAGAGAAACATCATCACTTATAACATTGTTAACAGCTATATGTTTTATTAGGCGAATTTGTAGATGACTATACAGTGCGGGTGATTGATGTATTTGCCATGCCACAGACGGGTACTGGGGTCAGTGTAGAAGCTGTCGACCCTGTATTTCAAGCTAAAATGTTGGACATGTTAAGGCAAACTGGCAGGCCTGAAATGGTTGTTGGATGGTAAGAAAGATTGTGCCCTTTATTTTAAGAATTATATTAGAACATGATAAGCCAGGGTCTACAAGGCAGTCTAATTATTGTCAGGCCTACATGCCGCCCTTTAATTGCTACTGAAGATTTTTTTGTAATTTTCAGTAATTCGTCTTGGGAAACACAATTGTTAAAAAAAGTTATCTTGAAACATGTTGATAAATAATAGTTTTCTTCTATTAGGTCCAGTTTATTAAGAGATTATCTTAAGTCCAACATGTAACTAAAAACTAGTTTTGACTATGATGTAAAAGATTTAAATTACAAATAATTAATATGTTTCTTTTACTGTGATAGTAATAAATATCTTATAAAGTATACTTTACTGAAGTAAAGGTCATAGGACAGGATTTATCAAAGCAGTTTTTCCTAACTTCAATATGAACATTAAACATTAAACTTATTTAATTAGGTACCATTCACATCCAGGATTTGGTTGCTGGCTCTCTGGTGTGGATATTAACACACAGCAATCTTTTGAAGCTCTCTCCGAAAGAGCTGTAGCTGTGGTAGTAGACCCAATCCAGTCCGTCAAGGGCAAGGTTGTCATTGATGCTTTTAGGTAGGTTTAGTTCAGTTCATAGTATATTTTAGTTACTATTATTACATTAGAGGAAATGAGAAAGCATTATCCTGGTGTCCACATTCTGTAAAAAACCTGGACTCATGGAAAGTCACGGAAATTTTCCGATAAAAGAGTATCGGAATTGTTATTAATATGCTCTTTCAGGGTATTAAAAATGCCCTTTGCAGCTAACCCAAGACATTTTTTTCTACTATTTTATCAAAACGTGAAAAAGATCAAAATATTCAGGAGAGCATTTTTTTTCTGGCTAACATGACAATAATTGAGTTTAGCAAAAATGCAGATATTTGGCTATGCTCTACCTCTTTTAATTATCGTCTTTTTATGAATATGATGCTACCGGTCGGTCGGGCATTGAATTCTTATATAGAATACATATATAACTCAATTTCGATAAAAATGTATTTATCGAGTTTTAAAAAAATTAAAAAGCGGTCCTCAATTGACACTAGATTCCAATCCAAAATATATTTTAGAAAAACGCCAAAAAATCATTTTTGAAGAATTTTCTGTATAATTTTTAGAATAATGTCCTCAAGATTTTTGCCTGTGGCACATTTTAATTGTTATTTTCGTATCGCTGTTTAAATTAGATAAATAAATCTGAGTGTAACGGAGTCAGGGATTTTATGCACCTTAGGGATTAAATAGGTACGTTTAATGCCTCTTTTTAGCACTGGCAATTTTAATCCCTAAGGTATTAAAAAAAATAATCCCTAAGGGATTAAAAGTAAGTTTAATCCCTCAGTCTGGAAAATTATAATTAAATTTATGTCAAGTCAAGCCAAACAGCAAGATTTCATTCTTAGCACCCTTTCTTGTAGTCGACGAATCATTTGCCGTCAAAACAACGTGATTTTAATAATAAACTTTTCCTAATAAACCTCGGGACCAAAGCGTCTTTTAATCCCTTAGTCCTTAGCCGAATTGTAGCCCTCCCTACGGTCGGACTATAATCTTCGCTGCGGGATTAAAAGTAGCACTTTAGTCCCTAGGTTTATAATATGTCATTTTTTCGAAAAATTATGTGGAACCCTGATTAACTTAATTGACGATAGCTGTGAAAAATAATTTTTGAAAGGTGGTAGACGGACGCCGCGCCGCTCCACACACCCCAAAACCCAAACCTAATAGTTGTTATCGAGTAAAACTTGAGAATGTGCTTGGTTTTTTGCAGATTAATAAATCCCAACATGATGGTGCTAGGCCAGGAACCCAGGCAGACCACCTCGAATTTGGGCCACCTCCAAAAACCGTCGGTGCAAGCCCTAATCCACGGCCTGAACAGGCACTACTATTCGATCAGCATAAACTACAGGAAAAACGAATTGGAGCAGAAAATGCTGCTCAATCTGCACAAAAAGTCGTGGATGGACGGCCTCACATTGGCGGACTACTCGGAAAACTGTAGCACGAACGAAAAAACCGTTGCCGACATGTTGGACTTGGCCAAAAACTACAACAAAGCGCTCGAAGACGAAGAGAAAATGACGCCCGAACAGTTGGCAATTAAGAATGTGGGCAAGCAAGATCCCAAGAGGCATCTCGAAGAAAAAGTCGACGTCCTGATGACCAACAATATCGTGCAGTGTTTGGGTGCCTTGTTGGACACGGTGGTCTTTAAATGAATTTGTTTTTTGAGGATGTGTTGGTTGAAATTTGTGGTCTAAGGTAAGAGAAGAGGTGAAGTCAAGTTTGGCTTTTAAGAACTTTTTTTATAAAGATTTTTATATTAAATTTAAAAATTTAACCTAGTGCAGTTTGGCTATGTGGTTAAAGGCTTAAAGACGCCAATTAAATTGTTTACATAAGAAGCATGTTATGATAGTCATTAAACGCGAAAATTAAGTCGCAGGCGAGTGTCTTAATTTATCTGAGCGTGTAATGACCATAACATGCGAGTTAGTGTACTATAGTTTACCTACCACCAATGAAAATGTCAGAATAAATTAATAAAAATATCAAACGCGAACATTCTTAAGTCAACAATCTTCATAACCTGAAGTTTCAGTGTTCTATCTAAAACGTCAAAATGAATAAGGTTACTCAGGGACTTTTCATATATCTTTGACAAGGTTTCTTTTCTTAAAAATGCGTAATATGTCAACTTAACGGGACTTATTTTTGGTTAGGCACTGAAATTATATGGGATTTATTTACGTTTAATAAATATTTATTTTCGCAAAAATATAGCGAATAATTCACATTTTTGCGTCACTTAGTGCTCTTATAAAATAAAGTTTCATCACTTGTCACGCCATCTTGTGGTTTACGTCTAAGCTTTATAATTATCCTAGGACCGTAAATGAGCCATTAAAATCCTGTTCACATGGTCGTAGGTAAAGACTTTTTTATTATTTAGCGCCTTTGAGCTCTAATATTTATTTCTGTAAATTCAAAAAAAAAAAAGATTTTAAAAGAAAATGTCTCCTAAACAATGTGTACCAGCTTTATGAAGAGGCGCAACCACCTAATTGTTCAGTATCAATTTTATAGGTACACATTGATGTAATGAATTTTATTTAAACAAATGTGCGTTTTTATCAGTACTATAATCCAGTATATATATACTTAACTAATATATTTTTTAAGGTATTTTTCAGTAATAAAATATTTTTTTTTGCATCTAATTGTTGTTTGAATGTTGGTTTATAAAAAAAAATATTTAAAAAAGCACGGTTTGACCATGGAAGACGAAGAAAGGCATGTAAAAGTAGCTAAATTTTTGAGCAGTAGCTAAAAGTAGCTAATTTCACGAAACAGTAGCTAAAGTAGTTATTTTTTCGCCAGTCATCAATTTTTCCATTTTGGAGTAATTCTTATTACTAGAGTGGTTGGCTATTATCATTTTTATGGTTCAAGTCACGAACTGCCAGAATTTTGGAGTGGAAAATATTTAATCACTCGACAACTATTTATCCGATTTTTGGGGCACATAGTTTTGAAGTAAATTAAAAAAGCATTCAAAATATATAAAAAAATGGAATGTTCCATAACAAAAATACCAACTTTGTGTTATATCATCTCAAAAACTAAAAGTGACTCATGAAATCGGATTTGGTAATTAAATTCTAGTTTAAAAATTCTATAAAAATGCAATAACACTACGAAGATATTTTCATAAATAAAAAAATTGATTGAAATTTGAGCCTCGCAAAGAGGGTCGAATTTTCTCTCTAGAAGTACCTGAAACCCCCCCAAAACCATGAAAAGGAGGACGCACACGATACATGGGAAATTTCGCATCAGTGAAAGTGCTTGAAATTTTTATATGTTGTAGATATTGATATTCCCAACAATGTTTAAATGACCCTAAATCTTGTAGGTCTTAAGGTTTTCGAGATATGATTTTTCAAAGTTGCGGTTTTTAAGTGGATTTTTACTACGAAATAAACCATATTTAGAATTTTGATAAATAAATTGACATCGTCATTTGGATTACGACGACACAATTTTTAGTAGGGGTACTAAGTGTACATTATCCAAAACGAGAATTTGGGCATTATATAATACAAAAACATTTTTAGAAAGTTTAAAACTGAATCTTTGTTTTATTTACCTTTTTTGTATAAGACACATAAATGATCATAAAAAAAGAAAATACTCAAGAAGGTCTGATATTTGAAAGTTTGAGACAATGATGTGTTTGAAATTAACTCTGTGTTTCGGACTTCCATTGTCTATATTTTATTTATACACGACGTTTCGATCAGTACAATCTCTGATCGTCTTCAGGTGCAAACTACAATCAATTCCTAAGGCTACGTACTTATATACTGTGAGAAATCACTCAACCTTGAAGTTTAAGAAGTTGGCTCCGCCCAAGGAGGGGCTTCCAAATATTTGGGATTTCAACACTTGGTTTACTGAAAATACCCTGATTGTGCCCAATAAAGGCAGCTTCAAGGAATTTTCGTTTCTTCCAGTGTGACTCCTTGGGCAAAACCTTTGCTTCTGCCCACTTCATTCGGTGTTGTTTTGACCATGCATGTTCGGCAATTCCTGATTTCGTGGTTTCACCTTTTTGGGTATTCGTCTGATGTTCCTTAAGCCTAACAGATAGTGGTCTTTTAGTTTCGCCTATGTATGATTCACCACACTCACAAGGAACTTGGTAAATGCATTCCTTATTTTGTTTGTTCTCCGGTTTTGTTTTACTAAGAAAGCTTCGAATTGTATTACTAGATTTAAAAGCTGTTTTAATATTAAAGTTTTTCGCTACTCTTCGAATTTTCTCTGATACTCCTTTAACGTATGGGATTGTAAGGAATGCATTTGCCTGGTTTTGGTCATGTAATCTCTGTCCTGTTTGTTGAAATTTAGAAATAGTATCTGTTATAAGTTTCAGGCTGTAACCATTCTGCTGCAGATCCTTCTTAATGTTTCTTATTTCGATTTCCAATCTTAAACTTCAAGGTTGAGTGATTTCTCACAGTATATAAGTACGTAGCCTTAGGAATTGATTGTAGTTTGCACCTGAAGACGATCGGAGATTGTACTGATCGAAACGTCGTGTATAAATAAAATATAGACAATGGAAGTCCGAAACACAGAGTTAATTTCAAGGTCTGATATGTCCATCTCTTTTTTGCGAAAGCATAAAAGAAACTTATACTTATATCTCCAAAACCAATTGACCGATTTATATGTTACAGATTAACCGAAAGCGATTAATCCAGACAATAGCCGTTTCGCATCGGTAAGGGAGGTTTAGTGAGGTTAATGTTATTTGACAGATTTTTACTTTATTTTTATCTCAGTCTATATGCAGCATATAAAAAGAAAATTGGTTATCTTGAACCAATTAAGATTAAGATATTCTCAATATTAAATTATAAGAGTGAAGTAATAATAAAACTGTTACCCATTTGGTCATTTTCTTGGTTTAATAGTGCCTTTAAGGTTATATTTATAAAGTAGTAATATTTTGATTGTTTTAGATCTTTAAGTTTTTTTCGTTCTTGCCCGCCCCCCCCCTCAATTTTCACAGAGCTATTCGCACCAGATGGCGATAAAGGCAGGGTATAAGCGGTTGGCAATCCATAAACGGTTTACATCTATATCCATGATCGGTTAACCCTGTCGACCTAAGTAAAAGTTTCACTTTAACGCAAGTCTTGTGTTCAATCGTCCCGCACTCATTCACCTCAACAAACCTCACCAATCGTTTTAACGTTCCGTGCTCCTAGGGCTCCATGGGTGCCGATTCTTGAATGTAGAGAGAATGGTCGCCTGGGAACGTTCACATCCTTCGTTTCGGCCAATAAGAAGGCTTAGAAGCTGCCAAGCTTGTACGGTGCACGCGCAAAGCTAACTCGATTTTCGTTTTTCAAGAACGCCCGTTTCCCTGCACAAAGGCAAGTCAATGAAAGTTGAGGAAGGTTCCTTCGACACACGGCAATTTGGTGAAGTTCGGCCATGGTCGGATAGGTTTAGGATAACTCGTGATAGCTTTAAAGCCCGTTGTTGGTCGATATCAAGGAGGTGACCGTTCCCGTGCGACCTTTATTGTTATTCTTATAAGCTATGTATGGTTTATTTTTTACTAAAAATATGCTCCGAAAACCGCAACTTTAAAAATCATATCTCGAAAACTTTAAGACCTACAAGATTTAGGGTAATTTAAACATTGTTGGGAATTTCAATATCTACAACATATAAAAATTTCAAGCACTTTCACTGATGCGAAATTTCCCATGTATCGTGTGCGTCCTCCTTTGGACACCCTGTACACGGAGGTCTTCAAATAATTTATGCGAGGATGTGTTAGTTGAAAATGTATACAATTTTTGACAGTTACAACAACTGTCAAATGTATAGAGGGCCTCTAGTGTGATGATGAAAGATCGTTTTTGATGTTTAAAATGTGCAAAGTTTAAAAGTACTAATTTACATGTTTTTATTACTTAGCTCCTTTGAGCTCTGTAATCTTCATTTGTATAAATTTTGAACAAAAATCGGTTTTGAGAAATGTTCCTGTAATCAATGTGGACCAACCATACAGACCGCTTCATGCTACTGCGAACATAGGCCGGAAGAAGGCCAATTTGCTAGTGTACGTACATGCAGGGACACCGCACACATCGCCGTTCGCGTTTTGTATTTAGTACGCCTCTAAGCACGGTGCTATGCGGAGTGTAGTCAATGAAACCGGAATTTGGTCAATAACTACGCAAATTTTTATAACGTAATTTTCTTGTTTTTTGTCACTGATAAATTAGAGCGTTTTATTTTCAACTGCTCAGATTTATCACTAACAACCTGTTACAATGAAAATAATAAGGAGAAACAAAATAAAAGCAAGTTCTCAAAATAAATATAATACATTCTAAAAACTAAAAAGATTCTTCCAGTCAAAAAAAATTTAGAGCAAATGTTCGAAAAGTCCTCCTTGCTCGGCTAGACAATATTCGATCCTATTATAAAAACCCCTTCTAACATTTCCAAGCATGTTAGTAGTAGTAGATCCAAGTATCTAGGACCATTCAAATTGCCTTAAATAAAAAATGGCCCAATTACGTGCTTAATTAGGTGCTTTCATCTGTGAAAAGGACAGATCTCAGAAAGTTTTCAGCACGATTAGCCCTTTCCATCATTGTTTCGTAAAATTCCATACGACGATAGTTGTCCTCGGAAAAAATTTGATGCGTTTTTGACGCTTTGTAAGAATAATAACCATTCTTTTTGAGAACACGTAAGACAGTGGCTGAAGACGTATCAACTGCTTCGGCAGTTTGGAGGCTAGTTAACTCTCGATTTTCTTCCACTGCAGCGCAAATCATCACACCTCGTCATTCAAAACCGTGGGTTTTTTATGGTTTCTTGGCGCTACACAACCAAACTTTTCAAAATTCTGCACAAACCTATGAATCGTTGATGACTAGGTTCTGGGCGATTTACAAAATTCCCCAAAAAAAGTTCTTCTCAACGGTCTGCCTTGATAGTACCATTTGACTATCTGTACTTATTCGGCAACTTCGTAGACATCCATTTTTAGTTTTAAAAATGTATTATTTCACTTAAGAACTTATCAATCTTTTTCTCGAGCAAGGCAGAAATAAAACAAAATAAATTTCCAAAAGATAACACTGCAGCGTGCTTCGAATCCACCTCGGTCGTACGGCACGGAGAGTAAATTGGACTTAATTCCCCCTATGTTCGCAGTAGCCTGAAGCTCATTGTATATTTCATCTACAATTTACTAAACAAGTACCACGTTAGGTAATCAATTAAATAAAATCAAATTAGGTAAGCTGACGGACGTATTATCACGTCGTCATAGGTAAACTACTATACCATTGAAGTACAATCAGCGACGTCGAGCCGACCCGAATTTGTATTCCCCATTTAGGTGGGATTGGGGTCGTATGAAATGAGATTTGTAGTCCGCTTGCCAACGTCGAGTTTTTTAAGCCAACGAGTAGAGGGCGTAGTTTGACGTCCAAATTTTACTTGGGAGGTGTGCCCTATTTTTTTCTAATCACAAAAATTCTCAATGAAATGTCAAAAAAAACGGACATTTTTTTAATCATTTGTCTAGTGTATAAACTAAAATAAAAATAGTTAAACATACAAAATATACATTTGGTATAAAAAAAATAAAAGCTTATTTCTTAACAAAGTACCTTGTAATGATCCCTTCAATCACTTTTCTCATTCGACGTTTGATCCTGTTTTTCTACATTTTCTGGTTTTTGACTATTTTCTCCACCATTCCCCGCTTCCTGTAAAGTAACTAGTTTTTCCGCAGTTTCTTCACTACCCTTTTCTTGTCCTTCTTGTTTGGTAGTCTCGCTCTGCGCAATCTCACTAACGACAGTTGCTGTCGTTTCGGACCTTATATGTCTGGGCCTTACCGCCCCACTGTTGTAGACGGGTAAGGGCTGTCTGGGAAAAGGACCGTAGGGATGTATTATTACTCTGGGCATCATCATGGGTCCAGGCATCATACCCCTGGGATAGAAAGCGGGCGGGGGATAAAATCGGGGCATAGGAAAACCCGGTCTGACTGCGTGGCCTGGCATCCAGTACTCGCCCTAAAATGAAATAACCTCTTTTCTAAATTTATTTCTTGCTAATTCTATACAAAAAAAAACATTTTTTTAATTTTGAAACAACAAAATTGCCTTTAACGCTATTGTCTCTTTCTCACGGAGGTCCTAAACGAACTATAGGTTGCAAAAAAATGGTACCAAAATCTTATTGCACATTATGATTAAGGACCCTCCCATGATCCTAAAACAAGATATTTTAAAATCCCACCTGATCCTTTTTTGAAATGTTGCACACTTTTCTATTATATTAAGAAATAATACCAGTTAAGGATTAAGAATTACTAAACTGTCTACATAATATATTTTTTTAAAGTAATTTAATGACACAACATATTTAACTTATAAATTAACCTATCGATTTTTTTAGTTTCTTTAAGAAAATGATTAAAAAACTTGTCTGCAAAAATAATAACGCTTTAGATTATATATTGTAAAGCAACGGACCAAGGTGTAACGTTTTTATCCCGCTAAAGCATAAAAAAAGCATAAGATTACACTTTAGTTATTAAAGAAGGCAGTGACTTTGGAAATGGGAACAAAAATCAAAGTGCGCCATGGATGCGTTTACCCATAATCCTCCTTTTTTTTGTTTGAGAATTTTTAGTAGGTACGTAAGTTTGTTGTAAAATTTTAAGTAAAAATGAAAGCCAAACCAACATGAATGTTACTAGGAATACAAGATTTTCAACGAATCAAGACTGTGAATGTGATTTGTGCCAAACTGCAAGATATAAAGGGCATAAAAAGATAATAAGAGGAAGAGGACATTTCAAGATTCTCGCTATCTAAAAAACTACAGACGCAAAGTACAAATTTTTATTGTGGAAGCACAAATTAATTGTATTGTGCACGACAGTGATTTTTCTGCCTCTGTCAGCTTAACTTTCACCTTTAAAATCTTATAAGTGAATAATGGACAAGCAAATTTACAAAAATCCTTGTCCTCCATCCGCCATAACTTTCATTTGATAGCTTCCAGTCATGTTTCTTTCACTTATTACTTTTTCTAATAGCACTTCCGCATTGACCCAAATAACCGGTCTTAGTATCTTGTATTCCTAGTAACATTCATTGCTTCAAAATATAGCATCGGCAGCAATTGGCGAAAAAAAAACATTCTTTTCCCGATCATATAGCGCATTTCTACATGTTCTATATAGAGATGTAGGAAATTTTATATTATTTGCGTTAAAGTTTGGATTTGAAAAGGCTTGTAGTAATTTTTCTAACCGTAAAGTTATTTAAATAATTCTGATTTTGATTTTCCAAATTTAAATTTTTTTCCACATCCCGCGCTAACTTTTCTTCTGTTTTCATTATGAGTGCTTATATGTTGGTTTGGCTTTTATTTTTACTTAAACCTTTTATAACAAACTTTATAAATTAAACAAAGTACTGAAAATTATCAAAACAAAAGAACAAAAAAGGATTATGGGTAAACGCATCCATGGCGCACTTTGATTTTTGTTCCCATTGCTAAAGTCATTGCCTCCTTTAATAACTAAAGTGTAATTTTATGCTTTAGCGGAAAGTTACACCTTGGTCCGGTGTTTTACAATATATAATCTAAAACATTATTATTTTTGTAGACAAGTTTCTTAATTAATATTTTTTAAAGAAACTAAAAAAATCGATAGGTTAGTTTATAAGTTAAATATGTTGTGTGTCCTTTAATTACTTAACAAAATATATTACGTAGACAGTTTAGTAATTTTTAAGCCTTAACCGGTATTATTTCATAATATAATAGAAAAGTGTGTAAAATTTCAAAAAAGGATTAGGTGGGATTTTAAAGTATTTTGTTTTTAGGATCATGGGAGGGTTCTTAATCATAATCTGTAATCAGATTTTGGTACCGTTCTTTTGCAACCCATAGTTCGTTCGTTTTGGTGTTATTGGACAAAGAAAAAATTGTGTGGTACCGCCGCAAAACAACGCGTGAAATAATATTAATATTCCCGTTTAAAATTTAGAAGGAAACTAATCGTACAGAGAAATGTTAAGGCAAACCAAACAAACCTATTATTTAGACATAACTAGGGAAATCTCTTTTGCGTGCCCTGAGGATGGTCTTATGCAGGTCGAAACGTCGGTACTGAAGAAAACGGATTTCTGGTGTTTTTTTTGACCTCTTCCAACAACCGCCTCCAAAAATACATTTTAGTATTGAAAATACTATGGGGATCGCTTTTATGAAAAATCAAGGTCGGCGCGCTAAGCATTTGGTTTATCACAGCATTTTAATGGCGCGCTACAGAGAGATGAATGGGCCGCCAAAGAAAATATTATTAATACATAATAATAAATCTTTAGAATGACCATTTCTGGACATTGAATATTTTTAAAAATAGTTGATGCTGAAGTTGAGTTGAGTTGATAATTTTTTTTTAAATTTTTTTATATCTTAAAAACTGCAGCTCTGACAAACTTTGACGTTATTACAAATTTCGTTGTTAATTAAGTCCCAATCTAATTTTGAAAACCGCGTTTCTATCCCCTAGGCACCCACACCCACCCCCGTCAAAAACTAATCCACGAATGCCATAGAATTTATGTACCAAAGAACCCTGCACAAATTACATTGGAAATGGCTTTCGGCTAAATGTCATAATTTTTTTATATGTTGTAGTACTCGATCAACGAAGCACAAAAATAAAAAACGAGATAGGGAGCAGGATTACTCTCTGAGATATGGAGCTTTAAAGTTGACCTGTTTTTAGGCTATATGTCCAAGTTTTTTTCCACAACTTTGTTAATTACCGCCAAAATAAAATGGATTCGAATCTCTATTTGTCTGGAATGAAACACCCCTTCCATCCATATAAAAATGTTTTTATATAGTTTCTTTGATACCACCAGAAAATTCACTGTTTTGTTAGTTTAAAAAAAAAGAAAGATAAAGACCATTTTTTAGAAAATGACAATTCTCATTTTCTGTAAAACTAACAGCCAGATTTTAAAAATGTTCACTTGTTATTAAAAATAATGCTACTTGGCTAAAGAAAAAATGTTTAGCTCGAGTGGTACCATAAATTTCGAAAATAGGCACCTTTGTTGTCTATTCTATTCTACTTCTATTCTTCCCAGCACCAAATAAAATTATAACATGAAGCCTTAATGTTTTTTAATATTTTTGATATTGGAGAAATACGAAAAGTGATTTTAAATATATTATAGGTCTGTTATAAAAACTTTTTATGGACAAATCTAATCCTAAAGCTTAATAGCAATATGTTGGTGCCAATTAGTACCCATTGGTACCTGTATTTCGCCAATCAAATTGCTCGTGTGGTATATACTTTTAGGCTAACTTGGGGTCGCTGGTAACGAATTTGATAACATTTTTCCGGTTACCATTACCGTTTTTCTACGAGAAAAAAAAAGGAGGTAAAGTATTTTTCCTACTTAAATGCGGCAAAATGGTTAAAAGTCTTAAGATATGTTTAAGATGGCGGCATGCGGCGGCTTTGTATTTAAAAAAAAATCAAGGTAGGCTTGACAACGTTAAACTTTTGCTTAAGAAACGGCGTCATTTGCTGCCAGATAATTTTACGTATTCTATTGGGAATACAGTGTAAACAACCGGCAAAATGTTATCATATTCGTTACCGGCAACCCCAAGTTAGCCTAAAAGCATATAACACACGAGGAATTTGATTGGTCAAATATAGGTACCAATGGATACCTATTGCTACCCACATATTCGTATCAAGCTTTTAAATTGAATTTGTCCAGAAAAAGTTTGTATAACCTACCCGTAAGTTATTTTAGTTTTGGTATTTCACCCATATTTCAAAAATATATTAAAAAGCATTAAAGGTACCTACCATTTGGCCAATTAATGGTACCACTCAAGCAAAAAATTTTTTTTTTAGGTTAGTAGCATTATTTTTATTAACATATGTAAAGATTATTAAAATCTGACCGTTTGTTTTAAAGAAAATAAAAATTGTAATTTTTTTAAAACGGTTTTTCCTTTCGTTTTTAAAATTTACAAATCAGTGACTTTTCTGGTGGTACCAAAGAACCCTTATAGAAATATTTTTACATGGATGAAAAGGGTGTTTCATTCAGGACAAATAGAGAAACGAATCATTTTATTTTGGCGGTAAACAAAGTTGTGGGAAAAACACTTGGACCATGTACAAAAATAAAGCCTTAAAAGAAGTCAACTTCAGAAAGTAATCCTGCTCCCTATCTCGTTTTTTTTTTTTATTTTTGTGCTTTGTTGATCGAGTACTACAACATATAAAAAAATTATGACATATAATTTGTGCAGAGTTCTTTGCTTACTTTGTGGCGTTTCAGACAGACAAACCAATGCCATAAAACAAATTATTTAGTTTTTTTTAGTTTACATCTTCTTAAAAATAACAAAAAATTAATCCAAGAAGGATCTGAAACTTCCTTAACCTACTAGTAATTTCAAGTAAAAAATAACTTTTTAACAGAAGCTTCTGCGAGATTTTGTGTTATAACATGAATTATTGATAGAAATTTGTGTTACTGTAACTCGAAAACCACAGATCACGCAGAAGTCATAACTTGTGTCTGATATTTTCAATACGCCTAAGATACTTGCACATGTTGCAAGATCTGTGAATTTTTTATACCTTTACCAACACGATTTTAGTAATTGTCTGCAAATAACCAAACCAACGAGGATATAGGCTTATATCCTCGTTGACCAAACCGTATATTATTTTGATCACGGGTGTAATAGAAGTTTACATAACAAGCATGTTATGATGGTCATTAAACGAGAAGATGAAGTTGGAGACGCGAGCCGCAGGCGAGTGTCTTAATTTATCTGAGCGAGTAATGACCATAACATGCGAGTTAGTGTACTATACTTTACCTACGACCAATGAAAATGTCATCATAAATAACAGAAATTATTAAAAATATCAAACGCGAACAATCGTAAGTCAACAACGTTCATAACCTAAAGTTTCAGTGACGTTCTATCTAACGTCAAAACAAATAAGCTTACTAAAGGACTTTTCATATATCTTTTTAAAAATAAGTTTTTTTTTTCTTAAAAATGCGTAATATGTCAATTTAACAGGACATTTTTTTGTTTAGGTACTAAAATTATATTGGATTTATTTACGTTTAATAAATATTTATTGCGTTAAAAATATAGAAAAATAACATTTTTGCGTCAATTAGTGCTCCTATATTATAAAGTTTCATCGCTTTTCACGCCATCTTTTGATTTACGTCTAAGCTTTATTATTATCCTAGGACCGTAAATGAGCCATTAAAATCGTGTTCAGATGGTTGCAAAATTAGTATGCGTTGGTCGTAGGTAAAATAATTTACCAAGCAAGTCTACGTGTGTTGACAATGGCATGTTTTAGGGTTTTTGTCAAGCATTTTAAAGTTGTCAAAGTTTTGTTTTCAAAAATTGATGTGTCTACCACGTAGTAAAGGGTGCCTCTCAGAAAATATTAACAATTTTTAAATTCAAATATCTCTGAAACGAAACAAAAATATATTTTACTAATTCTTGTTCAGTAGAAAAAATTCGACCTACAGTTAAAGTCTTTCTAGAAAATTTTGAATCACCCTGTATAGCCTATAATAATATAACGCCAACTTGAAAAACATCACCCTCGGTTACCATTACCTTTTTTGAAGGAGTGTCCTCCTAAAGTAAGTTTTTCCCCAAAGGAGAAAATGTGCTGTTTTCTACCTTCATTTAGTTCTTAAAATAGTTATTTTTGTAACTACAGTGTAAGTAGTAGTAGTAGTAGAATAAGGGGGGGCTCCCGGCCCGGCGACTAGGCTCTACGCGAGCACTTTTCGCCATCCCCCAGAGCCTCCCCCTTACGCTCCCACTCCACCACGGTCGAACCTTCCCGTCCTTTGGATAAAGGTCAGGATATCCGACCATTTCAGCGTCGGAAGGTGTTCCGGCTCGAACACTTCCTCTCCAAAGATTCCCTCTCTGATTCCTCTGTAGGCCGGACACCTTGCAAGATAGTGGTGTGAGGATTCATCCTCTTCCCAGCACTCTCCGCAAGTTGAGTCCCGCACTACCTTCATCCTTGCGGTGCTTTTGGAGCGCGCAGTGTCGAGTGAGGACTCCTATTAGGGGTCTTATCTCTGTTCGTTTCCTGCGCAGTAACCAGTCCCTTCTTGTTTTGCTGAAGCCCTGAATGAGCTTGCCTGGCGTCCCCTGTGTGTTGCCAGTCCTGATTTAGTCTTGTGTGGGTCCATTCCTTGGTAGCAGATTTCATCTGATCTCGGTAAATCCCAGACACGGTTCCGGTCCGACGTATGCTTGAGCTGACCCTTTCCTTGCAAGCTCGTCCGCCATCTCGTTACCTGGGATCCCCATGTGTCCTGGAATCCAGACAAGTTCAACCTCTTTTTCCCCTGCTAGATCCTGGAGGGCGTCCGCGCATTCCAGGGCCAGCCCTTTTGGCATTGTAGGTGTACAAAGTGCTTTTATGGCAGCCTGGCTGTCAGTGCATTTGTAGACCTTATCTTCTGCTCCGGTCCTTGATTCTTCCTCTCGTGCGGCTGCCAGTATGGCATATACCTCCGCCTATTTCCTATGAATAGACCTGCTCCTGTTGATTCCTTATCTGCTAGCCTCGATCCATCTGTGAAGCAGATCATGGCATTGCCTGAAAGGTTGACTTCGTTCCTAGTCCATGCCTCTCTAGGTGGTATGGTACCCTGTACGTCCTCTTTTCCCTGATTTTGTATTCTGGGTTTTCGATCCTGTATGCTGAAAGGGGTATTTCCCTTTCCGCCATCCCGACGATAGCCAGGTGCCCGACCTTTTCGCTTCCCCTTTTCCACAGCCCCACATCCGATTCTTAGGTGCGTTGCCATCGCTTCCCCTCTGATCCAGAGGAAGAGCGGCGGCAGTCTCAGGACAGTGTTTAGAGCTGAGTTTGGGGTCGTCCTCATTGCGCCAGTTATGCCTATGGCTGCCAGTCTTTGCAGGCTGTCTAGCTTCCTAGCATTTTTACAGTGTAAACTAATACTACAAGTAAGCCAATGGCGCAAACGTATTTTACGCAACAGGTGCAAACTTTATTATTCAATTCAATAAAACCAGCCAAACTTGTTGGTTTTATGTAGGGGCCTACAGACACGCGAACATTTCTTGAGATATGTACGCGCGTACAAATCTGTGCGTACACGTACTAGTGGAATTGCCTACACACGCGAAGATAATTTTTAATGCAGTTTGTTAATCAATATGACGAAAATGAGGGACAGTGTGTATAATAAAAAATAACAAAACCGATTATTGAATAAATGAAAGCTACGAAGTAAATGGGTCTTTTCTATTTCTTTCCACTTTTCCTCCAATATTTTATGAGTCTCTTTTTTTTTGTTTTATTCATTATCTTTGGATTTAGTTTTCCATTGGTAAGATTAAAAAAGCTCAATGAACTCCAAATTCTTTTGAATAATTTCTGCTATCAGCTGCCATGATTTACGTAAAATAAAACAACTCTAAACAGAAACACGTTTTGCCTACACATGGAGAGATGTTTCCGTGTAACTTGTACGCGCGTACAAATCTTCAAGCGGTGATTGAATACATCTTCGACAGATATTTTAGGCAGATATTGCCTACACACTGAAAGATATGTACATATCTCAAGAAATGTTCGCGTGTCTTAAAAATATTCCACCTATATATACTATGAGTTGCTAAGGAGTTTGATTTCAGTATCCATATACTAGCATTGCTATATAGAGTTTATTTACGTAACATATCTCTCACATATAACCCAATATTTTGTATAAGTATATTCCATTCCTTTGGAATAATTGTTAATGTTCGCGAAAGTTGACTTTAAGATCACTTCTAAATTATGCTCATCAGTTGGTAGCAGCAACAGTCAGTTAAACACGCTACTCGTTTGCCTAGTATATGCGGTAAATGAGCGGCGCGTCTGTTAGCGAAAACCAACCAAAACCAGATCCGCTTCGGCGGAAAAATAGCGACCCAAATCTTATGCTAAACCCAGAAACCACCACATCGTTGAGTCACTCTGACTCAGAGCACTCGGCATGCTCCGAGCTGCAAGTGCAAGGTAGATGCACTAAGTGCTTGTTCTTCGCAAATCGGCTCAAAGCCAAGTTAGACTATAGTGCGAAGCGTGACACCCGCGCAAAGCTCGATGAGCACCTAAGCAAAAACAATATAGACATTAAGAGATACCACTATCTCCCCAACACCAACCGTTGGGTAAACCCCCAAAAGTACCCGCAGTACTTTAAAGCTATCCCCAAAAACAAAAACTTGAGTTCAAAAAGTGGCAGTGAAGTGAGTGCTAGTGAGTGCAGTGTAGTGAGTATATCACACACACTCACTGGCACCCTGTCGCCGGACAAAAACCCCGCGCATGCGCAGTCCGCGCCTACCAGCCCCCCAAAGATGAGCGACCAAACTAGAAAGGAGCAATGGCCAGCGCTGCCAGCTCCAACAACCGTGCCAGCCGCACCGGTAGATCTGCCAGCCGCACCGACAATGCCAGCCGCGTCGACGAACATAAACAAGGAAAAAAGAATCCTAAGGAACATGCAAGTTCAAATGTTCGAAAGGATGGATACCACCAGCGAGGACGAGAAGAAAACAAAAAGGCCCCCCCCATCCATGGACGCGGATGGATTTACAGCCCCTAAGAAAACGTGCTATGCAACGAAGCTAGGGGAATTTCTGAAAAAAATGCCGACGGCAACAAAAAACCGATATTCCACCCTCCAAAATGAGAGCGACCACCTACCAGGAGGCTCAGGTGCCAACACCCGCACCCCCCCCCCAAACGAGAAGAATACCGCCAACAAGCGACAGCGACAGCGAAAGTGCCGACGACACGCCGACCAAACTTCGGAAAAAGGCCAGCAGGAGCCTACAGGGGTCCCCGACTGCGCGCTCCAAGCCGAACCCCCCCCAACCGATCCCGGCCAAGAAGACGGCCAACAAAAAACCCCCCCCAATCGTCCTTGACGGGGTAGCCGAGGATCACAAAGGATTTGTTGCGTTCTTGAAATCGCAAATCAAAAATGGCTTCACCCTGCGGTACAACCGGCGAGACACCCTCGTCTACATCGAACACCTTGAGGACTACCTCAAGTTCAAGGACAATTTGGACAAGGACGGAGGGGCGTCCTATCACACCTACACATTGCACAATGAAAAAACGCATGCCTTCGTTGTTAGGGGCCTCCAAGGGTCAATCTCGCCGGCAGACATCCGCGAAGAGCTTATTAACGAACACAAAATCAAAGCTACGGCGGTATACAAAATGAAAACCAAAGTTATCCCGCTGTTTTTGGTTATAACAGACGCGAAAACGACGCTGCGCCAGCTGGAAACACAAGTCAAGCACCTAAATTATACGCGCGTTAGATGG
Organism: Oxystoma pomonae; assembly: GCA_963921995.1. Lineage (NCBI taxonomy): Eukaryota > Metazoa > Arthropoda > Insecta > Coleoptera > Brentidae > Oxystoma > Oxystoma pomonae. Next base: position 89,587,895 of record OY998168.1, on the reverse strand, counting down.
GAGCTGCGCAGGAACGATCGGCCCATCATTCAGTGCCGCCGATGCCAAATGTACGGCCACAGCCAGGCCAATTGCCAAAGGCCAATCAAGTGCATGAAGTGTGCAAAGGACCACCACACTTTTATTTGCAACAAAAAAGACAGCGACCCGCCAAAATGCGCAAACTGCGGGGGGACGCATACCAGCTGCAACCCTGAATGTCCGGCCTACAAAGACAGGATCAAGAACCTACAACCGAGAAGAGGCGACCGAGCACCCCTGGTGCCGGCACAGCCCCCCAAGGTCAACACATGGGAGCAGCGTAGGCAGGCGTTCTTGACGCAGCAAGCCCAACAGCAACAACAACAACAACGAACCCAACAGGCGGCGCCAGGCGTCGCGGCGCCACGCGCGCAAGCTGCCACCGCGGTAAGTACCGGGTATGCAGACTTCGGGGCGTTACAGCGGGGAATAAGCGAGCTGAATTCCCTGATTAACATCAAAGAGGCCCTGAGGGCCATAAAAGACCTTACGACTGTGCTTGCGGGGATTCCGGAGGGGGGCCAGCGCCTTTTGGCGATGGTTAACTTCTTCGAGAATCTCAGCGGGTACAGTCTGTAAAAAGTTAAAATAAAACTGCCATACAATGACTTTTTTAATTATTTGCACTTTAAATTCTAATTCAATAAATAACAAACGTAGCGAAATTGTCGATTTTTTGAAAACCCAAAAGATCGACATTTTGCTACTACAGGACACACAATTAACAGCCGACAAGGCACTGTGCATCCGTGGCTACACGGTGCACAGACAGGACAAAACCACCCCTAACACAAGAGGCGTTGCAATCATCATCAAGAATAATATCCCGCACACACTTCTACCGCATCAAAATCTTTCTTTCGAGAATATATCTATAAAACTTCAAAATAACATTGTAATCACATGTGCATATAATCATCCAACTAATCGCTTACTTTTTCAGGAAATGGATAGCGTCTTTAACCTTGCCCAAAAGGCCCTCCTTGTTGGAGACTTGAACGCAAAACACACGACTTGGAATAATCACGTAAACAATAGAAACGGGATTGTGCTTTTAGACTATACAACAAACAGACATTACGCTGTACACACCACACAAAGTCCGACCCATTGGCCATCCAATGGGACGACACCGAGCTTTTTGGACTTAGTGGTGAATAAAAACCTAAAAAGCTTAATCGAGCCGGTATCAGTACCGGCGTTAAGCAGCGACCACAATCCCGTTATTTTTAAAATTAGCGAAATTTTGCCGACTGCTACTGACGTCAAAGCCTTCAGCTACCGCGATACTGACTGGAAATACTACAGACGACTAATTAACAACGAACTGACCATAAACAACAACATTTCTACCCCGCAGCAGCTCGACTGCGAGGTAGAAAAACTGACAAAGACAATACAAAACGCGAGGGATCGGGTTGCCAAAATTATCACGGTGACCAGGGAAGAGAAGAGGTTGCCGCAACATCTAAAAACCCTAATTTCGGAGAAAAACCGAATTAGGAAAAATTGGCAAAGGACCAGACAACCAGCGGAAAGACTACGGTGCCGGGAACTGCAAATACAAATAAACACACAACTGGCACAACACGAGAACGACGTCTGGTCGGATCGTCTCCGGACGGCGAGGGTCGGGGACCAATCCCTCTGGCGTGTGATCAAACATGTCAGGGGGGGGCGGTCCCGCCAGATTCACTCGCTTAACGGGGAGGTGATGACAGACGCCGAAAAAGCTCACACTTTCAGTCAACACTTTGCACAAGTTTACACGACAACTCCAAACACTACCGACTTTCAACACGAAATTTCACAAATCGCACGCACACTCGCACAACCGGTGCCGCTGTCCCCTAGGGTTAAAAGGAAGCTGGTTGTCTCGCCGGGGGAGGTCGAGAAGACCATTAAAAGCCAACCGAACAAAAAGGCACCTGGCCCTGACAACATTACTAACATACTACTAAAAAACCTACCTAGAAAAGGACTAGTTCAAGTTTCCTATATTCTTACATCAATGTTAACGTTACAATATTTTCCTGCACCGTGGAAACAAGCTATACTTGTCCCAATCCCCAAATCCAGGAGAGATCCCCAGAACCCAAACAATTATAGGCCTATATCCCTATTAAACACCCTATCCAAAGTTGCAGAAAGGGCCATACTGCAAAGAATCTCTAACGTCGACCAGAAATGGAACATCATCCCCGATTATCAGTTTGGGTTCAGACCAGGCCACAGTACTACACTTCTAACTGCGAAAGTAGTCCATGAAGCTCAGCTTAAGTTTAGCCAGGAACAGTGTACGGTCTTTACCATGCTTGACATGGCTAAAGCATTCGACACTGTCTGGCATGACGGGCTGATCTTCAAACTACACCGCATTCTTCATATCCCCAAAAACCTGGTCTCACTATCAGCTTCTTTTCTTCAAAACCGAACTTTCGTTACACGGATCAACGACAAAGTTTCCCTTCCGGAACCGATCGGTGCAGGTGTCCCCCAGGGCACAGTCCTAGCTCCGAAACTTTTCACGCTCTACATCGCTGATATGCCAACACATCCAAGAACTAAACTTGCGGCCTTCGCGGACGACGTCGGCATTACCGCGTCATCTTTCTACGCCGAAGCGGCAAACAGGCAAATCCTGTTTCACCTTCGGCTACTTCTCCCCTACTTCCAGAAATGGAAACTAAAAATCAATGCGGAGAAATGCGAGCAAATCGTTTTTACGAAAAAACGTAAAAACGCTCGCATTATCCAACCCCCAGTCATTGAAAATACATCAATCCCAACAAAGGACTGTGTCAAGTACCTAGGCGTACACCTAGACAGGAACCTAAGTTTTATCCGACACATCAACAATAATATATCCCGAGCAATCGGAGCTATCCACCAATTATATCCACTAATCAACGCGCAATCGCCTCTTGATCTTGAAAATAAAACTGTTATCTATAAAACTATGATTCGTCCACTCCTAACGTACGCTTGCCCGCTTTTCACTCATATATCTAACTTTCAAATGCGGCGTCTACGTACAATACAAAATAAATTCCTCAAAAATATCCTTGGCATTACAGATAACAGAATAGCATCTAACGCCCGCATTCAACAAATGACGGGACTGACCGACCTACAAACATACATACTAGAACAAGGACAAGCTTTTTTCACTAGTCAAATCCTAAATTCCGTACTAACTAGAGACATGACGTCTAACCGACGACATAACTCTAACTTGCGGTACAAGCCAATCTATCATAAACTTCCGGTTTATGGATAGATTGGATTGTTGTCCGGCGGTACTCATAGACGAGGGGGCCAACTTCCGCGAATTTCTTAGAAATTCGTAGTTTTTGGCGCCTTTTATATGACTCCGCCTACTCACAAAATACTGACCAACTACAACACACCCAAACTACAGACGACGGACGACATCCGACGAGTGTGAGAAATGGGTTTTTCGCAGTTTTTCCCATAAACCACTCCAAACTACAAACGGCCACACAACAAAATTCTCTCGTCAGGGCAAAAAGGGATTCAGCTTGCTGAGACCCTGCTGTGGTACCCCGAAGCCTGCATGCAACCGCGGTGGCAGGTAGCAACTTAAAATTGGAAAGCTACAATTGCGCGCGTGGACCGGGGCGCATGCGCGGGGAGCCCGCGCACCAACCCTAGTTTTAAGTGTGTATATATTTGTAGCTATATTTGTCTAGACAGTAAGGTGTATAGAATTAGATTTTTAGTTTTAGTTTAACTTGTAAATATTTTATTTATTAAGTTTTTCTAGGCTAGTCTATCTGTACATACCTTAGTAATAATAATAAAGCCCTTTTGAATTTGAATTTGAAAGATCACTTACCTCATAATAGCCATAATCGGGAGGTGGCTCCCTGATCCTATCATAGTACTTTTTATGAGGTGAGCGACTTCTTCTGCGATCCCTACTGCTGCTGCTAGCGCTGGTTTTATACGGTGGCGAACGACTACGTCTTCTTTCGTATTTGGAGGGGGTCCTGCTGCGTCTGCCGCTGTACTTGTCAGATTTACTTGGGGACCTAGAAAGAAAATTGATTGACATTTTAGAATAATTAATAGGTGCTATCTCAATTGATTGACCTTTCGTAGTTGAACCTTAGGAATATCTTTTTAGAATTAAAAAATATTTTGTTTAAATTAGCATAACTTTAGGCCAAATTTCATTGTTATACAACTATTGTTTTTAGAAAGAATAAAGACTGAATCTGAATTAGATGCCCTCTATATATTTGACAGGTATTGTTTTACCATAGGTGGGCAACTCATATTGCCCTCTCTTTTTTGCATGTAAAACGGACTTTTAGACCGATCAGATTAACTCATTTAGCAAGAAAAAAATAAAAACAAATTAACAGCAGTTTGATGACTGGAAATGGTAAAGGGGCTTCTAATAAACGTTTTAAAAAAAATGCGTGAGTTGGGCTCTTGCGGGGTGGATTTGGTGGGGGCAAAGGGGGAGAAAAATGGTATTATTGCAATTTCCGGCAAAACTGAACGTCATAGAGTAAAAACTTCAACACAAATAGACGATGCAAAGGTCTAGAAATTTTGTAAATGTCACTTTTTAACATAACCTCAAAATTTTAGAGAAAAATGCAAAAAATCCTAATATTTTTATTTTTTCGTTTTTTATTTTTCATTTCCCCAAAAATAATTGCATTTTTACAAAACTTGGTGAAAATATACCTGTCTGTGTCCTTAATGCCTACATTAGATAAAAAGGTTAAAAAGTTTTTGAGATATTAATTTTTTTCGGTCGAAATCACTTTTTTTCAATCAAAAATTCTACTCCGGAAAATTCTCATAGTATTTTTTTACGTTGCTCATTTTTTTTTGCTCTGACATATACTTTTTGGTGGGATAATAAAAAATTATATTAACAATTAAAAAACATCTGCGGCTCAGAAATGCAAAAAAACAAATAATGGCTTTTGCAACAAGGAATTTTTCATTTCATTGTTGATAATTTCTTTCAATTTAAAAAAAAAATCAACAACCGATTACACCATCTATTTCTACCGAAAAAATACAAAGTAGACGGTATTTCATTTACTACGTTTATATGCGCCTAAAAACAGTTTTATATAAAAACGGTTTTAAATAAAGTCGCTTTCTTCTTCATTAAAATTGTTTTCCAACAGCTGATCGATGTACTGCCAATCCTCTTACCTTACAGTTTACGAAAAATAAAAACATATATTGTTATATTAAAAAAATCTTATATTGCATTTGTTTTAACCGCAAATAAAACAACTAAGATAACAATTTTTTTTCCGGTTTAAAATAAAATTGATTTAGTATTTAAAATTTTTCTAATGATATGCCTCGGACAAACATTTTCAAACCGTCATTTGTTTAAAACTTTATTTTTGTGCAGTATTGCTACAAACATCTTATTTCGATTAATAAAGTGTCATACATAAACAAAAAGTTGTTTGTCGTAGAATCGATTGGTGCACTTATTTTTTATTTTATTTTAACAATTAGAATATATTTTTTTAATATATTATTTAAAATATTTTTTTTTACCTCCTAAATAAATTTGAATAAAATGGATATTTATATTACTGGCTCACGAAAAATCGTTAGGTAATCTATTAGAGAGTTTATTAAGCCGGAATTGCAAAATCAATTGTCGTTTTCAATATTTATTTATTTTTTAATTTTAACGAGAATTTTTTTTTTGTTTTGACATATACTTTTTGGTGAGATAATAAAAAATTATAGTTACAATTAAAAAACATGCATTACGAACATTTCATTTTTCAGTTATTGTTTTTTATTTATGAAAATATCTTCGTGGTGTTAATTAGTAGTAGTAGTAGTCGTATAGGGGCGGCCCGTGGGCCTGGCAATTAGGCCTCTTCATGGACCTCTCTCTCCGGGCCTCCCTGTCTTCGTTACGAAGTTTAGTATGTCGCCCCATTTGAGCGAGTGCAGCTCTTCATCCTCTATCGTGGGAAATCCCCACTTCAGCTGCCTTGATCTGGCAATCTGCGCCGATTCTTTTTCGAGCCCGCAAGCGGGACACACGGGATCTCCAGCTACTCTTATTTGCGCCAGATATTTGTTCAGCCGATTGTGCCCAGTCAGCATCCATGTCAGCAGTCCAATGTCCTTTCGGGTCTTGCCTAAGAGCCATTTAGTTCTGGCTACATTCGGACTATCCACAAATAACTTGAACTGTCTGCACTTTGACTCTTGCCTCCAGCTCAGTTTACCTGTTTCCTTGTTATTCCCAGAAGAGGTTCAGGTCCAATGTATTGGGTTTCGGCCCCTAGCCTGGCAAGTTCATCCGCTTACTCGTTCCCTAACCATGACCCGACCCATGACCTGGAACCCACATCAGTGTCACCCTTTTGTCCTGAGCCAGTGTTTTTAGTGCTTCAACGCACTCCTTCCCCTGACTACTAATTATTTTTCATGCACTTAGAGCCTTGAGGGCGGCCTGGCTATCGGAGCATATATGTATATGTCCCTCCTGCCATTTCGGACCTCGGCTAGGGTTGCTGCCATGATAATGGCATATACCTGAAACACCGTAGAGTGTTCTCCAAGTGGATAACTCTTCTGAACTTCTAGGCTTTCCGCGTACACTCCTGCGACTGTTGTCTGCCTGGCTGACAGTTTAGAGCCATCCGTGTAGCAGACCATGGCCTCTCTGCTTAATTCCGTTCGGAATTCTTCCCTTTGCCACTCATTCTTCTTCTCAGTCTTTGTTCGCAGTCCCTGGACCAACAGATGGCCCTGTCTTTTCCCCCTGCCCTTCCCCTGGTCCCTTAATCGCAGGTGCGTCGCCATCGCCTCCTTCTTGATCCAAGTTAGAAGCGAGGGGAGACCCAAGATGGGGGTCGTCCTCATTGCGCCGGTTATCCCTCTGCAGAAGAGCCCTTGCAGGCTCGTAAGCTTTTTGGATACGGTCAGCTTCACTACAGCGGGCCACCAGACCACTGATCCGTATTGGATCCTTGGTCTTATGATGGCCGTGTATATCTAGTGTAGGATCCTCGGGCTAATGCCCCAGGTTCGACCGACCACTTGGCGCAACTGCCAGAATGTTGCCTGGACTTTAACAGTCATTCTGACAACATGCTCGCTCCACTTGAGTCCCTTGTCCAGCGTCACCCCCAAATATTTAAGTTGTGATACCAAAGTTAGGGGTCTTCCATACATTATGGGAGCTCTGAATCCCTCCAGTTTCCTCTTTCTGGTGAATAGGATCATCTCGGTCTTTTCAGAATTCACTGAAAGCTGCACCAGTCTTTTATAATGGTGTTAATAACATTTTTGTAGAGTTTTTAAACTAGAGTTTAAATACTAAATATACCTCAATTTTGTAATAAAAGCGGCACGCCACATTATTATATTAACTTTTCGGCACTAGTGCGGAGAAGTTTACTTTATGGTACTTTTCCGCACTCAACCAAAAATAAAAAATAAATATATTGACACTGCGACCACTATTGGGTCTATTGTGGCTCACTTTTAACATTTTTTTTGGCTACAGAATATTCAGGCCCTTAAAGAGGATCGCAACTTGCTTTGGTGAAGCATCATTCAGATCCAGTCCGTCGATCTGTAGTTTACCGAGGATACGTTGACGCTACAGAGCCTACATTCGGTGTCCTCACTTTCTAAAGTAAAATAGTAAAGTAAGATAGATGTGCAAATGTACCAATAAGAAATTTTAGTTTACAATTCGCGATATGGAGCTACAGTTTACTGTTAACAATGGTCTTAAACTGAGTTAAACTCAAGTTAAAGGGATCTATATTACAGTCTTCATTTAAAAATCTTAAAGCTCTATCAAATGGGTAATTACAACCATAGTTTGTATAATGAAAATTAATGTGAAAAGGTTCAAAGGTTCGCAACCTACGTTGTGGTATGTTTAGACTAATTCTGTTCAATAGTTCAGGACATTGAGTAATATTATTCAACAGTTTAAAAATGAATACTAACTCAAACTGAATTCGTCTATTATAAAGTGTTTTTAGATTTAACCTTTCCAATATTGCTTTTTTGTTGAAATTTGCAGCCGGCATTCCCAACCTAAAATTACAATACCTCAAGAATTTGTTCTGAATCTTTTCAATAGAATCAATGTACTGATCGTAAATAGGTGACCATATTTGTGTTGCATATTCAAGCTGAGATCGAACAAGAGAACAGTACACAACTTTTATGATGTCAACCGAGAATTCATTACAATTTCTTAAGGTAAAACCTAAAAGTTTTTGTGTTATGTGTGATAAATGAACTTTAAAATTAATATTCTCAATAAAAACTACACCTAGATCTCTGACATGATTTTTATAATACAGTTGTTCTTCATTTATTGTGTAATATGAATCAAATTTTTTATTGCCCTTAAAAAAGCTAATACAATAGCACTTGTCGATGTTCAATTTAAGGTTATTAAGTTGGCTCCATTCCCAAAGTTTATTAATATCCTCTTGTAAAATATCTACATCAATTGCGTTTCGAATACATCTATATAGTTTAAGATCATCTGCGAAAAGCAGTACTAATGATTGGAGAGTTAGGCAAATATCATTTATAAAAAGGTTAAATAAAAGTGGTGAACAATGACCTCCTTGAGGTACTCCAGATAAGACTTCAATAGTTTTTGATATAAAGTTAAAAAGCTTTACTCGTTGTTTCCTGCCTTTTAAAAAACTTGATATCCCATCTATGGCTTTTTTAGTGAAACCCAAGTTATGCAATTTTAAAAGCAAAAGATCAAAGTTAACTCTGTCGAAGGCTTTGGAAAAGTCGGTGTAGATAGCATCCACTTGCTCCTTCCTCTCCAAAGCCTCCAACAGATTGACTTCATAAATAGCCAAATTAGTAACAGTAGATCTACCGGCCACAAACCCATGTTGTTCCGCAGACAATAAACTTTTACATTGCCAATTTAGCTGACTGTAAACTAATTTATCAAACAATTTAGGTATCGCCGACTGCTTAGATATTCCACGGTAATTTTTTACGCTTTCTTTGTCCCCTAATTTGTATATTGGGGTGATATAACTTTCTTTCCATATAGTTGAAAATATACTTGACAATAAAGATAAATTAAATAATATATGTAAAGGTTTTGAAATTGTAAATGCACAAGATTTAAGAAAGTAATTTGGTATTTTATCTGGGCCTGTAGATAGTGAGTTTTGCAGCCGGCAAATATTCTCGTAAATTTCTGAAATTTGTATATTATGTAAAGAAATATCACCCTTGGGATTTGAGATAGCTTCGGGTAGTGGACATGTTGTGCCATCATACAGTGGCAAAATGGCCAGCAAAAAGATCAATTATTTGTTGTGTACTGTCTGCGAAGTCATTGTTAAAATACATTTGATTTGGTAGTATGTTCGATTTCCTTTTTTCATTAACATATCTCCAGAAATGTGTAGGATTTTCTTTTAGGTTATTACTAACAGTTTTAATGTAATCAGAATGAATTTTTTTTGTTTCTATCTTACATTTAGTCCTAAGATCAGAAAAAATCATGTCATCAGCATGAGATTTTGTTTTTAAATATGTTTTATGACTATTTTTAAAAAAAATAATTAGGTTTTTCAGATATGGAGAAAACCATTTTGGAAAGTTAGAATTTTTTACTATCTTCTTTGGAACATACAAATTTATTGCAAAATCAATAATTTCATAAAATATTTGAACAGCATGATCAATATCTAAATTAAAAAACATTTTATCCAAATCAACCCCACCCAAATAATAATTGATAGCTAGATAGTCACCATTTCGGAAATCAAAGTAGTATTCTTCATATTTAAGAGCAGAATTTGTTATGTTACATGGAACGTTATTTGCATACATATGCTATATGGTTATTATGGACAGGCATTAGGGGATCAATTGCTGGAACTACCTTGATTTCAGACATGCTTGAAAATAATAAATCTAAATAACGGCCTCTCTCATTACAGCAAGCTATATAGCACTCTAATGATGATCTTGGCGGCAAGTAAACTGCACCGAATATATATTTACAGTTAGTTAATGACACTTCAACATATAACTATTCAATGTGATTAATTGTTGAAGGGATAATTCTTGATTTAAGCTTTGTCGATACTGCAATTATAACACCTCCTCCCCATTTTTTGGTACTTGAAGCTTCATTTCGATCATAGCGGTAGGTTTGGTATCCAAAAAACTGTATTTCATATTCAGAGAACTCTTCACTTAGCCAAGATTCTACAATAACAATGATATCAGTCATTCGTGCAAGACTATTGCTATGTTTTCATGGGTATTGAGTTCGTTTTCAAAACTCATTGTATCTTCTTCTTTTATAGAGCGTGTTCTTTATCAAGAGCAAGAACACGCTATAAAAAAGAAAAAGATACAATGAGTTTTGAAAACGAACTCAATACCCATGAAAACATAGCAAATGTATAATCCTGATATTTTCCCGGCTGCAATAAGCTCCGGATCCAACGCCTGAAGGCATTTTGGATCCGCCAGTGTACCAGCACCTATCTTCACTTGAGAAACTTATTCTGTTTATTGCTATATTTTTAAAAATTTTCTTTTTTGTGTTAGATTAGATAGAGCAACATTTTTAAAATTCCTTTTATTGGGTTAAATGAATATTTAAGTCAAGCAAGTAGAAAACATATTGTACCTAACTGGCGCGTAAAGTGAGTTTTCCGCACTTAATTGCTGGCCGAATTCCGTAATCGCGTGCGAAAAATTATGGACTTTCCGCACTAGTTAGGTAAACTACTATTGCTTCTTAACTGAATTCAAGGCCTACTATTATATCAATAATAAATTATTACACCTCCATTTTATGGCATTCTAGATTTTTTTTTTATAATTTGGCGTGCCGCCCTTATCACATCCAAAAATACCAACTTTCTATTCTATTTTTTTGTTTGAAAATCCTGTACAGCGTTACCTCCCTATAGTGGACACTTCTCACACTCCGACAAAAACGCCCCTATTATTATTATATCAATGGAGTTAAACTAGATATCAGAGAAAATAGAACTATGAGATGTTAGCCGACTACTGCTGCACTATTACGAGATATGCCCCAGAGGCTACATTCAAAAGTGTGCTATTTAATTGTGTAACAAGTAATTTTTTTTTACGAGCCAACTTAAATCCTTAATTGGTATTTTTTCATTACTTTTGGGTGTACATCCAGAAAAATAGTTTTTGTTCAGGAAACAAAAAAAAAGTTGCAATTTGTTCCCTGGTGAAATAAGCCTGAGTAAAGCGAGGGTTACAATTTGCTAAGGGATAAAAAGACACTTTAGTCACGTGGTATTAGTAGCGGTTTCAGAGGGGAGGGAGGCGGTGGGGCGATCGCGATCGCCCCCCCCCCTTTTTTTCGTGAATGTATTTAAAAAATCGCCCGTTTTTCATAAAAACAGTAAAATTTTTGAGTTTTTCAAAAATTTTCGCTTGCGTCGCCCCATTGTGTCGAGTTACAAAATTTTGCCCTCACGCCCCCCCCCTTTTGGGAAAGCTGCGCCGACACTGCGTGGCATATACTATTTTCTGCACTTTAAATTTCTGTTTTTATGAAAATTTTTAGCGTAAACGATCATACAAGTCGTTTTAAGTCGATTAATTAAAATTTGCAATTTTAATTTAGTTCACTTCCCAAAATTTTATTTTATTTTCCAAGTTTTGAGGGTTTAAACTGTGTTTTTAGTCCCCAAAGTGCAAAAAAAACATACAATTTTGTTCTTGATTTAATTCCAAAATATTATAAAATTCACGCCAATTTCCAAAACAACATGGTCCGTTTTCCCTCAGATCTCAGGAATGAGAGGGAATTTTAAATACTTTTTTGTATTGAGTTAAGGGTCAGTCCATATCAAGTCAACCAGGGTATTTTACCACACCATCTCCGATGTTGATGATTTTTAGTATACATGTTTTTCCTACCAAAAAACTGGAAAATCCAAAATTTCAGACTATTTTGACCAGTTGTTTATTTTGAATTAATTTTTGAAAATCGAAAAAGTCACTTATTTGTCCTTAACATGTGCGCACAAAATTAGGAATATCCAAAGAACCACTTATAATAGAAAAGTAGGTGAAGGTTCATTTTAAAGCTCTTATAAAGACCTTTCATATGAGAATATTGCATAACATATATTGAAAAAAAAAAAAAAAAAAAAAATTTTGATTTTTTTTTTTGAAAAATTTCAAAAAGGCCATTTTTAATTTTTTTCAAAAAATTATATTATTTTCTTTAAAGTGTTATTAAACTATTCACAAAATTTTGAGATGGACAAATCATGGGTTCAATGTGAAAAAATTTATTAAAAATGTCACATGCATGAAAAATACAAAACCTCTTTTCCACCGGAGACGTACTATTGGATGTTCCAATTCTTAGGAAAATATGCCTGTATAAACCTGCCAATACTTTTGTGAAATACTGCCTGTTTATTCCTGTTTAACATTAAGGACACACCTCCTTCATTTTATTGGTCTGTTTAGGTACATTGTGGGGATTTGCTGACATGAAAATTCCTGCATAAATTGATTTTAAATTTTTGGCAAGTATCTTCCTGATACAGCTCCAAATAATCGATACATAATAGTTCGACTGAAGGTTTATCAGAAGTCATCTCTGTGTAATTTTAAAAGTTTCAACTATGGGTGAGGCAAGTGGATGGACTAAATATAAAGTAAAGTGCTGTGATCCACTAGAGTTAAAAATCAAGCATTTTGGGAAATTAAGAAATGTGACCAAGTGGATGTGCAGTTACAAAAATGTCAAAATGGGAATGAAAATCTGTGATGGTTGTAGACTAAAGCTTTCAAAGGAGTTTAAGGCATCTGAAGAAGATGAGGCAGGGTAAGTAACAAATAGTATTTTTTAATATAAAATTAATAAACTAAACCAATTGCGTCAAGTACGGAGTGGAAAAATCTCATGGCATTATTTTGCATGGCATTATTTTGCATGGCATTTTGAGAATACAGACATTATGTACAAATTTCTTGGCATTATGTACACATTTTGGGTCAGCTGTTACCCCCTTTTTAAGTTCTTATAAAAAACTAACTTTTTAAATTTTTTTAGACCCAGTCAAGTTCCAGAAAATGATCCAGATTTTCAAGATCCTGCTGAATCAACTCTTTTAAACAAGTCATTGGAGCTTCTTGGTGTGTCGCCGATTAAAAAAAAAAATGTATACAAAGAAAAAATTGATATTGTACAGCATACAATTGCGAAAGCATTTACAAAGGAATCAGATTCAACGCTAGTAAAGGAATGCCAGAGTGACGAAAGTGAAATGATTAAGCAGTTAAAGGACAAATTTTTAAAAACCGAAAAGAGGAGTGAGAAAATACTAGTTTTATCATGTTTACCTCAAAGTTGGAGTAGAAAGAAGATTGAAGAAGAATTTGGAGTTTCTCAATATTTGGCCAGAGCTGTAAAACAGTTAGTTAAGGACAATGGGATATTATGTTCTCCTAACCCCAAACCGGGAAAGACCCTTAGTGATAGAGTGGCCCAAATAGTGGTAGATTTTTACCAAAGGGATGACATTAGCAGGACCATGCCAGGTAAAAAAAAATAGTCTTAACTAATTTAAAAGAAATTTATGCATTGTTTAAAACTGAGTACCCCAATGAAAAAATTGGGTTTTCAAAATTTTGTGAACTGCGACCCAAAAACTGTATACTGGCAGGAAAAAGTGGGACTCATACTGTATGTGTATGTACTATACATCAAAACATAAAACTAATGCTCAATGGCTCCAAATTAAATAAGCTATATGATGAAAATAACAGGCCTCTTGCAATATCTTATCATGATTGCCTTTATAAACTAATGTGTAATCCACCTTCAGTGGACTGTTTTTTAAGCAATAGATGCAAGCAATGTCCTGGAGTAGAACAGTTTAAAAATACGTTAATAGAAAAATTTGAGGAAGAATTAATTGATGAGGTCTCATTTAAAAAGTGGGTCTCAGTAGATAGGTGTACTATGGAAACCGTTGTTAAGAAAAGTGATGATTTTGTCCAGGAATTTACTAATGATCTTGTAAAACTTAAATCACATTCTTTTATTGCAAAAATGCAAAAAGATAGATACAATGAAATAAAAATTAACCTTAAACCTGGAGAGTCTTTGATCACTTGCGGCTTTGCGGAAAATTATTCCTTTGTTATGCAAGATGAAGTCCAGTCTTATCATTGGAATAACAGCCAGGCAACCCTCCACCCTTTTGCCATTTATTTTCTAAGTGATGGTAAACTGCACAACCTGAATTATGTGTTTATTTCGGAAAGCTTGACACATAATACAATTGCATTTCATTTATTTTTAAAAAAATTAATGCCTGATTTAAAAATCAAAATACCAGGACTTAACAAAATTTTTTATTTTTCGGATGGATGTGCTGCGCAGTACAAAAACAAAAAGAATTTTCTGAATATATGCCTGCATAAAAAAGATTTTGGTGTTGAAGCAGAGTGGCATTATTTTGCCACCTCGCATGGCAAAAGTGCCTGCGATGGCTTGGGAGGAACTGTTAAAAGACTTGCTGCCAAAGCCAGTTTGCAGAGGCCCTATGACAATCAAATAATGACACCTCTACAATTGTTTACTTGGGGTGAAGAAAACATATCTGGCATTGATTTTAAATATTGCACAGAAGCAGATTATACAAATCATGAAATAATTTTGAATAAAAGATTTGCGGAAGTCTTAACAATACCGGGGACACAAAAAATTCATGCTGTAATTCCTCTTACAGAAAGCACGTTTTTGGCAAAACAGTTTTCTACATGCTTAGAGGTCGAAACACATAATCTTTTTAAAGGTGGAAGCATTATTTTGCAAAATATCGAGTCAGGGTTTGTCACTGTAGAATATGACAGTGCTTGGTGGCTGGCTTGTGTCTTGGGGAAAAATAATGAGAGCGGAGAACTGAAAGTAAGCTTTCTTCATCCACGAGGACCTGCCTCATCATTTTTTTACCCAACACCTCAAGATATTTTAATTATTAAACTAGAAAGTCTTATAAAAAAAGTTGAACCCAACACTGCTACTGGCAGAACTTACAATGTCAGCAAAAAAGAAATGTCAGATTCATCAGAAATTCTTAAAAGAAAGTTAAAAAAATAAATTTAAGGTATATAGTTAGTCTTAGTGTTTTCTGTCTAATTTTTATCAACGAAGTAGAAAAGTTTGTTTATTTCTTTTGCGAGTTTAAAATAAAATAATTTGTAGATAAAGCCTCTGGGTATTTTTTAAAACCTGTATCCATCCAACAAATTTATTTATTTTAATATCCAGTGCACTATTGGTGCTCCTAAAATATGTTTATTTTTTTAAATGCATGATTTTTAATGTACTTAATATTTTTGATATTTTTTTTGACATTGAACCCATCATTTCTCCATCATAAAATTTTGTGGATAATTAAGTAACACTTTGACCAAAATTATATATTTTTTTTTTCAATTTTTTATTTTCAATTTTTTTTTTGTTAAAATTATGTTGTGATATTTCATAAAAAAGAGCTTCAAAATGACTTTAAAATGAGCCATTTATTACTTTCCTAGTGTAAGTGGTTCTCGAGATATTGCTAGTTTTGTACATTCTTGTTAAGGTCAAAATGCTGACTTTTTTATTTTGAAAAATTAAAAAAAAAAACTACGAATCAAAAAAATCTAAAAATTTGCATTTTCAACTTTTATGGTAAGAAGAAAATATATACCAAAAATCATCAAAATTGGAATTGGTCGCGTAAAATTTTTGTGATTTTTTGGTTGATTTGATATGGAATGACCCTTAATAAACAATAACTACAACGTGCACAATTCCTAAATATCTAAACTTACCCTCTTCTTTCGCCAGATTTGTATCTTGATGGACTCAATCTTTCATATTTTTTCGCAGGTGATCTACTTCTTCTTTTTGAAGAACTAAATTTTTCTAAAAAAAAATGATCATCCTTACTTATACTACTTTTTAAAAAAAGTAACAACTGCTTTAAAAATATATCGCAAAAAAATTAATTATGATATTGACAATTGCCGTCGGATTAAATGCCTGAGTGATCTCTCGCTGGGTATTGCGCATTGCAGTCACTGGTTGCACGTTTTTGTTTTTTATTTGTTAAAATTGATAAATGGGGGTGAAAAAAATAAACTAAAAACCCTTGAAAAGGTTGAATTTAATTGATTACAAATCTCCACTTGCTTCCCAAACAACAATGTTTAACATAGCTGTTGTTTGAAGGTGGTAGCCAATGTTGAACTTGAGAGTAGTTTCGAATTCCCATTGTCTTTATTTTTACTTTTTCACAACGTTTCGAATGCTTATGTATCTGCAATCGTCATCAGATCAATACTAACAAAAACTATGACTACCTAATCTTATATACTACCATGTGTCCAGCAGTGGCGGCCCGTGACTTTACAAATAGGTGACGCAGCATCGCCCCACCTTTACTTTCTATTTGTATTATGTATCTGTACGTTTAATAAGGGGGAAGGATTTCAGAGTTTAAGAAGTCTTTTTTGTCATCTTCATTCCACTCCGAAAACGATTTTTCTAGTAAAACACAAACTCCATCATACACAGGAAACATGGTAAAAAAATAATAAAAACGAGTACCGCAACTGAAGAGAAGCAATAGACTTAAAGTAAATATTTTAACGCATCGGTATCGGTATACCTAACGCGTTCGAAACAAAGTCAAAATACACTACATTTTTGACTTGTACACTTGATTTAAAAAAAAACGCATATATGCAGTCACAAAATTGACCTTTCTAAAAGTGTATAATATATACGGACTACCAGCTAAAATGCCTAAAAACTTCAAAAGTACGACAATTTGTCATATTGTTTAAAAAAGGTTTCTAAAACCGAAAATATTTTTTTACTTAAATTAAAGGCAACCTTATTTTTATATTAAATTTTGCATAATACTAAAAAAGTCTTTATGGAACAATATCAAATTATCACTCGAGTAACGGACGAAGGCTGTTCTATAAAGAGGGCGGTAAACCATTTTGGAGTTGATAAAATAACAATAATAC
Organism: Oxystoma pomonae; assembly: GCA_963921995.1. Taxonomy (NCBI): domain Eukaryota; kingdom Metazoa; phylum Arthropoda; class Insecta; order Coleoptera; family Brentidae; genus Oxystoma; species Oxystoma pomonae. The sequence goes on along the minus strand of OY998168.1, from coordinate 89,570,780 downwards.
GATGGAAACAGCGCTGGATTGAAAACAATTCGACGAATAGCAATCTTGGCTTAGAACAAAAACGATGGTAAACTTAATACTAATTATTTTAACTTAAAAAAGAACTAAAATAAATAATTTAGTATTTAATAGGATCACCATTTTTCTCTATTACAAGCTGCAAACGTCTGGGCATTGAAAAGGTTAAATTTTGAAAATACTGATGGTCTTCTGACAGCTGATCCAATGCGCGATAAATAGCATCGCTTAACTCCTCAGCATTTCGTGGTCTCCAATTCCTTTGGTATATTATTTTAACGATTCGACCCCATATATTTTCCATTGGGTTAAGGTCAGGGCTGTTGGCTGGCCAAGGAAGTGTTTCTATATTATTATTCTGAAATCATTGGCGAACAACATTAGCCGTGTGTACTGGACAGTTGTCCTGCTAATAAACGAAGTCATTATTTTCATGTAAAGCCTGTACAGATGGCAGCATCACGTTTTCAAGAATTTCAATATATAGTTCACTATTGAATCTTCCTTCGATTCTCCAAAAAAAACCCAAACCTCTAGCACTAAACCAGCCCCACATGTTTACAGAAAAATGTCTTGCTGCTTGAAGATGATTGAAAATTTTTTTCGTCAGTGAAAACCACCCTCTCCCAGAAGTCATTATCACGAAGAACGTTGTTCAGTGCATAAATCACTGGCCTGTTTTTGTTCTTCAGTTAGAAAAGGCTTCTTTGCAGCAACTCGACAAGAGACTTCTGATTTCGTTACTATTCTATATACTGTTGCTAAAGAACCCGGAAATAATGTTACATTAGCTGCTTCAACCGACGTTGAAAAAGGATTTTGTCTGAGATGGTCAATAAGTCTCTCATCTTGCAATTCAGAACTTACTTTTGGTCGTCCTGATCCATCTTTCCTATCCGTAGAATCATTTTCAATCCAGCGCTTTTTCCATCGCATTATCGTCATTTTATCAACTCCAAAATGGGTGGCCGCTCTTCCTATAGACCAGCCGTCTTCTATAACTCGAGTGATAATTTGAACGTTTGTAAATGTTGATATCTGTGGTATTTTTAAGGATGTCACACTGAATTTTAAGCTGTCAGGCATACTAAGCTGGTGGTGCCTTATAATAGTATAAACTAATGGAAAGCTAAATTTTGTGGCATAGGAAAAAATGCATGTATGAGTTTTTTTTTGAAATCAAGTGTACATGCCATGTTTCGAACGATGCCTTCTTCTTTGACGGATGTGATGACAGAATCTCGTTGCGTACGCAACGATTTCAAACAGCAGTTCTGTCATCGCACCCTTCAAAAAAGCGGGCATCGTTCGAACATCGCATAAACAAGTCAAAAATATGTGTATTTTGGCTTTATTTCGAATGCGTTACGTATACCGATACCGATGCGTTGAAATATTTACTTTTAGTGTCTACTTTAAGTTGGTCATAGGACGTACACGCAGACGTGGAATATAGTGCAATATTCTGTCTTCCTTTTATCTGTACAAAAACAAAGACTTCCGCTCGAATACAGATATCAAAGTCCAATCTCTGCGGTCTATCGTTGAGCTCTTGCATCAAGGTCAAGTCATTTGGCGCTAACCTACGTAGCATAGTGTTTGCGGCATGTTGCTAACGTGAAGATGTCATCAAATACGCAGCGAGTTTTGCCGACGGGAGCCAAAAATCAATAGACGAGCGGCCAAACCAAAGAAAGCAAGATGGTAATAAAATGTAAGACAGAAACATCCGAGCCGGAAAATTTCACGTATACCGCTGGGCACCTCATACTTGTCATGACCTTAAAGTGTCTAATAGCAATACAGTCACAAAATTATAATAGAGCCAGCTTAAAAGTTGCATCACATGTAGACACGCCCAAACCTCGGCGGCAACGAGACGCGCGTGCCGTCGTCATGGCAACCGATGTATTTCGGGAATTTACTTGCCGTTTGTTTGGGCTCGTAGAGTTTTCGTTCCTCGGACACGCGGTCGTTCCGCTCGATCCTGATGATCAAATAAAAGATACAATATTTCCAAAATTTGGAAACGTTATTTTATGGAAGCGGAAGGTTTAGTTTTTTCAGAAATATGAAAATTATTTAGTCAGACTGCAAATAAGAGGTGAAACAGCGCTTCACCTACGCCATCGGGCGAGCCGCTACTGGTGTTCAATGAACCATAAAGTTTACACTTCGTGGGCTCCGCCCTTTCACAGTTGAAATCTGTTACCTTCGAAAAGTGTGGATTTTCTTATTAACGACTTGCCTAGGTCCTGTGGCGGGTTGTACTGTGCTTTTCGCGGACGACACTGCTGTCATAGTGTGCGCCAAGAGCCCTGAGGAACTTCAAGAGCCACTAAACCGGGTTGCAGATCAGTTTTCTAAGTGGTGCTGGAAAAACCAGCTAATTGCAAATCCGAACAAGACTGTTGTAATTAATTTTCATAATCGTCGACCAATAGTAGAAAGCATTGGGATATCATTCAACAACCTCGAACTACAACTACCACAACAAACTAAATTTCTTCACACATACGTGGATTCAAAAATGACATGGGAATCTCATTTAGACTATGTTTTAAAAAAGGTAAACTCAGGCTACTATGCACCACTCCAGCTAAAAACTGTACTTGATGTTCGTGGTCTTATAAATGTTTACTTTGCACTAATCAATTCAAATCTTTCATATGACATAATCTTATGGGGCAATGCCATGTGCATCAACTCAGTCTTCATTAGCCAAAAGAGAACAATTAGACTAATTCTTAATTTAAAACCTGAAAGAAAGAAAATGGAATCTTAACAGTTCCATCTTTGTATATTTTTTCTTGTTTAATGTTTACTAAGAGAAACATTAAAAAATTTCAAACAGTTTCACAACATCATAGATATCCAACACGTTCTGGAGAAATGCTTAGAATTGATAAACATAAGACTAGTCTATTTGAGCGATCTCCGGTGCATATTGGTAAAGTGCTGTATAACAATCTACCAAAATCCTTGAAAACCATAACTTCCATAAAAAATTTTAAAAACAGGCTGAAACAACACTTGATCATTAAGTGCTATTATTCACTTGAAGAATACTTGAACGATAAACAAGAACCATAACTAAAATCGTTACTGCATTCTAGTTCACAATAGTAAATATGTTAAAGTTTTTTGTTTTTTTTTTTAATTTGTATTAATGGTGTATTATTAGTCTTTATGTATGTATTAGTTAATTTTAACAAATCCAATATTTTTATTGGCTACTTAGGAACTTTTAGTCCAATTTTTTAAATTTTACTTTTTATATGACATAATCCAATATCATGTAACTTATGATCAAATGGACCAAATAAATTTACATTTTCAAATATCCTTGATGGTGTTCCTCAGAATGAATGCTCGACAAGGGGACACAACAGGATTGAAAGATCGTCGCCAACTACAGAGTTCTCACCAAATTCCCTGACTTTTCCAGGTTTTCCCTGACCATTTTTTAAAAAATTCCAGGTATTTTTTAGATATAACTTTTACTGTGACAATTTTTGAAAGCCCAAATTTAGCAGGTATTTATATTATCGAGATAAAAAGGTAAAAAGCAGAGAAGCGGGAAACTTGGTTCAAAACTTTTGAAGAAAAAAATCACAGGAACCGAATTCGATAAATCCTAAAAACAAATCAGGTACTTAACAGTATTAAAAATATATACATTTTTTTTGAATTTTGTATTCAGTGCATTTTTTTTCTCGCGCAACCTACCCCCAATCCAAAAAATAAAAAATAAAAGACTAATTTGCCTAGTTCTACCAACTTTTTTTTGCTTCATCTAGCAAGTTATAAAACTAAATTGTAAGAAGGGTTAATATATATACACATGTGCACATGCACATGAAAAAGAAGACCATCATAAGCTGGAATACGGGAAAACTCAAGACAGAACAAACACAGGAAATATACCAGAAACCAATTACTGAAGAAATAAAAATGGGGCTACAAGGTAACGAGCTCTGGAAGAACATCCAAGAAAAAGTAACTAGGGTGGCTAGTCAAGTGCTCGACAAAAAGAGAAAACAAAGGAAGTAGTGACTGTGTGATTCAACACCCAAAAGCATCTAATATAGAAGAGTATAAACAACAAACATCTGAAGCAGGCAGAATGATGTAAAGGAAAAAAAGAGACCACTATCTAAATATAATGAGAGAAATGGAGGAAAACAGACAAAACACACAAAAACAGAATAAACGAATACTTTCAGGGAATAACAAAGCACAAAACATGATCCCAACCCAGAACCGAAAACTTCCTCTCAACAAACAACGGACAACTGATAACCAACGAAAGAGAGGTCCTAACCACATGGAAGAACTACTTTTGCAAACTACTCAATGAAGAAGTAAATACCGATACTACACCCATAAGCATATAGATCAGATTTTCACCGTTAGACAAATAATGGAAAAATGCTGGGAATTTGACAGAGAACTTCACGAGATGTTACTGCAATATTTCTGCATCCATAATTGATTGCTTAATAAGAAAAGATAACAAAAAAGTAGTAGAACCCTCTTTGGCAGTGGAAGCAGCAGTTGCTGTGGAGGTTCCTTCACTTTCAGTAGTTGGTGTAGATGTAGGTCCATTGTCATATTGGGCCAAGACTGATAGTGTATCAGTTTTCTTGATATTTATTGATTTTCACAGCCTGTAGACACTGCCACTCTGGTGGACTTATGGAAGGACTTATCCAGTCTAAATTAGAAAGTGTTTTTTTCGACTTTTTGGATTCTTGCTCCTTAAAAAATTAAAAATTCATTCATCATTTAAAGGTTAGGAATAAATACATTACATGACAAATATTGTCGGATTAGAAAACACGCGCTAGACTACACTTGAAAGTTGTAACAGAAAATAGCACGATGTGTGCTTAGAACAAGGAGAATAATACCAGGTGATATTTATTATATCGAAAGGAAAAACAAATATGTTCAATAAACACAATCTGCCACCCTGGGTAATAATGCGGTTCTTGTCCTACACGTTTTAAAAAGCTTTCTTCTCTCTTTTCTTGGATTTTAGGTGGACTGGAACTGATTGAGCGCGAAACGGATGTTGAGCTTATATATTTTTTTACAAAGTTGGCTTAAAAAAGAGGCTGAGAACGCGAAATTCCAGGTTTTGTGTGTCAATTCCCTGACTTTTGAGGATTTTTTGGTCAGTGGGAACCCTGAACCAGAATGTGTTTGGAAACCCACACACTTCATGGTTCACTGAACACATGCTGGTATATAAGATTAGGTAGTCTTGGTTTTTGTTAGTATTCACCTGATGACGAACTTTGAATAAACTTTGAATATTTTCTTGCCTTAAATATTACGACTGAATATAAATATAAAATTTGATATGTACCTGAAGATCTTCTGTCGCTACTAAATTTTCTAGGTGACCTAGATCGAGAACGTCTTGGTGAAGTACTCCTACGGGTATAAAAAAAATAATTAAAAAAAAAATTGTGAAAGGAGCACTATTCGATAATATTTTACTTCTTTCCTAACTTAAGAAGCATCACTGAGAGAAAATGGATTATTTATTAATTTAATATTTTATTTAATTTCTATAAATGAGGTTTCTAAACATTGAGGGATAGTTATCAAAAACACTTTAAAAGAGGTATAGGTCATCTTCGTCTTGAATGTCAACGTAAATAATCTTCCTCGAACAATAATCCACCGTCCAAAACTTCGTAAAATATATATATTTTTAATAAAAACTTCTCACAATTTTACCCCAAATTTCTGAAATATCTTTAAAAAATATATTGTTTTTCTGTAAAAATTGTTTAAAAAATAAAAATTTGTTCGTGTTTTATTTTTCCAATTTCTTCTTCTATTTTACCACATGCATAATAATGTTCAAAATTGCCTTGAATTTATCAACAAAGTTAAAGATATTTCACTCCAAGGAGGTGAAATTTTAATCTCGTTTGATGTTAGTTCGTTGTTCCCTAGTGTGGCGATCCCCAATACCTGGAGGAACTACTAAGAAAGAACAATCTAGAAGACAAACAGACTTTAGAATACCTATCTTTAACAAAACTCTGCATGAATCAAAATTACTTTCAATATAAAAATAACTACTACCAACAATTAGAAGGAACCACAATGGGTAATAGTTTATCACCTTTTATCGCAAACCAAATTTGAATCAGATATAAGTAAAGAATTTGAGTATTTCCCCAGAGTATGGTTCAGGTATGTAGACGATGTGTTTGCAGTATTCAACACTAAAGTAACTAGTGTTGAAAATTTTATGGAAGAAGTAAATAACAAATTTCCCACAATTAAATTTACTTATGAAACAGAGAACAACGGTACACTGTCATTTCTAGACACTTTAGTTATAAGAAATAAGAATAAATTGGACTTTGACCTATACAGAAAAGGAACGGCCACCAACAGGTATATTCCAAATGACTCTTTTCATTGCTTACAACATAAGCTTGCAAGTTTGCACTTTTTAACATATAGATTAGTAAATTTCCCCTTAAACAAAGAAAGATTTGAAGCAGAAAAGAATAGGATTCGGAATATAGCTGGCGAAAACGGTTACGACGAAGGCTTAATAAATAAGCTGATAAATAGACATTCTTTTCAAAAGACCTTTCGGAATTCCACTTTTTTCAGACAAAAAGATACCTGCGACTCAATTTGTATCAATTCCTTATAATCCTAATTATAAGAAAGGATTACAAAAAGTATTTAATAACACCGCTCTTAAATTAGTATATCAATCCGGTAACACAATAAGAAGTTTACTAGGAAATCCCAAGGATAAAACTACAGTTCTAGAAAAAAGTGGAATTTACGAAATTAATTGCATGGATTGTGACAAAAAATATGTTGGCCAAACGAGACGCTCTATTCAAACACGTTTTTAAGAACATTTAGGACACTTAAAATACGGAAGAACAGAAAAGTCAAGTGTGGCCGAGCATGCTTTTGAAAACAATCATAGATTCACATTAGATAACCTAAAACTTCTAAAAAGTGTACCAAACAAAAGACTTTTGAATGCATATGAAAGTATGGAAATCATTAAATCCAGAAATAGTTTAAATAAAGATAGAGGACCCATCCCGTTTAGTACACTTTATTCTTTAGTTGAGAGGAGATAGGATTATAAATCGTGATCAATGACAAATTATTACTCTTACCTCCGCCCACTAAAAGGTTGTATATAAGATGGAGCGTAGGTTAATTTAGTTTATTGTTTATCGTCTCCTGATGATGCTAACGTTGTTAGCGAAACGCGCGTCGAGTGCAAAAAAGTGTAGTTTTGGTTTGTGGAAAACAATCATAACTTTGTTTTATAATAATGATATTAAAATCGGTATAATAGTTTCGCTATTTATGAGGCTAATTTGAATATAAACAGAGAAATAAAAACAAGAGCGAATCTCTTTCTGAAAGTTACCTATTGCCAGGTGATCTAGAAGATCGTTTTTTATATCGTAAAGCCAAGTCTGGATGACCAGGCCTATACTCTCCTGGTCTTAAGGGTGTAGGAGACTTAGATTTAGGCCTATCTCTAGATCTAGACCTTTTTTTCTCTTTGTATTGCCGACAAAACGGTTTATGATTTTCGTCGTCGCTTGGTGGCTCAAAAATCCCCCTGTCCCTTCTTCTTTCTTTGCTTTTCCTTTCGTATTTTTCTTTCTCTCTGCTTCTACTTCTATATTTCGATCTCTCTCTACTTCTTGTTCTACTTTTGTTTCTTTGCGAGTATCTTGGTGGGCTTCTCAACCTTTCTCTACTTCTAGTTCTACTTTTGTTTCTTTGCGAGTGTCTGGGGCTTCGCGATCTGGACTTGCTGCGCGCTTTCAACGCTTCCTTGTTAAACACCTGACGGTCGTCCCAGTGTTCTTGGTTGACTTTTATCCCTTTCCCAAAAATGGGAGGATTTCGAATTTTACGACAATCTGGAAAGTAACAATTAAAATAATAGTATTTTTTTATAAAACAGCTACCTTATTTAAATCTAAGATCTACTTTGACATCTACTTATTCATATATAATCAGGGAGGCTTCAGCTATACACAATTTTTTGAATATTTGATCAAGTTAATTTTTTAGATGTTTTTCTTCTATTTGAGTAAAAGATTTTAAATGTTAATAAAGGCTGAAAGTTCACTATATTTTAGTTGATTTTTTACTATTTAAATGTTTGCTATTTAAATTTAAATAGGAATAACGTGTCTTCTTTCTTCCATTCTTGCTTTTCTTCCTTCATTATTCGATGCTTCTTCATCTTCTTTCTTGAATGAGACCCGCTGCGTACTTTTTATTTTATTATGTTCAATGTTTTAACGCGCTTTACTAATTTTTTAAACAATTTAAAAAATGTTAAAATATGTTTTCAGTAGGAGACAAGTTCTTCGCTTCTTTTTTCTTCTTGAGATATCTTCTTAAACAATACTGGGTAACTATAAATTTTTATCATGCATATTAAAATGTGAAACCGAAAGAAAATAAAATTACTTACATTTTCACCTTGGTTTATGCTTCCTTTTTCAACTATACTGGAAATAGTTCTTCATTTTCTGTTTTCTGAGTAAAATATTTGTTCTTCTTTCTTCTAGTTCATTTCGATTTTTTAAATTAATTTAATATTCTCTTCTTGCTAAAAATCTAAAATCGCCAAAACATTACTAGATATTCGTGGCAGGTTTACTATAAAACCTATACTTTTTAATTGTTTATGAAAACCCTTCTTGTTTGATTAGTACACATATCTAATAAGAAAAGATTTGGGTGGACGCTTTTCTTAATAGCTATGCGTGAAAATTAAGTATTTTAAAAATAATTTTAGAAAGGGCGTCCCTTGAGTTATTAACTCAAATAGACGCCTCATCTTCTGGCTTTAGCTAAATAATTTACTCAAAGCGTTGGCAGATTGTTGCCATTTTCAAATCAGTTTAAAGAAAAATAGGGTAAAAATATAAGTTTAAAAAATACTACTGTATCCAAGTTACCATTACGAATATGCACCAAAGGAACGATTTTAGCTGGATCATCTATACTTCTTTCCAGTGGCGACTGACTCCCACCCGCTGAAACTATGTTTCTTCTTTTTACGGCTATCCTCAGGGCTTGCAGTTCTGACTTGTCTATTTTGGACAGGATGCTCCTTTTTAAGAAGTCATCAGCTTCTTTACTAAATAACAAGAACCTCAGATTAAAAAATAAAAAGATATATAACAGTAATCAATACTACCCCGATCAACCATCCATAAGGTTCAATTTCCCATAAAATGCCGCAGGATTTTTTAAGAACAAAACTAAATACAGTTTTTGAATCGCTTTTTTAATTATATTTACTACGTTACGCATTTTTATACAAAGTAATGAGCCTCAGACTAGTAAGTAAACTTTCTAATTTGAGAAATTACTATAATTAAATTTTTAATTAATTAAAAAAAATACAAACCGGCAACGTTGGATCAAAGATAAATGGCGAATAAATTATGACAGTGTCTTTATCGTTAACAGTTGACTCAGCAGTATTTTTAACGGGATTTGGTGGTTTTTTGTGATTTTTTGTGATTTTTGACTTTTATTTAGACTATTTAAAAACAAGAACTACCTATATAAAGTATTTTTGAGGACCAGCACAATGCCTGATATGAAAAGAAAAACAGAATATTTCTACCTAGAATTATTATTTTGAAGGTAAGAGATTGTGTCATTATAGCTTGGTAATTGGCGTAGTTTTGTAGCTTATTTATATATTTTAAATCTAAAATTATAATCTCTTTTGTGCTGCCGAGAACTCAGTTAATATCTGAAGAATTAATTAAATTCGTACTCACTGGCCATGGTGTCTCGTCGAAATACACCCGCAATTTACTGTTTATTTTTAAATGACATGGTGGTATGATGGGTGGTGTGCTTGCCTTACGAGAGGGAGGTCGTGGGTTCGATTTCCACCAAAGTAAGTTTTATTTTGTTTCCTTTTTTATTTTTATTTATTTTTTATTATTATTTATATTTATTTTTATTTTAAATATGCTACTTAACCTTTTTCCACTTATTTTCAAAATTGGCTCGCAATTATTTCATAGGTATTCAAAAGTTGTTGGTGAGAGGTTAATTGCAAGAAATCCAAAAAATATCAAAATTTTCGACTCATGTAATGGGAGCAGTTTTAGGTATTTTCTAATCTAAGGCAACTTCAAACTGTTTTAAAACAAATTGTTTTAAACCGAAACACCAGTACGTATATTAGAGTTCTGGCGAATGCGTTGGTAAACTCAAGATCACAAGTAGAGCAGTTAATTAAGCAGTTACAAGGAACAACTCCCGACAGTTGACGCCTCGCCGAATACCTTGAATTTTGAACTATTTAAGAAAATGAATTTTAAACTATTTCAGTGGAGCGCTGTTAGTATTTGTCGCAGTTTAAGGGCCTTGGAAATCACTATAAATTTAACTATAATTCTAATTAGGTGGCTAGTATTTTAATTTTGGCTACAAAATTGATTTATTTTACGATCTGAAGCAAAGTGGGTTGACGCACGCAAAAGTCGCCGCCACTGGTGATGGGAAAAGCGACTTTAAACAGTGTTGCCGTTTTATTCGTCTATCTCTTTTCTTCTCATGTATTCGTCTAGAAGGGTGTTGTATTGTAAATATTAGAGAATTTCCAAAGGGAATGTTTGGTCTCTTCTTTAATTATTAGTCTGAGGCAAGAACGGTATGCAAAAAATAAATTGATGGTACAAGGCAGGGATATATCGGTCCCTGTACAGGGTGATCGGTTATAAGTGTTCCCTGGTACAACTTTTTTCTAACAGCCGCAGAAGAACCAAACAAAAAATGGGTGAAAGGGTATTTTATAGGGATCTTAAAATCATTAATAAAAATTAATCAGTTTAAATGGTATGCACGGTGTGGCAATTTTTTTTTCTTATGGAACACCCAATATATTTTGACATTTTCGTGTTCTCCAGAAAATTAGTTTTTTAAAAATACCATATAGTATAGGTCTGCAATTAACCGTTTTCGAGATATTTCAATTTGAATTAGATATTAATTAATTCGTATTATTGTATTATAATTAAACCAAAGTATGCCACACATAATAGACACTTAAAGTTAATTTTCAGTTTTATCCTTATCTCTATCGAGTCGACCAATCAAGCAGTTGCACTTTTAAAATCATGGCGAATGCGTGACAACTCCAGCTGATTAAATGTAACCTTACGACCGTCCCTGCATACGATACTATGTTTTGACACATTTAATCAGCTGGAGCTGTCACGCATTCGTCATTAGTTTAAAGGTATACCTGCTCGATAGGTCAACTCAATAGTGTGTGTCTAATAATATGCATAATCATAACAATTAAAAAGCTGTCAAACTAGAACTTAATTAACTTTCCAAATAAATAGGTTGCTGTGACAAACAAAAATAACGGCGTTTTGATAGCACTTACTATAATACAATAATACGACTTATTTAACATCTAATTCAAATTGAAATATCTCGAAAACGGTTGCATGCAGACCTATACTATATTGTATTTTTAAAAAGCTAATTTTCTGGAGAATACAACGGTGTCAAAATATATAGAGTGTTCCATGAGAAAAAAATTACTTTTTGGCAAACCCTGTATACTATTTGAACTGAATAATTTTTATAAATGATTTTGAGGTTCCTATAAAATACCCTTTCACACAGTTTTTGTTTGGTTCTTATGCGGCTATTAGAAAAAAGTTATCTCAGGGAACACTGTACAGGGTGATTTTTTATAAACAAACCCTGTCATAACTTTTTTACTGTTTGTCTTAAAAATATGAAACGAAAACTGAAATAATTGTTAGATCATTGCCCATTTATTTATCAGATAATTGCTGTCATCATTGCTGTATGACGTAGAGCAAAATAATGTTTTTTTTTTAATAAAACACTATCGTTAGCGTTAACTCGAGCAACACAACCTTGTAAAGATCTTTAAAAAGCGGGTTAAAATTAACTCCAGGGTAACCAGGGCTTCAAGGTGACGTTAAGTTACCTTACCTCAGGGTTAACCTAAATTGACTCAAAAACAACCAACACATAAAAGACCTTTTCTGAAAATTTTAAATAATTTTTCTCGTAGTTTTTGGTCTTTTTGGATTGCTTACAGTTTACTTCAAAAATAAAAATGTCAAGAGTTTGCGGTCGCTAATAATTTCATCATTTAAACGACTTCGATAAAAAACGCATCGTGGGCATGAAAGAGGTTGGTTTTGGTTTACGGGAAATTGCAAGAAGTGGTCCAATAATTAGACTTACAGACGTCGTGCGGGTTTTGGACGCCCTAGATTATTACAAGGTCGTGAGTTACGGCATCTCAGACTTCTTGCTCTCAGAAATCGACGGGACAGTATACGCCAAGTAAGAGCTGTTCTAGTTGCAGCTACAGGACTGGAATGACGAATGAAATACCATAAGCTTCAGCGACGAATCCAGGTTTTGTTTAGGCGGCCATGGTGGACGCATGAGGGTTAGGCGATTTCGAGGTGAGAGACGAAACGGAGACTTTGCTTTTAAACGTGATACAGCAAGTCAGCAAAAATCATGGTATGAGGTGCTATATGTTTAGAAAGCAGATCACCTCTTGTCCTCATCAACGGCAATCTGACTGCTGAGCACTGGCTGAGCGATATATCGATGAAGCGCTGCAGCCAGTTTTACATTCCTACCTACAATCTATCCCAAATGCGATCTTTCACCAAGATAATGCCAGACCGCATATTGCTCGTGAAAGAATGGACTTCTTACATGAACTTGGCATAGAGACTTTGGAATGGCCAGCAAGATCGCCTGACTTGCCGCCTATCGAACACGTATGGGATATGATAGGGCGCAATCTTAGTCGATTACCATGTCCCCCTGGAAACGTAGATCAACTCTGGCATGCCGTAAGGAGGATTTTGATGAGTGTTCCTCAATATGATATAGACCATCTTATTTTGTCAATGCCCAATAGAACAAACGAGTGCATAAATAACCATGGAGGAGCCACTCATTATTGATTTTTTGATGATTATCATGGAGGAATCTTCTTGGAAAATGTAATCAATTATTAAGAGCATCCTAATTATTTTAAAAATATTTGTCCTTTCTGGTGTGACTTTTAATGAAGGACATATAAACCCTTGGAGAAAGCGACTTTATTTAAAACTGTCAGATCCTTATATAAAACCGGTTTTAGGTGCGTATAAACGTAGTAAATAATAGGTAAGTGAGTTTGTTTTAACATAAAGTTGATAAAAAAAATCATTGTCAAATAAAAAAAACAAATAATAATCTAACAATAAATTCAGTTTTTGTTTCGGTAAAGTTATTGCGAATTACATTTATAAAAAATTACTCCGACATACAGGATTTACAATTTTTTTTATTGTAATAATTAAGACATACCTAATATACAGTTAAAGAGGATCTCATAGTACTAAATTAGCGACTATTTTATTGACCCTCTGTGATACTTAATTCATGATTATATTTTACTCTCCTATTTATTATATTTTTTATGCAATTTGTTTCCTATTTTATTATATTTTAATTGTTGTTGAAACTTGTGGGATCTAAATATTTTTATTTGTTTTGTATTCTTTTTTATGTTCTTAGTTTGTTATTTTGTATTTTTTATTATTTTAAGTACGATTTTGTCCATAAGATTTAAGTTTCTTGAGACAATAAAGTCATATTGAGATTGAGATATTAATCATTATGAATTTTAAGATAATTTTTAAGGGAAGAATTGAACGGATCTAACACCAGAATAAACCATTCTTGTAAAAGCGTGCATTTTGCTCAAAGCCAAATTTAGGTAATTTTGTTATTAAAAAAGTTAAAAATGTTTTACACAAATTTACCGTTTTTTTTTCTTTCAATACTCCAAACGTCATTCCCGTAAAATATATATTTCCCACGATAGAGGAAGAAGAGCTGCACTCGCTCAAATGGGCCGACATACTGAACTTCGTAAAGACAGGGAGGCCTGGAGAGTCTTGCAGCAGAAGTAGGGGCATAGGAGTAAGCAATGGGGTATGGCAGAAAGGGCCCATGAAGAGGCCTAATTGCCAGGCCCACTACTAATCAGTTAAAACTAAAAACTTGAAATGTAAAGACAGCTTTATCATGGATTGCCAAGTTTCACATAATTTTTATTTTGCACATTACTTCTGATGAGTTAAACAGATCAACTGTACCTATTTCTTATATACCAAAATTAATGGTTTCACAAATTTTTTAATTTGAATAATGGCATTTCAAAAAATTAGTAGGTACATAAATTTCATGGATAATTTTTTTCAAGGGAGTGGAAAAATTTGTACACATATATTCCCAAGAATGATATTTTTTAAGTACTGTGAATGTGCTAAAAAGTTATGGGACTGTGACATGTACTGTGAAAGCACTGCGAAACACAGTTTTTTTTAATCAACTTAATAGCCAAAGCACATTTGCATTTGTTATTTATGTTCATTCTTAAATGACAAAAAAATGATGATCACATTTTAGATTTCAATTACTTCTATATTATATAATAAATAATAAATTTTAAACAGAGTAATTTTTCTACAACTAAAAATAAACTTAATAAAATTCTGGAATTGTCAAATGACAAAACCTTGGCTATTTGCAGAAACTGGTACCCTTGCTGGTAACTGGCACTGCATAGATTGGCCCCAATGCTACAAAAAAAATAGTCTTAAGCTAGGCAAAATGCACAAATACACTGGAAATAATGACCAGCTGATCATACAATGCTTTTTATATAAAAACAATTTTATAATTTGTGCCTAATCTGGCATAAAATAGGTCAGGGCCTGTATTCTTGATAGGCCGGTGAAGTGAGTAGTCACATGGTTCAGAGCAGGTGAGAAGTAAGAAAGCTGTAAGTGTAGTTATTTTAGAAATTGCATAAACATTCAGGCAGAGTTGTCCTTCTTTAACATTCAACCAAATATTTATGACTTCTGATGAGGAAAGTTGCAAGCATGAACTGAGCTTAACAAATTTTGAGCTACAAATTACTTACCTTTTAAGAAAACACTTACTTTTTGTAAAATTTCCATAAAATCCATGAAGAAGTACCACACTGGACGTTAAAATTGACCAATTTAATAGATATTATATAGAAAACAACTTAAAAACACCATAAACAACTGAAGAAAATCGAACTTAAATATTAAAAAAAAAAACAAAATGTGAGGTTATGTTGCATTGGACCATTAAATTTACCCAACCGCTGTGCTTCTCAAATTGCTCCAAGCAATTTTTCATAATTTGCCACTTTATCCTTGGTCATATCCATTCCCTATATGTTCTATATTACCTGAGGAGACCACACAATTGAAAAATGCAAATACACACTTCCCACTAAGATAGTCAGGAAGTAAATAAAATTAGGATGGCCTAGCAGCATGACCTTATTGATGAGCAGTGGGGAAAGTAGTGGGAGGTCAGGCTGTCTGACAGCATGTTAGCACTGAAGGGTTAAATTATGGGAGGTTTTCCAACTCATTTTATTTTGACAAGAAAGGAGAAAGACAGAAACACAGAATTAGTAAAAGTAACACTAGTGGAATATCAGACAAAGCATTTTACGACCAAGCCCCCAAGGTGTAATAGAGAATGTAGACACCTACAGACTTGTTTCATCCTTATTAGAAATCATCATGGAGTCATAGGATTGTACCTGGCAGTTGAAGATACACAGGCAACCATGACCACCTCTTGAATTTAAAAAAAAAAGTTTATTACCTGCTAAAAAGATTGGATTTCTGTATTCACAGTCTCCTACATTTTTCAATTTTGATGTTTTTTTGTTGACAGGTGGCGCACACAGGTAACATGTCTCTGCAGATTACAAACTTTTTGTTTTAAATTTGAGAGGTGTGCATGGTTGCCTGTGTAGGTTCAACTGCCAGGTACAATCCTATGATACATCGCTGAAGCTAGCAGAGCAAGGTGAGCAGAATAATTTTTTTTTATAGTGCATCGATGGTAAAGAAATTTTATTCTTTTATTGGACAAAAAAGGACAACAGTACCTACTAGGTTCAATTTTTGAACATAAAAATCCCATAGTCAAAATCGGCTGTCATATTATACCCATTTGCACCTCCGATTCGATTTTCTTGAAAAAAGATCGTTCATCAAAAAAATCACCCTTTAAAGAATCGATTCAAAAGATCGATTTTTTTCCTACAAAAAATCGATTTCCAAAAGATTGATTTAAGAAGATAGATTTAAGTAATTAAGTGCCCCATTTAAAAATTTAGTGCTCCTTTTTTGTTTTAAATAAAGCATGTTCTGCTAGCTTCAGATGAACTCAGCAGAGCAATGCATTAAAAATCATCAGAATTAAAATTATCATAGTGCATAATAAAGTGCTAATTAAGTGCATGTAATTTAAAACTTTTTGTTTATTCTTTCACTCTATAATAATTTTTGTTTCAACGGTTTTTAATGTATTGCTCTGCTGAGTTGATCTGAATAAGCCAGCAGAACATGCTATATTTAAAAAAAATGTATGTACAAGAACATTTTTTATTGTGACTGTTTTTAATGCAATGCTCTGTTGAGTTCATCTGAAGCTAACAGAACATGCTATTTAACAAAAAGAAAAAAAAGAGTTAAGTTTTTAACTTAATTAGCACTTTATCATGCACTATGATAATTTTGATTCCGATGATTTCTAATGCTGATGATGAACTGCTGAGTTCATCTAAAGCTAGCAGAACATGCTGTACTTTTTTTAAAAGAGGAGCACTAAATTTTTAAATAAGGCACTTAATTAGCACATGCTATTTTCAAACAAAAAAGTGTTTTAAATTTTTAAATGGGGCACTTAATTAGCACTTTATTATGCACTATGATAATTTTAATTCTGCTGATTTTTAATGTATTGTTCTGCTGAGTTTATCTGAAGCTAGCAGAACATGCTGTATTTAAAAGAAAAAAGGAGCACTAATTTTGCACCATAAAAAAATTGTTCTGTTCACCTTGCTCTGCTAGTTTCAGGGACGTTTCTATGACTTCCTGATGATTTCTAATAAGAATGAAACAGGTCTGTAGGTGTCTGGATTCTCCATTAGACATTGGAAGCCTGGTCGTAATAAAGTGAGAAACAAAAACGCTTTGTCCAATATGCCACAAGTGTTACTTTTATTTTTATTTGCGGACAAGAGATTCACTTTTTTGTTTTATACAGAATTGGCACTAAATTCAAGCTTATGCATAAAAATGAGTTTGGTAAACCTCACACTAATAACAAACTGAAAACAGAGCGACTGATAGGAGGAGACCAACATGTAACTGTAGGGGGGGTTTACCCAACTTTTCATAATGATAGTTTATAACCTAAGCACAATTTTATTCATAGTCATAATGTTAAATACATTATTCTTAATAGAAGTGTTTACCCAAGTTTTCACAGTTATAATGGTAACTATGCAGTATATGATTTTCTGCCATTTTTGATTTTTTATGAAAAATTCTTTATGGGGGCACCTAATAGGGTCCCTAGGACCCCAAATCCGTCTGCGCCCGATTTTTTTTTTTTTTAAGAGAAAAAAGGGTGCCCGGGGGGGGGTTTGTAATGTGTTTTTTTTATTGTTTTGGGTTGGGTTGGATTAGGTTGGTTGGACTGTGTTGGATTGGGTTGGTTTAGTGAAAAAAAATAAAAAAAAAACAAAAAAAAAATAAAAATCAAAACCAACCGGCGCAGACAGATTTGGGGTCCTAGGGACCCTAGAAGGTGCCCCCATAAAGAATTTTTCAAAAAAAATTAAAAATGGCAGAAAACCGTATACTGCATAATTACCCGGTTTTCTGCCATTTTTGATTTTTTTTGAAAAATTCTTTATGGGGGCACCTTCTAGGGTCCCTAGGACCCCAAATCCGTCTGCGCCGGTTGGTTTTTTTTTTTGATTTTTTTTGGTTTTTTTTAATTTTTTTTCACTAAAACCAAACCAAACCAACACAGTCCAACCCAACCTAATCCAAACCAACCCAAAACAATTAAAAAAACACTTTACAACCCCCCCTGGGCACCCTTTTTTCTCGTTAAAAAAAAAAAAAAAAAAATCGGGCGCAGGCGGATTTGGGGTCCTAGGGACCCTAGAAGGTGCCCCCATAAAGAATTTTTCAAAAAAAATCAAAAATGGCAGAAAACCGTATACTGCATAATTACCGAAAACCGTATACTGCATAATTACCAAATTAAAAATGGCAGAAAACCGTATACTGCATAATTACCCTAGGGACCCTAGAAGGTGCCCCCATAAAGAATTTTTCAAAAAAAATCAAAAATGGCAGAAAACCGTATACTGCATAATGGGGCAGTCTTTTTCTTTTTAAATCAAACAAAAAAAAACACTTACCTAGAACTTCCACTTCTACTCATTTTTATGAAGACTAAGGCGCTATCACTTAAATATAATTGTAAAACTTATTATTGCTTTTTATTATAAAAAAAAAAACATTTTTTACATCCATTTGTTGTGAAATGACGCTAAAAAGTAGGGTTATATATTTGACGTTTTTAGGAATTTTCCATTTAGAATTGGTCCGGGTTTCTGGTTGTAATGAGAGCGGTTCTAAAATAATGGCGCCATTTTCTGAAGATATCTTTTATGCCGCCCGTGTGCACCACTTCCCCTTATTACTTCTTTCACTTGTTCAAGTTCAAAGTAAGGAAATTATTGTGTGGTGACCATTATTATGACCTGTCAGCTGTCAAAAAAAAATGTAAAATTTGAGGTTTTTTAAAAAAAAATTATTGATAATTTATGATTATATGGAGGAAAAGGCAAATAAAACTACAATAATTGTGCTGTTAAACTACTGTTAAATTAAACCCTCAATTTCGGCGGATTAAATGGGCTTAAACTATAATTAAGCCAGTTCTAACCTAAAAAAGTTGTTGTTGTTGCCATATAAATATTGTAAATATGCTATTCCGGTGTTTTTTGTGTGTCATGGATAGTTTCGACGAAATATAGCTGGAAGATGATCAAGATATTTTAGTATATAATAGGGAAGACGATTTTAATGGGATGGACAAATTGAATTGAGATTCTGTCTGTTAAATCCTACATCAGTGCTCAAAATTTTTGTGCTTCATTTATAAGTAGTTAGTGCTAGATAATTAATTAATCCTAATAAAATGTCTGGTAAAGGTTGGAATCATATATCTACAAAATAAACAAAAGTGATAAAAATAAAACAATCAAACTCAGCAAAGTCCAACCAAGAACTGTCTTCATCTTTTAACAATCTTCTTTTTGTTTTTAGAAACAACAGTTTCTCGCCTATTAATTAATTATTAACAAGGCTGTATACAGACCGCTTCAAGCTACTGCGAACATAGGGCGGAAAAAGTCTAATTTGCCAGTGAACGTACATGCAGAGACACCGCACGCCTATCAGTGAAGCAACCAATACTCAGGCTTGCGATCACCACTTGCATGACTTTCCTTTGGTATTTAGTACGCCTCTAACCACGGTGCTGTGTGGAGCGTAGTCAATGAAACCGGAATTTGGTCAATAAATACGCAAATTTTTATAACGTAATTTTCTTATTTTTTGTCACTGATAAATAAGAGCGTTTTATTGTCAACTGCTCAAATTTATCAGTGACGACGTGTTACAATGAAAATAATAAGGAGAAACAAAATAAAAGCAAGTTCTCAAAATAAAATAATACATTCTAAAAACCAAAAAGATTCTCCCAGTCAAAAAAAATTAAAGCAAATGTTCGAAAAGTCCTCCTTGCTCGGCTAGACAATATCCGAGACTACTATAAAAACCCCTTCTAACGTTTCCAAGCATGTTAGGGCTAATAATTTCTTCTTTCTTCTTCAAAAACAGATAGAAGTCATTAGGAGCAAGATCGGGAGATCGAGATGGCCATAAAATAGTTCCCCGTGTACTTATAACCCGATTAGGAAATACATTATCAAGATATTCCCTAACAAGGCCAACATTGTGAGCGGAACAGCCATCTTGTTGAAACCATGTTTCACCAAATCTTACACCTAACAACTGCCTAGCAGTTGGAATAATGTGCTGCTGCAGTAGATCCAAGTATCTAGTACCATTCAAATTACCGTTAATAAAAAATGGCCCAATTACGTGTTCCCCTATAATACCCCCCCCCCCCAAACATTTAGTTTTTGAGGATACTGTGTTCTTACGTCAAAATACAAATGCAAATTTTCCCTCGACCAATATCGAACGTGTGTTGGGTTATGACGATTTGACCATTTGACCATCTGCACTTTTTAGGCAACTTCGTAGACATCCATTTTTGGTTTGAAAAATGTATTATTTCAATTAAGAATTTACCCATCTGTTTCTCGAGCAAGGCAGAAATAAAACAAAATAATAAAAACAAAATGAAATTCCAAAAGATAACACTGCAGCGTGCTTCGAATCCACCTCGGTCGTACGGCACGGAGAGTAAATTGGACTTGATTCCCCCTATGTTCGCAGTAGCTTGAAGCGGTCTGTATGTAGGGGCTACATGGGAATTCAGGAATTAACAGCAAGTTCGATTGTCTGCTGAGTGTTAGAGGTAATTACTTAAGTATGCCATAAAGTGCATAAAAATTCTTGCAGAAATTGTTCTTATGGTGGTGGGGAGGGACTTGAGTAACAGCAACAGACAGATTTTTGAGAAAAATTCCAGTTTTAGAATCAATATTCAAGGGCTCTAGGGAGAGGGTGCTTGCCTAGTTTAGTTTTATTTATTATATATTTACGTTTTAGGTGGCGACCATCCAGAAGTTTTTTGCAATAGAAAGGGGTATTTTTCTGTAAACACTCAAGCTCTGACTGATGCAAACCTCAAGTGTCTAAATGTAGTGGCAAGAGGGCCGGGCTCAATCCATGATAATACAATTTTCCTCATAGAATAAGACAAAAATTTGAAACAAATCATTTTCCCAATTCCATCTTGTTAGGTAACTAATTAGAAGGCAGAATGGGATAATTCGGCGCTAGACCAAGTGGGCACAATGACAAAAACAACAACAATTTTTCTAAAAAATTAGTTTGTTTTGGGTTTGGTTTTTATTCCGGAGTATTTTTTGGGGGGTTTAAACTAGTATTAGCTGCCGAGTTGTCCGTTCACCCACTTAGTCTTGCGCCCAACTCTCTCCCCATTAGCAGGAATCTGACAACAATAGGTAGAGCTGTGTTAAATAAATTTTGTCCCCCTTTTATAACATCACATATGAAATATATCAATAATAATAATAATAATGAGTCAAACTCATTTTTGACCCAAAGAGGCAGAATTTTTGACTGGTAGCTGTAATTTATACCACAGAAATAATACCAGTTTTTTTTTTCAAAATATAATTTAAATATCATTCCTGTCAGAATATCAGTAATTATGTATTATTTTTTTTAGGAGATCGTGGTCACACCCAGCGTTGTTAATCGAGCCCAAGCATTTTACAGTAAATCTTTGATAAGAACAAAAAACTCTGTGGAAAGAGTGTTTGGAGTGTCTTAGCTTGAACCGTTGTATGAACAACTTAAGTTGTTCATACAAAGCTTTGTTTTTGTTATTTATTCATGCTTACTAAATAATTTTTAAAATTGTTATTTCACATAAATGATGCAGTAATATATTATTTTTCAAAGTTTAAAAACCTTTGTAATACTACCTATACCGTGAAGTCACAATGAGCGGATGACACAAATCCTAATTGAGCAGGAGAGCCAAAAACAGGATGCCTTTATATTTATCCAATTAAATGATACCTACAGTAAGATTACAGGGTTAAATTTATTTTAAATGTATGCGGATCAATCAAGCGAGTCCAAATCTATAAAAAACTGAATTTTGCAAAAATTTTAACATCCGCCCTTCGTAAACGAAGCCACAGAGATGAATGTCACTATTTTCAATTGCAAAGAGCAAATCAATCCCAATATGTCTAATTTGACGACCTGTTTTGCCATGATATTTATAAAGTGGATTTTTTAATTTGAGGAAATATTTTATGACCTTGCCCTTTTGGCAGCAGTGCAGGAGCTAAATCACTCAAGGATTATCTACATTGATGTTGAATAATATTCATACGGATTCAAATGCAATTCAACCCCATCGTGAATTCGTTTTACGTATTATTTTTGCACAAAAATCTTCAAGAATCAAAAAATTTACGGGCAACAAAAACAAATTACCTGAAGTTAGTTCAGTGTACCAACTTCTTCTATTTTTATGAAGTTTGACAATACAGATTAATAGTTTAAAGTTAAGTAGGTAATTAATACTTTTCGATTTGTAACTATAGATAATCTACCTGATTCCGAAAATGTCATTTGCTTACATTTTTATATTTTTACTATATATAACATATATTTTATTTGTTTTTAGTATTTACCTGAATATGTTTATCTTACCATTTACTACAAGCTTAGTTTTTCTTGTTTACTTTCTTTTGTTTATAAAAAGCGTCACAGGATTTAGTTCCCCTGCTCAACATATGCAAAAGAAATGCAATTAATAGATTTAGTTGAAAATTTACTCTTAATAAATTGTACTTTATATTTGAAATTTTGTGTTGAAATAAATTACAAATATCCCCAGATACGTAGTTAAATTTTAACAGCTGTTTATTTTAATGCGGTGCAAGTAAATAGCAGTTAATCCACCAGTTTATTTTAAACTAGTAGTTATTTTAAACAGTAGATTAAGCAAAACGGTGCAATTGGACATAAAATACTCCTGGGAAATTTTAGAACCAAGGTCAACTAGAACCGTGATAAATCGAAATCTACTCGGGCTGTTTTAAATCGAAAGAACCGGTTCCGGTTCCAACCAGAACAGAATAAATTCGTTAGCCATATTAAAATAGTGGATAAATCAAGAACAACTCTTTTATATGTCTATGGTCTATTGTTTAACTTCAATAAAACTCAAGTTCTTGGATTCAAGTGCAACATTAATGACATTGTTTGTGATGAATTTCTTATTAAAAGTTCTCCTCTGACCAAATTTCTAGGGCTACAAATAGATGTTGAGTTGAAATTTCAAAATCACATAATACCACTTAATAAAAAACTGGCGTCTGGATGCTATTGCATTAGAGCAATAGCAGAAAATTTAGGTGAAACCGCAGCAAGAACAACATACTATGCAGTAATACAGTCCCATCTTACCTATGGCCTACCTTTCTGGGGATGCTGCAGTCAGTACCTTTTTGACACAGTTTTTAAACTTCAAAAACGAGCAATTCGTTCCGTTGCCAGAGTTCCAACTCGAACTCACTGTAAGCCCCTGTTCATTGCCCATAAAATCCTTACCTTACCATGCTTGTTTATCCTTGAAACCACAAGCTTAATCCATAAAAATCTTCACCTCTTTCCGGTTCGTCAAACTAATCGCAAAACTCGCCAAAGCAATAAAATACCTCTCCCAATTCCTCACTCCACGCTAACTCAAAAATCTATTATCTTCAACGGCATAAAAGCCTATTATCATCTTCCCACACATCTAACGGAACTAACTGATCTCTCGAAGTTTAGGAATACCCTCAAGGAAGTACTGGTGTTGCAAGCTTTTTATTCAATCGATGAGTTTTTCCAATACTCATTTTAATTAATTTTTTGTCTTTTTCCAAGCGGCTACAACAACTATTGTTTGTCTCATCTTTCAAATTATCAAATTTAATTATAAATCGATAAAACAGCCAAAGATTTCAATTATACCTTATATATTATTATTTGTTTTGTTTTTATACTTATATGTTGTAACCTTTTTAAATTGCTTTTTATTACAACTACCTTATAATGTTTATATGTATTAGCTGTATTGAATATGACCCTATGTATTAAATTTTAGTAAACAAAGAATATTTGTCCTTAGAGATAGAAAAATTAACATAACA
This sequence comes from Oxystoma pomonae, assembly GCA_963921995.1. Lineage (NCBI taxonomy): Eukaryota > Metazoa > Arthropoda > Insecta > Coleoptera > Brentidae > Oxystoma > Oxystoma pomonae. The sequence goes on along the minus strand of OY998168.1, from coordinate 89,546,833 downwards.
TTATATTTGGCGTGTATCTTTAACTTTATATTAATTTCAAAATTTAATTTTTGATGTTGTGTTACTTTTTATCTTATTTTATATTGATTACCCTCCTTATTTTTTATCTTATTTTATATTGTTGTTGACAAAACGCGGGCTAAAATCTTCTACATCTTTTACCTTTTGGATAGCTATATAAAACCAAGACACATTTTGTATTAGATAGGTAACCTAGCTATTATTCTGTGTGACTTTTACCTGCTATATAAATCTATTTCTAGGCTTAAGTAGTTTTAAGATTTGCTTTGTCAATAAGTTTAATGCTTGGACAATAAAGCATGTTTTCTTTCTTTCTTTCTTTCTATAAGATGCAGATCAACTCCACCATCGGTTTTATTAGAACTTTTTTTTTGTAAAACCATAAACTGACAAGTAAATTACAATTTTTCATTTTTTATTTTAATACAATGTAATAGAAATAAGATACGGAAACACAAAAAATTATTTTAACCATTTTGCTGACAAGCCCTAACAGCTATAAGCTGTAACAAAATGTAAGCTGGGGCAAACACTTCTGAATACTCCAGAGAAATTTGACCCAATAACTTTTTACATAGCAAAAACTTAAATACAAATGTTAAAGTTAAAAATGTGGTAGACCAGATCAGCCTTAAAGCAGAAAACTTAAGTGTAGCTTCCATTAACATTCTTATAAAAACTATGATACAAAAGTATGCATTTAATGCATCTCCAACAAATAATGGAAAGAAAATCATCCACCAATTTATTTTGTGCAATTCTTCATCTGGATAATAGTAAAAAGCAAGGAAAATGGTAAAAGATAAAATTGAGATTAGATTAATCCATATTTCAAAAACTGTGAGACCCAGCCATCGAACCATTTCATCTACAGTAAAAAACATGATTATTTTTCTGTTTTTGAGGCCAAAGGATCTGTGCGAAATACCTGAATTCTTAATGCAGAATTGTGACGCTTTTGGATTTCATAATCTTCTTCATCAACAGCTGGCTCTAAATCATCTGAAAAGAAGGAAAAATGCTTTTAGCAACCATTAAAAAATAATGGAGACATGAGCCCTAAAAATGTGGGAGGTCCACATTTTTTTAATTTAAGAAAAACTTTATTGAAGGATGAGCTTTTAATGAAAAAGAAAGGACAAAAAAATAATTACTCAAATTTAAAAGCATAAGTGGGTGAACCCCTTAAGGATGTATTCTTAATTCTAGACCTTTTTCAAAAATATTGCGTTTTAAATACACACCAGACAAAAATTTTAAGAAAATTAAATAAAAAATGCAATTTTTTAGAAGTTTAAAAAACAAAATTTTAACAATTAATGATGTTCTAGTGCTCCAGTCAACATTTTTTCCAATTTAATCTCTAAAAATTTTGAAAAGTAGGAATTAGGTTGGCTGCCAAGAGGGTTAAGGTGTAATCTAGTCTTGTTTTCATACTTTCTTATGAAATGTTTAAAAAAAGGTGGGTTGGATTGGCTCAAAACGGAGAGGTTCATTACAACCCAACCAAAAAGTTATTGTTGGCTTAAATGTGGGGGAGGGCAGGGCCCTCCCCCTACACTGATTATTTTATACCTGTAATTTCAGTAGAAAAGGTATTGGTATGGATTTGAAATGCTGCATGTTTTTCTTGAAGCTGCAAAGATAATAAGACTCCTCTTTGAATGGCTGCTCCCAGACAATAGATGATGATCTCGTTTTCGTTATTGCTTATAAGTTTGCTGCACTTTTCTAATAGCGCCTAAAATCAATAATAATATAATATCATCATCAATAATAATCAAACCAGCACAGCTCATTACCTTAACATTAGATCTAGTACTAACGTAGATAACGTTCTCGCCTTGTTCAAACTTTTCAGGCTGTCTTTTGCGTAATATGTGATTCTCGGACTGAGGTCTCTTTGGTCTTCTGTTTTTATCAAATCTTTGTCTGGACTTGTTTGCTTCTGCCATTACATGCTTTGATTTGTCTAAAGTTGTCTTTTATCACAATTTAGAAAAGTATTTTTATTGAAAAAGAATACAGAAAAACTAGGAGAAAACAAACATAGAAATGGAAAAAGTCTTCTATTTCTATGAAAACAAACCACACTTTTTTTGTACTCAAAGGGCATGTTTTTAAACGACGGCATCGACTGATGGACAGATATTCATCTGTGACGTCACCACCGATGAACGCCTTAAGCTGGACTTCCATAAGCTTTTTTTTCAGCGCGGTTTTGAAATTTGACCTTAGAGTCCTTAGACACAAGTTGGTCATGACACGTATGCACGAGGTGCCCAGCGGTATACGTGAAATTTTCCGGCTCGGATTTTTCTGTCTTTTACAATTGATTACCATGTATTTCTATCTGGTTTCTTTGGTTCGGTCGTTCGTCTATTGATTTTTGGGTCTCGGCGGCAAAAATACATCTTCACGTTAACAACGAACTGAATCGGTGGAATCTATAACTGCCAATTGCACCGCAATGTTAAACCTAGTTTAAATTTAACTCTTTGTTGGCACCGGTGGATCTACCGATGAATTTAAAAACTCGCCCAACGGCTGACTTTCTGATGCTAGAACCGAGGTTAAACTACAAACAGCTAACTTCACACGTGGCCGAACGTCAAAAGTGACATTTTCCAAAAATAAAAAAGAGAGGAAAAGCTCAGCACAAAAATATCAATAAATTCCTCAAGAAGTTCTCAAAAATATGTAAAAAAATTATTGAAAAATAGCTGGTAGTCTGTGATATGAGTTATGGCGGTCGCGAATGAGGCCGAGGACGAGGTGAGGAGGACATTGGATATCCTTCAGTCGATGATTGACGTCTCTGCTGAAAGGCTAGAGGGGCTGCGCACCCAGTGTGCCACCAGCGCTGAGCTTACGAGGCAGGAGATCAGGACACTCGAGGTAAGTGACCCTAACTTCTTTTGTTTCTTACATTTACCTTTCTTGCAAAATCTGGTCAAGGCTTAGGTCAAGGTTTTACGCTATAAACCAGGTTCCAAACTCAAAATTGAAGGAAAGAAAATTGATTGCTAAAAGAAGGACACATTTTATATTGACACTGCAGTAAACTGAAGATTAACCCAAAGTTATTCTAAGTTTATACAGCAAATAACACATGATAGAAATCAAAAGGCAATTAGATCAATAGTTGAATACAGTTGAATGGGATTATTTATTTATTTATATATCAACAGGCAGAGCCCACTTACAAAATGTTAAACTTTGAATTCACAACAATAAGAGAATAATAATTATTAATATCCGAAATAAAATAACAAAGATCACAAAAATATAATTAACAACTTGAAATGAGTTTCGGTAAATGTCAAAAAAAAATTTCAAAAAATGGAAATAACTACCTAAAAGTATTATGAACTTGAATCAGGCAAATGTTAGAGGGAGCAAAGAGGTCAATCTCATGGTGTTGGTTTGTGAGTCTGGCTGTTCGGGAAATAATAGTATTAAGCACATAATTAGTTCGACAAGTCGGAATATGAAAACTGGCAGTTGGCCTGGTGGTTCTAGGAGGGACATGAATGGAGATTTTATGAAGAATTTCAGGAGTAGAAGCTTTCCCATGTAGAATATTATAGAAGGTTGTAAGGTCTCTCCTCATATGACGCATAGTTATTGGGGCCATATTTAACATAGAGAGTAGTTAAGTATCATTATAATTATCCAAAATATTCAATTTATAAGTAATTTGTTTTAAGAATTTGTGTTCAAAGAGCTGTAGAGAATCCCTGTGTACACCATAAAAAGGATGATTATAAGGTTATATGGTTTTTTGCTGAATGACTATATTCCTTATTTTGTTATTTTGCTGTGTAAAAGCAGGCTAAATGACAGATTCAGAGAGGTACCCCAGGAAAATACTATGATACCACATCATTACAGATAAGATTTCTTTGTGGTAATTATGCAGTATACAGTTTTTTGCCAGTTTTGATTTTTTATGAAAAATTCTTTATGGGGTCACCTACTAGGGTTTGTTGTGTTTTTTATAATATTTTTTCACTAAAACAACCTAATCCAACACAGACCAACCCAACCCAAAACAATAAAAAAACACATTACAACCCGCCCCCCCCCCCCGGCACCCTTTTTTCTCTTAAAAAAAAACGGCACAGGCGGATTTTGGGTCCTAGGGACCCTAGTAGGTACCTCTATAAAGAATTTTTTGTAAAAAATCAAAAATGACAGAAAACCGTATACTGCTTATTACCTTCTTTGCTTATGATCTCTTCTATAATATATTTTGATACTGAGACATACATTTACTTCTTTTCCACCTTGCAGTAGAGCAACAATTAATGCTTCCAATGTCGATGTTTCGACTCGTTTATTGAGTCATCCTCAGGACACTAAAAATAATGATGTACAATAGTACTGGGTTTGTTTCTACCTAAGTATTTTCTTTTTATAACAATTTTTATAATATATATATATAGAAAGTAGGTAAGTTATTTATAAATAGATATTATTTTTTTTTATTATAGATAAAACATAATAAGCAAAACAAAATAAGAAATGACATAATGTGTTTTTTTTTGTTTTTTTTTATATTATTTTAATAGTACCTATGTAATAAAGATGATAATTTACGTTGGAGTACTTACTGAAAATTATTTGGTTTCCTCTGTTATGACTAAAACTACACAAAAGGACACTACATTTAAAAACATTCTAAAATAGTAATATTATGTTTTTTGTTTTTTTTTGTATATCACAGATTAGATGGTGTATACCTTATGTAGGTTCTTGCCATATTAAAATTAATATAAATAAAATGTGTTAAAATTTTTTTGTCGAGTCACCTTATCTGGTACCTACTTGAGAGAAAAAAAAAACAAAAGAAACAACAAACAACGAAACCAAAACAAACCAAAAAGAGCCCCTTTGACAATTGAGACGAAGAAAATATTAATTTGAATACTTTTTATTAAAAAATGGGGTGAAATGAGACAAAAAGATATCTATTTTTATAGTCGATTTAGTAGATTAAAATAGGAAGTATTAAAGTTTTCTATGCCCTTTTTCTTATTGATATTATGTTGTGTTTCCTAATTTCAATCATTTCTTTTGTTAGCCGTTTTTTGTAATTCGGTTGGTATAATAAAACTTCTATAATAAAACTTCTGTGTTATTAAGCCCTGTTTTTGTTTTTGTGATGTCATAGAGATGATATGGTTGGATGCTTCTTGGATGTTCTTGTATTCTTGTTCTTAGGTATCTTCCTGTTTGCCCTATATAGATGTCATTACAATCAGAACAAGGGATTTTATACACTACCCCACTAAGTTTTTCTTTAGGTGTTTTTGATTTTAAGTTAGAGTAGTATTTTTTAATAAATTAATTAAATATAATAATTTATATTTTTTAATAAATTAATTAAAAAATACTACTCTAACTTAAAATCAAAAACACCTAAAGAAAAACTTAGGGGGATAGTGTATAAAATCCCTTGATCTGATCTGAAGATATCTAAAAACAAGAATACAAGAACATCAAAGAAGCATCCAACCATATCATCTCTATGACATCACAAAAACAAAAACAGGGCTTAGCGAACACACATTTAATTGCTTACATCATTTTAATTTTAATAACACAGAAGTTTTATCATACCAACCGAATTATAAAAAACGGCTAACAAAAGAAATGATTGAAATTAGAAAAAACAAACATAATATCAATAAGAAAAAGGACATAGAAAATTTTAATACTTCCTATTTTAATCTACTAAATCGACTATAAAATAGATATCTTTTTGTTGTTTTTAATAAAAAGTATTCATATTAATATTTTCTTGGTCTCAATTGTCAAAGGGGCTCTTTTTGGTTTGTTTTGGTTTTGTTGTTTGTTGTTTCTTTTGTTTTTCTTTCTCTTAAGTAGGTACCAGATAAGGTGACTCGACAAAAAAATTTTAACACATTTTATTTGTATTAATTTTAATACGGCAAGAACCTACATAAGGTATACACCATCTAATCTGTGATATATAAAAAAAAACAAAAAATGTAATATTACTATTTTAGAATGTTTTTTCCTTTTGTGTAGTTTTAGTCATAACAGAGGAAACCAAATAATTTTCAGTAAGTACTCCAACGTAAATTATCATCTTTATTACATAGGTACTGTTAAAATTATATAAAAAAAAACACATTATATCATATCTTATTTCGTTTTGCTTATTATGTTTTATCTATAATTTAAAAAAAAATAATATCTATTTATAACTAACTTACCTACTTTCTATATATATATTAAAAAATTGTTATAAAAAGAAAATACTTAGGTAGAAACAAACCCGGTACTATTGTACATCATTATTTTTAGTGTCCTGAGGATGACTCAATAAACGAGTCGAAACGTCGACAATGGAAGGAAACCTGGTTTCTGTTTATTTGATCCCATCCAACAAAATTTCAAGTTAAATCTAATTTTGGGTCACAAAATTCGTCAATAAAATAATTTCTGATTGATTCAACCTTTTATTGTGTAGATATTCTAGGTTCAAATTGCATAATTATGTGCTCAGTTATATGCTTAATTCAAGACTTACATTGAAGTTTTAATAAATTTAAATTAAATTATATGTTGGCTTTTATTTAAAACAAAAATGCTACTGTAATTTAAATCTGTATTGTAGAATTAGGGTGATTTTTTATAAACATACACCCACATTAAATTTCTTATTATTTGCCTTAATACCATATGATTACTAAAAATATGTATGTTTTAAAAAGGCCCATGCAGCTACACCCCACATTCAAAAAATCAAAAAATTTTTAATGTAGTAATTATGGGCCATTTACGGGCTAATTATCTACCACAAAAAATAATTTTGGGCTCATCTCCTTATCTGATTTTTTAAAAGTTTAAAATTTGGGGTGCAGCTGCATGTGCAGCACCACCCTGCACACATTAACAATAGCAGTAGCTAATTACGGGCTAATCATTTGCGGTAAAAAAAAAGTTCCTCCCCTTACCTGATTTTTTAAAGTTTTAAAAGCAGGGTGCAGCTGCATGTGCAGTACCACCCCGCACACATTAATAATAGTGGTACCGAAACAAAAAGTATGTCCGTATGGGTTAATTACGTGCTAATCATCTGCGGCAAAAAAAATTGGGCTTGACTAACAAGATTTGACATTAGCAAACTATAAAAAACATGGTGAAATTCAATAAATGCTTGTAAAAATGGGGTAAGGGCATGAGCCCGAATTTTTTTGCCGCAAATGATTAGCACGTAATTAGTCCGTAATACTTTTTTTTGGGTAATTTAATGGATGCAGGGTGGGACTGCACATGCAGCTCTGCTATCAGAAGGAAAAACTCCGCGACCCACAAATTTTTCAAAAAACAGATTAAAATAAAAAAATATTATTTTATTTACAATTCTTTTAGGATCTCTACTAAGCTATAACCGCATATATTGCTAAGAAAAAACACATAAAGTCTGTGGATTTATGTGGATCTTTCTTAGTATTTGTCATAATTTATCGCTTTTGCCCAGTAGGACTGCCCGAATAGAATATGTTATTTTACCGTATGTGCCTTATTTCATCTGCAAAACGCACAATTATTAATTATTGTGTTTTATTTTTTGGTATTTTAATTCATATTTTGAATCTTTATCTATAGCCAAAAAAATCATTTTTCTGTATTACACCTAGAACGTTTTAGAAACTATTATAATTCAAAGCTTCTTTTCTATTTTTCCATAAATCGAGCTTAGGTCGCTCACGGGGTTTTTCCTTCTGACGGCAGAGCTGTACCCCGAATTTTAAACTTTAAAAAAATCAGATAAGGACATGAGCCCAAATTTTTTTTTCCGCAGATGATTTGTCCGTAATTAGCCTGTAATTCTGACATAGTTTTTTGGCTACCGCTATTATTAGTGGATGCAGAAGACTGCACATGCATCTGCACCCTGCATTTTAAACTTTAAAAAAATCAGATAAAGAGATGATCCCAAAATGTTTTTTGTGGTAGATAATTAGCCCATAATTTCTACATTAAAAAAATTTTGATTTTTCTGCATGGACCTGTTTTAAAAGCTATAAAAAGTGAACTCTGTAAAATTGGCTAATTGGTCATTATGACAAGATAGGTAGTCAAAAATATAGTAAAAATATATGTTATAATACATCCTGTGCAAAATTTTGTTAATTTTTGATACAGTTTATTTTTATAGTACTAGGCAACTGTTTTTGTCACTCAAATGAGATAATGATTTACTATGAATTTCAGACATTTTTTTTATCAGGAACTCCCACAAAAAATATGTTTGTGACTTTGCATCTTATCAACAAAATTTGTTTGATCATTTAAAATAGGTGACTGGATTTTTAAAAGAATATTTTGATAAAATATTTTTTATTTGTGTGGAATTTTTTAGTTAATTAGGTTTGTTAACAAAAACTGGTGCCAACTAATTGGTCTAAATTTTATCAAAGCCATTAGGTATATTAAAGGCATATATAGAGGGTTCCAAAAGTCTAAGTAAAGATTTAATCCAAAACTTCTCTTTCTCATATACACATGGGTCCTTACATATTTATTTACAGGGTTTTTGTACATTGATTATTTTTAAAAAAATTTTGTTCTTGGCTTTTAACCAAACCATATAGATAAGAAAAATCGATTTTTAGAATTTTTGTCTGTTTGTTTGTACGCAAAAACTACCTAACGGATTTTGATGGGAGTCTCACTAGTGGATTCCTTGGAATCCTGGGCAAGACTTAGGATTTATTTCATCAAAATCGGTTCACAGAAACAAAAGTTATGATCATCAAATCAGGTGTATTCTAACTTTTTCAGGGTGTATCAAAACTTCCAGGTTGTATCTGGGCTTTTTCAGTGTATCCATACTTTTCCAGGCTGCACCGAGACTTTCTGTGCAAATACATTCTATGGGTAATTCTATGCCATACAGGATGTAACAAGCATTACACTATTTTACAGTGAATGAAAACAACTTTAAGTTCACACATTTTAGACTAAAGAAATATTCAACTTTCATTATTAGTTACTACTTCATGGACAATATTTTTAACCTGTGAGTAGCTGGCATTGAAAGTTATAAAACCATAGTTTTAGTGTAACGACCATTACCGTAGTATTACCCCTATATGTTTGTGTCGGAGTCATAATGCTGAAACTATTTTTTTGGGTTTTCTGCCGCTAAGTTAAGGAAATTTTTTCAAAAATTCCTAGGGAGAAAATTTTGTGGTGGTAGTTTTTACATAAAAATAAATAATACCTCACACTCGCAAGTCCTAACTCAAAACTATCATTATCAAAAAAATTATTGTTTCAAAAACCTTATTGGTAAGTTTTTTAAAAATATCTGTCTTTTGTCATAAAAGTTTTTATTGAAAGAATAGTTTTATTTTAAATATCTGTCTATTGTCATACAACAGACAGATATTTTTTAGAAATCTAAGAAAGTTTTTCAAAGAATACTTTCTTCTATAACGGCAGTAGAGTTTCTGCCGAAATGTTGGATAATTATTATTAGGCATTATTTATTTTTATTTAAAAACCACTGACAAACAAAATTTTTTCTTTAGTAATTTACGCTGTGCTAACAGTTAAAAAAAAAATTCCTTAACTTAGTGGTGAAAAACCTAAACAAGTAGTTTCAACTTTTTAAGTATGTATCCAGACTTTTAGAGTGTGTCCAGACTTTTTCAGAATGTATCCAGACCTTCCCTGGGTGTATCCGGACCTTTTCAGGGTGTATCTGGACTTTTATGTTACATTTTATATGTGCTATATATATGTTGTAAAATATTTTATTGCCCATAAACTAAGATTTTCGTCCATCGATCACGCAAAAACGGCGGAACCGATTTTGATGAAATCTGGTAAGAAAATAGGGTGTAACCTGGATCATAACAGGCTACTTTTTATTTGACATTTTGCTCAATGACTTGAATTATATGGCAAACAAAATTGAAATTTTCAAAAGTTTTTTGATTTTTTTATGTGCTATAAAAAACCAGACAAAATGTTTTTCGTTATAACTTTCGAACCATACCACCGATTTTAATGCAACAAACTGCTCTTTGCAGGGAATTGAGCAAAACTTTGAGTAAAAATATTTTTTTGTCCGCCATCTTAAAATCTTATTCTTATGTTACGGAAGATTTTGGATTTCTTTATGAATTCGTAAAATAGATCTGTTTCTGCTACGCAGAACGAGGTACGAATCATTAAAATTGGTTAAGTGGTTCTCAAAAAAAAAAAAAAATGTTCATTTAGTGTTTTACGGATTATGCGATTGCCGTCTCAATTTTGTCTGCATTCATTATTACTAAACCGATTTTGATGAAATAAAAAGGCTCATGGCGAAAATCGATTGTTCTTTAACCACTGCTATTGAAATTTGCCGCCATCTTGAAATCCAAGATGGCGGACAGAATCAAACTTGACCCTTCGAAGAGGCTCGTTTATTCATATTTCCTGAAAACTTTTTTATTTGTTTTTATTTGTAGAACTGTTCTGCTTTCGCCACGCACAACGAGGTATAAATCATTAAAACCGGTGTAGTGTTTCATAAAAAATTAATTTTTGTTTCCATCATTGTTTTCCAGATTATACGATTGCCTTCTCAATTACGTGTGCATTAATTTCTGACTGAACCGATTTTAATTTAAAAAAAAGCATTATGACAAAGATTCATTGAACTTCAAAGACCACTATTGAAATTTGTAAATTTGTGTTTCGAGAACCTTTTCGACTTTTTTTAAATTCGTAAAAAAGCTCTGTCTCCGCCGTTTATAACTAGATACAAATCATTAAAAACGGTTTAGTGGTTAGTAAAAAATTAATATAAAATTAAAAAAGGGTAAAAAAATTACAACACAACAAAAAAAAGAGCGGCTTTCTTAAATGGTGGCAAATTTCAATGGCGATCTTTAAGAGAAATCGGTTCTTACCATGATGTTTTTTCATTTTATCAAAATCAGTTCAGTAATAATGAGTTTATGAGGAAACAATGGTTAAAACAAAAATTAATTTTTTGAGAATCACTAAACCGATTTTAATGATTCGTACCTAGCTATGCGCTTGAAACCTAAGACTAAACGAGCTTCTTTGAAGAGATAAATTTAATTGTGTCCGTCATTTTGGGTTTCAAAGATCTTCGCCATGATGCTTTTTATTTTATTGAAATCGGTTGAGTATCAATTTGAGAAGGCAATCATATAATCTGGAAAACAGTGCTGGAAACAAAAATTAATTTTTGGAGAACCTCCAAACCGATTTTGATGATTTATACCTCGTTGTGCGTGGCAAAAGTAGAACTTTTGTACAAATTAAAAAAATATTTCAAAGTTTACAGAACATATGATTAAACGAGCCTCTTTGAAGGGTCCAGTTTGATTCTGTCCGCCATCTTGGATTTCAAGATGGCAGCAAATTTCAGTAGCAGTGGTTAAAGAACAGTTGATTTTCGCCATGAGACTTTTTATTTCATCAATTAGTAATAATGAATTTATGAGAAAATGTATGCTGACAGAACTGAGACGGCAATCGCATAATCCGTAAAACACTGATTGAATTTTTTTTTATTTTTTTTTGGGAACAACTTAACCGATTTTAATGATTCGCACCTCGTTCTGCGTGGCAGAAATAGAGATTTTTTACGAATTCATAAAAAAATCCAAAAATCTTCCGCAACATAATAATAAACGTGGCTCTTTGAAGGGTAAAGTTTGTTTCAAAGTCTTGCTCAATTCCCTGCAAAGAGCAGTTTGTTGCATTAAAATCGGTGGTATGGTCCGAAAGTTATAACGGAAAACATTTTGTCCGGTTTTTTATGGCCCACCCGGTACATATATGTTGTCAAAAATTTTGGCGCCATTAAACTAAAATTTTTATAAGCTTTCCAACGAGATATCACAAGGAAAGGAAAAAATCTTTTGATACTCCTTGAAAAGCTCAAAAACAATAGGGCTCTGCTTGTCGACACAAGTAATTTTAATGTAAAATTTCGTTATGATTGATGCAGGAGTTTTTAAGTTACAGTGGCTTCAAAGTGAGCGACGGACAGACAGACACAGCGACGGCGTCTCGAAACATGCTTATTTGGGTTTGGAACCACCAAATTTGCGGAGATTCATAAAAATCTCGAAGTACGATTTTTAGATAATTACATTACTTCCCTTGGTGAGGGAAGTAAAAATGATTTTAAAAAATATATGTTTTTTATAGGATAATAATATATGAGACAAATGTAATTTTTAATTGCACACCCTGTAGATTTTTTAAAATTTTGGTAGATCTTTTCTTTCTGATTCAAAAATACCTACCCAATGTTTGGCTTGGGTTGGGTCTAACGATCCTTCGAAAAATTGACAAAAAACTGCCTAGGGGGCTCACCTCACAAAATCCAAATTTTAATTATTCCAGAATTATGTGTTTTTTTATGTGCTCCATAAAAATAGAAAAAAAAAGGAAAACTAAAGATTTTTATCTTTTTTAACTATTTAAAAAAAAATAGTGTGGGCTCGCTAGCTTTATATAAATCTAGCAGGTCCAACCAATCTTAAATAAAGGTTTTAGTTTTTTTCTATTCTATCTATCTATAAAAACCCGAGTACAAACCACATAATTCTAGGTTTATAAAAACGGATCGAGCCCACAGCAAATTTTTTTTTCCATTTTTATGGGGCACATAAAAAAAGTACATAATGCTGAGATATTTAAGGTTGGGCTTGCTAGGTTTATATAAAGCTAGTAAGTAAAAAAGTAAAAAATCTTGAGTTTTTTCTATTTTTATGGAGCACATAAAAATCACATAATACTGAGATATTTAATGGGGTTTTTTAACCTTTATTTAAGACCCTTAAATGCTTGCTAACTTGTTGTACTTATGGCAAAGTACTTTTTTCATTTTACTCAAGAACTGTTAAAGATAAACCCAACATATTAGGTATATATTTTTAGATTTAAAGGGCTAATCTAAATTTTTAAAAATATATAGGGTGTCCAATGTAAAAAAACCAAAGTTTGCCTCAAGGTTTATTTTACATCTTATTTTTAGGACGCCCTGTATAAAACGGTTTATAGATTTTTTTGAAATCGATTTTTCAGACCAAGGTCAAAGTATCCTTGCTTTTTTAAGAATGTTTCTACCAAAAATTCATTATTTGACAATTTTAGTATTAAGCTGTTATTGTTGTTCTTGAAAACGCTTTGAAAAACCCTAACGGTTGAGAAAAACTGCAGGCATTTGCTCTCTGTCCCTACTAACTTTTTATCTTGAAAAGCCATTTAAGATTAAAACTGATGTAAAAATAGGGATTTGTTGTTACTCCAAAAACGGCTAAAATAGATAAAAACGTTCGACTTACATAGATAACTTAAGATTCCATAAAATTATTATCTCTCTCTTAGATGGTTGAGGGCTCAAAACTTCTTTGTTTCCAAGATATTTTATTTTTTTATTTATTTTTGTTATACATATACTTCCTTAAAATTATATACAATGTCTAATTAGGATATTAACTAAAGTTAACCATAAACAAACTACAAACGTAATAAAACAGTTTAATTATATTTTACCTTCACTTTTAATAATACAGTGCGGACGTAAAAAGCCCCCCCCCCCTGCTAACTCTTGAACGGATTGAGGTATCGACTTCAAATAAAAATCATGTTTAATGATAACACTTACTACTTTTTGACGTATTTTTTATAAGCGTCATATTGACGTAAATCTATAAGGTCACTAACCACTTTAAAATTTTAAATAAACAGGGGGGTCGTGTGATACCTTGTTTAAAAGGTATTTTAATTCCCTATTTAAAATTTTAATTTTTTTAAGAATCTGTTTACGACGTTCAAGAGTTAACAGGGGGGGGGGGGACTTTTTACGTCCGCACTGTATAGTAATATGTATTCACTCAGACAGATTCAAATAGAATAGAATGATTTTTAAACCAGAAAATTATGTAATGCTTTTTTAAATTGTCTTTCAGTCTTTCTTATTTTAAATGTGACTGCAAAATTACCTAGGGCTTTTTTGTAAGCAGTGAGGTTAAAATTTTGTATCAAAATATTTTGATTTTGCCAAGTTGGATATGTATGTAAGGTTGATACTGTTGTAAATTTATCTTGGTATCGCCTAACAAATAAAGCTGCTTCTAGAATTAAGATTGCAAAAACCGTTTGAATTATTTGATTTTGGAAAACAGGCTTACAGGAGTCAATGGGACTCTAATTTTACGAAGAATCCTCTTCTGCTGCACAGGTATTCTACCCACTTCGCTTGATTGGCCCCAATAGAGGATCATGTATTTCATATGGCTGTAAGCCAGTGCGTAATATGCATTTATTAGTTGTTTATGTTTATTTATATGCTGACTTAAGCTTTCCAGCCACATGGTCTACATGATTTGTCCAATTAAGCAGGCTATCTACATATAGACCCAAAAACTTACATGCATTGGCTCTTTCAATAATAGTTCCATTTATACTAAGTTCAAAATTTGGTAGAGTTCTTTTTTTATAGAAAACCATATATTGCGTTTTGGCGTCATTTACAATAAGTTTATTTAACGTACACCATTCAAAAAATTTTTGCAAAATATTATTTGCGTGTCCAATAAGGTCCTGCAACACAGGACAAGAGACAATGATGACAAATAACAATTTCGATTTTGACATCTGAAAATGATAAATAATGGGGGAGAAAAAACGCTGCCTTGTGGTACTCCAAAGCGTTGCTTTGATTTTAAAGTTCCGAGTTGCCATCCAAAAATGATCCATAAAGTTTTAAAAAAATGACACGGAGATAAGTAGGCAGTCAAAAAAATATCTGCAATAAATTTAAAAAAATATTGATTTATTTTCATTAAGGGGGTGGAGCTAGGGTGGCGATGTTACTTCTTAAATAGGACATCCTGTATATTTTGAAAAGTTTAAAAAGGGGCCTTTCTTTTAAACTTCAAAAATACCTAATATGTTGCCTGTTTCTCTGAGGTTTTTAAATGAAATGGCAAAATCATCTTCATAAGGCCAATGAGATTTAGTGATTCTTTAAAAACTGTTTCGAATACTGTTAAAGATAAAGGTAACATTTTTTTTTGGAAACACAAAAAAACCTATTCAAATTTTTCAAAACATACATTGTCCTATTTTTTAAATAAATTACAAAAAGAAATGTCAGCTAGGGACGCCTCTATCTAAATTTACAATATTACAGTTAAAGTACACTAATTAGGTGCTTCAAAAAACAATATTAACTAATATTTGTTTAGTTACTGATGTTATTTATGTGTGATCAAAAAAGTAATTGGAATATTTTGACCAATATGTAAGACTGCACATTTGGTGTCATTCAAGGGCATTTTCCACTGCTGTTTGGAGAACAACATGATCTTTTAGTGGATTAGCAAAAGTATTTCAATCATCGGCAAACGGCGCGTTCTTGGTTTGAAGTCCCTGACAGAGATTTAACAAGAGATTTAATTTTATTGCTTTACTATAACTGATTCTTTCTTTCAGGGAAAGCTAATAAAACTCTTCTCTCAACAACTAGTGACAAAACTCAAGTTAAAAAATGGCGTGGATATTAAAGTACCTTCGGTGAAACAATGGCTACAAGTTGTTGGACTGAGCAAAGAAAGCATAGTAGGAATATGTCAAAAAATTACTTCAGTAAGTATTTTCGGGTCACAATTTAATTGGGTGCCACAATACTTGAAAAAACTTGATAGTACCGTTGACTAATAGTAGAGAAGGGGCGACGCGAAGGCTGGCAAGGAGGCCTTCCTGGGCTCTTTCTGCCTTACCCCGAGCCTGCCCCTAACCCGCCGCCTGCAGCACTGGTCTGGCAGTCTGCTCTTCTGGTTTTACTGTTCTTTTTGCAAAGTCCAGTATTTTATCCCATTTGAGCGTGTGCAGGTCCTCCTCATCCAGGGTCGGGGAACCGAATACCTGGTATCTCGTCCTCTGGTATGCCTCGCAGTTCGCTATAACATGTCGAGATGTCTCTTCTGCCCGCCCGCAGGCGCGGCAGGTCGAGTCATTTTCCACCGCGATCCGTGTCAGGTGCTTCCTTAGTCGATTGTGACCTGTTATGATTCCTGTCAGCAGACCAGCGTCCCTTCGTGATCTCCCCAGAAGCTATTTTTGTCTGACTTTGTTTCTCCTCTCCAAGCGGTCGCCATGGCATCGTTGGCCCATTTATTGAGTCGACTTTGCAATTGCCTCTTGGTGGTTCCTAGGAGTGGTTCCGGCCCTACATACTGGGTGCTTGCCCCGATCCTGGCGAGCTCGTCGGGCTTCTCGTTCCCCGGCACCCCCATATGTCCCGGTACCCACATAAGTGTCACTTGTTTGCCCTCTCCCAAGGATTCTAGTGCATCCGCACATTCCTCCACCAGGGTGTTGTTGATCTTGGGCGCCCTTAGTGCCCTTAGGGCCGATTGGCTGTCGGAGCATATATAAACATGCTCCTCCGTACCGTTCTTTATTTCCTCCATGGTTGCAGCCATTATTATGGCACACACCTCTGCCTGAAAGACCGTGGCTTGCTCTCCGAGCGGGTAGCTCTTTCGAACCTCCTGGTCTTCTACGTAAACCCCCGATCCTGGGGTTTGCTTCTCCGATAGTTTGGACCCGTCGGTGTAGCAAATCACAGTGTTCTCCTCGAACACTGTTGACTAAGTAAAATCAGAAAAAATTAATAGACACTTAAAGTTAATTTTTGGGTTTATCGGCATTCGTATCCTTATTTCTATCGAGTCGACCTATCCAGCAGGTGTACTTTTAAACTAATGGCGAATGCGTGACAGCTCCAGCTGATCAAATGCGTCAAAACATCGTTTCGTATGCAGGGACGGTGGTAATGTTACGACTCCCTTATCGTACCTAACGAGGTTTTCGTGCATTTAATCAGCTGGAGCTGTCACGCATTCGCCATGATTTTAAAAGTGCACCTGTGCAAAATTAACTTTAAGTGTCTAATAATAACATTAGTAGTCAGATTTTGGCCTCTTAAAGACATGTATTACTTTTTGGATAGGGTACCAAATTAAGAACTTATCTGTATCTCATCTCTTTATTCTACTTAAAAGATATTAATAGTTTTATAGCTAGACTGTTACTAGATTTTAAAATGACTTATGAAGTTATTTTTTCAGGTAGAAGAACTGCAAGAAAAATCGGAACACGAACTGAAAACAATTTTGACTGAAAATCCAGGGTATACTGAAGAATTAAGTCGGCTATGCAGGGCATTACATAATTTAAAGAAATACACTGGTAAGAGTTGGCATATTTAAAATTTATCTGGAATTACTGGAAAACTCAGACATGGAGATTTTTTAGTTTTGCCATTAATATTTTTATAACAAAAATTTGTGTTTCTTGCATTTTGTCTTAATCTTATTGTTATGTTTAGAAATTATTATAAAGAATAATAATTTCATTCTAAAACATTTTCCCACACCGCAAAAACTTTATGTTTTCTCTCTACACAGGTTTCACTAACCAAGTTAGCATCTTCAGGAGATAATTAATTTTGAATTAAGTTTTAGGTTTCTCCTCAAGATGCTAACTTAGTTAAACAAGCGTAAAGAGTAAAAAATAAACAGATTTTGTGAAGTTTTGAAACGTTTTATACTTTAGGTTCCAGTTGTCTCTTAGTGGTATAAAAAATAATTATTATTATATTATTTTGGACAAACGTTTTCATCTTAACATAATTTTCGGTCCTTATTTGTTTTTCTTTTCACCACTTTTGCTTAAGAATCCAGGTATTGCTTGAAAAAGTACTGATGGTTTACTGTATTACTGAGTACGTGTTGTCGCTATGAACACCAGTACGAGTTTCATAATTAAAAAACAAACAATAATAAACAACAAATACTAAAAAAGATCAAATGAAGCTCCCCTCCCCCCTTAACGAAACTCAATTTGTATATTTTAAAAAGTATGTACTAATTTGGTCCCGTTTTAAAAAAATTTGTACTTAAAAGGGGGGGGGGTGTGGCTTGGCGCTAAGCTGCACCCTCCCCCCATGCTTAGGAGATAGATTTAATGAAAGTTGATATGTCATAATTGAAATGTCGAGTAATTAAGGCAATATTACTTACAGTTTTAGCGGGATATCCACGAAATGGAGAAGCTTCTACCATTAGAAAACGTGCCAATCGGTAAACCGGGAACAAAGAGGTCGTCCTTGACCTTGACATATCTCGGGCGCACTTCCGCGCAACTGCGCGGGAAATTCAAATATATTACATCCCTCCACACTTAAGATTATTTTTTCACTTGAACTTCTATGTAGCCCCTTTTTCATTACATGTACATTTATCACTTATTTATGTTTTTCTCACTTTACAGAACATATTATACACATATTTGTATATGAAAAACAATTACAATTTACACTAACATTAAATGTGACAAAACTATAACTGTATATTTCTTTGGGAAACGGGTAGGAGTTACCCTTGTGAGTCTCAGTCCTGTCACTAGCCATACCTGAGCCTGAGCTTGACATGATCGCAGCAACATATTTTTTTGCCTTCAAATCTATGCTTGGTGGAGTTGTTTGTTTTGTGATATTTTTATTGGTCTCTTGACTTTGGCTAGAACTTGGATTCTCCTCAACTGGTGGGGTGTGGATTTCCACCACTGTATTCTGACGGTTCTGAGGCGAGTTTCCACTGTTTTGTGAAACATCAATACTTCGCTACTGTATGACATCTTTTCCTTCGGCTGTTGCTTCAGCTGTTGTCCTTTCTTTTTCTTCAATGAAACGTCCAATTCTTTGAACTTTCCTTTCAGAGATTTTGTATTCTGCGGTATCTTGTTTCTGCATCGGGATTTCTGTAAATCTCCTGTTAATCTGGTTCAAATGTCTTTACAACATTCGTCCTGTGGGTAACTCGCACAGATACACGCCACAGCCAATTCTTTTTTCTATCGATGCTTCTGTCCAATTCTGCTTATTTCTTAGCCTGTAGTCTCTCACCATCACACTCTCTCCCTCCTTAAAAATCTCACTCCTTTTTGTATTTGTTTTCTTTAGTTGGTTTTCTTGTAATTTCTCAATTGCATTTTTTTGTGTTTTAGTTGGCCCTTTGCATTCTTGGGCGGCTTGACGTTCTTGGGAGGCTTGGCATTATTGGGAGGCTTGGCATTCTTGGGAGGCACGAATAAGGTCTAACCTTGTTTTTAGTCTTCTGCCAAACATTAGCTTTGGTTGTACAGTGCTCTGTATTTCTATAATTTAATAAAAATCTGTACATTAGTGTCTCCACCGGAATACCCTTATTTAAACCATCTTCCATAGCACATTTCATCTTTTGTTTAAATGTACGAACTGAATTTTCAGCTTGCCCATTACTCTGGCTATTATATGGGGGGATGGTGATGTGTTTGATGCCATTTCTGGACAAAACTAGCTCCAATTCTGCTGAGACTAAACTTGAACCATTATCTGAGCATAAAACATCAGGTAAACCAAAAGTAGCAAATATCTCACGAAGTTTTCTTTCTGTTTCTTTCCTTGGTAACGTTTTTACCACGTGAACTTCTGGCCCTTTGCTGTAAGCATCCGTAATAATGAAGAAATTTTGCCCTCTGGACAGCTCCAGAAAATCTATGTGAATGCGTTCATATGGTCTGCTTGCTGGCATCCAGGAAAAACATGTCTTTGGCGGATTGTCTTTGTTCTTTAGAAGACATGCCAAACATCCTTTTATCTTAGACTCAATGTCCTGATCTATGTTTGGCCACAATAAGTAAGTTCTTGCTAGAGATTTGGTCTTCACTATACCAAGATGACTAGGGTTATGCAATTCTCTTAACATTTCCTCTCTTAATTTCTCTGGGATTGTTACTCTATATCCATACATCAAGCAACAATTTTCTTCAAAAGTTTCTTCTCTTTTATTAAAATAACTACGTTATTCATCTTCTTTATTTTTGTTTGGCCATCCATTTCTTTTTTTGTTTCTTCAGCAATTTTTTTGCTGTCAATAGTTTTTGACGCAAAGTTGAGATAGTTTTCTTCTATTATACCTATATTTTTATCCGTACTGTCATTTGGTAGTCTTGACAAGCAATCGGCAAAATGTTTGTCTGTTCCTTTTATATACTTCTTTTGATAGTCAAACCCACTCATATATAATGCCCATCTCTGCAATCTGTCGCGCTTTCTTTGGGGAATTGCTTTATTTTCACCCAATAAATCTAGCAAGGGTCGATGATTACTTCTGACTATAAAACGTCTTCCTAGTAAATACTGCTCAAAGTAACGGAATCCTGCTCCTTCTTTATCCAAGGTTGCCATATTTTTTTCTGATGGAGAGTATGTCCTAGATGCACATGCTATTGGTCTCTTATTCCCACTTTTGTCTGCTGTCACTGCTGAAATGCCATCTTGACTTGCATCCATGACTAGCACTAACTGTTTTTTTGGATCATAGTGTACCAATGTTAGATCTTCTACTATTAACTTCTTTATAGTCTTAAATGCTTCTTGACACTCCAGACTCCATTCTACTTGAGTATTTTTAGACACACTTTGGTTTTTTGTTAGTAATTTATATATTGGGCTTAATATATTTGCAAGATTTGGTATAAATTTGGCATAATATTGTACAAGACCACAGAATGATCTAACCTGGGCCTGTTTGGTTGGTCTAGGTGCATTCATAATTGATTTAATCTTTTTTAAACCATCTTTACATATCCTATGTCCAAGGTATTCTAGTTCTTCCATGAAAAATTCACACTTGTCAGGTCTCACTGTCAATCCAGCCTCTTTCAACTTTTGTAGCACTGCCTCCAAATTTTTTATGTGATCTGCCATATTTACCCCAGTGATACATATATCGTCACTGTTCATTCCCTTAAATAATTGTTCTATTTTTTGTTGAAAAATAGAACTGGCGGGGCTATACCAAATGGTAATCGCAAGTTTTTGAACAATCCTACATAAGTTGTTATGGTAGTCATTTCTTGCCGATTTTTCATCAAGCTCAAACTGAATATATGCACGTGATAATTGAGCAAACATTTCTGTGACTCTTGGAGTTGGGTAATAATGACACTTGTCAATTTGTTTATTTAACGTCGACTTAAAATCACAGCAAATACGTAATTTACCATCTGCCTTTATGATGGGTACAATTGGGGTCGCATATTTTGAAAAATTGACCGGCTCTAAAACACCTTCTTGCACCATAGCTTCCAACTGCTGTTCGACTTTCTCTTTATACGCTAGTGGAACTGGTCTATGTTTTAAAAAAATAGGTTTTGTTTCATTTTTTAAGACTAAAGAGACCTTCTCGAACTTAAATTTCCCTAACTTATGGGTAAATACCTCTGGATATTATTTTAAAATATTATTTTAAATATTTTCAATGCTATTTATGTTGGCTAAATTTAAAGTGATATTAAATAAAGAGAGAAAATCCCGACCTAATAAGCTTAATCCACCGTTATTTACTACATAGAATTTTGCAAGTTTTGTCACATTTCCTACCTTACAATCTACTTTAAAATATCCTATAGGTTTTATAAGGTTGCCAGTATAACTGTGTAAAAGTATATTGTCACCAGTCAAATGGTGTTTGTCAAAATTTTGATTGTAAAAATTTAAATTTATTGCAGTTATGCTCGCACCTGAGTTTTCGTTTTTATTGCTACCGCCTAAACTATACATATCACAAATATCGTTATAATTACTGATTACAGCCGTGTCCTCTACTGTTTCAATCGCATTATGTCCCCTAACTTATTTTTAGGACAAATGATTTCAAGATGTCCCTGGACAGAACAGCGTCTGCATATTGCATTCTCAAACCTACATTTTAACTTGCCATGGTTACGGCCACAAATCTGACATTTGATATTAACAGATTTACTACTATTACTACTATCATAATCTATCTATCTAGTCATTATTTGAAGGTTTTTGTCCATTATTATACATTTTTTTAGGGGCTACATACTTTTTTTATGCGACGAGTTTCTCTGCCAGTTCACATCACAAGTATCTGTATCTGTCTGATTGGCCTCATAAAATTTATTTCTTTCCCGCCATATATTTACGATCGGACTAAACTGATTTCTAAGTACATTATTTAGTTCCTCAAATGACTTATCTTTGGGTAATTTTGGGAAACATAGGTCTCGTACAAGTTTATATGTGTTTGTCCCTATCAAACTTAAAAGTGTTGCAACTTGCTTTTCTTTGTCTGTGATCGAATTAGCAGCTTGCTCCCAGTCCTCATTTTCGGGGTCAAATGGGGGAATATCATTCCGCTCATTTTTTTTTGTATTTTTACGAAGTCTACAAATCGAAATCACACACACAAGCTTTAACTGTCTTTTATGCCTATTTAAACTGCCCGATCGGCTCTTGTTCTCGAGTTTTGTCTATTTTAGGGCCCCCTAAATCTCGTTTTTTTAATTTACGCGGCGGCGAACTTAAGCTCCCTTTTCAAAAAATTGACTTTTTTTGAGGTTATCTTTGAAGTTCTGGCTCCGGCTTTGTTGATCTTCGTCGCCAGTGAAATGTCGAGTAATTAAGGCAATATTGCTTACAGTTTTAGCGGGATATCCACGAAATGGAGAAGCGTCTACCATTAGGAAACGTGCCAATCGGTAAACCGGGAATAAAGAGGTCGTCCTTGACCTTGACATATTTCGGGCGCACTTCCGCGCAACTGCGCGAGAAATTCAAATACATTATAATAATTTTGTACTAATTATGTACTCTGAAGAAAGGGTACTTTTAGTTTACAAAAACCATTGGTTTCTAAGATTTTTGTTTATTATGGGGTGTGTAGCTTGATATCAAGGTACACCTCCCTCTGATTAGGAAAGAGATTCGACCAAAAGTGACTGGTGCGTAGCTTGATATCAACAAATTATGGCATAATTGCTTTTTTTCAAATCTATCTCTTAGGCATAAAAACAAAAAAAAAATGTAAGTTATCTTGAGAGTAGGCAATTTTTTTAAAGGAGGCGAAATTAGTACATAATTAGTACCAAATTCTGGCCTAGTCACTTTTGGTCGAATCTCTTTCCTAAATAGAGGATGTACCCTGAAATCAAGCTATACACCCCATAACAAACAAACAAAAATCTTAAGAACCGATGGTTTTTGTAAACTAAAAGTACTCTTCTTTAAGAGTACATAATTAGTACAAAATTATGACATAACAACTTTCATTAAATCTACCTCCTAAGCATAGGGGGTGCAGCTTAGCGCCAAGCCACCCCCCCCTTTTAAGTGTGAATTACATACAAAATTTTTTAAACGGGGACTAAATAGTACAAAATTTTTACAGTATCCAAATTGAGTTTCGTTGAGGGGGAGTATTCAGCAATTTTTTGAGTTCTTTTAAAAAAAAAAATCATTTGGGCTTTCTTTTATTCGGTGAGGTAAAGTATTAATTATTTTCTGTTGACCTCCAGGGTGAAGTTCAGCCCGTTTTTGTAGAATAAAAGTACTGCTTGCATCAGTAGACACGCCCCAGAATTCCACACCATATTGCTAACTACAAAAGATGCTTGCCTTAAGAGGTGTGTCTATGTGACTGGAACATAGTTTTTCGGTCTGGAGACTATTCAATCTAAAAGAATATAGCTATAGCCCGCAACTTCGTTCGCGTGTTCAAAATTGTAGCTTCCAACCAAACCGTCACTTTCACGCCACTTCTCCCAACCTCTACCACGCCCCCCTGCCTCAAACCTTTCTATCCGGTCATATACCCGCTTTACCTGCGATTTTTTGCTGCAAAAAGTCATAACATTTGTTCTCGTAAACCGATTTTGATGTAATAAGGCCTATGTCCTGCCCAGGAGCCCAACGAATCCAGTAATGAAACTCCCGTCAAAATCCGTTTAGTGGTTTTTGCGTAATGCTAGAACAAATAAAACAGACAGACAACTTTCATGTCATTTTTGTAACCTTTTCAGATGTTTTAAAAAAGGGCGAATCTCTAGACACTACTCAGGATTCGAACTTATCATGGGACTCATGGGACAGACACCAGTTTTTGAAAATGAAGCCTGGTCTATCGCCTAGATCGGCCAGGTCAAGGGCTACCAGAGCTTCTGTTCCATCGGGTAAGCAAAATTTTATTTTAATCAAAAAAAGGAAAAAATCTCAATAGTTTAATTTTTGGTGGCACTTGTCCTTACTGAGACATAGGAATACAATAATTGTGGCGTCTGACTCCAGGTGGCATACCTGAATGTGATCCTTGTAACATTTTTGCTGACACCTAACTAAAGATGAATGGTCATTTCATATGAAATCAACAAAAAAAAAAAGAAAGATTTGGCAGACCGTCTCCCCAAGTTTTTTTAAAATTAATTCTTGAAAATCACAAAAACTACCAATTTTGCTCAAACTTGATTTTAAAAAAAAACTCATACATGCATTTTTTCCTATGCCACAAAATTTAGCTTTCCATTAGTGTATACTATTATAAGGCACCACCAGCTTAGTATGCCTGACAGCTTAAAATTCAGTGTGACATCCTTAAAAATGCCACAGATATCAACATTTACAAAAGTTCAAATTATCACTGGAGTTATAGAAGACGGCTGGTCTATAAGAAGAGCGGCCACCCATTTTGGAGTTGATAAAATGACGATAATGATATGGAAAAAGCGCTGGATTGAAAATAATTCTACGGATAGGAAAGATGGATCAGGACGACCAAAAGTAAGTTCTGAAGTACAAGATGAGAGACTTATTGACCATCTCAGACAAAATCCTTTTTCAACGTCGGTTGAAGCAGCTAATGTAACATTATTTCCGGGTTCTTTAGCAACAGTAAATAGAAGAGTAACGAAATCAGAAGTCTCTTGTCGAGTTGCTGCAAAGAAACAACATTATTTTTGCTGATATTTTAGTATTATGCAAAATTTAATATAAAAATAAGATTGCCTTTAATTTAAGTAAAAAAATATTCAGTTTTAGAGACCTTTTTTAAACAATATAACAAATTGTCGTACTTTTGAAGTTTTTAGGCATTTTAGCTGGTAGTCCGTATATATTATACACTTTAAGAAAGGTCAATTTTGTGACTGCATGTATGCGTTCTTTTTTAAATCAAGTGTACAGATCTGGTGAAAAAAAAGTAGGACATGTAAAATATATATTTGCTTTTTTTTAGTATGTCACCTTATACGTTCAGATATTTATTGGATTGGCCACCATTCGTCAACATTTTGAAATATCTGACAATTATCTGACGCTTTCTTGCAGTATACTTCAAACTAAATAACAAATGCCTCAAGTTTCAGAATTTACCAAAATTTAAATTATAACTCGACTTACGGAAGATAACTGGTCTATAAGAAGAGCGGCGAACCATTTTTGAGTTAATAAAAATACAGTACTACGCTGGACCAAGCGCTGGACCGAAAACAATACCACAAAGAGAAAGGAAGGATCAGGACGAAAAAAAATTAGTTCAATGGAGCAAGACGGACGACTCCTTGATCATTTAAAGCAGAATCCTTTTACCAGATGCTCCCATGCTGCCGCTGCAAGCATGTTTCCAGGGTCCCGCCGGACTGCTTGTAGTAGGATACAAAATTTAAATCTATCGTGTAAAGTTGCAGAAAAAAAGCCTCTTTTAACGGAAGAGCAGAAACAGGCTCGACTAATGTTTGCGGCCAATTATCTTCTAGAAGGGAATGATTTTTAGGAGAAAGTAATCTTTACGGACGAAAAAATTTTCCAGTCATCGTCAGATAGTCGAAGAATTTTGGTTTATCGTCCATCAAATTCAGGTATGATCCAGAATACACACACAACATCCAGAGAGCAGGACATTTTTCCGTCAACATGTGGGGATGGTTTAGTGCGAGAGGTATGGGTGTTTGCTGGAGAATAGAAGGTAGATTTACCAATGAACAATACATCGAAATTTTTTGTAATATTATGTATCCATCTGTTTCGGCCTTGCATGAAAATAATGAGTTCATCTACCAACAAGATAACTGTCCTGTGCACACGGCGAATGTAGTGAACACTTAGTTTCGAGAAAACAATATTGAAACTCTACCTTGGCCATTCAACAGCCCGGATTTAAATCCCATGGAAAATGTTTGGGGACGGATTGTGAAGATAATTTATCAGCGAAATTGGTTCCCCAGAAATTCAGACGAGTTGAATGAAGCCATTGAAAGAGCCGTAGATATCATCTCAGAAAACGAGCAATATTTTCAAAATTTAAGTTTTTCAATGCCGACTCGTCTGCAGCTTATTTTAGACAAGAACGGCGAGTCCATTAAGTATTAAAATTATTGTTTTTTATCGCCGTTTATTGTATTCTTGTTTTTTCTCTGTGGTATTGTTTTTTTACAGTGCTTTGCCCAGCGTGGTAATGTATTTTGATTAATTCCAAAATGGTTCGCCGCTCTTCTTATAGACCAGTTATTTTTCGTAACTCAAGTTATAAGTTGAATTTTGCAACTCTATTAGATCCTAACATAGGATTTTAAGGAATTTTTAATACATTCCTCTAAAAAAATCTCCTTTGATTTATTTACTATTATGACGAACACAAGTGTCAAATGTAACAAGGTAAATAACGAGAGGTTAATAATAATAATAATAATAATAACTAACAAATGACTAACAATGTAAATTTTCATTAATATGGGGTGTTATATTTACCCATATTTTAATTCCGTGTCCTACTTTTTTTTCGCCAGGAGTGTACTTAAAGAAATTGAAATATCTCGATAACTACCTAAACTTGGACAGTGGTTTATAGCTCGTTTTAAAGGTATTTTAAATACCTTTCGAATGATGTATCACATGATATAGTTTTAGTTTTAAAAAAGATTTGCAATTAAAAACAAACTTTAAAAAAAAATTATAAAAATATATTTTTAACAATTCAAGATGGAGACTTAATGCGTTCATCAAAAAAAAAAAATATTTTAAAAATTTTGAAATTAAAAAAAATACTTCATTAAAATGGCTTTTAAAATACCTTTAAAACACGCTATCACTCGCTTTTGCAGTATGTGTGGTTGTCAAGATATTCATATTTTTATAGATGCCTGTAAAGACAGCCAATTTTAACCAAATGTGCAGGTACACAAGAAGAGTAATATCTTGAGAACTGTATACCGTAAAAAAGCGAGTAATATCTTGTTTTATAGGTATTTTAAAGCCCATTTTGATAAAGTATCATATAGCCTAATTTTTTTAAAAATTATTTTCAAAACTTTTCGATTTTAGATTACATTATAAAAATTATATATATTATAAAAATTACATTATAAAAATACAAAATTTATTTATTAAAGTATAAAGGTTATCTTTTGACTGGCTTTAAGAAAAAATTCATTAGAAACCCAAAGAACATCAATGCTATTTTTTAATTTATTTTAAAAAACCTTTTTGAAAATCTTGTTTTAAAATTGGAAACCAAACTGTATTTATATCAACTGATATGCTAGCTATGCATTCATCTTCATTAAGATAGATGCAAGCTGCTTCTTTGATTTTTCGTTTAATTTTGTCTGGTTCTTTTTGAAATATACTGGTTTCTCCCCACATTACTCTATGATCATTTTCAAAAGAATGTTGGCAAATTTTAGACCTCTCCTCAGTTGAGTACGGTGTTGACCTCTCCCAGTCTCCCCTTCTGAGGTACCCCTTATGGTCATTTATTCTAACTTCAAGAGGCCTTGAAGTTTCTCCAATATAAAATTTACCACACTCGCAAGGAATTTTATAAACGATATTTTTTGAGTTTTGCTCAGCATTTAATGGTTTTGGTTTGGTTAGAATTGATCTAAGAGTATTTGATTTTTTAAAAATTGTTCTAATATTATAATTAGTAGCGATTCGTTTAATTTTTTCTGAAATACCTGGTATAAAAGGAATTATTAAATTTGTTGGTTGTACATTATTATGTCTACGTTCGCGTTGTCTTGGAAATTGGATTTGTCTAAAAGAATTTCGATGAATTTATTTGGATACGAATTTTTAATTAGAACCTTTTTTATTATTTGTTTTTCTTGTAAAAATGGGATATTGTCCGAACAAACAAAAAAAGCTCCATCGTATAGACTGGTTTTTTAAACGATGAGCAATGATTTGAGTTAAAATTTAGATATCTATTTTGTTTGTTTATTAAAACGTCTAAAAATGAAATTTTCTTATCGTTTTCTACTTCTACAGTAAATTTTATTGTTGGTTCTTTACCGTTTATAAAATTAAAAAAATCGTTAAGTTTATTTAAATCGTGTTGCCAAATACTAAAAATATCATCTATATAGCGAAACCAAATGACCGGTTTAAAATTAAATTCCTCTAAAATTTTATTTTCAAACGCTTCCATAAAAATATTACTCATTAGAGGAGAAAGTGAAGAGCCCATTGCCATCCCAAAATCCTGTTGAAAAAAATCACTTTCGCACTGAAAATATGTGGTTTTTTATGCATAATGTGAGAAGTTCCAGAAGTGGCGAAAACCCCAAAAAAAGTAGTTTCGACAATAGAATTTATAGAAAACATAATAAAATAAAAACCAACAAAGGTATTACCATCCACTGGATTCAATAAATTTAATTACACGCAGGTATTAGTTAAAAACTTAACACAACATTTAACATTAACACAAGGCACATACGGAAACGAAACTAACAGAATTAATTTAATTAAAAAAAATATATATTTATTACTAGAAAAAAATAAATGAAATTAAAAAATAAAACTAAGTAAAAAGGTAAAAGTCTTAAAGACAGCGTTTAACGCTTGCGGCGTGAAAATAAATACCCTAGCCGATAGGCGAGGGTTTTTACACGCTGAGGTCGTTAAACGCAATTTAAGAATGAGATACATACAATGTTTTATGCACAACCGTGTTTTTTAGGAGAAAAAAGACTTCATAAATTCTAAAGCATTAAATAATGCTCCTCGCAACACGTAGAACCAAATAAACAAACTGAGCGTCACTTGAGAAGTTTCTTCTAAATTTTCATACAAACTGCATTGTTTTCGCGACTTCGAGGAACAGAGTACACCAAGTCTCCTCAGGGAAATCCTGGATGCCACCGAAGAGGCAAAGAAGGACCTTTTGCCTGCCAAATCCAGAAATCTCGACTTTATTTTGACTTTAAACTTTAAACGAACAAAATGCAAGACAAACAGAAAAAGCAAAATTACTATCAAATTTCAGCAAAAATCACTTTAATTCCCGCGGGCGTTAAGTGAGCTCTAGGGCGTTAAAGTGCCACTTATCGTTCTAAAACGCGGGCGGTAAAAGGAATTTTTTAAATTAAAGCCCTTGTCTTACATGGGCCTTGACAACGTTTAAGCAGAGTCGTTTAAAATTCTTTTAAAAATAAAACCTCGCAAGTGGGAGTCAGTTTTTTCTATCTCCTCTGGGCCCGTATTCTTCAATTTCGAGAAAGGGAGTGCTACCGAGAATTAGAAACGCACCTGATTGGCCGAATTCTCATTTTTTTGTCACATTTCTGTCAGTTTTGGCAGTAATGGCATTAGTTGTGAGCGATTTTGTTCTCCTGCCTTATACGAGGAGAACAAACTGACGAAAAAACCGCTCACGAACAAAGGTATTAGTGAGACAGAATAGTGACAGACCAATCAGGTGCGTTTCCGATTCCCGGGAGCATTCCCTTCCCCGAAATTGAAGAATACGGGCTCTGATTGGTAGAAATCTCAGTTTTCTGCCACTATTCTGTCTGTTTTGGCACTAATGGCTTTGTTCGTGAGCATTTTTGCCGTCAGTTTGTTCTCCTCATATAAGGCAGGAGAGTAAAATCGCTCACAACTAATGCCATTAGTGCCAAAATTGACAGAAATGTGACAAAAAAATGAGAATTCGGCCAATCTGGGTCTTTATTCTTGAACTGCCGGGAGGAGAAATTGCTAGGGAAGTGGGCGTGGTTTACAAAAAA